>CM050525.1:40206646-40889146 GCA_027563665.1 Antrozous pallidus | reverse complement strand
TGTGTGTGTGTCTGTAAAGAAGTGTCCCAGTCGCTCTGTGTGTGTGTGTGTGTGTGTGAGTCTGTAAAGAAGTGTCCCAGTGGCTCTGTGTGTGTGAGTCTGTAAAGAAGTGTCCCAGTGGCTCTCATGCGGAGGCAGGTGAGGGAAGTGCTCTCTTTACCTGTAGTCCCCAGTCTTCTCGGGGGCCGCAGCCCAGGTGTGCACCAGGCTGCATCACACAGAGGAACCACTCAGAGGGAGTTAGAGCTCTCCTCTTGCTCTTGGTGAGAGCAGATCTGAACCAGCCCAGTATGGAAGTTGTTCAGCAGAAATTATTCCTCTCAGCAGAGAATATTATACAGCTCTTTTTTTTTTTCATACATTGTATTTTGCCTTTGACATCTTAAATGTCTTTCTTACTGGTTTTCCCTCCGTTGCTATCAATCCTTGCTTTGCTTTTGCTACCAAACCTAGTAGAATAGACTAGTTCCTTCTTTTCCTTTCCCTCACCCTCCCCCTCCCCCTCCCCTTCCCCCTCCCCCTCGCATTTTACTGACTGTTGAAGGCCATGATAAACTCATTTGTTTTACTATGTGTCTTCTGTCATTTTTGCAATTTTCTCTTCTCTGTTGGGGATATGTAGTGTGGTTCTGTCCTCGTAGCTACCCTTTCTTTACTCATCTGGTTTAATTTTATTTTTAAAAAATATATATGTTTTTATTGATTTCAGAGAAAGGAAATGAGAGGGATAGAAACATCAATAGTGAGAGAGAATTATTGATAGGATGCCTCTTGCACCCCCCTTACTAGGGATTGAACCTGTACATTGGGCAGGTTCCTGGATCCACACTCAACCACTGAACCACACTGGCTGGGCCAATTTTATTCTTTTTTTTTTTTTTAATTAAACTTTTAGCCTTGGTTGGAGCATTGTCATGTGCAAACGTGTCCACACTGTTGCATGTTTGATTCCCGGTCAGGGCACATACCTAGATTTTGGGTTGGCAACCAAAAGATGTTTCTCACATCAGTGTTTTTCTCTCTCCCTTTTTCTCTCTAAAATAAAAAATAAAATCAATGAAGACATATGGATTTTTTTAATTAAAAAATTTCAAAATTATAGTTTGATATGTAATATATTACTTTCAGGTTTACAACATAGTGAATAGACATTTATATAACTTATAAAGTGATCACCCCAATAAGTCTAGTACCCAGTTGACACCATACATAGTTATTACAATATTATTGACTATATCTCCTGTGTTATACTTTACACTCCCATTACTGTCTTATAACTGTAAATTTGTGCTTTTTTTTGTACTTGTCATTGATCCTCATCTGAGGATATTTTTTCCTTTCATTTCATATTTTTATTGATTTCAGAGAGGCAGGGAGAGGGAGATAGAAACATTACTGATGAAAAAGAATCATTGACTGGCTGCCTTCTGCCCTTCCCCTACTGGGAACTGAGCGCAACCCAGGAATGTGCCCCTGAGTGGAGTCGAACCTGGGATCCTTCAGTCTGCAAGCTGATGCTCTGTCTACTGAGCCTAACCGGCTAGGGCTCCTTCCATTTATTTTTATCTTTTTCAGTTCTTTATTATTGTTATTTTTTCTCTCGCTCCCTCTCTCTTTTTTCCAGCTGTGACTCCAGACAGGATCCACAGACTAATTTTACCAGCTCTTCTCTGAGTTTTATGGAGACTTACTTTACCCTTTTGTGTTAGCCTCTTTTTAAAAAAATATATTTTTATTGATTTCAGAGAGGAAGGGAGAGATAGAAATGTCAATGATGAGAGAGAATCCTTGATCAGCTGCCTCCTGCACACCCCACACTGGGGACCTAGCCCACAGCCCAGGCATGTGTCTTAACTGAGAATCGAACCATGACCTCCTGGTTCATAGGTCGGCACTTATCCACTGAGCCACTCTAGAGGGTTGTATTAGCATCTTAAGGCACTGTGTGAACCTTAAGAGAGCGCAGGAAAGGGCATTCAGTTTCTTTTTTCATTGTCTTATAGCTTTCCAAATACAAGTCTTTTAATGCCTTCATTAAAATATTCCTTGGGCCCTAGCTGGTTTGGCTCAGTGGATAGGGCATCCACCTGTGTACTAACAGGTCCCAGGGTCAATTCTGACCAAGGGCACATGCCCAGGTTGTGGCTCGACCCCTTCCTCACCCCCTGAGTAGAGGGTGTGCAGAAGGCAGCCAAGCAGTGATTCATTCTCATCATTGATGTTTCTATCTCTCCTTCCTCTCTGAAATCAATAAAAAATACATACATATATATATATTAAAATATTCCTTGGTATTTTGTTCTTTTTGATGCAATTGTAAGTGGTATTGTTTTCTTAATTTCTCTTTCTGATAGTTCATTATTAGTGTATAAAAGTACAACTGATGCCTGGCCCGTGTGGCTACGTGATTAGAGCATTGGCCCGTTAGCTCCAGTCAAAGGCCATTGGTTGGGGCTGATTGGTTGGGTTTGGTCAGGGCTCGTAGTATGGGGACCAATTGCTATGCCTCTCACGTTGATGTTTCTCTCAATCTCCCTCTCCACCTCCATCTCCACCTTTCTCCCTCCTTCTCCCTCCCTCCTATTCTCTTAAAAAGCAATGGAAAAAATATCCTCAGAGAAGGATTTAAAAAATGCAATAATTTCAGAATATTAATTTGTATCCTGCTGCTTTACTGAATTCATTTATTCTAATAGTTTATTAGTGGATTTTTTGTTTCTATACAATATCATGCTACCTACAAGTAATAACAGTTTCACATCTTTCTTTCCAATTTGCATGCCCTTTTTTTTTTCTTGTCTGTTTACTCTGGCTAGGACTTCCAATACTATTCTATCTAATAAAGAGGGAATATGCTAATTGACCCTCACACTGTTGCAAATATGGTGATGCCCACAGTCAATAAGGAGGAAATATGCTAATTGCTGCCACGCCCTCAAAGATGGCAGTACCCACAGCCACAAGATGGTGGTGCCCAGTTCCCTCAGCCCTGCCGGGGCAGCAGGCGCGCCGCTCCAGACACCTGCCTCCAGAGTCCCCCAGTTCTCTCAGCCCCCTAGTCACCCAGGGCCAGCCCAAGGCGCAGGCGTGCCTCGGATGCAGCTGCTCAGTGCCTAGAGCCACCCGAGGCTTAGGTAACCAGGGCCGGCAGAGGCATGATGGGGGGGGGGCGTCACCTTCCCATGATCACCGTGTTGCCTTCTGCCCCTGAGGGTTCCCAGACTCTGAGAGGGGGTAGGCCGGCCTGAGGGACCCCCCTCCAGTGCATGAATTTTCATGCAGTGGGCCTCTTGTGTTGAATAAAAGTGGTCAAAGTGGACTATCTTATCTTTTTCCTGAACTTAAAGCTTTCAGCTTTTCATTCTTATGATGTTAGATGTGGGTTTGTCATATATGGTTTTTATTATGTTAAGGTATGGTTCCCTCTATTCCACTTTGCTGAGATTTTTAAAATATCATTAATAGATAATGGATTATGTCAAATGTGTTTTCTGAATCTGTTGATATGATCATATGATTTTTATCCTTCATTTTGCTTATGTGGTGTGTCATGGTACTTGATTTTCAGATATTGAACCAAGCTTGCATCCTGGGATTAAATCCCACCTGATCATGGTGTATAATTTTTATATAATGTACTAGAAGCCAGCCCGGTGCACGAAATTTGTGCACAGGGTGAGGGTGTTCCCTCAGCCCAGCCTGCACCCTCTACAATCTGGGACCCCTCAGGGGATGTCCTACTGCCGGTTTTGGCCATATCCCTGGATCCGCTGGCTCCTAACTGCTTACGTGCCTGCCTGCCTGATTACCCCTAGTTACCCCCTCTGCCAGCCTGATCAACCCTAACTGCCTCTGCCTGCCATCCTGATTGCTCCTTAGTGCCCCCCCTGCTGGCCTGGTTTCCCCTTACTGCCCCTCCTGCCAGCCTGGTTGCCCCCAAGTACCACTGTTCCCACTGGCCTGGTCACCCCCAATTTTCCCTCCTGCCAACCTGATCGCCCCTCACTGCCTCCCCTGCTGGCCTGGTTGCCCCATGTAGTCTGCTCTTTGTTTCTGTGAGAGCACTGTGACTAATTTGCATATTACCCTTTTATTAGTATAGATTGCTGGATTTGGTTTGCTAATATTTTGTTGAGGAAATTTGTCTCAAGGTATCTTTTGATTTCTTCCTTGATAGTTTTTTTCTCTTTATTACTGATTTTTTTACAGAGAGGAAGGGAGAGAGATAGAGTTAGAAACATTGATCAGCTACCTCTTGCACACTCCCCACTGGAGATGTGTCTGCAACCAAGGTACATGCCCTTGACTGGAATTGAACCTGGGACCCTTCAATCCGCAGGCCGACACTCTGTCCATTGAGCCAAACCAGTTGGGGCTCTTCCTTGATCTTGTTAACCCATCCATTGTTTTAGCAGCATGTTATTTAGTTTTCATGTGTTTGTGGGGGTTTTTTCCTTCCAGTTTTCTTGTCATTGATTTTTGGTTTTATATCATTGTGGTGAGAGAAAATGGTTGATATGATTTCAGTCATCTTAAATTTATGGAGACTTGTGTTGTGGGCTAACATTTGGCCTATCCTAGAAAATGTTTCATATGCATTTGAAAAGAACGTTTATTCCGCTGTTTTTGGGTGAAGTGTCTTAAAAATACCAATTATGCCTACCTGGTGTAATGTATCATTTAAGGCTACTGTGTCCTTGTTAATTTTCTACCTGGATGACTTATCCATTGATATTAATGGGGTGCTAAACCCCTATTATAACTGTATTATTGTCAGTCTCTTTATATCTGTGAATATTTGTTTTATATATTTAAATACACCCCCCCACACACACTCACATACATACACTAGTGATCTGGTGTACAGATTCATGCACATTGAAAAGAAATTAATTAGAAAAATACTTTAATATCACTATTCACCCTTTCTCTATAACAGAAGTATCAACTAATTCACAATCAACAATGACAGATGGAAACACA
This sequence comes from Antrozous pallidus, assembly GCA_027563665.1. Classification (NCBI taxonomy): domain Eukaryota; kingdom Metazoa; phylum Chordata; class Mammalia; order Chiroptera; family Vespertilionidae; genus Antrozous; species Antrozous pallidus. The sequence continues at coordinate 40,884,163 of CM050525.1, read as the reverse complement.
CGCATACGCGAGTCAACTTAGCCTTTTATATATATAAAATAAACTTGTTTAATTAGACCTGCTTTGTGATGTAGCTAAACTTTTTCCAGCCTAGTGAAGCACCCCAACTTCTCTTTCAGGTAACTGTTAGCAGTACAGCAGTAAATATCAACACGAAGTACAGTATTGTACATCATGCAGGGAGAACAAAGGGTGAAATATTTAACTGCAACAGTGTTTGACTATATTCTGCACAGTGAGAAAACCTGAAGTCATTTTCAAGGCCCACCATTTCTTACTTCTTTTCAGTTGGTTTAAATTTCTAAACTTTCTAAATCTTCCTTTTCTGGCTAATGAAAAGAAAATAGGATTTTATTGAGTCTCCTATCTAGCTACTCCAGGATTTCTATGAGGATCAAGTGAGATGAGGCATGGGGAAAATGCTTCACAGACATTTGGTTAAAGTGTGAAATGTTTTCACCTGGCTGTAAAGCAAGTTGTATTCCTGGGCTGAAGAAACTGCAAGGATGCTAGTTGTTGCTACTTGATGTCATTAACCGGCGCCCACAGCAACCATTTCCTGGCTGGGTGTGGGCCGCATTTTGTGCCATGGGGTCTCAGCAGCATGTGATTTGTGTGCCCTGAGGTGTTGCCAAGGCCTGTGTCTCACGTGGGGGAAGATGAGTGTTGCTTTGTGGGCACCAGGTCCATGGTGCTGTTTCTCTGTAAATGGCCAGTGCAAGTTATGGCAGCTCCTGCGTTGAACATCTGTACCCTGGTGGTCAGTGAGTACTATAGCAACCGGTCAGACACTTAGCATATTAACCTTATATATACGTAGATATATGTACACACACAAACACATATTGGGTGTGTAGCTGTTTATGATGTTTATGAGTTATTATTAGACTAGAGGCCCGGTGCACGAAATTCATGCATTGGGGGGGTGGGGATGTTCCTTAGCCCAGCCTGCACCCTCTCCAATCTGGGACCCCTCGAGAGGATGTCCGACTGCCCATTTAGGCCCTATCCCAGTAGGGCCTAAATGGGCAGTCAGACATCCTTCTCACAATCCAGGACTGCTGGCTCCAAACTGCTTGCCTGCCTGCCTCCCTGATTGCCCTTAACCACTTCTGCCTGCCAGCCTGATCACTAACCACTCCCCTACCAGCCTAATTTATGTCTAACTGCTTCCCTGCCAGCCTGTTTGCCCCCAACTTCCCTCCTCTGCTGGCCTGATCACCCCTAACTGTCCTCCCCTGCAGGCCTGCTGCCCTCCCCTGCTGGCCTGATCACCCACAACTGCCCTCCCTTGCAGGCCTCGAACCTCCCAATGGCCCTCCCCTGCTGGCCATCTTGTGGTAGCCATCTTGTGTCCACATGGGGGCAGGATCTTTGACCACATGGGGGCAGCCCTCTTGTATGTTGGAGTAATGGTCAGTCTGCAAATTACTCTTTTATTAGATAGGATAGAGGCCTGGTGCATGGTTGGGAGCCAGCTGGTTTGCCATGAAGGGTGTCCTGGATCAGGGTGGGAGTTCCCTTGGGGTGTGGTGAGGGGCCTATGGTGTTTTGCAGGCTGGCCACGCCCCCTAGCGACCCAAGTGGAGGCCCTGGCATCTGGGATTAATTTATGTTCTACAATTTAAACTTTGTAGCCTGGAGCAGAGCCAAGCCTTCTGCTTGCTTGGTGGTGACAGCATTTGTTTGGGTTTATTTAAATTCTATAATTGAAGTTTTGTAGTCTAGAGTGGAGGCCTAGGTACTAAGGCTGCAGAAGCTTGACTTCCTCCATCACCTGGGTAACCCTAGCCTCTGCTCTCTCCAGCTTCGTGGCTGCTGCCATTTCTGTTGGGATATGTATCTTCTATAATTGAAACTTTGTAGCATTGAGTGGAGGCCTAGGCCAGCAAGTGACCCAGTGCACAAAACTTGTGCACATTAAAAGGGATTAATTAGAGGAAAAAATTTAATATTCCTATTTGCCCTTTCTCTATAAAAGAAGTGTCAGAGATGAAAGATAATTAGTAAAATGTATGTGAAAACCTTTCTCCTGTCAGAGTTTGGGACTCACTATGGGACACAGAGTCAAGTCCCTGCCCACCCTTATGCATCTCAAAATCATGTGAGACCCAGACCTAGCCGGCCCCCCGCATTGGCTAGATCGAGACCCGGCCAGTCCCACCCTTGTCAAGCCCTGCCAGGGAGGGGGTGTAGCATCAGGTCTCTTGGCCCGGCGCCAGGGTGGGGGACGTGGCCTGAGGTCCCCCAGCCCAGACTGAGGTCAGGGGCGTGCCTTGAGGTCTCCTGTCAAGCCCCACTGGGTGAGGGGCACGGCCTGAGGGCTCACATCAAGCCCTGCCAGGCAGGGGATGAAGCCTCAGGTCCATTAGCCCAGCACCAGGAGTGGGGCACAGCCTCGGGTCCCCCATCAAGCCCCACTGGCAGGGGTCACAGCTTCCGGTCCCCTGTCAAGCCTTGCTGGGTAGGGGCACTGCCTGAGTTCCCCTGACCCAGCACTGGGGGTGCACGTTGAGGTTTGGTCCCCTATCAATCTCTGCTGGGGGGGGGGGGCACGGCCTGAGGTCCCCTGTCAAGCTCAGCCAGGCAGGGGGTCGCAGCCTCAGGTCCCCTGGCCTGGTGCTGGGGCCGGGGGTGTGGCCTGAGGTCCCCTGTCAAGTCCCACCGGGAAGAGGGTGTGGTCTGAGGTCCCTGGGCCTGGTGCCAGGGTGGGGGATGTGACCTGAGGTCCCCCAGCCTGGCGCTGGGGTGGGAGGAGCAGCCTGAGGTCCCCTAGGCCCATGGTCAGCAAACTGTGGCTCATGAGCCATATGTGGCTCTTTGGCCCCGTGAGTGTGGCTCTTCCACAAAATACCACAGCCTGGGTGAGTCTATTTTGAGGACGTAATGTTAGAAGTTTAAGTTTAAAAAATTTGACTCTCAAAAGAAATTTCAGTCGTTGTACTGTTGATATTTGGCTCTGTTGAATAATGAGTTTGCCATCCACTGCCGTAGCCCAGCACCAGGATGGGAAGCACACCTTGAGGTCCGCCGTCAAGCCTGGCCAGGTGGGGTGTGTGGCCTCAGGTCCCCTGGCCTGGCACTGGGGGCAGGGTGTGTGTGGCCTGAGGTCCTCCAGCCTGATGCCAGGGCAGGGATGTGGCCTGAGGTCCCCTGTCAGCCCCTGCCAGGTGGGGAGGGCAGCCTGAGATCCCCTGTCAAGCCCCATGGGGGCAGAGGGGCGGGGGGAGGGGATGGTGTAGCTTCAGCACCCTGCTAATTGCTTGTTAAGGCTCCTTATGGGGACTTGGCCTCATCTGTGGGTGCAGCCATATTTGTGATGGAGTGATGGTCATTTTGCATATTCCCTCTTTATTATATAGGATATGCTTCCTACTTTTACCTTTATATTTTACTAGAGGCCTGGTGCACGAAATTCGTGCACGGGGAGTGGGGTTGCCTCAGCTTGGCCTGCACTCTCTCCAGTCTGGGACTTCTGGCTCCTAACCACTTACCTGCCTGCCAGCCTGATCCCCCTAACTGCTCTCCCCTGCTGGCCTGGTCCCCCTAATTGCTCTCCTCTGCCTGCCTGATTGCCTCTAACCTCCTCTGCCTTGGCCCCGCCAACATGGATGGCTTTGTTGGGAAGGATGTCCAGAAGGACATCCAGAAGGTTGTCCGAAAGATGTTCAGTCTAATTTGCATGTTTCTCTTTTATTAGATAGGATAGTTGGTTGATGGATTGCTTTTACTAAATGTTTGCCTTTTTCAGTAAGACTTTTTCTTATATTTTCTTCATATTTTTTATCTTTTCTACATACAGAAGTATCTTTAACATTTCTGATAATGCTGGTAAAGTAGTGAGCTCCTTTACCTTTATCTTCTCTGGGAAACTTTTTCCTATTCTAAATGACAGCCTTGCTGGGTGGGGTAATCTTGGTTGTAGGTCTTTGCTTTTTTCATCACTTTGATTGTGCCAATCCCTCTGGCCTGCTAAGTTTCTGTTGAGAAGCCAGCTGATAGTCGTCTTATGGAAACTCCGTGGCACATAACCAACTACTTTTCTCTTGCTACTTTCAAAATTATTTTTTTGTTTTTAATCTTTGGTATTTTAATTATGATGTGTCTTGGTTTGGGCCTGTTTGGGTTCATCTTGTTTGGAACTCTTTGCACTTCCTGGACTTCTATGTCTATTTCCTTCACCAGGTGAAGCAAGTTTTCTGTCATTAGTTTTTAATTTCTTGCTCTCTCTCTTGTTCTGGCACCCCCATGGTGAGAATGTTGGCACATGTGAAGTGGCCCCAGATTATAGCTTACAGGGAGACTAGCAGTGTGGAGAAGAGCTATCTTAAGACCATAGATGGGAGGCATGTTGGCAGTCACAAGGTGGCCAAAATAATTAGTTTGCATTTGGAGGGAATTTCTCTTAGGACACTGTCTCAGTTCTGGAGTCCTTTCTGATGGATGAGTGTTAATACCTTGGCCTTGGACAGTTTGGGGCTGATGTGGAGCTGCCTGTGGGTGCTGAGGCTGGTATGGAAGGTGGTGGTGGTGGTGGTTTTACTAGCCATGTGCTGCCCTGATGTCCACTTGTTTGCCCCCTGTCATTTACATACTCATCTCATTCCTCAGTGATTGCATAGTCCGCTAGTGGGTCTTACTTCAATTCTGTTTTGCAGCTTTGTTCAAACCCTGCCTTTGTCCCCTTCAGCCTGTAATTCATTACAGTATAGTGACCACGTTGGACCAAGTATCTGGAGTCTTACGTGGTCTGGGTCCACCTTACTTCAGTCCTTGCTACCAGCATTCAGAGACTCCAAGACTTCCAAGCCTGGTCCCTTACTCATCCACAAGTACTTGTGTCAGACTTGGCTGTAACAATTGTGTGTGCTTCTGGTCCCTCTTTGTCCAGATCTAACCCCTTCAAGGCTCAGCTTAAGTCCTACTTCTTATATGACTACTCTCCCTTCTCTAACTTACATTTAGTGGTCTGTAGAAAGGTGTGCTTGGTTATAACCTGTGTCCCATGTGTAACTGATCAGCCTGACTAATCATCTTCTGCTTTTCTGGAAGAAACATTTGCCTTAAATCTGCACCACATCACCTGTGGAAACACAAGGCAGGCCATCCTTCACTTGGGACTGTGCCCCTGTCTTTCTTTCCTTCTCCAGGACCTCAGTCTTCTAATTGACTGCTTTCTCACCCATCTCTTTTCCTGTACTGGGTCATCCCATGGCAGTGAAATATATTTTTTAAAGTGTGTTTTCATCGATTTTCTTTAGAGAGAGGAAGGGAGAGGGTGAGACGATAGAAATATCAGTGATAGAGAAACAGTGACTAGCTGCTTCCTGCATGCCCCCTGCTGGGGATGGAGCCCACAACCCAGGCATATACCCAGACTGGGAATTGAACCAGCGACTTCTTGGGCATGGGACAGTGTTCAATCCACTAAACCACCCTGGCCAGCCCAGTGAAATATTCTTAACAACTCCCATCCTTAAGAACAATCAGCTAACCTTGCTCTACCCACACCTTTCCCTTACTTCTGCCCCACTTTTCTGCTCCTTGTCAGAGCAAACTAACCGAGCTGTCCCCCACATCTTGCTTATCTTCAGTTTGTCTGTATTTCCTCCTTTGCTCTTCCCTGAAATGTTCTCCTCGAGGACATCAGGACCTCAGTGCTGTCAGACCCAGTGGACACTCGGCCACCTGCTCCACCTCAGCACTGTCTGTCGTTAACCACTTCTTGGAACCTGTGCCTGGTTTTCCTTCTACCTTACTAACCGCTCCTTCTTCGTCTCTAGCCTCTTGCCTTTGTCTGCACACTGATTCTGCCACAGCGTCCAGTGCTGTCTCTAGTCTTGTCTTTCTCTGCCCAGTCTGAATGCTGGGGAGCCTCAGAGTTCTTGTTTCTCACAGTTCGGGCTTTCAACATTGTGCCTATGCTAACGACTCCCAGTCTACTTCTCATTTCAGACTTGTGTGTCCAGCTGCTACTTAATGTTTCCACGTGGATGCAGATGGGTATATTGTACTTAACTCTAAAAGTTCAAATGTACACACACACAGTCGCATATGTACATGTACACACTCACCCTCAGCCTCGCAGGCTCACTCCCTGTTCCTTCCTGCTCCTTAGTGGCCCCAGTTGCATAACCCAGACACATAGGCATCGTCCTTAATTCTCCCTCTTTGCATGTTAACATCCAGTTTGTTGGCAAATAAATCCTGTCATTTTTATTTCTAAAACAGTCCACTCATGTCTCTGACTCCACTGCCCGCTCCTTGTCTCAGCCACCATGACGTCCCCCTGGAATACTGCTACAGCTTCCCAACCCATCCCTGCTATTCCTCTCTTTCTGCAATGCAGTCTCTACCATGGAGCCAGGCTGATGTTGGAACATAGATCAGATCATTTCATTCTCTCCTTTAGTATTTTCCTGTGCACTTAGAATAAAATCTCCACATCCAAGGGTGGTGTGTAGTGGCTTTCTGCCTGCCTCTCCATTTTCTCTTAGATCCTGGCTCCCTTGCTCCTCATGCTGGGACAGGCTGGCATCCTCTCTGTGCTTGAGTTCATCAAGGTCTGTCTCACATCAGGGCCTTTGATAACACTTGTTCCAGCAACCTTTTGGTGCATGGGACCATGTTCAATCCACTGAGCCACAGTTTCCTCACCTTCATACACACTCACCCTCAGCCTGCCAGGCACATTCCTTATTCCTGGAAAACCAGGCAGAGGTATCACAGAAGCCAAGAGAGGGACGATGTTCAATCTACTGGAACTCTCAGATACCTGGTTCCATTTCATCTATCACATCTTTTCACAATGTGACCTTCTTTCCTGATCACGGTATTAAAATTAGTTATTCTTTGTGACTTACTTTGTTTATAGCCGCCACTTTTGCATACACACTCACACAGATCCCTTCTTCTCACATGTAAGTTACTAAAGGCTGGGACCTCTTTATTGTCGCTGCTGAATCCAAGTTAGCACAATGTATGGGACTCAGTCATTCCTTACCTACTTGCTAAATGAACGGCGATTGTTTTTATTTCATCCTTTTCTCATGAATCGTATGCATTCAGCATGGTGGAATGAAATATGTTTCTTTTTTTCTGTCTAGGTCAAGTGCTTGGGATTTCCTTCTGACTGAGTGAGCGCACACCTCCCATTGCTGACAGACGTGATGTTTTACCGGTTGCTGTCGGTGGTCCAAAGACAAAGAACCAGCCGAGGATGGCAGAACTGGTCCTCCGCCAGAAGCAGTGCATCAGCGGCCGAGGCGCGTTCTGTCCCCCTGCCTGCCCAGGCGCAGGTGGTCATCTGTGGCGGGGGAATCATAGGCACATCTGTGGCCTATCACCTGTCCAAGATGGGGTGGAAGGACATTGTCCTTTTGGAGCAGGGCAGGTAAGGATCCACTGGGCATGAATTCCCTCCTTCCTTCTCCTCCTCCTTTGGGTGATGCTGTCCCACACTAGCTAATCAGTGTTGCTAGGAGCATGAGAAGAATCACAGGTGGAAATCCTGTACTGTGTTTTGTTTGTTAATGCCTAAAACTCATGTTTCCTGGTTTTGGAGAGCTGGCAGAGTCCAGCAAACTAAGTCTCTGAAGCATGTGTTTATTCACGTTCAGAACACATCTTGTCATCTGTTCTCCTTATACTAGTAGTCAGACAGCAACACAATTCCTGGGGTCAAGAGCTCCCTCTGGGAGTCAGAATGAAGTTGCCTGCATCCTGTTGTATTTGTTTGTTTTTAATTTTTTTTTCTGTTGATTTTAGAGAGGAAAGGAGAGGGAGAAATGGAAACATCAATGATGAGAGAGAATCATTGATTGGCTGTTTCCTGCATGCCACACACTGGGGATTGAGCCCATAACCTGGGCATGATCCCTGACTGGGGATCAAACCATGATCTCCTGGTTTGTAGGTTGACGCTCAACCACTGAGCCATGCAGGCTAGGCTGCTCTATTTGTTTTTGTTTTTCATTTAATTAACTTATGAAAGAATTTAGGATTTACAGAAAAATTGAGTATATAAGAGGGAGTTCCCATATAACTTACCTCCGACTTTCACTTGTTATTAACATCCTATATTAGTGATACCAACTCATTAATGAATTAACATTTATATGTTATTATTAACTACTAGAGGCCTGGCACACAAAATTCGTGCAAGGGTGGAGTGTCCATCAGCCAAGCCTGCACCCTCTACAATTTGGGACCCCTTGAGGAATGTCCGACGGGTAGTTAGTTGGACATCCCTCTCACAATCCAGGACTGTTGGCTCCCAACTGCTCGCCTGCCTGCCTCCCTGATTGCCCCAACTGCTTCTGTCTGCCAGCCTGAGCACCCCTAACCACTCCCCTGCCAGTCTGATCGACACCAAACTGCTCCCCTGCCGGCCTGATTGCCCCCAATTGCCCTCCGCTGCAGGCCTGATCACTCCTAACTGCCCTCCCCTTCTGGTCTGGTTGCCCCCAACAGCCCTCCCCTGTAGGCCTGGTCCCTCCCAACTGCCCTTCCCTGCAGGCCTTGTCCCTCCCAACTTCCCTCCCCTGCTGGTCTGATCGCTCACAACTGCCCTTCCCTGCTGACCATTTTATGGCAGCCATCATTGATCACATGGGGGTGGCCATCTTGTGTATTGGACTTATGGTCAATTTGCATATTATCTCATTATTATATAGTATAGTTCATTTTTTTTTTTGAATTCTTCATTTTCCCCCTAGTGTTCTTTATCTGTTTCAGGCTTTTGTTGTTCTTTTGCCTACAACAAATTGGACATTTTTTAAAAGTTTATTATTTCTTAAAAGGTAATACATTGACATGAGTCAGAATAGAAAATTATAGAAGAGTGACCAGGGAAAGTCTCTCTCCCAATCCTGACCTCTGGCTTCAAGTATCCCTCACTGGAGGCAAGTTAAGTTTCTGGTGAATCAGTCCAGATCCTCTCTCCAAATAGGAACAGATCTATGTTCTTCAGTATATATTGGTGTAAATGGGTGTTCATTTATTTATTCCCTATTTTATACAAGCGGTAGCATTCCTTGCCATACTTTTCTCAATAGGATTGTTTCACATTGTGGGATAAAAGCTATCTCATTCCCTTTTTAGAATCCCACCATGTAGGTGAACTTCAAAATTTGAAATCCGTGTCATGTCGATGGACATGTAGGTGTTTCCATCTTTTGCTATGACAGAACGGTGTTGTAGTTGTGACTTGAAAGGGCTGCATTCACAGGTCTGAGTCCACCTAACTGACTTGGGGATCCATTCTGCAGGCTGGCTGCTGGCTCTACGAGATTCTGTGCAGGCATCATAAGCACTGCCAGGCACTTGAGCATTGAGCAAAAGATGGCAGACTATTCAAACAAACTGTACCAGCAGTTAGAGCAAGAAACAGGGATCCAAACAGGTAAGCAGGGGCCTGCCATTTCCTGGGGACTGTGTGTGGTCCCACAAGAGTTGGCCTGGTGAGTGGTAATTCAGACCTGAGTTGTAGTTTGGGCTCTGTCACTACTCAGAGTATTACCTGGGGCAAGTGATTTTGCTTTTGAGCTGTCTTTGTTTCCCTATTTCTATTTTATTTTATTTAAAAAATGCTTTTATTGATTTCAGAGAGGAAGGGAGAGGGAGAGATAGAAACATCAACGATGAGAGAGAATCATCAGTGGGCTGCTGCTTGCATGAGCCCTACTGGTGATTGAGCCCACAACCGGCTTGTGCCCAGACCAGGAACTGAACCTTGACCTCTTGGTTCATGGGTTAACCGATCAACCACTGAGCAACGCCGGCCAGTCTTTGTTTCCCTATTTTTAAAATGGGATTCAGTCATCATTCCAGGTCCTTTTCAGATGCTATAATTCTTGTGATATTAAGGTTTTCCTGGGCCATTTCCTATATATTTCACTTGTTGAAGGTTAGTAAGTGGCAGCATTGGCTCCTGAGGGAGGAGGAAGAGGAAGAGGAAGAGGAAGAATTTAAGTTAGGTGCTTGGAAGTTAAGTCAGAGTTTGACTCATTTAAGTACACCAGTCGCTAGTAAGGATGTTCCTGACTCTACGGCCTTCTCATGTTTCTCCTTACCTGTGTAATTGGAGGAGGGGGGAAGGACGCGGGGGTTGTAAGGAAGCTAGCACTGGAGTGAGTAGGAACTGTCCCAGGAAGAGGAAAAGCCATCTACACAGTGGTCCCATGTGATCAAAGGCAGAAAGAATGGCCATCAGTTTGTGTAAGGTGATGGATTAGTGGAAGCCCAGGCTGGAGCCTGCTCTGGTGGCTGATGAGACTGTGGTGAGTGCACTAATCATCCCGAGTGGATAGCGAGGCCCAGTGTTGAAATTCCAGACACTTGCATATGTCAGGGCCGTTCTTTTGAAGACATTGCACAAAAGGAATCAGAGTTCATTGGAGACTAATCCTACAGCGTGGTAGCTTTGTCTTTTGCCAGCTGCAGTGGCTCTGCCATGTGATCAGGAGCGGGCTCTTCAAACAATAGTCTAAGCTCAGTGTGTGGTTTACCTCGCCAGCCCTTTTAGAAATCATGTGACTGCTAACAACATTTTCATTAGGGAGAGGGAGATTTGAAATTTTGATCACAAGTAAGGGTTTATCACATTTCCATTCTGTATAGTTTATACTGTCATGAAGTAAACTGTAAACTGCAGAGGAAGGCTGATTGTCTAGTAGGTAGGATTGGATAGCCGTGGAGGGAGGGAGAGATGCCAGGAGAGGATCCAGAGGCCTGGAAGAAGAGGCATGCATTCTCGGGCACGTGGCAGAGCCAGGACAGGTGAGACAAGTCACATCCTGGGTGACCCTGCAGTCAGCGCTGAGTGGGCGCCTCCTCACACGGCGTGCCCTGGTGTCTTGACTCCATGTGTCGCTGCACTTGGCCCGCCCTCCTGTTGAAGGGCAGGGCTCTCCAGTGAACGTGGTAAAAGTGCTTCCTGCTGCCGCAGTCTCCGGCTTTTACTAGGGAAGATGCTGCTGTAGGCAGGACAGGTGGGAAGCAGTGCCTTTGGTTGGGTTTAATGATGGCAGCAAGGTACCTGAGTCAGATATTAACTGGGTTTGAGTCAGAGTAAGGTCCACAAAATGGGTCCCCGTTCCACTGGGCCAGAGACTAGTGCATAGCCCGGCAGTGCATCCCTCAGGTGGTGGGATTCCACGGGAATCAGGGCTATAGGTTCTTTTCTGTAAAGTGAGGAGCTTAGCTTGCTTTCTGGGTCACCATCTGGAACCCTTACAGGCCCCACTTCTCCTTGGTCCTGTGGGCAGTGAGGAAGCCAGGTAAGTGAGAAGGGGTCAGCCTCAGTCTCAGCCCGTGGTCGTTCGCCAGTGGCGCAGGGAAAGGACGGGGCCCGAGGAGGAGAGGTCTCCGGTCCGCAGTTGTGCCGGTGCCGGCTGCTGGGTCCTGAGTGAGGGTGAAGTGACATACATGCACCGAGATTTAAGGGAAGATGTTACCTGCTTCTCCCCCGAAAACAGCCCATTTACTCGCGATGTTGGTTCACTCCCTGCTCATCAGACTCAGCAGGTGACCCCAGTCCTCATCCCCGACTGTGACGTTAGTGTTGGCAGTGCTTCAGTCTCAGTGTGACTTTTGTCAAGGGAATGAGAGAGGTAACGTAATAGCTTTTATAATCTTTGGAAAGTATTCCATATAGTTCCTGATCTTATAATAAGGGTCATTCTAATATAGCTGAAGAAATCTAAATTCAGGGATTTGAGTTGTTTTTTCAAGTCAGTGATAATGCATTTATAAAAAATTATTTAGTGGATTAAAAGGAACATATGTACAGTGGTACTCTGCTATATGTAATCTATGGTAGTGAGTAGAAAATGACTTTTGGACCCTTTGCCTGAAATTCAGGCTGTGTTAGCCACAAGTCATTGGACTGCTCTGGTATACAGACTATATTTAAATACCAATCTCTGAAATTTCAGTTCTCCAAACTGAGACATTCTTGTCATGTCAGCGAAGGGTATATTTATATGATGATTTCTAAAGAAACTAAGAAAATAAACTATTCTCACTAATAATTCATTTGAAATGATAACTGATTCAACTCTTTCTTCATAAGAACTAAGCGACATGGCATTTAGGGGACTTGTTATTGACCCAGATGTAATGCGGTGGTGTCGGATATGGTGATTTCACACAACAGACAATGACTCTGGCTGCAGTGGGCACAAGGAGTTTGTGGAAGGCTGTTGGGTGCCTTTGGTTTTGTCGGGAGGTTGCCAGAGGCAGCGTGGAGGCCAGGACCTGGGACCCCACAGCAGGCAGGGCCTCAGCTGGAACAGGAGCCGTCTGGCCTGGAGGCTCTGCATCCGAGATGAGTGACCTCCAGCCATTTACCTACTTGCTCCAGGCTGAATATTCTAGGGAGTGACACGCCACCAAAACTCGGGGGAGAAAATTTAAACAGTGAAGAATATGAGTCTGGGTTATCTTCACCCACCCCCAAGTGTTTTTTAGCTGTGCATCTTTAATTTTTATTTTCTGAGTGATTTCATGTGCATTAAAATCTCATTTGATCTTCACAAAACTCTGAGCCAAGAGTGTTTGGATGGTGGCAGTGCTAGGGCTCATCACAGGTCTTCTCACTTAAAATCCCGGGGACTTATCTCTTTGCCACCCCACATTTGTCCTGGTTGGTCTCAGTCCGGCTGATTGTTCTTACAGGTTACATACAGACAGGCTCCATCTTTCTGGCCCAGACTCAGGACCGGCTCATCTCCCTGAAGCGCATCAACTCCAGGCTGAAGTATGTGTGAGGCTAGAAGCCTATCCTGGCGTTACTGCCCCCTGCCCTCTGCCAGAGGCCAGTGATGTCATTGTCCCCTTGTGTTCCGTGGCAGTGTGATAGGCATCCCTTCTGAGATCATCTCCCCCAAGAAAGTGGCCGAACTGCACCCTCTGCTCAACGTGCATGACCTGGCGGGGGCCATGCACGTCCCCGAGGACGCGGTGGTGTCCTCTGCTGACGTGGCTCTCGCCCTGGCAAGTGCTGCCTCCCAAAATGGTAAGCAGGCTGGGGACAAGGGTGGAAGAGGTTGTCGAAGAAACTCTTACAATAGGCAGTGACACCAACTCAGCTACCGTATCGTACACTGGCTCTTTTATTTTTTTAATAAATTTTATTGATTTCAGAGAGGAAGGGAGAGGGAGAGAGAAATAGAAACATCCATGATGAGAGAGAATTATTGACCGGCTGCGTCCTGCACGCTCCACACTGGGGGTTGAGCCCACAGCCCAGGCCTGTGTCCTGACTGCGAATAGAATCAGGCCCCCTGGTTCAAAGTCGATGCTCAAACACTGAGCGATGCCAGCTGGGCTACACTGGCTCTGGTTGTTTTAATACACTGTCTGTTACTATTTTTCGTTGGGGCCACATTTTCCTTACTAAAGTACTGAGGAACCCTGTTTTAGTGCTGACTTAGTACACTTCAGACTTAAAGAACTCCTTTTCCTCCTGAACTTAAAGGCTCCAAGGTTAGTACACACCTTGGGAACTTAATCCACAGCTTGATCATGCCCTTGGTTTGAGTGGGGGAGGACACCTCAGTGTCCAGGGTGTTGTGCACTTTGAATGATCTGATTCATGATTGTGTAGATGGGATGTAAGCTGTCCTGTTTGAACTTTTCTCCCCTGCCCCCTTTATGATTCCTGGAATTGTGCACTAAAGTCCCTTATTAAATTTGCCTGCCATTTTTAACCTTGGGAAATCTCATTTAAGTCTCAGGTGTGGTCCCTAGGAGTGTTTTGTTTGTTAAAATTAAAGCTTTGACCTGGCCTTTTCAGTATGTCTGATGAGTTGAGAATCCGCTGCAGATGCCTTAATTGTGGCCCATCTGAGGATCAAAGCCCACCTCTTTCTTTGCCTTGAGCAGGTGTTCAGATCTATGACCGGACAAGTGTTGTTCACGTGATGACCAAAAAAGGAGAAGTTACTGGTGTGGAGACAGATAAAGGACAGATCGAATGCCAGTATTTCGTCAACTGTGCCGGTCAGGTAAGTTAGCAACAACAGCGGGATCTCTGGTTTTCTTATTTACCTTTTATCTCTGGGACTTTTTGGTGTAGAGACTTAAGATGATTTAGTGACAAAGGTAAAGAGATGCAGGGAACACAATGAGGGCTGGAACTCTGAAACCTGCACTGCTCCTCTGTGGAGCTGCAGTACCTCCTCCTCCTCCTCCTCCTCCTCCTCCTCCCTGGTGAACTGGTGCTCCCTGTCCGGGCCCCGGAAGCACTTGCGCAGTGACATAAACCCCTGGCATTGGATCTTCCTGTGGTGTGTTTCATTCCGCAACCTAGCAGGTAAAGTGCTAGGCTGTACTATTGTGTCAGGAGCATAGATTCAGTTCCCAGATCAATAAGCTGCTTGTGCTTTGAATACAAATTGGTCCTTTCTGTCCACTCTACAGCTTAAGGTGATCTAGGGATACTTCCTGTTCTGTAAAGCTCATTTATGATGGTACTTGGGGTTTGTCCTGAAGCCAGGCATTTCGTTAGAAGGCCTCCTTTACTCCCCGTGAGATCCGTTTACTATGGAGAAATCTGTCCTCTTTTGATGTAAAAGTAAGTTTTATTACTTAAAACGTATAGTGTTGTTCCCCATCCAGATAATTAAATGAAAGCAGGCTGAATCTTGACTTCCCACAGCTGACATTGTTGCAAGAGCACACACAGGCCACTTGAAATTAAACTCTTTTCAAGCGGCTGAACTTGCTCATTTATCTTTCTGTTCCTCTTCCCCCCACAAATCAATCTGTCCATTTGTAGTGGGCATACGAGCTGGGTCTGTCCAACGAGGAGCCGGTTAGTATCCCGTTACATGCCTGCGAACACTTCTACCTCCTGACTCGCCCCTTGGAGACCCCTCTGCAAAGCAACACACCAAGTGAGGACCTGCACTTTGTTTTTAATCTTGTTTCCTTGCTTCTGTTCTGTCCTCTGAAGGAAGACTCTCTGTGAAGGACAGACTGTGGCCGAAAGAGCCTTTCTTTTCTGGAGCATGTTACAGGGAGGTGGCCCCGTTCTGACTTTTCTCTAAGAACTCTTTATGAAAGGATGGCCAAATGGGCATTCTGCTGAAGCAGTTTTTTCTGCAAGCTAAATGTATTCCCAGAGAGAGGTCTAAGTTGACAATATTTGGAATATACCTGGAGTTTTTTACTTGAATGCTATAAACTCAGGGTATCTCCCCGAGTGCTGTGGAGAGGGTTGATTTCACTCCAAAGGTCTGAATCCCTGCAGTGGGCTTGGCAGTGCCCCCTTTTCTTAGGTTTTATGTGGCACAGTGGCAATTACATAGTTTGGTTGTGAGGACTAGTTAAAGCTTCTACATAACTGATTGGGTAAAGGGTGATCAGAGAAAGTCTCCATTGTGAATCTGTGAGGGAAAACCTCCTGGATGACCTGGAGAGGTATTTTAAAGCTGATGTGTTCATGAGAAGCTGTTCCATTAACAAAGCCATCAGCGAGTGGGTGTTTCTGCTTTGTTTTTTTTTCCTGTCTATTTTGAAAACTGGCCTACATCTAACCCCTGATCTTCTCTTCCACTCCCTACTCTCTTATTGTTTCTCTCCTCAGATGTTGTGGACGCTGATGGCAGAATTTATATTCGCAACTGGCAGGGTGGCATCTTGTCTGGAGGCTTTGAGAAAACCCCAAAACCAATTTTCACTGAGGGCAAGAACCAGCTGGAGATTCACAACCTACAGGAAGACTGGGACCACTTTGGTGTGTAAACTGTATAATAATAAAAGTGTAATATGATTGTTAGACTGGACAGCTGAACAACCTTCGAATGTCCTTCTGGATGAAACCGCTGTGGCGGGGGCCAAGGCAGAGGCGGTTAGGGGCTATCAGGCAGGCAGGAGAGTAGTTAGGGGTGATCAGGCAGGTAGGCCAGCAGTAAGGAGCCAGCAGTTCTGGCAGTTGGACATCCTCCATGGGGTCCCGTATCACAGGAGAGTGCAGGCCAAGCTGAGGGATACCCCCCCACCATACACGAATTTTATGTACTGTGCCTTTAGTAGTAATAATAGTGTCCTGAACGTATCTAAAATGTTACATTTTCCAAAGCATTTTTAAGAATAGCATCTCACTTGATCTTTGTAACAGCCCTGTGTGGAGGTTAGAGTTTAGTGGTCTCAGGACAGTTACTTGGTAGCAGATTCAGGAGACTATTCTTGGTTAGTGGACTTTTAGCTTATTACTTATTTACCTAAAATTACTGCTGAAATTTTAAGCTAGGAGGAAACCTTTTCTTAGGATTCCATACAAGATTAAAGACATTTTTAGAAAGCAGAGTTATTTTGTTAATGTCTTTTACTCAATTTTAAAATACATTTTATTTATTGAATAGTTAATATATTCACATGGCTCCAAATGTAAAAGATATGAAAAGGTCTATAATGAAGTTTCCTCCTTAGCCTTAATGGATTTTTTAAATATATTTTTTAATTGATTTTTCAGAGAGAGGAAGAGAGAGGGATAGAAAGTCAGAAACATCAATGAAAGAGAAACATCGATCAGCTGCCTCTTGCACACCCCCTGCTGGGGATGTGACCGCAGCCACGGTACATGCCCTTGAGCGGAATCGAACCTGGGACCTTGCAGTCCGCAGGCCGACGCTCTATCCACTGAGACAAACCGGCTTCAGCTTAATGGATTTTTTTAAAGTAAACTTTTTATGGTAGAAAATGTCAAACCCCATGTACCCACCAGCCAGCTCCACAGCCTGGTGTCGTCTGTGACCACTGCCCCACCGGTCTGTTCCCAGATGATGGACTCACTTTAAAACAGACTGAGCATCTGTCCTGGAGCCATGCAGCTTAGGGAACCTGCCCTTCGTCGCATCTCCCTCGGGCGCCCCGTGAGAGCTTCAGCACCGGCCCTTTGAGATCCTTATCTGTGACGTGCTTGCTCCTCCACAGCATCTTTGTCTGTGAGGGCCAAGCCCCTCGTAGGCGTGTCCACAATTCCAGCAAGGGTTCTGCGCTCTGAGAAATGGCCCATTGCTCTTCTTAGAAAACCTCTCCAAGAGATTTTATGAAAGGAGAGGGAGGAGTTAGGCAGTATGAGGAGTTGGAAGGTTTGAATTCCCTGAAGCTGAGGACTCTGGCTGTTTTTATTGCTCAGAGCCCCTGTTGAGCTCCCTCCTGCGTAGGATGCCAGACCTGGAGACGCTGGAGATTGTGAAGTTGGTCAATTGCCCCGAGACCTTCACGCCAGACATGAGGTGCATCATGGGCGAGTCTCCTTTGGTTAAGGGCTACTATGTCCTGGCAGGAATGAATTCTGCTGGCCTTTCGTTTGGTGGAGGAGCTGGAAGGTAAGTCTTTGTCACTTACACTCAGTTCAGTGGGCTTCTTTCTTTCTAGAATGACTTGTTAAATTTCAAATAATATATTTAATCTGTTATGTTATTATAGGAAGATACATATAATTTTACCATGGAAGGCTCTCCTGTTGTTTCTGAAATGTGCAAAATGTTTTTGGAACCCCTATTTTGGAGTTAGTCACTAAGCCTGTGGGATGGATATTCTTGTGTATTCTTTCAGCTGTAACAAATGTGGGTCCTTTGTATATTTAAATTTGGGAACATCCAAGTGTGGTGAGTGAGACAGATGATCAAGCTGAGTATCACTAATTTTTATTTAATTGGTACTAATAGACATTTAACAAGCTGGTCATGAAAGGACAGATATTGTGTGGTCATTCTGCGAGGTAGTCTAATTCATAACGGATGGCACAGACATAAAATGCTGGTTGCTAAGAGCTGGGGTAGGGAATGGAGAGTGATTGCTTAATAAAGAGTTTTAGTTTGGCAAGATGGAAGGTGGTGAAGATTACACAATAATGTGAATGTCGGATGCCAATGAACTATACACTTGAAAGTGGTTAAAAGATGGTCAGCTTATGCTATGTGTATACACAATTTAAAAACTTTTTAAAACCTTAAGGAGGCCATTTTTCTTGAGTGACTTGTGGAATGGCTCTGAAAACAGTTATGGAAGTAGAGTTACAAAAAACCTTTGGACCAGAGGAGATGTGTTCAGATAACTATAACTCTACAGACAAAAATAAACACATGGATGTAGAGTGCACTTGTATACCTTTTAGCCTTATTTCTTCCTAGATGTGCCCATGTCTTAAACACTTTTCTGGGGAATCTTATCATTAGGGCTAAGATCCTCATAGTGGTCTCGTGAGCTCAGGAGATGGATCCATGTTTATTCCTTCCAAAAAGTTAAGGAAATTGCCCAGAATTGCTGCTCACCCAGTCTCTGACAAGACAGGATCTTCGATCATGTTGCTTCTTGATTCCTGGTACAGTGTTGAGAGTGTCACATCTGAGGCCCAACTATTACTGCCCCTCTCACTCCCCCAACAGGTACCTCGCTGAGTGGATGGTGCACGGCTATCCCTCGGAAAACGTCTGGGAGCTGGACCTGAAGCGGTTCGGAGCCCTGCAGAGCAGCCGCACCTTCCTGCGCCACCGGGTCATGGAAGTCATGCGTGAGTGGAGCTAATCCGGTCACACCTGCTTGCAGGTGTCGTCTTTGGTGCCTGTGCTGCCATTCAGAGGGCAGGTTTTCCTCAGTTCCTCAGTAATTGCTTCAAGCTGAGCTTCTGATGTTTAACTGTTTCAGGCGTGTGTTGGGGACATGGTGTCCCTGTGATGTTTGTGGAACATTTTCTCTCGCATCTTGTGCCTGTTTACGTCACGGGGCAGGATAGTGGACTGACTTTCGGGTGCTAATTCCTGCCAGACTCGGGCAGCAGCTTCTAGTATGTTCCCAGCATTGCCTGCTTCCCACTGTGTCTGGAAAGCCCATGTCACAGTGAGTACTCTGGCTTCCCACCTGTTCTTTGGGATCACAATTTGCTTTCCAGTGCAGCGAACTTGCCAACTTATTCTCAAAGCTTCAGGCTTCTCTGAGTGACTTCTGTCATTAACCCCTGATACTCTGGCAAGATAGAAAAGACACTTCCCATGTGCATACAAAACATATGTCCCTGCTCTTTGTCCTTGTTCTTGCTTCCCTCCAACTTTGAAGGATCCAGCTCTTCATTTTAACTTAACTAGGTACTCTTCCTTGACTTGCATTTGTTTTCTAACTTTTATTTAGGAATTAAACCAAATCAGGTTGTAATTTCATTTTTCTTACACTGGGGAACTATTTTCAGACTTTGCCAAAATATGTCTAAACTAGAGGCCTGGTTCGTGCACCGGTGGGGTCCCTCGGCCTAGCCTGCACCCTCTTGCAATCTGGGATCCCTCGGGGATGTCAGAGAATCAATTTTGGCCTAATACCCGCAGGCCAGGCCCAGGGACGTGCACTGGGCCTAGTATGCATGTAAGATCTTCGGTTAATCCTTCCTGCCCTCCCCTCTTCCCCCTTCCCTCTGAGATTCATTAGTCTGTTCCATGTTTCCATGCCTCTGCATTGAGCAGCTGCCCCCTGGTGGTCATTGTGCATCATAGCTACTGGCCAGTTGGCTGGTCAGCAGGTTGCTTAGGCTTTTAGATAGATAGATAGATAGATAGATAGATAGATAGATACTTTGTGCATATTTATGCTCAGGACTAATTTTCTACATTGGCTGTGATCACTGCTCTTGATTAAGAATGAACTGCTGGCCGAAACTGTTTTGGCTCAGTGGATAGAGCATCGGCCTGCGGACTGAAAGGTCCCAGGATCCATTCCAGTTAAGGGCATGTACCTTGGTTGTGGGCACATCCCCAGTGAGGGGTGTGCAGGAGGCAGCTGGTCGATGTTTCTGACTTTCTATCCCTCTCCCTTCTTCTCTGTAAAAAATTAATAAATATATTTAAAAAAAAAGGATGAACTGCTCACCCTGGCCAGTGTGGCTCAGTTGGCTGAGCATTGTCCCGTGCACCAGGAGGTCGCCAGTTTGATTAAGGGTCAGGGCATATGCCTGCAATGTGGGCTTGACCCCCAGTAGGGGGCATGCAGGAGGCAGCTGATCAATGTTTCTCTTTCACATCGATGTTTCTTTCATGCTTTCTCTCTCCCTCTGTCTAAAATCAGTAAAACCTTTTTCTTTTTTTAAGAAAGAACTGCTGGTTCAGTAGCTAGTGGTTCCGTCATCGTGAGCATTTAGTGACCTTTAACATCTGTATGACTTGTGGCAGAGAATTCTTATTTGGGAGAGATTTGGGACCTGACAGCAGTATGTGTAATTGCTAAGCTTCCTCCTTTTTAGCAAATATTTTGGTTGAAATGTTGAATTACCATAAGTCCAGATTTCCCCATCCATAGTTACTTTAGAACCTACGCAAATCATAACAGCTTGAATTTCTCCTTGATGACATGACATGTTAGATGGCATTTTCTGATTCTCATAAAACAAAAATTGTAGGCATGATAGAAAATGGGGAAAGTAGAACCTAAATACTAGAGATGGACAAGTTGTCACAATATAAGAAAACCAGGGTTTTAGTTTCCTGATTTTTAGTTTCCCAACCCCCCCCCCCCCCCCCCCCCCACTACCCCAAGGTACCTCCTGTGTGGAATGGTATGAGGTCAGGTCCTTTCTTTGGAAGGGACTAGAGGTCACACACTCTTTCTGGCTATTTTTGCTCATTGCTGTTGCAGACTGGACACTAGGAGAACTGAATCCTGACCCTAACTTGTTAAGTGAATAATGTCACTGGAACAATACTGTGCAAGCTGTCAGGTTTCAGAGCTACCAGATGGGGTGTGCTGTGACCTTTCACCTCAGAAATGGGTTCAGCATTACAGAGGAAAGTAATGGATCTGAGACCCCGACACCACAGGCACTGTAAAGAATCAAGTGCCACTTTTTCACACTTTGTAACCACCCGTGATCTTCGATGTCTCCTTCATCTCTCCTACAGAGCTTAGGAAAGTTTAGATCTACTTACGGATTTGGAACCAGAATTGCAAACAGGGATGTAGAGTTGTCGTGTGACTCACAGCTATATAACTATGAAGGGGTGACACCAGCTCTTGCAATATTTTTCTTTCTCCTGGAACATGCCTGTTATACTGGGTGCCGTTTGGCACGTTCTGCTACGTCAGCCTGGACAGGATGCTCCTTTGATGGGAGCAGCTCCAGAGTCTGGTAGGTGGTGTGCACTCAGCTCCCTGGATTGGGCTTCATGGACTGTTCTCATCGGTTCTAGCTCTGCTGTACGAATTGAAGGTTCCTCGTTGGGACTTCCAGACGGGGAGGCAGTTACGCACATCCCCCCTCTATGACCGGCTGGACGCACAAGGAGCCAGGTGGATGGAAAAGCATGGATTCGAGAGGCCAAAGTACTTTGTGCCATCAGACAAGGGTAAAGAGGCACATTCTCATTTTTGTTCATTTTTTTTGCTTTTGAGAGTAAATACAATTTATTTTTAGACGTATATAGCTAGAATGTGTTCCTGGAAGAATAAATAATAAAACCTAACTATACAGGAGACTCCCCAATATAAATCTTCTCCTTTTGTTTTTTTGGTCCGCAGACCTCCTGGCTTTGGAGCAGAGCAAGACTTTCTATAAGCCGGACTGGTTTGACATTGTGGAGTCTGAAGTCAAGTGCTGTAAGGAAGCCGTATGTGTCATTGACATGTCCTCTTTCACAAAGTTCGAAATAACAGTAAGTAATTGGAAACCAATATAACAGATTAGGAGACAGTGCCTCCTTTTTTCAGCTGTCTCTTTAAAAACAGATTCTGTAAGAATTCTGGTATATTTTAAAATATTTTTATTACAACATTTTTCTGAATTTTTAGCTCTTTGTTTCTGGTTTTTAATCTGCTTACAGAGGCCCATTTATCATTAGAATCAACAGCTAGCTAGCTTTTTTTTTTCTCGGCATTGACTTTAATTAATTTATTATTATTATTATTATTATTTTTGCAATATAACATATTTAATAGTAGTACATATGTTTTCCTCCCCCCCCCCCCCCCATTATCCTCTCCCCTCAACAGCTAGCTTTCTCTGATGCTTCCTACATTGATGTAAATCTGAAAATACTGTTGCAGTGAATTTTTGTAGCAGGTCACGTTGCTCATGAAGCCATGTTACCAGCTAAATGTTCTTGTGCTTGCTCTGCTTTGTGTCTTAACTCTGCAGTCCACCGGAGATCAGGCATTGGAGATTCTGCAGTACCTCTTCTCCAATGACCTGGATGTGCCCGTGGGCCACATCGTGCACACCGGCATGCTCAATGAGGGCGGAGGATACGAAAATGACTGCAGCATAGCGCGCCTGAACAAGCGCAGGTGAGGTCAGCTGCCACGCTGGCTCCCTCCAGCACTGGTCCCTGGTACTGTGACAGAGCGGAGCACCCAGCTCCCCCAGGACCCCGAATCATACCAAGGACAGAAACACCACACTACTCGTGACCAGTCCATTAGCAGTCCAGTACAAACAAACAAAAAATCACCAGAAAGAAAACAGTTCATCAGATTACGAAAGACTCGATGTGGAAAATCGGTTACCTTACTGGGAGAAGACGTCTTATCTTTTATTTAGTAGGCCTGTATAGTGACAGAAGTCAGTCTTCCGCTTGTCCTTACATGGTGTGTCCTCAAGTTCCATGCTCCTGGCCCTCTGAAGGCTAAGAGGTCATTGGCCAGAATTCTACCCATTGCTTTGGCACTAGCTCAGAACTTGATTGTTTCCCGATCCTCTTCTCTGCTGCCTGGTTTTGATTGCTTGTGTGTGTCACTTTCAGTTTCTTCATGATTTCTCCAACCGACCAGCAGGTCCACTGTTGGGCCTGGCTTAAGAAGCACATGCCGCTGGACAGCGACCTGCTCCTGGAGGACGTCACCTGGAAATACACAGGTGCTTCTCTCCGTCCGGGAGCTGACCGATTGGTCAGAGTTAGGAGCGTGGAAGAGGCTCGCTGGGTATAGAAAATTGGTCTCTGATACTTCCTGAGTTTCTTAAGGGAAAAGTGAAATGAGTTCTTCAGTTACTGTTTTATTCACTGCTATGTCCCCTGTCGCCAGCATGTTAGGCGTGTGAATATTTGTTGAGTGAATAAGTAAATAATTTTTATTTTCTCTAGTTTTCTAGAGTAATTTTAAACCATTTTTATATTTATTATCTATTATTTTCCTCAGCTTTTTAAAAATTAGTGAATAATTTTTTAAAATATGTTTTTATTGATTTCAGAGAGAGGAAGGGAGAGGGGGAGAGAGAATCTCCAATTGGCTGCCTCTTGCATGCCCTCTACTGGGGATTGAGTCCGAAATCCAGGCATGTGCCCTGAGAATTGAATCCTGGCTTCCTGGTTCATAGGTGGCTCAACCACGGAGCCACTCTGGCTGGGCAATAAGTGAATAATTGTTAAGGATGACTTAAATTTCCTGGTTATTTCAGTGGTTCAGTCGGGGGAGCAGCACTCCTCTAATGCCATCCCACCCCCATTCTAGGTGTAACTCCTCCCTCCCTCCCCCTACTTAACCTACTCCTGCCCTGCATTCCAGCAGGCCCTCATTATCAATTAATTGTAGCAGCAAATATTACAAACTCTTGCTACCAGATTGGCAAACTATAGAATCTTGCTGAACCAGAGTTGTTTTATGGCTGAATGAAGGGAGTTAAAGTGTACTTAGCACAGGCTGCTGTCACAAACTGACAGATCCAGAGTGACTGGGCAGCGCTCCTCCTGGTCCTGACTTGGGAGTGGGGCTTTTCCCATCACGCAGCCACACTGGGAAGATGAGGGGAATGGGGAGTATGCAGGAGAGTATGTCCAGTCCTAGAAGTGGGCTCCTGTCCCATTGGCCAGGACTTGGTCTCATGGTCCCATCTGACTGCAAAGGAAGCTATGGAATGTTGCCTTCCTGTGTCCCTAGGGAGAGGAAACACTCTAGGTAGTTCCTCTGCCAGCAGTCAGTAGCTGCATTCAGCAGGCCTGTCGGGAAAGGTGTCTCTGTCAGAACCAGGTGCACCTTGGGTCGCCTAAACAAAGGGATGCTCTTGTGGTCTTGCCGCCCAGCCCTGTTATAGGTGAGCAAGTCCACAACAGACCTTTCCCATTGGCTCAGCTGTTTACCTGGAGCAGCCAGACATCGCTTGTTCTTTTCTGTTTAGCCCTCAATCTGATTGGTCCTCGAGCTGTGGATGTGCTGTCCGAGTTGTCCTATGCCCCGATAACTCCAGACCACTTCCCAAGCCTCTTTTGCAAGGTGGGTGCCAGTAAGGTTCTAATTTTTGAATGGGTAGGGAATATCTTTTTAAGAGGTGGCAATTACATGTTCTTACTATGGCGATAACACCCACAAAATGTGTTGACTTATTAATAAAATGACAGAATAAATTCATTTCTTTATTTTTCACCCTTCAAGATGTCCTTATTTAATAAGCATTAGGATATATTTGAAGTGGATTTAACGTCTCTGAACATCAGTTCTATATATTTATTGCTTTCTATAACAGCAGATTCTACGTCACTGGATTATAAAACGCCGGTCAGGGTCAGGTCCCTTCTCTCTAGCAGCTCTTCCTCTCTCCCATGCCCAGAGGCAGAGCAGCTTCTGTGTATGTGGCATCTTGAGGTAATAAGTGGTGTAAGTGAATTCCTAAACAACTTACATAAGATTCTTCCTTATACTTGGCAACTATAGCTGAGTGAAACAAGTTGTAACTGAACAAAAACATAATTGCGTCCTCTCAAAGTGGTTGATTTGCGGTCCAAGTGGAGAAATGTTTTTGTCAACCTGTAACCAGCAGCTTGGGGACCGTTATCGAAGGAGGCTCTTTGATGTTTAAACCAAAATTGGGATCCACCAACTAATTGATTTTAGTTTTCCTCTTCCTCTATGGCAGAGTGAAAGCCACAGAAAATTCACTGTTAGCCATTACTAACTCCTTCAGTGTCTTTGCTTTTTTACAGTTTTTATTGATTTCAGAGATGAAGGGAGAGGGAGATAAAAACACCAGTGATGAGAGGCACTGCTCAGCTCATGCCCCCCACTGGGGATTGAGCCAGCAATGCTGGCATGTGCCCTTGACTGGAATCAAACTCAGGACCCTTCAGTCCACAGGCTGATGCTCTACCCACTGAGCCAAACCGGCTAAGGTTGTCTTTGCTTTTTGACGAGTGATTCATCCGTGTGTGCTTTCAGAGCACCATGTGATGCCAGGCTTCCTGTGGAAAGTTTGCTTTAGTGCCACCTGGACTTAGCACTTTCCTTCACAGGAACAGGAATTGAGACAGAGGTAACGGAGCTGCTGTGAACGTTTTGAACATCAGACCCCAGGAGAGCAGGTGAAGCGTGTTCTCTGGGCACCAGACATCATCTTTTGTGGGCAGGTGCCTCGGACTGTCTGCCGAGTGCCCTGGAGGAGACTCCTGGTCTTCATTGCACCTAAAACAAATCTTTAGCAGGACTTTGCAAAAAAATACTATTCCTGCTTGTCAAAGACTTTGCCTCCACTTCCCATCAGCAGCTTGGCTAGCACTCCTGATACTGATGATATTCAAAGAAAAGATATTGTAAAGGCTTTGTTCCATTCCTAATAACCTGGAGACCTGAAAACAGATCATTTTGAGGATGAAGTTCTTTCATTCACATGTCTCTTTTAGGGTCAGAGGGGCACAGCCAAGGAGAGGGGTTTACCTCAGACACCTATCCACTTCCCTTGGAGTTTTGATGCTATCTCTCTTTGTTTCCACAGGAGATGAGTGTGGGCTACGCCAACGGGATCCGGGTGATGAGCATGACTCACACGGGAGAGCCAGGCTTCATGCTTTACATCCCCATAGAGGTGAGGAGCAAGGAAGGTGTGCTGGTGTCTCACACCTGCTGAGCACTGGCAGGGGTAGAGCCCTGTTGTGCCTGGGTAATTGAATAGGCTGCGTTAAAGACATTTAGCATGTTTGACTAAGGTATTTACTTTTTAAAAAAATAGGTAATATGTTCACATAGTTTTTAAAAAACAAAATATTCAGTTCCATGTAACCAGTTTCTACTATGTGATCTTAGTTTTTTGTCATGTCAGAAATGTTTGTGAATATGGAAGTTCAAAGACATATTTTAAACCTTTTAGATCCACAGAAGCATACTGGTGTTCATCTTTTTTAATATATGTATTTTTATTGATTTCAGAGAAAGGGGGAGAGAGTTAGAAACATCAGTGATGAGAGAGAATCATTGATCAGCTGCCTCCTGCACGCCCCATATTGGGGATCCAGCCACAACCCGGGCATGTGCCCTGACCGGGAATTGAACCGTGACCTCCTGGTTCATAGGTCAGTGCCCAACCACTGAGGCATGTCAGCTGGGCATTCATTTTGTTTTTCTTAACAGTTTGTCATAGAGATCTTTTTCCTATGAGTACTTAAAGAGCTTCCTCTTTCTTTTTCCCTTTCTTTTTTCATAGTGGCATGTTATTCCATCATATAGTTGGAACATAATTTATTTAACCAGCCTGGTACTAATAGACATTACGGTGTTTCGAGTCCTTTACTATTATAAAAATTAGGCAGTGTGTAAGAGTGTGCCAACACACGGAGGTGTCACACTTTAGACTGATAGGTGCAGAGCAGCTGGTCAGTGCAACGTTAGTTTTCTTGTGTGTGTGACTGAGCACCTTTTCCAAACCGTCTCTAAGTAAAAGCCCACCCACCTGCAGGGCCTGCACAGTTCTCCCTGCCCATTTTCCACTCGCTCTCTTCTGATCTTATGTAACGTGTCGTCTCTACCTCCCTCTCTTCCTTCCTCCCTCCCTGCTAGTCTCTGAACATGCCAGCTTGCTCCTGCCTCGGGGCCTTGACATTTACTGTTCCCCTTCCCTCGGCACCCCTTCTATCACACGGATACCTCAACCTCTTAGCCAAACCTGCTTCAGGTCAGATTTATATGCCTGCCACCTTCTTATTTAAAGTTGCAATCCCAAGCCTGCTGGCATGGCTCAGTGGTTGAGTGTCGACCTGTGAACCAGGAGGTCATGGTTCAATTCCCAGTAGGGACATTCCTGGGTCGTGGGCTCGATCCCCACTGTGGGTGTGCAGGAGGCAGTCAGCAATTCTCTCTCATGATTGATGCTTCTCTCTCTTCCCTTCCTCTCTGAAATCAGTAAAAATAAAAAGTTGCAATCCCACCCTCAACCCCAGTTCTCCCTGTCCACCTTTCCTGATTTATTTTTTTCCACAATATGTATTTTTTTAATTCATTGGATTACCTGTTTAAATGTAAGTTCCTGAGGGCAGGCATATTTGTATTTTAAGTTTTATATTCTCAGCACTTTAGAGAGATACCTGGCATATAGTGAATGCTTAATACATGCTGTATGAGTGAATGTTCTAATCCTTTGTCCATTTTTGTATTTGAATTATTGGTACTTTTACCAGTTTCTAGGCATTCTCTGAATCAAACAGTTCTTGCTGTAGAGCTATAAAAATATTTTTGCCAATTTGCCATTTGTCTTTTGACTTGTGTTTTTGCATGTAGAAGAATTTTTTAAAACTTACTTCTTCTTATGGAAAATGTTTCATATATTGCAGAAATTTTATTTGTATATAGTTGAATTGATCAATCTTTGTGGAAGGGGCTTCCCCCTCTCCCAGGCTAGAGTTTTTCCATTTTTCTCCTAGTGCCTTTATACTTTGTGTTAGTTGCCATTTACAGATTTGTGGTTTCTTTTATATATTTAAACTAGAGGCCCGGTGCACGAAAGTCTTGCACTGGAGGGGGAGGAAGGTCCCTCAGCTGGCCTGTGCCCACTTGCAGTCCGGGAGCCCCCAGGGGAGAGCTGACTGATGGAGGCTCCCACCACAGCCGTGTGCTTACCAGCCGTGAGCCTAGCTTCTGGCTGAGCGGCACTTTCCCTTGGGAGCACACTGACCACCAGGGGGCAGCTCCTGCATTGAGCTTCTGCCCCCTGGTGGTCAGTGTGCATCATAATGACTGGTCATTCTGCCATTCAGTTAATTTGCATTTTAGCCTTTTATTATATAAAACTAGAGGCCCGGTGCACAAAATTCATGCATGGGGGGAGGGGAGGGATGTCTCTCAGCCCAGCTTGCACCCTCTCCAATCTGGGACCCCTCGAGGGATGTCCGACTGCCCATTTAGGCCCGATTGGGATCGGGCCTAAACGGACAGACATCCTTCTCACAAACCAGGACTGCTGGCTCCAAACTGCTCGCCTGCCTGCCCCTAACCACTTCTGCCTGTCAGCCTGCTCACCCCCTAACCACTACCCTGCCAGCCTAATTGATATCTAACTGCTTCCCTGCTAGCCTGTTTGTCCCCAACTTCCCTTCTCTGCCAGCTTGGTCACCCCTAACTGCCCTCCCCTGCAGGATTGATAGCCCCCAACTGCCCTCCCTTGCAGGCCTGGAACCTCCAAACAGTACTCCCCTGCTGGCCATCTTGTGGTGGCCATCTTGTGTCCACATGGGGGCAGGATCTTTGACACATGGGGCAGCCCTCTTGTGTGTTGAGCTGATGGTCAATCTGTGTATTACTCTTTTATTAGATAGGACAGAGGCCTGGTGCATGGGTGGGGGCTGTCTGGTTTGCCCTGAAGGGTGTCCTGGATCAGGGTGGAGGTTCCTTTAGGGCATGGGGCGGCCTGGGCGAGGGGCTTATGGTGGTTTGCAAGCCGTCCACACTCCTAGCGACCCAAAGGGAGGCCTTGGGATCTGGGATTAATTTATGTTCTACAATTGAAACTTTGTAGCCTAGAGCGAGGCCAAGCCTTCTGCTCACTCCATGGTGACAGTCATTTCTGTTTGAAACTTTGTAGCCTAGAGTGGAGGGCTAGGTGTTAGGGCTGCAGAAGTTTAGTTTCTTCCGTTGCCCAGGCAACCCTAGCCTCGTGGCTGCCTTCGGATTATGTATCTTTTATAAATTGAAATTTTGTACCATTGAGGCCTAGGTCGGCAAAAGCAGGTGGAAAGCTTGGCTTCCTCCATTGCTGGGGAAGCCCAAGCCTCCCTCCTGCTCTCAGTGGTGGCAGCCATCTTTTTGGGGGTTTATTTGCATAATTTGCTCCTGATTGGCTGGTGGGTGTGGCTTGTGGGAGTGGCGAAGGTATGGTCAAATTTGCATATTACTTTTATTAGATAGGATTATATAAGATGTTCCATCCCCTCACAGTGTCTCTTGGTGCACTTTATGAGATACAGCTCAAACTATTTTTTTCCACCTGGATAACCAGTTGATTTGAGATCCTACCTTTGTCAGAGACTAAGTGCATTTGGGTTTATTCTGGACTCTTACTCTGTTCTGTCCAGGGTCAGATCCAGGGTCACAGTTTTTTAAAAAATATATTTTACTGATTTTATACAGAGAGGAAGGGAGAGGGATAGAAAGTTAGAAACATCGATGAGAGAGAAACATCGATCAGCTGCCTCCTGCACCCCCCGCCCCAGGGGATGTGCCCACAACCAAGGTACATGCCCTTGACCGGAATCGAACCTGGGACCCTTGAGTCCGCATGCCAGTGCTCTTATCTACTGAGCCAAACTGGTTTTAGCAAGAATCACAGTTTTAATCAGTCATTATTATATATTTTAATGTCTATAAGTACTTATCTTCTCTCATAGCTTAGAAAACTCTGAAAAAGAAAAACAATTCCTGTTTCCTTATTTTCACCTGTGAACTTTATAATCATGTAGTTAAAACACCACCCTATGGTTTGGATCATTTGTTTTATTTTTTAGAGACTAAGAGAAACGTTGTTCCACTTATTTATGCATTAATTATTTTTAAAAAATATATTTTTTATTGTTGATAGTATTATAGATGTCTCCCGTCTCCCCCCATTCCCCCTCTCAGCCCCTCCCCTCCCCCAGGTCTTCACCACCCATTGGTTGACTCTTGTATGTGCCCTGACCAGGGATGGAACCCACAACCCTGGTGTATTAGGATGATGCTCTAACCAACTGAACTACCTGGCCAGGGCTGACAGCTGACATTTCTTATGTGTTGAGTCTTACAAAGAATGCTTTTTATTCATTTTTGTTTGTTTTTTTGTAATCTTCAAAGGCATTTGACATTTTCTTCATGTAGATGTTGTTCATTTCTCAAGTTTTATCTGGATAATATTTTTTTGTTCCTATGACTGGGAAGGGTATCTTTGTCCATTATCTTCTAAGTGAATATGATTTATGAAAGCTGTTTTTCCTGTATATTGATTCTTTAACCTAACTCCTTACTAAATTATTGTTTACAGTTGATTCTCTGGAATGTGTAAGGGTCAGTCTCAACATATAAAGGTAGTAAGTTTTTCTTAATTAAAAAAAATATATTTTTATTGATTTCAGAGAGAAAGGGAAAGGGAGAGAATAGAAACATCAATGATGAGAGAGAATCATGACTTTGTTGCCTCCTGCACGTCCTCTACTGGGGATCGAGCCTACAACCCTGGCACATGCCCTTGACTGGAATTGAACCCAGGACCCTTCAACCCACAGGCTGATGCTCTATCCACTGAGCCAAACCAGCTAGGGCTTCTTAACAATTTTTATTCGTACAATTTCTTTCCCTGCTCCATGGTGACCGGTAGCAGTGATCATGGGCATCCTCGTCCTGTTCTGAACATCAGTCATATTACTTGTAGTGTTAGGTTTTCTCAATTATTAAGTGAAACGTAGAATTATCTGCCCATGAAATTTCATCTGCTTTTCCATGCTCAGAAGTATTATAAAAATAGTAAGATGAGAGCTCTGCTCACTTAAGAAGAGTTGATACAGATGTAGCTGATAGTTTTTGCCCATATGGACAGGGATTGATTCTGGTGTCATCAGGTCCTTCATGTCCACCTGGGTGCACGTCATTGGCCAAACCCCATCAGGAAGGGGAGGCTCTGCGGCTCCAGCAGCTTCGTGACTCGGAGGCCCTGGTGTCTGCCTTCTGATTTTCCTGGACTGGTCCCACTCTTGTGATTTCCCCAGCATTTAGTGAGGAAATGAGTCCATGATGGGGGACCCACTTTTCCCTTTGCTCTTGTCAGCTAGCCCACAACTGATCACCTGCTTTAGACCTCTTTCCTCCTTTGTTGTCCTCTTAACTCCAGTGCAGAGTATTCAGTTTGAGACCATAAAGCACCAAGCCCACCAGATATTGGCTCTTTATCCCCCTTTCCCTGCCAGTCTCTGTTGGTCTTGTCCCCCTACTTTACTAATTCAGGTGTTTCACTCACACATTTCACAGGCTGTGTTCTCCTTTCCTATAGGCTATTCAGCTGCAGTAGTGCAATTTAAAGAGCAACACACATTGCCAGGACAAAGAATAGACCACCAGTGAAGCTGATTTTGTTTTCAAGTTTCGTTGACATTCTAGAGACCCGGTGAATGGATTTGTGCACCAGTGAGATCCCTGAGCCTGGCCTGCACCCTCCTGCAATCCAGGACCCCTCAGGGGATGTTGGACTGCCAGCTTCAGCCTGATCCCTGCAGGCCAGGCTGCAGGATTCCATCAGTGCACAAATCTGTGCACCAGGCCTCTAGTATGGATATAAATCTTTGGTAAATCTCTTCCTGTCCTCTTCCCCTCCCCCTTCCCTCTGAGATTCATCAGTCTGTTCCATGTTTCCATGCCTGTGCATTGAGTGTCTGCCCCCCCCCCCCCCCGCCCATGGTAAATGCATCATCATTGTGAGTGGTTGAATGGCTTTTATGTATATAGACTGATTACTCGCATACATCACTGTATAAGTTTAGGGTGTACAGCGTAATGGATTGGCTTACACATATTATGAAATGATTACTGCCATAAATTTATAGATACATTTTTTTAAATCCTCACCCGAGAATATTTTCCATTGATTTTGAGAGAGAGGGAAAGACAGAAATTCCAATGTGAGAGAAACACATTGATTGGTTGCTTCCACACACCCCAACCAGGGCCCAGGCCGAGAGAAGCCTGCAAAAGCAGTACGTGCCCTTGATGAGAATCGAAACCAGGACCCTTCAGTCCACTGAGCCAAACTGACTAGGGCAGAGACATCTCTTATAGATTAAAACAAACAAAAAAAGCATAAATGTTTACTTGTGCTGAGAGCTCTCAGGACTGACTCCACTCCATACTGCAGTGTTAACTCGAGTCATGAGGCTGTACGCTGCAGTCCTGCTCTTTAACTTACACCTGGACTCCTGTGTCTTGACCACTCACCTTCAATTCCTCCTCCCACTCTTACTTCTGATAACCAGAAGTCTGATCACTTCTTCTAGGAGTTGCTTTTTTTTTATTCCACATGTGAGATCACGTAATATCTGCCTTATTTTTGTCTTTGTCTTTTACTTTTTACAGTTTTTAAGGCAAACAGTGTAGTCTGCTATTAGGCTTTAGACTTAACAGAGTATATTTTTAGATAGGGATTGAATATTTTGCTTTTAATTTGGAAAACCGTTCATTTATTTGATACTTACACATTTTTGGAACAACAACAACAATGTAAGAGGCCAATGTTGTGGGCAGGGAGAGCTCTGTTTCCCTGGCTCCTTCCTCTGTGACTCATCCCGGATCTCTAAGATACGCTGTAATCTTGGGCACATGGTAGAGTGATGGTTGCCATGTTTCATAGCGGGGCCAGCTCATAGGGCATTGGGGCAGGGAACAAAGCCAGTGGATGGTGAGCAGGCTATTTGAGAAGCAGCTGAGCTTAGTCATTACTTGGAGCTGAGAGTGCTTTTGAGTTATTTAATAATTGTTACATACTAGTAAGTACTTAGGTTAGTCTCCTAGACATTTTAGAGGCATGAAAAAATATGGATGTTGCTTTCATGGAGCTTACGTCTGCATTAAGGGTGACCCTGGCTCCTTACTCCTGGGCTGCAGCACTTTGGTTTGTTGATGAGACATCCTGAGGATTTTATATAAACCTCTCCCCATCCTGACTGATAGTCAGCCATCAGGCCCGGCGGACACACTCTGGTTTGAAATCTGAAGGTCTGCTGCTTACTACCCTTTCATCTTTCCCTTTAGTATGCCCTACATGTCTACAATGAAGTGATGAGTGTTGGACAGAAATACGGAATCCGGAATGCTGGGTATTATGCTCTTCGTAGTCTCCGAATTGAGAAGTTTTTTGCCTTCTGGGGTCAGGATTTGAATACCCTCACCACCCCCCTGGAATGTGGACGAGAGTCTCGGGTGAAATTAGAGAAGGTACTGTGTCCGTGCGCACTCCTGTCACTCACTTGCCCGTGCAGGGCTTCTGGTTAGAGCAGGAAGCAGGGTGTGGAAGGAAAGGGTGGAGGTACTGAGACCTCGATGACAGCACCAGGTGAACCGTGATGATTAGGATGTCCTTGGAATGTTGAGTGTATCTGTGGGATAAAACATCTTAATATGAGAACAAGAGACCGATGGCACCTGTTTTCAGCACTTTGCTCTCTTTGAGTGCTTTCTGGCAGTTTTTCCGAGTAGATGCAGTGATCCATGATTATTTGTACAGATTAGTTACCTTCCATTCAACTAACTTTTGGTTTCTTTTCAAAGTAGTATATGAACATGATTTTAAAAAGTCCTAACTGAAGAGAATGTTGGGTGAATTCTCTTCTCCACCTCTGAACCCCACCTGTCTTTCTGCCACTTTATCAGGAGCAGTTTCTTGTCTCTCCTTTAGAGTCTGTGTTGCGAACCAATGAGTGTTTACTGACCACAACAAAAGTACTTAAGAAAGAGGGTGAAACAAAGGAGGGTGAAACAAGGGCATAGAAGTATCAGGAGAGTCTGAGCTGCCTTAGCTCACTGGGAAATCCGAGAATAGGGGGCCTTAGCCCAGGATGAGCTGCCGCTGCCTGTTGCTCCCTTGGTTGCAAGTCCCTTAGAAGTCAGGGGATATGTGCCGGGGAGGGGGTGGAGGAAGGGAATGGCACAGGTGTGCTCCCTTGCCACTTTTTCCCTTTTATATTTTTTAACCCTCACCCAAGGATATTTTTCCATTGACTTTTTAAAAAATGTATTTTATTGATTTTTAACAGAGAGGAAGGGAGAGGAATAAAGTCAGAAACATTGATGAGAGAGAAACATCGATCAGCTGCCTCTTGGACACCTCCTACTGGGGATGTGCCCGCAACCAAGGTGCATGCATGCCCTTGACCGGAGTCCAACCTGGGACCTTTCAGTCCGCAGGCTGATACTCTGTCCACCGAGACAAACTGGTTTCGGCTCCATTGATTTTTTTAGAGTGGAAGAGAGGGTAAGATTGATGTGAGAGAAGCACATCAATTGGTTGCCTCCTGCATGAACCCTGACCAGGGCCTGGACTAGGGAGGAGCCTGCAACCAAGGTATGTGCCCTTGACCAGAATCAAACCTGGGACCCTTAGATCCAAAGGCTGATGTTCTATCCACTGAGCAAAACCAGTTAGGGCCCCTGGCCACTTTTCTAACCTAGATGGTTGGATACTACATCCTTGCTATATTATTTTAACAATCATTCCCTACCAGTATAGATCTACAGTGCTTTGAGAAATTATAGATAACAACTTTTCTGATATAAAATGAATATTCCTATTGTAGAAAATAGAATATATCAAGAAAATTAAAGTCATTCATACTTTTTTATTCTGCTCTTGTTTTTGTACATATGCATATATAAACGAATACAGATATATATCCATAGACTTTTCGTTGGGATTACATAAAAATGCTGTTTTTCTAAAATATTCTAGCAAGTGTTTTTGGAATATTTATTTCTCTTCCTAAATATTTTGTTCTATATATATATGGTCCTGTTATTGAAATCCGTGTTTGTAAAATAGAAAAAAGAAACATGGGTACCTATGTTGTTACAAAAATTCTCTGATGTCTCTGCTGTTGTGAATGCAGTTTTTCACATGGTGGGCAAACACGTCCCCAAAGCCCGCCCTGGGGTGGGGGAGCGCGCTGCCCTCCACAGGGACATGGGCCCCACTCTCTGCTGCTGGTGAGGATGGCTCAGTGTTGCCTTTCTTCCCCAGGGGGTGGATTTCATTGGTCGAGATGCCCTGCTGCAGCAGAAGCAGAACGGAGTGTACAAACGCCTGGCTATGTTCGTCCTGGACGACCACGACACAGACCTGGACCTCTGGCCTTGGTGGGGAGAGCCCATTTACCGGAACGGGCTGTATGCTGGCAAGACCACCAGCAGTGCCTATAGCTTCACCCTGGAGCGCCACGTTTGCCTGGGCTTCGTGCACAATTTCTCTGAGGACACTGGGGAACAGCAGGTGGTGACAGCAGATTTCGTCAACCGGGGAGAGTACGAGATTGACATCGCGGGACAGCGGTTCCAGGCCAAGGCCCGGCTCTACCCGGTTGCTTCCCTCTACGCCCATAAGCGCCGAAAGGAAGATGTGGAGCTAAGTGACTTGCATGGGAAGTAATGCCAGGCAGTTTTACCGTCTTAGCCTCTGTCCTGATCCCATCCCTCTTCTCGATTTAACCTTCACCTTCCATCTCTTACCTCCTTGATATCATTTTAAACTTTTTGCTTTGCAGCCTCTCTCGTCTTTTCATCTCCTCCTCCCTGTTGCAGTTTCCCATCTCCTCACACTCAGTCTGGGCTGTTTGTCCCATCTGTCCACCCATCCGATTCCCATGGTGACAGGAGCAAGCCCCACTTGTGGAAGTGGGTATGGTGGCAGTCTGATGTCACATGCTGTGTCGGGGAGCCAGGGAAGGTGGTGGTGGCAAGAGTCCATCTCCGTGGGGCCAGGTGTTCTCACCCGTTGACGGTGACGAGTTGCTGTGTGCTTGTTACGGCCCTGAGGCAGTTTGTGCCTTCAGCCAGGCGGCTGCGCTCCTGCTCCACGGCGCTGCGGGCTGGCACCACGCACCTCTGGTAAGATGACCATCTACCTCACCGACGAGAGGCTGCAGCGATCAGGTGAAGCTGGCACTATTCCCAGCCTCCCTAACAACTAGTTCTCGACCATAGGGCCAGGGCCACCTGCCTGTAATTTTCATCATTTGTTGATCTCTGTAATAAGGGGCTTTGCTTGGTTGGTTGAGTAAACAAGCCACAATATTTGAAAGGGAAAAACCATGTTGCTTTTTCCAGATGAAAGGGTCTTAACCTCAGCAAGTACCAATACTAAACAATGCTGCTTTCTCTTCCTGTCCCTTCAGTAGTAGGCTCAGCAAACATTTCTCCCCCTTAAGGAGGAGGGGAAGGTAGGGCAGCCACATACTGAGTTCTAGAGGACTGGACTGCCAAGTTCTGCTTCCCCGGGCACAGCACAGAGCCACAGCTGACCCACGTGGGTTCTGAGTGAGGAGGGTATGTGTGTGAGCCTCGCAGACTGCCTTCCATCCTTTCCGCATCCTCTCGAATAGAAAGTGACTTGGAGTGCCTCCAAGAGGGTCATGCACAGTTAAGAAGTGTCTCTCTTTTAAGGGTGAAAATTGAGTGGCATCAGACTATACTATTCATCCCAACACTTAATTCTTTTTTTTAAAAATATTTTTTTATTTATTTCAGAGAGGACTGGAGAGGGAAAGAGAAAAACATCGATGATGAGAATCATTGATCAGCTGTCTCCTGGGGATTGAGCCCAGCATGTGCCCTTGGCAGTAATCGAACCTGGGACCCTTCAGTACACAGGTGGATGCTCTATCCACTGAGCTAAACCAGCTAGGGCCCAACAGTTAATTCTTAATTTCCCCTTGCACCTAAACTGATCTCTTAAAGTATAAACTGTTGCTAGAGGTGTAACTAATTAACTGCAGCCTTTGTTGTACTGGTGTCATAAATGGATAGCTCTGCTAGGTCTGTAAGTCTAGTAAAGGTGCTCCAGGTGCCAGCCTGCTCTGGCTACTATTTACCCCCTAATCAGACTGTCTGCTTCTAGGCATGTCTTGCCATTTCCCTGGCGAGTGCTCACCTTTTTAGTTGACTGATTAAGGGAGCATATGATTAGAATTGCTTGGAAGGCCTTGCTATTCTGGTACAAATGTGCATTTAGTGGCTGATGTTGCTCCTAGGCACAGAAGTGGAAGGAGAGGTGTGCCAATGCAGGGTAACCAGCAGGGAGCCCACTGGCCCAAGAAGATGGAAACAGGTGCTAGAGGGCTACAGGTATTACACCTCTGCACCATCCAAAACCACCTTTTCTAGTTATGCATAAACTTCATCCTGTCCATAGTAGAGGGCATCAGTTGCTTATTAAGTGCCCTGCAGCACACATTAGTTTTGGGCACTTCAAAGTCCATCTTTGAAGTCTCTCTGTTCAAATGCAGGCAGTGTGAATTTGGTTTTCTCCATTCGGTCTTAAATCTGAAGGGGTGGTTGACTGCTCCCACCTCTAGCATAACTGACAATCACAACGCCTAATTTGTATGTCATTTCCATCTCTGGGGCAGTGTTTGTCTTGTGGGACAACTTACCTCTAGGGATTTGAGGGGTTCTGGACTCCTGTAATGGAGTGGATGGACTATAAGATGGTTGGTACTTTTCTCCTCTGAAATGATCCATTGTTACCTCTTGGGGAGGAGCTCTGCACACTTCTACTTGTCAGCATATTCAGTTGAGGGAATCTTTTTTAACCTAAAAAAACAGTGTGTTTGTTAGCCTCAAACAGATGAAGACCCAGGGGTTGCAACTCTCCCGTGTGCCGCCTCCTCCCTTTCGATAGCTTCTAAGCCCCTCCTGCACACCTCGTCCGGTTTCTTGGCGCGGCCGTGGTCACTGACTTAAATTGAAGCGTGTTATCAGAAAGGCTCCCATCTGGGATTCTGTCCCTGAAGTCAGAAAAGCTCTAATTCACAAAGGTTTAAGAACAAAAAGGGACAAAATGTACCCGCTTGGAAAACCTGTTTGACACCCTTTACCTTGTGATGTAGTCTCATACCTGCATGGGCAGGACGTGCTCCAGGAGACACAAGGGAACAACTCCCACCACAGTGCTAGTGCTCTTCTGGGGAGTCCCTGTACCCCCAAATCTGGGCAGTGCCATTCAGGCTAGGGCCAAAGACTACTTAGCTTCCCTTTGGCCCAAAGATCCCATTTCTGCAGGAGTAGAGCACAGTGATAAGAGATGACTAACTGCCTGATTTCTGACTCATGGACACTTGCTGGCATCTGAGTGTCTTCACCATCCTTTCAGAACCGGAGGCAGGTGAGAGGCACTCTTCTGTGGCCTGTGGCCGTGGTTCTGACTTGGAAGGCTGTGCCAAGGAGGACAGCTCACTGGCCTGCTTTCAGGGCTAAGCTTCGAGGATCATTGTTCTCTCTGTGGCTCCTTGTGCAGTGAGGCAGCAAAGACCCTCCTCAGTATTTAAGGCAGAGGTTTGATCAACAGTGCTTAATACTAAAGAATAACGTTCTGGGGTTTTCCCCTCAATTCCCGCCCCCCACCATCCCTTACAAACTGATAAGCAGCATTTTATCAACACGATATCGAGGTAATTTTTCTTGTGAGGCAAGAATTTTCATCTCACATCATTTCCAGGCACATGGGTCCAGGGGAAGCACAGTTGAGTGGAAGAAATGGTAGGAGAAATAGTTAAGCTGTTTTCTGCATTAACTAGGACATCCAACTGTAAGTTGTAAGCTGTAGGTCTGCCAGTCAGCACCCCCTCCACCTCCCACCCCCCCGCCTCCACCGTAAGGTGCTGAGTTGTAAGGCTCCTTCATTATCGGCGAGGGGCTCACATTCGCAGTCCCTCATCACTAACAAATGCACTATTTTCCAAGAGGACTATTTTTGTATGTGTTTGCCTTCTCTTTGTCCATTACACACCAGAGCTGTTTCTTCATAATATGATTCTTGACTTCTCTGAACAGTGTCCTTGGAGAATTACACATTTCTCTTGGGCCATTTTTCCCATATCTGATGCAGCTATTTTTATCCTTTGCAGTCCTTTGCTGCCTTCTCTTGTCTGTCAAGGACAGAAATTGCAAGAGGTGGGAGGATATCTTTAGCACCTGTTTCACAAGCTCTAAGCCAGGAATCCCTTTGCACACCAAGAACTGGGGCTTGGAGCACATCTTTTCTCCCCGCCAGTTCTCGTGCCTTACACTCCAGAGTGTTCATGGCTGGTGGAGAGGAGGGAGGCAAAGGTAACTCCATTTCAGACTGAGGTTCCATCGCCCGCTCACCTCTCCTTCCCCAGAACAGGTGGGTGGGGGAGAGGCTGCCCCAGCCTGTCTCAGTGAGGGTTCTCCAGCAGCACAGCTCACACCTTCCTCTCTGGGCAACTCTCGGGATGTGTCAAAGCGCCACTGTAATGACTGTAAGGTGCCATAGCTCATTATCCGCATCTATAAATGTGCAGTTCTGTTCAGCCCCTTGCTGTCCCTTTGTTGTGTAGCGTTAGCATGTGGTCCTGAAGCCATTTGAGGAACTTATGAAATGGGATCTTTTCCCAAGAGCCCTGGTCACAGGCCCACAGGGTGACCGAACCTTTCTGCCTCCATGAACATGGTATTATCAAGCCAGACTTCAGTTGTTTTTCTTTTCATGTTACCAGGTTTTTAAATGAATAAACAGACACTTTAATTACTCAACATGTCTGTGAAATATCCTTCGTCTGTGTTTGCCATCACAAAAGATAAACATCACACACAAAAGTGTTGATTCCTGTGTTCCCAAGTGTAAAACAATGTGGAAACCGAGGCGCAGTAGGTACAGGCGTTCTGTCCCCTCCCAGAGGTGCTGGCCTGGCTGAGAGAGAAAGCCTCGTTCCTCTTAAGGTTACTGCCTGTCACTAGGTTTGACTTATGCCGGAAACCTGGCCCTTGGATGTATCACTTATGCGAGCCCATGTGTGTGTTCTTGGTCACACACTGGGAAGAGAAGCAGCCCATCTTTTACTGTCCTCAGCTACCATCAGAATTTAGTCACTGGCTTCAATCCGTTTATCTGTTCTCTGAGGAACCACATCTGGGAATCCACAGGTGACAGGTCTATACCAGTTCATCTTATATTCTAAATCTCCTCTAATTTCCAGTTTCATTACTGACCAACATCTTTTTATAACACACAGAACATCCCACAGACTAAGTGGCTGACTCCAAAAGAGGAGTTCCAGAAATAACTGGCACAGTGACATTTCTGGAATGTCGGAAAAGCCTCCCAAAGTGACTGCTTTGAGGGAGATACTCTCAAATTACATGTACCTTCTTACTAGGGTGTACAATACTTCATTTAGTACATTCACAAGTCATTCTAGGGGGAAATAGCCTAGCAAGCTGAGTGTGGGTGACAAAGACTTACCTTCCAGCTCCTTCACCAAACGAAAGGCCAGCAGAATTCATTCCTGCCAGGACATAGTAGCCCTTAACCAAAGGAGACTCGCCCATGATGCACCTCATGTCTGGCGTGAAGGTCTCGGGGCAATTGACCAACTTCACAATCTCCAGCGTCTCCAGGTCTGGCATCCTACGCAGGAGGGAGCTCAACAGGGGCTCTGAGCAATAAAAACAGCCAGAGTCCTCAACTTCAGGGAATTCAAACCTTCCAACTCCTCATACTGCCTAACTCCTCCCTCTCCTTTCATAAAATCTCTTGGAGAGGTTTTCTAAGAAGAGCAATGGGCCATTTCTCAGAGCGCAGAACCCTTGCTGGAATTATGGACACGCCTATGAGGGGCTTGGCCCTCACAGACACAGATGCTGTGGAGGAGCAAGCACGTCACAGATAAGGATCTCAACGGGCCGGTGCTGAAGCTCTCACGGGGCGCCCGAGGGAGATGCGATGGAGGGCAGGTTCCCTAAGCTGCATGGCTCCAGGACAGATGCTCAGTCTGTTTTAAAGTGAGTCCATCATCTGGGAACAGACCGGTGGGGCAGTGGTCACAGACGACACCAGTCTGTGGAGCTGGCTGGTGGGTAAGGTTGGTATTTCTCATAAGAAAGGTTTACAGTTGTATGTAAAACACAGTATATTCTTACTTACTTACTAGAGGCCCAGTACACGAAATTCTTGCACTCAAAGGTCCCTTAGCCCAGCCGGCACCTTCTCACAGTCCAGGAGCCCTTGGGGGACATCCGACTGCCACCAAGGTGGGAGAGGCTCCCGCCACTGCCGCTGCGTTCTGGCTTCTGGCTGAGCGGCACTCCCTGTGGGAGAACACTGACCACCAGGGGGAAGCTCCTGCATTGAGCACCTGCCTCCTGGTGGTCAGTGCCCATCATAGTGACTGGACATTCCACCATTTGGTTGATTTGCATATTAGCTTTTTATTATATAGAATTTTAATTATAACTGTAAACTTACTTTTGCCCACATCTGTATTTTAAAAATATATTAAAGATGGAAGGAAACTCTTCCTTATACACCCTTTCATATCTTTTGTATCTGTAAATGCACAAGTGCTTCCAGGGCCCCGACAGGGGGAAACCAGTTCGCCCGGGAGGAGGAAGGAGGCCACCGAGGCTCCGTTGGGGTGCTCCAGCCCACACAGCAAACAGTGTGCCCCTGACATCAGTTTACTTTGTCCCTAAATCATCTTAAGTCTCTACACCAAAAAGTCCCGGAGATAAAACCAGAGATCCCGCTGTTGTTGCTAACTTACCTGACTGGCACAGCTGACGAAATACTGGCATTCGACCTGTCCTTTATCTGTCTCCACACCAGTAACTTCTCCTTTTTTGGTCATCACGTGAACAACACTTGTCCGGTCATAGATCTGAACACCTGTTCAAGGCAAAGAAAGAGGTGGGCTTTGATCCTCAGATGGGCCACAATTAAGGCATCTGCAGCAGATTCTCAACTCATCAGAAATACTGAAAAGGCCAGGTCAAAGCTTTAATTTTAACAAACAAAACACTCTTAGGGACCACACCTGAGACTGTAAATGAGATTTCGCAAGGTTAAAAATGGCAGGCAAATTTAATAAGGGACTTTAGTGCACAATTCCAGGAATCATAAAGGGGGCAGGGGAGAAAAGTTCAAACAGGACAGCTTACATCCCATCTACACAATCATGAATCAGATCATTCAAAGTGAACAACACCCTGGACACTGAGGTGTCCTCCCCCATTCACTCAAACCAAGGGCATGATCAAGCTGTGGATCAAGACCCCAAAGTGTGTAACTAACCTTGGAGTTCCAGGGGAGTTTTGGGGGGTGGGAGAAAAGTCCCTGAAGTCTGAAAGGTACTAAGTGAGCACACTGAATGTCTATTTGGAGAACTGAAATTTCAGAGATTTAAATATAGTCTGTATACCAGAGCAGTCCAATGACTTGTGGCTAACACAGCCTGAATTTCAGGCAAAGGGTCCAAAAGTCATTTTCTACTCACTACCATAGATTACATATAGCAGAGTACCACTGTACATATGTTCCTTTTAACCCACTAAATGATTTTTTATAAATGCATTATCACTGACTTGAAAAAACAACTCAAATCCCTGAATTTAGATTTCTCCAGCTATATTAGAATGACCCTTATTATAAGATCAGGAACTATATGGAATACTTTCCAAAGATTATAAAAGCTATTACGTTACCTCTCTCATTCCCTTGATAAAAGTCACACTGAGACTGAAGCACTGCCAACACTAACGTCACAGTCGGGGATGAGGACTGGGGTCACCTGCTGAGTCTGATGAGCAGGGAGTGAACCAACATCGCGAGTAAATGGGCTGTTTTCGGAGGAGAAGCAGGTAACATCTTCCCTTAAATCTCGGTGCATGTATGTCACTTCACCCTCACTCAGGACCCAGCAGCCGGCACCGGCACAACTGCGGACCGGAGACCTCTCCTCCTCGGGCCCCGTCCTTTCCCTGCGCCACTGGCGAACGACCACGGGCTGAGACTGAGGCTGACCCCTTCTCACTTACCTGGCTTCCTCACTGCCCACAGGACCAAGGAGAAGTGGGGCCTGTAAGGGTTCCAGATGGTGACCCAGAAAGCAAGCTAAGCTCCTCACTTTACAGAAAAGAACCTATAGCCCTGATTCCCGTGGAATCCCACCACCTGAGGGATGCACTGCCGGGCTATGCACTAGTCTCTGGCCCAGTGGAACGGGGACCCATTTTGTGGACCTTATTCTGACTCAAACCCAGTTAATATCTGACTCAGGTACCTTGCTGCCATCATTAAACCCAACCAAAGGCACTGCTTCCCACCTGTCCTGCCTACAGCAGCATCTTCCCTAGTAAAAGCCGGAGACTGCGGCAGCAGGAAGCACTTTTACCACGTTCACTGGA
This sequence comes from Antrozous pallidus, assembly GCA_027563665.1. Taxonomy (NCBI): domain Eukaryota; kingdom Metazoa; phylum Chordata; class Mammalia; order Chiroptera; family Vespertilionidae; genus Antrozous; species Antrozous pallidus. The sequence goes on along the minus strand of CM050525.1, from coordinate 40,841,059 downwards.
GAGCCCTGCCCTTCAACAGGAGGGCGGGCCAAGTGCAGCGACACACGGAGTCAAGACACCAGGGCACGCCGTGTGAGGAGGCGCCCACTCAGCGCTGACTGCAGGGTCACCCAGGATGTGACTTGTCTCACCTGTCCTGGCTCTGCCACGTGCCCGAGAATACATGCCTCTTCTTCCAGGCCTCTGGATCCTCTCCTGGCATCTCCCCCTCCCTCCACGGCTATCCAATCCTACCTACTAGACAATCAGCCTTGCCTCTGCAGTTTACAGTTTACTTCATGACAGTATAAACTATACAGAATGGAAATGTGATAAACCCTTACTTGTGATCAAAATTTCAAATCTCCCTCTCCCTAATGAAAATGTTGTTAGCAGTCACATGATTTCTAAAAGGGCTGGCGAGGTAAACCACACACTGAGCTTAGACTATTGTTTGAAGAGTCCGCTCCTGATCACATGGCAGAGCCACTGCAGCTGGCAAAAGACAAAGCTACCACGCTGTCAGGATTAGTCTCCAATGAACTCTGATTCCTTTTGTGCAATGTCCTCAAAAGAACGGCCCTGACATATGCAAGTGTCTGGAATTTCAACACTGGGCCTCGCTATCCACTCGGGATGATTAGTGCACTCACCACAGTCTCATCAGCCACCAGAGCAGGCTCCAGCCTGGGCTTCCACTAATCCATCACCTTACACAAACTGATGGCCATTCTTTCTGCCTTTGATCACATGGGACCACCATGTAGCTGGGTTTTCCTCTTCCTGGGACAGTTCCTACTCACTCCAGTGCTAGCTTCCTTACAACCCCCGTGTCCTTCCCCCCTCCTCCAATTACACAGGTAAGGAGAAACATGAGAAGGCCGTAGAGTCAGGAACATCCTTACTAGCGACTGGTGTACTTAAATGAGTCAAACTCTGACTTAACTTCCAAGCACCTAACTTAAATTCTTCCTCTTCCTCTTCCTCTTCCTCCTCCCTCAGGAGCCAATCCTGCCACTTACTAACCTTCAACAAGTGAAATATATAGGAAATGGCCCAGGAAAACCTTAATATCACAAGAATTATAGCATCTGAAAAGGACCTGGAATGATGACTGAATCCCATTTTAAAAATAGGGAAACAAAGACTGGCCGGTGTTGCTCAGTGGTTGATCGGTTAACCCATGAACCAAGAGGTCAAGGTTCAGTTCCTGGTCTGGGCACAAGCCGGTTGTGGGCTCAATCACCAGTAGGGGTCATGCAAGCAGCAGCCCACTGATGATTCTCTCTCATCGTTGATGTTTCTATCTCTCCCTCTCCCTTCCTCTCTGAAATCAATAAAAGCATTTTTAAAATAAAATAAAATAGAAATAGGGAAACAAAGACAGCTCAAAAGCAAAATGACTTGCCCCAGGTAATACTCTGAGTAGTGACAGAGCCCAAACTACAACTCAGGTCTGAATTACCACTCACCAGGCCAACTCTTGTGGGACCACACACAGTCCCCAGGAAATGGCAGACCCCTGCTTACCTGTTTGGATCCCTGTTTCTTGCTCTAACTGCTGGTACAGTTTGTTTGAATAGTCTGCCATCTTTTGCTCGATGCTCAAGTGCCTGGCAGTGCTTATGATGCCTGCACAGAATCTCGTAGAGCCAGCAGCCAGCCTGCAGAATGGATCCCCAAGTCAGTTAGGTGGACTCAGACCTGTGAATGCAGCCCTTTCAAGTCACAACTACAGCACCGTTCTGTCATAGCAAAAGATGGAAACACCTACATGTCCATCGACATGACACCGATTTCAAATTCTGAAGTTCGCCTACATGGTGGGATACTATACTGCCATAAAAAAAGAATGAGCCCTAGCTGGTTTGGCTCAGTGCAGAGTTGGCCTGCAGATCAAAGGGTGCTGGGTTTGATTCTGGTCAATGGCAGGTACCTCGGTTGCAGGCTTCTCCCCAGCCCTGGTGCAGGGGGTAACTATTTGATGTGTCTCTCTCACATAGATGCTTCTCTCTGTCTTTCCCTCTCTTCCACTCTCTCTACAATCAATGGAAAAATATCCTCAGGTGAAGATTAACAACAACAAAAAATGAATGAGAAAGTTTATATGCTACAATGTGGAATAATCCTATTGAGAAAAGCAAGACAATGAACAGTAAGGAATGCTATCACTTGTATAAATCAGGGACTAAATAAATGAACGCTCATTTACACCGGCACAGACTGACGAACACACATCCGTTTCTAGCTAGAGAGAGCATCTGGACTGATACACCAGGAACTTAACTTGCCTCCAGCGAGGGAAACTTGAGAACAGAGGTCAGAGATGGGAGAGAAGCTTTCCCTGGACACTTATAGAATTCTATTCTGATTCATGTGAATGTATTGCGTTTTAAGAAATAAATAATAAATTCCTTTAAATGTTCAATTTGTTATAAGCAAAAGCCTGAAACAGAAAAGAACACTAGTAGTAAAATGAAGAATTTCAACATATCTATGAATTGCCCAGCTGATGTGGCTCAGTGATTGAGCATCGACCTGTGAACCAAAAGGTCATGGTTTGATTCCCAGTCAGGGCACATGCCCAGGTTGCAGGCTCGATCTCTAGCGTAGGGCATGCGGGAGGCAGCCAATCAATGATTCTCTGCATCACTGATGTTTCTATCTCTCTCTCTCTCTCTCTTCCTTCCTCTCTCAATAGATATATTTTTAAAATACATACAAATTACTATGAACTATCCTATCTAATAAAAGAGTTAATATGCAAATTTGACCATATCTTCACTATACCCACAAGCTATGCCCACAGCCATGCCCACCAGCCAATCAGGAGCAGACTATGCAAATAAGCCCCAACCAAGATGGCTGCTGCCACTGAGAGCAGGAGGAAGGCTTAGGTTTCGCCAGCAACAGAGGGAGCCAAGCTTTCCACCGGCCGTTGCCAGTCTAGGCCTCCACTCAATGCTACAAAGTTTCAATTATAAAAGATACAGAAATGGTGGCAGCCACTGAGCTGGAGAGAACAGAGGCTTGGGTTTCCCTGGCAATGGAGGAAACCAAGCTTTCCACCTGCCATTGCCAGCCTAAGCCTCCACTCTAGGGTACAAAGTTGCAAACAGAAATGGCTGCCGCCACGGAGCGAGCAGAAGGCTTGGCTCTGCTCCAGGCTACAAAGTTTCAATTGTTGACATAAATTATACCAGATCCCAGGGCCTCCATTTGGGTTGTTGGAGGGCATGGCTGGCCTGCAAACCTCCACAGGCCTCTTTCCCAGGCCACCCCTGCCCCCAAGGACCCCCCAGACTGATCTGGGACACTCTTCAGGGCAAACTAGCTGGCCCCACCCATGCACCAGGCCTCTATCCTATCTAGTAAGAGAGTAATTTGCAGATTGACCATCACTCCAACACACAAGAGGGCTACCCCCATGTGGTCAAAGATCCTGCCCCCATGTGGACACAAGATGACCACCACAAGATGGCCAGCAGGGGAGGGCCATTTGAGGTTCCAGGCCCTGCAAGGGAGGGCAGTTGGGGGTGATCAGGCCAATAGGAGAGGGCAGTTAGGGGTGACCAGGCCGGCAGAGGAGGGAAATTGGGGACAAACAGGCTGGCAGGGTAGTAGTTAGGGGGTGATCAGGCTGGCAGGCAGAAGCAGTTAGGGGTAATCAGGGAGGCAGGCAGGTGAGCAGTCCTGGATTGGAGCCAGCAGTCCTGGATTGTGAGAAGGATGTCCGACTGCCCGTTTAGGCCCGATCCCGGTAGGATCGGGCCTAAACGGGCAGTCGGACATCCCGGTAGGATCGGGCCTAAACGGGCAGTCAGACATCCCTCGAGGGGTCCCAGATTGGAGAGGGTGCAGGCTGGGCGAAGGGACTCCCCCCACCCCGACCCCTGTGCACAAATTTTGTGCACCGGGCCTCTAGTAGTTAATAACATGTCGATGTTGGTTCATTAGTGAGACAGTAACATTAATATGTTAATAACACGAAAAACTGGAGGTAAGTTATGGGGACTCCTCCCTGTCTTCTCAATTGTTCTGTAAGACTAAAACTCTTTCAAAATAAGATACTTAAGTGAAAAACTAAAACAAATAGAGCAGGATGCAGGCAACTTCATTCTGACTCCCAGAGGGAGCTCTTGGCCCCAGGAATTGTGTTGCTGTCTGACTACTAGTATAAGGAGGAGAACAGATGACAAGATGTGTTCTGAACGTGAATAAACACATGCTTCAGAGACTTAGTTTGCTAGACTCTGCCAGCTCTCCAAAACCAGGAAACATGAGTTTTAGGCATTAACAAACAAAACAAAGTATAGGATTTCCACCTGTGATTCTTCTCATGCTTCTAGCAACACTGATTAGCTAGTGTGGGACAGCATCACCCAAAGGAGGAGGAGAGGGAAGGAGGGAATTCATGCCCAGTGGATCCTTACCTGCCCTGCTCCAAAAGGACAATGTCCTTTCACCCCATCTTGGACAGGTGATAGGCCACAGATGTGCCTATGATTCCCCCGCCACAGATGACCACCTGGGCCTGGGCAGGCAGGGGGACAGAACGCGCCTCGGCCGCTGATGCACCGCTTCTGGCGGAGGACCAGTTCTGCCATCCTCGGCTGGTTCTTTGTCTTTGGACCACCGATAGCAACCGGTAAAACATCACGTCTGTCAGCAATGGGAGGTGTGCACTCACTCAGTCAGAAGGAAATCCCAAGCACTTGACCTAGACAGAAAAAAAGAAACATATTTCATTCCACCACGCTGAAGGCATACGATTCATGAGAAAAGGATGAAATAAAAACAATCGCCGTTCATTTAGCAAGTAGGTAAGGAATGACTGAGTCCCATACATTGTGCTAACTTGGATTCAGCAGCGACAATAAAGAGGTCCCAGCCTTTAGTAACTTACATGTGAGAGAGAATGAGACTGTGTGAGAGTGTATGGGAGAGGGGGGCAACAAATGAAACAAGTGACAAGGAGTAACTAATTTTAATACCATGGTCAGGAAAGAGGTGACGTTGGAAAAGATGGGATGGACAAAATGGAAGCAGCTACCTGAGTGTTCCAGACGAGACTAGAGGAACAAGTGTCTAAGGCCCTGATGTGAGACGAACCTTGATGAACCCAAGCAGAGAGGAAGCCAGCCTGTCCAAGATCAGCCTGGCTCCATGGTAGAGACTGCATTGCAGAAAGAGGAATAGCAGGGATGGGTTGGGAAGCTGTAGCAGTATTCCAGGGGGATGTCATGGTGGCTGAGACAAGGAGGGGGCAGTGGAGTCAGAGACACGAGTGGACTGTTTTAGAAATAAAAATGACAGGACTTATTTGCCAACAAACTGGATGTTAACATGCAAAGAGGGAGAATTAAGGACGATGCCTATGTGTCTGGGTTATGCAACTGGGGCCACTAAGGAGCAGGAAGGAACAGGGAGTGAGCCTGCGAGGCTGAGGGTGAGTGTGTACATGTACATACGCGACTGTGTGTGTGAACATTCAACTTTTAGAGTTAAGTACAATATACCCATCTGCATCCACGTGGAAACTGGACACACAAGTCTGAAATGGGAAGCAGACTGGGAGTCATTAGCACAGGCACAATGTTGAAAGCCCGAACTGTGAGAAACAAGAACTCTGAGGCTCCCCAGCATTCAGACTGGGCAGAGAAAGACAAGACTAGAGACAGCACTGGACGCTGTGGCAGAATCAGTGTGCAGACAAAGGCAAGAGGCTAGAGACGAAGAAGGAGCGGTTAGTAAGGTAGAAGGAAAACCAGGCACAGGTTCCAAGAAGTGGTTAACGACAGACAGTGCTGAGGTGGAGCAGGTGGCCGAGTGTCCACTGGGTCTGACAGCACGGAGGTCCTGATGTCCTCGAGGAGAACATTTCAGGGGAGAGGAAAGGAGGAAATACAGACAAGAGCAAACTGGAAATAAGCGAGATGTGGGAGTGGGAACAACTCTGTTACAGTTTGCTCTTATGGGGAGCAGAAAAGCAGGGCAGAGCGTGGGAAGAATGTGGGGTACAGCAAGGTTAACTGATTGTTTTATTCTTTAAAGAACAGTTGACTGATTTTTAGAGAGAGGAAGGGAAAAGCGAGAAACATAAATGTGAGAATGTAACACTGATCAGCTGCTTCTTGCACGCCCTGCCTCCCCCACCACAGTAACTGAATCACACTGGCCAAAGATGGCTAGCTGTTCTTTTTGTTTGTTAAAATGTATTTTTATTGATTTCAGAGAGGAAAGGAGAGGGAGAGAGCGATGGAAACATTAATGATGAGAATCACTGGCAGCCTCCTGCACGCCCCGCACTGGGGATTGAGCCCACAGCCAGGCATGTGCCCTGACAGGGACTTCCTAGTTCACAGGTAGATGCTCATCCACTGAGCCGCACTGGCTGGGCTAGCTGGGTTTTTGTTGTTTTATTTTTTAAAAATATATTTTTACTGATTTCAGAGAGGAAGGACGAGGGACAGAAACATCAATGATGAGAGAAAATCATTGATTGGCTGCTTCCTGCACACCCCCCACTGGAGATGGAGCCCACAACCTGAACATGTGCCCTTGACCAGAATCGAACCCTCAGGCTGATGCTCTCTCCAGTGAGCCAAACCAGCTAGGGCCTAGCTGGGTTTTTTGTTTGTTTTTTTTTAAAGATGGAAGCTGTTAAGACTATATCACAACTAACACCTATCCCAGTGGTCAGCAAACTTATTAGTCAACAGAGCCAAATATTAACAATACAACAATTGAAATTTCTTTTGAGAGCCAAATTTTTTAAAGTTAAATTTCTTCTAACACCGTTTCTTCAAAATAGACTCGCCCAGGCCGTGGTATTTTGTAGAAGAGCCACACTCAAGGGGCCAAAGAGCTGCATGTGGCTCGCGAGCCACAGTTTGCCAACCACGGACCTATCCTCTTCAAACTATTCCAAAAAATCCAAGAGAAAGGAACCCTTCCAAGTTCTTTTTATGAGGCCAGCATTATCCTAATTCTAAAACCAGCTAAAGACACTACAAAGAAAAAGAACTACAGGCCAATATCCTTGATGAACATGGATGCTAAAATCCTCAACAAAATATTAGCAAACCAGACCCAGCAATATATTAAAAATATCATACACCATGATCAAGAGGGATTTATTCCAGGGATGCAAAGCTTGTACAATATTCCCAAATCAATAAACAAGATATATCACATAAACAAATTGAAAGATAAACATCACATGATCATATCAATAGACACAGAAAAAATATTCAGCAAAATCCAACATCCATTTTTTATAAAAACTCTCAGCAAAGTGGGAATAGAGGGATCATATTTCGACATATTAAAGGCCACATATGACAAACCTACAGCCAGCATCATACTCAATTGGCAAAAACTTAAACTACTGCCCCAAGAACAGGAACAAGAAAAGGATGTCTGCTTTCGCCCCTTTAGTACTGGAAGTCCTACCCATCTGTGAAAAACTCATTATTCACAGATGGCATGACATTGTACATAGAAAACAAACAAACAAAAAAAACACCCAATGTAATAAATGAATTTAACAATGTAGCAGGATACAAAATTAACACTCAAAAATTGATGGCATTTTTAAAATACGTATTTTATTGATTTTTTACAGAGAGGAAAAGAAAGTCAGAAACATTGATGAGAGAGAAACATCAATCAGCTGCCTCTTGCACACCCCCTACCGGAGATGTGCCTGCAGCCAAGGTACATGCCCTTGACCGAAATCGAACCTGTGACCTTTCAGTCCGCAGGCCAATGCTCTATCCACTGAGCCAAACCAGTTTTGGCAAAATTGGTGGCATTTTTATACACCAATAATTAATTCTCAGAAAGAGAAACCAAACAATCCTATTTACCATTACAACAAAAAAGTAAGGTATGTAGGAATAAACCTAACCAAGGAGGTAAAAGACTTAACACTCAAAAGAGTACATGTTGAGTAAAAGATAGAGGAAGACATAAATAGATAGAAGAATATACCATGCTCATGGACTGGTAGAGTTAACATCATTAAAATGTCCATACTAGCCAAAGCAATCTACAGATTCAATACAATCTCTATTAAAATACCAATGACAGTTCTAGCTAGTTTTGTTCAGTGGATAGAGAGTCGGCCTGCAGACTAAAGGATCCTGAGTTCGATTCTGATCAAGGGCACATGCCTGAGTTGCAGGTTTGACCCCCACTGTGGGGTGTGCAGGAGGCAGCTAATCAATGATTCTCTCATCAGTAATGCTTTTATCTCTCCCTCTCCTTTCCTCTCTAAAATCAATACAAATGTATTAAAAAAATAAAAAACCAATGACATATTTTACACATCTAGAGCAAATACTCCAACAATTTATATAGAATTAAAAAAGACTCTGGAAGGAACACCAAGATGGCAGCATAGGTAAACACCTATTGTTCTGCCCCACGCAATGATTTAAGAACTACAACATAACAGCAGAACAGACATCACCCAGAATCGCCAGAAAGCTGGCTGAGTGAAAACTCCACTAATAAGAGTAAAGATGGGACACTGAGACTCAGAGGAGCGGCGGGAGCGCAGCCTTGAAGACGGAAACAGGTTAGGAGCCGTCCTGGTCAAGCACGTGGGCTGGGGCTGGATTTTGCCATCGGGGAGGACGGAGACGTCCCACTACACGGATTCCCCAGCGCCAGGCAAGGTCCGAGATCCAGGATACGTGGAGACTCCACTGCACAGATTCCCCAGTGCCAGGCGAGGTCCGAGGTCCGAGGTCCGGGGGACACACCCTGCAAGCAGGGCGCAGCAGAGGCTCCTAGTCTGAGGAGAAACTCGGAGGCGGGGAAAAGAAGTTTGCGCACAAGGGTCGCACAAACCCGCGACTTGCCCCCTGGAAACTTGTCTCCTGGTCCCGGAAACCATCTATTTTACAACCCTGGGCTAGACTTTGGGTGTGCAGACACATTTGGGGAGAGGCAGAATTGTCTGGCAAGGGGAAGAGACTAGCGGCTTTCTCTTGGAGGTGTCTGCAGCCATCCCCATCCAACAGAGACCCGCACGTGCGAGCGCCGCATAGGACTGAGGCTGCCTGCGAAGCTCAGAGACTCCGCCCATCCAACCTGAACACAGTCTCCCTTCACAGCCAATTGGCCTGGAGGTCAAACCCTCCTAGGGCTAACAACAACAAGCTTGGTTTAAATTCAAAAATACTGTACAACCCATAAAGGATTGCAGTAAGAGTACCCACCTCAGGTAACTGGGGAGGCTGAGCCACTGTCCCTTTGAGGATATCTACCACATAATGCAGCCACCATGCAGAGATATGGAAAGAAATCAGGTGTGAAAGAAATGGAGGAGAAAAGACGATAAGACATAGAGTTCGAAACCATGGTTATAAGGCTTTTCAAGAGGCTCCTAGAAAAGGCCGATGAACCTAATGAGAATTACGAGAAAATAAACAAGACCAACCAGGAAATGAATGAGACTTACAAGGAAATGAATGAGACCCTCAAGGAAATGAACTAGACCTCTGAGGATACGAACCAGACCCTCACGGATATGAAAAAGGACCAACTAGAAATCAAGCATACACAAACTGAAATAAAAAATATTACACAAAGTCCTAAAAACAGTCCAGAGGGCCACAAGAACCAAGTCAAAGATTTGAAATACAAAGAAGCAAAATCCACTCGGCTGGAAAAGCAAGAAACAAAAAGAATTCAGATAATTGAAGATAGTGTAAGGGGCCTCTGGGACAACCTCAAGCATGCCAACATCCTAATTTAATGGGGTGCCAGAAAAAGAGAGAGAGCAAGACAATGAAAACCTACTTGAAGAAATAGTGACTGAAAACTTCCCCCACCTGGTGAAAGAAACTGACTTAAAAGCCCAAGAAGTACACAGAACCCCAAAATATAGGAATCTAAAGAGGACCACACCAAGACATATCATTATTAAAATGCCAAGAACAAAAGATAAAGAGAGAATATTAAAAGCAGCAAGAGAAAAACAGTTGGTTACCTACAGGGGAGCACCCATACGATTGTCAGCGGTTTTCTCAACAGAAACGATGCAGGCCATACGCGAGTGGCAAGAAATATTCAAAGTGATGAACAGCAAGAATCTACAACCAAGATTACTCTATCCAGCAAAGCTATCACTCAGAATTGAAGATCAGATAAAGTGCTTTGCAGATAAGAAAAAGCTAAAGGAGTTCATCACCACCAAACCAATATTATATGAAATGCTGAAAGATAATCTTTAAGAAGAGGAAGAAAAAGAAGGTAAAGATGTAAATTATGAACAACAAATACACATCTATCAACAAATGAACATAAAAATCAAGTGAACTGATAGGCTGATGAACAGGATAAACTGGTGAATATAACAGAGACATGGAGATAGAGAGGGAATGGACTGACAATTCTTGGGGAGAAAAGGGTTGTGGGAAGTACAGCAAGAGACTGGACAAAAATCTTGCAACAATGGGAGAGGACATTGGGGAGGGGAAGGTGAGGGTGGAGGGTGGGATAGGTACATGGTGGAGGGGAGATATAGGGGGATAAAAAAGGGGAAACAATGTAATTAATAAACTGAACAATAAAGATTTAAAAAATAAATAAATAAAAACAAATAAAATAAAATATTTCCCATTGCTTGTAAAAAAAAAAAAAAAAGACTCTGCAGCCATCTTGAGAAAAAACAACAAAGTTGGAGAGACCAGGATACCAGACATCAAGTTTACTACAAAGCCACTTTCTCAAAACTGCCTAGTACTGACACAATAACACGCATATAGATCAATGGACCAGGACAGAGAACCCAGTAAATCAACCAAAGCCACTATGCTCAATTAATATTTGACAAAGGAGGCAAGAATATACAATGGAGCATAGACAGTCTCTTCCATAAATGGTGTTGGGAAAATTGGACAGATAAATGAAACTAGACCACCAACTTACACCATACACAAAAATAAAACCAAAATGGATAAAAGTCTTAAATGTAATTCAGGAAACCATAAAAATCCTAGAAGAAACTGTAGGCAGCAAAATCTTGGGCACCTCTTGAAACAATATATTTACTAATACATCTTCTAGGGCACTGGCCGGCAAATTCATTAGTCAACAGAGCCAAATATCAACAATACAATGATTGAAATTTCTTTTGAGAGCCACATTTTTTAAACTTAAACTTCTTCTAATACCACTTCTTCAAAACAGACTCTCTCAGGCCTTGGTATTTTGTGAAAGAGCCACACTCAAAGGGCCAAAGAGCTGCATGTGGCTCGAGAGCAGCAGTTTGCTGACCACGGTTTTAGGGCAAAGGAAATTAAAGAGAAAATAAACAAAAGGCACTACATCATAAAAGCTTCTGCAGATCAAATGAAACCATCAACAAAATGAAAAGGGAGCCCACTGTATAGGAGAACATATTTGGCAATGACACATCTGATAAAGAGTTAATATCCAAAGTATATAAGGAACTTAAACAACTTAACAAAAGAAAGATAAAAAATTCAATTTAAAAATGGACAAAGTACCTACAGACACTTCTCCAAGGTAAACATACAGATGGCCAAGACATATATGGAAAGTGCTCAAAGTCACTGATTGTCAAAGAGATGTAAATTAAAATGACAATGAGCTATCACCTCACACCTGTCAGAATAGCTACCATCAACAAATGACAACTGCTGGCAAGGATGTGGAGAAAAGGGAACCTTAATACACTGCAGGTGGGAATACAGACTGGTGCAGCCATTATGGAAAACAGTATGAAGTTTCCTCAAAAAATTAAATATAGAACTGCCATTTTACCCAGTGATCCCACTTCTAAGAAACCCACCACACCAATCAAAGAATATACGCACCCCTATGTTCACAGAAGCACAATTTACAATAGCTAAGTTTGATAAACAGTCGAATCATTGGTCAACAGCCCATCAGTAGATCAGTGAATCAAAAAGCAGTGGTACATTTATACACAAAATACTACGCAGCAGTAAAAAATAAGGATCTCTTCTTACCTTTTGAGACAACATGGAGGAACCCGGAGCATTTTTTACTAAGCTAAATAAGCCCGTCAGAGAAAGACAAGTATTACATGATCTCACTTATATGTGGAATGTAATGAAAATAAACTGATGAACAAAATAGATCCAGAGACATAGAAATATGAAACAGACTATGCAATCTCAGAGGTAAGGTGGAGGTGGGTGCGTGGGTAGGAAGAGATCAACTAAAGAACTTGTATGCACATATATATGCATAACCCACCATAACAGACAATAGGGTGGTGAAGGCCTGGGGTGGGGGATAAGGGTGGGATAAAAGGGATCAATGGGGGGGGGGGGAGAGACATATGTAATACTTTAAACAATGTAGATTTATTTTTTAAACATTTTTATTTATTTCAGAGAGAAAGAGAGAGGGAGAGAGAGAACCAGCAACGAGAATCATCTATCAGCTGCCTCCTGCACATCCCACCCTAGGGATTAAGCCTGCAACCCAAGCATGTGCCCTTGACTAGAGTCGTACCCTGGACCCTTCAGTCTGCAGGCCGATGCTCTTATCCACTCAGCCAAACTGGCCAGAGTTTAACAGTATGTTTTAAAATATGTCTCCTTAGGCAAGGGAAATAAAACAACAAATGGAGCTACTGCGAATTAAAATGTTTTATTTTGCACAGCAAAAGAAACCACCAACAAAATGAAAAGACACCCTACTAATTCAGAGAAGATATTAGTCTATGCTACATTCAAAATATAACACCAAAAAAGAACAAAACAATTTGATTTAAAAATGGGCAGGGGACCTCAAATAGACATTCCTTCAAAGCGGACATGCAGCTAGCTGGCCAACAGCCTTATGAATAGATGCTCAACATCACTAATCATCAGGGAAATGCAAATTAAAACTGCAATTAGATATCACTTCACACGTCAGAAAGGCAATAATCAATAAAACAAACAAGTTTTCGCCAGGATGTGAATAAAAGGAAACCCTCATGCACTGTGGTGGGCTTATAACTTGGTGCAGCCACAATGGGAAACTGTACAGAAGGTCCTCAAAATTTTGAAAATAGGGAGGAAAGATGGTGACCAGCAGGAAGGTAGGGAGGGAGAGTATGTGAGAGTGAAGGAGCGATAGAGGTGTGTGTGGACGTGTGTGTGTGTGTGTGTGTGTGTGAGAGAGAGAGAGAGAGAGAGAGAGAGAGAGAGAGAGAGAGAAATAGGGACAGTTAGACCCTGCAGTTCTTCCAGGGGGCTGCCAATTTGAGCAGTCTTAGATGGCAAAACCCCACTGTCACCACAAACACTCCAGGAGGACACCAGCGGCACAGAGACCATGCCATCCTAAAGAACAGAATTAATTGCTTGACCCTAGAATCCTAGCCTCGCCGATACCCAGTCTGGTCTCAGAAGCAAACCAGGACCCTATAGCCACACTGGTAAAAGACCTGCGATCACTACTGCAGACCCAGGAACACCAAGACTCCAGGCATCACAGCCGCAGATTCCTGTGAGTCAGAGTCACAAAGCCAATCCTCCTCCCCCACCGCCCCCACGGCAGCAACATAGAAACTACAAGACCCCAGGCGCACAATAAGGCTTTCTGCACACACAAAGCAGTGGCAACTCTGCCTGACTTTGAGCCTTGGTGTCAGACACGGGAAGTTTGTTTTCCACGATTCATCTCCACACCCAGGCAGGGAGACTGAGCTGAATCTGAGCCTAGCTGCCCATCCTTAGGGAGGCAGTTTTCTGTGACCAGATCCTGCGCCCACACAGGGCAGGGAGACGGCGCTGAAGTTGAGCCTGGACTTGCAAACTCTGAGAGTTTGTTTCCCGTGACTAGTCTCTGCGCCCAGGCAGGGAGGCAGTCCTTAATTTGAGCACAGGTGCACAACCTTGGGGAGACTGTTTACTGCAACCAGATCCTGCACCCACACAGGGAGACAGCGCTGAATTTGAGCCTGAGGATGCAAACCTGGGGAGTTTGTTTCCCATGACCAGACCCTGCACCTTAGCAGAGAGGCTGTGCTGAATTTGAACTTGGATGTGCGGACTGGGGAGTTTGTTCCCCAGGACCAGACCCTGTGCCCACACAGGGAGGCAGCACTGAATTTGAGCCTGGGTGCATGGACACAGGGAGTTTGTTTTCCACTGTGCACACATGTGTGACCAGACTCCACACCCACACTAAGTGGCAATGCCACCTGAATTTGATTCAGGGCGAGCACACATAGAAGGCTGTTTACCGCAGGGCAGAAGTGAACATCCTGCCAACACAGTGTGACTGAGCAACCCGGTCTCCCAAGCAGATAGGGGACCCTGAATCTCCAAGCAAGAGGCAGTAATGAGCACCAGTAACTAGACTCTGTTCCTCATTGCATGCACCTTGGGATCCCTAATTCCCAATATATTCACACTTAAGAGCCAATAACTCCAATTCTTGGCACATGTGCACACAGGGATCCTGATTCTCAGTGTGAAGTAGCACGAAGCAACAGAGACTCTGACTCAGCATGGACACAGGGAGCCTCTGACTCATGACACGCAATAGGAAACTTTGATTTTTGGCACACACCAGTGGGTCCTCTGTTTCAATGTGGTGCAGGCCACACTAAGTCCCTGATTCTAGGTGGCACACACTAAGCGCCTGTGACTCTGACCCAGGGCAAGCATGGCTCCCACCAATTCATAGTAACCACACTTCTTGGTGTCAGAGTTCTTCAGTGACACTTGGGGGGTGCAAAACCTCACTGCACATGGCCCAGGCCCCCGCAACTCAACATTTGAACTTTCTAGTGATAGAATGAGGAGACAACAAAGCAATCCCCAGAGGAAATAAAAGGAGGAATCACCAAGAAAGGAAATAAGTGAAACAGAAGCATGCAACATGACAGAAAAAGAATTCAGAGTAATGGTCATACAGTTCATACACCGGATGGACGAAAAAATCAACAACTATGCAAATGAAAAAATGATATAGCTATAATCAAACACATCACGGCAGGCTTCAACAGTAGACTAGAAAAAGCAGAGGACCAAATTAGTGAGTTAGAAAATCAGGTACAGAAACAAGCCCAATCTGAACAGCAACTAGAAAAAAAATTAAAAAGCAGGAGGAGAGCCTAAGGGAGCTTTGGGACAATGCCAAACAAAATAACATATGTATAATAGGGCTGCCGGAAGGACAAGAAGAGCAGCAAGGATTAGAAAATTTATTTGAACAAATAATGACAAAAACTTCCCTGATATGGGGAAGAAAAAAGTTATTCAAGTACAGAGAGTATCAAGCAAGATGAATCCCAAAAGACCAACACCAAGACACACTATAATTACAATGACAAATGTTATTGACAAAGAGAGAACCTTAAAGGCTGCAAGAGAGAGAAAGAAAGTTACCTACAAAGGATCCCCGTCAGATTATAAAATGATTTCTCAACAGAAACACATCAAGCTAGAAGGGAATGGAAGGATATATACAAACTGATGCAAAGCAAGGGACTGAATCCAAAAATACTCTATCCAACAATACTATCGATCAAAATGGAAGAGGAAATCGGGAGCTTTGCAAACACGAAAGGCTAAGGGAGTTTATCACTACCAAGCCAGCAATGCAAGAAATGCTAAAGGGAATGCTGTAAAAAGAAGAAACAAAAAGGTAAGAAGAAACACAGCCTCAAAACAAAAATGGCTACAAACAAGTACCTTTCAATAATAACTTTAAAACGTAAACTGACTAAATGCTCCAATCAAAAGACATCGAGTGGCGGAATGGATAAAAAAAAAAGACCCATATATATGCTGTCTACAAGAGACCCACCTCAGAACGAGGGACTCACACAGATTGAAAGTGAAGGGATGGCCGAAACCGGTTTGGCTCAGTGGATAGAGCGTCGGCCTGTGGACTGAAAGGTCCCGGGTTCGATTCCGGTCAAGGGCATGTACCTTGGCTGCGGGCACATCTCCAGTAGGGGGTGTGCAAGAGGCAGCTGATCGATGTTTCTCTCTCATCGATGTTTCTGACTTTCTATCCCTCTCTCTTCCTCTCTGAAAAAATCAATAAAATATATTTTAAAAAAAAAAGAAAGTGAAGGGATGGAAAAAGTATCTTTCAGGCAAATGAAAATTAAAAAAAAAAAGCTGGGGTAGCAATACTTATATCCAACAAAATAGACCTCAAAGTGAAGGCCATAACAAGAGATAAGGAAGGCAACTTCATAATACTAAAGGGATCAATACAACAAGAGGATATAACTCTAATAAACATATATGCACCCAATGCAGGAGCACACAACTACATAAGAAATCTCCTAGAAGATACCAAGAGAGAAATCAACAATACAATCATAGTAGGGGTCTTTAATACACCACTGACATCACTGGATAAATAATCTACACAAAAAAATCAGCAAAGAAACAACAATCCTAAATGACTCACTAGATCAGATGACTTGACGTCTTCAGAACATTTCACCCCAAAGCTATGGAATATACATTCTTCTCAAGCGCACATGGGACATTTTCAAAAATAGGCCACATAACTGGGTCACAAGCAAAGTCTCCCCAAATCAAGAAGGTTGAAATCATACCAAGCATCTTTTCAGACCACAATGGCATAATATTAGAAATAACTACAATAAAAACAATCCAAAACACTCAAACACTTGGAAGCTGAATAGCATGTTATTAAATAATGACTGGGTTACCAATGAGATCAAAGAAGAAATTAAAAACATTCTGGAAGTTAATAATAAAAACACAACAATCCAAAATCTATGGGACACAATGAAAGCAGTCCTAAGAAATTTATAGCTTTACAGCCTACCTCAAAAAAAAAAAAAAAAAAAAGGTAGTAAATCATCCAATGCTGCAACTCAAAGAATTAGAAATAGAGCAACAAGAAAAGCACAGAGTGAGCAGAAGGAAGGAGATAATAAAGATTAGAGCAGAAATAAATGACATAGAGATTAAAAAAATAAAAAAGATCAATAAAACCAAGAGCTGGTTCTTTGAAAGGATAAATAAGATTGATGAACCGCTAGCCAGGCTCACCAAGAAGCAAAGAGAAAGGACTCAAAATCAGAAATGACAGAGGTGGTAAAATAACAGACCCCACAGAAATACAAAGGATTGTTTAAAAATATTATGAACAATTCCAACAAACTAGATAACCTGGAGGAAATGGACATATTCCTAGAAAAATACAACCTTCCAAAACTCAATCAGGAAGATTTAAAAATCTCAATAGGCCAATAACTCTGGAAGAAATGGAAGCAGTCATCAAAAAGCTTTCAGCAAACAAAAGCCCAGGGCCAGATGGCTTCACAGGAGAGTTATACCAAACATTCAAGGAAGAATTAAAACTTATCCTCCTTAGACTATTCCAGAAAACTTAAGAGGAAGGAATACTTTCAAACTCATTCTATGAAGCCAGTATCACCCTAATACTAAAACCAGATCAAGACAACACAATGAAAGAGAATTATAGGCCAATATCCCTCATGAACATAGATACCAAAATCCTCAACAAAATTCTAGCAAATCGGATCCAGCAGTACATCAGAAAGATCATATACCATGACCAAGCAGGATTTATCCCAGGGATGCAAGGATGGTACAATATCCACAAATCAATAAACGTGATACATCACATAAACAAATTGAGGGAGAAAAATCACAGTCAAATCAATTGATGCAGAAAAAGCATTTGACAAAATCCAACACCCTTTCTTGATAAAAACTCTCAGCAAGGTGGAAATAGAAGGATCATACCTCACCATCATAAAAGCCATATACGACAAACCCACAGCCAGCATCACACTCAATGGACAAAAACTAAAGTCATTTCCCCTAAAAACAGGAACAAGATAGGGATGCCCACTCTCACCACTCCTGTTCAACATCGTACTGGAAGTACTAGCCATTGCTATGACACAAGAAGAAGAAATAAAAGGCATCCAAATTGGAAAAGAAGTAAACCTTATTCACAGACAACATGATACTGTACACAGAAAATCCTAAAGACCCCATAAAAAATTATCACTTAATAAATGAATTCGGCACCGAGACCGGTTTGGCTCAGTGGATAGAGCGTTGGACTGCGGACTGAAGGGTCCCGGGTTCGATTCCGGCAAGGGCATGTACCTTGGCTGTGGGCACATCCCCAGTAGGGGGTGTGCAAGAGGCAGCTGATCGATGTCTCTCTCTCATCGATGTTTCTGACTTTCTATCCCTCTCCCTTCCTCTCTGTGAAAAATCAATAAAATATCTTTTAAAAATAAATAAATAAATAAATAAATAAATAAATAAATAAATTCGGCAATGTAGCAAAATACAAAATTAACGCCAAGAAATCTATGGCATTTCTATACAACAATAGTGAACTTATAGAGAGACTAAAAAAGCAATTCCAATGATCACTGCACCAAAAAAGTTAAGATACCTAATAATAAACTTAACTAAAGAGGTAAAAGACCTGTATGTAAAAAACTACAGGACACTGAAAAAAGAGATAGAGAAAGATATAAACAGATGGAAGAACATACTGTGTTCATGAATGGGTAGAATCAAGATCATCAAAATGTCCATACTACCCAAAGCAATTTATAGGTTCAATGTAATCCCAATTAAAATACCAACAGCATATTTCACAGACCTAGAATGAACTCTCCAAAAATTCATCTGGAATAAAAAAAGACCCTGAATAGCTGCAGCAATCTTGAGAAAGAAGAACAAAGTAGGTGGGATCTCAATACCAGATTTCAAGCTGTATTACAAAGCCACTGTTCTCAAAATAGCCTGGTACTGGCACAAGAACAGACACATAGATCAATGGAATAGAAGAGAGAACCCAGAAATTGACCCAAACCACTATGCTCAATTAATATTCAACAAAGGAAGCATGAACATATAATGAAGTCAAGACAGTCTCTTCAATAAATGGTGTTGGGAAAATTGGACAGATACATGCAAAAAAAATGAAACTAGACCACCAAATTACACCATACACAAAAATAAACTCAAAATGGATAAAGGACTCAAACATAAGACGGGAAACCATAAAAATACTGGAGGAATCCACAGGCAGCAAAATCTCAGACATATGCTGAAGGAACTTCTTCACTGATACTGTCCCTAAGACAATGGAAACTAAAGAGAAAATAAACAAATGGGACTACATCAAAATAAAAAGCTTCTGCAGAGCAAAAGAAACCATCAACAAAACAACAAGAAAGGCCACTTCATGGGAGAATATATTTGCCAATGATAAGAGTTTAATCTCCAACATCTATAGGAAACTCATACAACTCAACAAAAGGAAGATAAACAATCCAATCAAGAAATGGGCAATGTGCGGACTGAAAGGTCCCGGGTTCGATTCCGGTCAAGGCATGTACCTTAGCTGCGGGCACATCCCCAGTAAGGAGTGTGCAAGAGGCAGCTGATCGATGTTTCTGACTTTCTGTCTCTCTCCCTTCCTCTCTGTAATAAATCAATAAAATATATTTTTAAAAAACTACAAAAAAAGAAAAAGAAGAAAAAAAGAAACGGGCAACGGACCTCAATAGGAACTTTTCGAAAGAAGGAAGGCCAAGAGACATATGAAAACATGCTCAAAGTCACTAATTATCTAAGAGATGCAAATCAAAACAACAACAAGGTACCATCTCATACCTGTCAGAATGGCAATCATCAACAAATCAATAAACGACAAATGTTGGAGAGGATGTGGAGAAAAAGGAACCTTCATGTACTGCTGGTGGGAATGCAGACTGGTGCAGCCACTGTGGAGAACAATACGGAGTTTCCTCAAAAAACTAAAAATGGAACTCCCATTTGATGGAGTAATACCACTTCTAGGAATATATCCCAAGAAGCTAGAAACAGCAATCAGAGAGGACATATATATGCACCCCTATGTTCATAGCAGCACAATTTACCATAACTAAGATTTGGAAACAGCCTAAGTGCCCGACAGCAGATGAGGAGATTAAAAAACTGTGGTACATATACACAATGGAATACTATGCTGCACTAAAAAAAGAAGGAATTCCTACCATTTGCAACAACATCGATGGAACTGGAGAGCATTATGCTAAGTGAAATAAGCCAGTCAGAGAAAGATAAACATCACATGATCTCACTCATCTATGGGAAATAATGAACAACATAAAATAATGATCAAAAATAGATCCAGAGAAGGGAAGCATTGATCAGACTGTCAAACCTCAGAGGGAAGGTAGGGGAGGATGGGGGTAAGGGGAAGAGATCAACCAAAGGACTGTATGCACGCATATAAGCCTAACAATGGACACAGATACCAGAGCGTGAGAGCGTGAGTAGGGGAGGGGTTTGGAAAGGTAATGGGGGGATGTGGACAAATATGTAATACCTTAAGCAATAAAGAAATTTTTAAAAATTGAAAATAGAATTACCATATTATCCAACCATTTTACTTCTGGGTATTTATACAAAGAAATCCAAAGTACTAATTTGAAAAGCTATATGTTCCTCCCACACCCATGTTCACTGCAGCATTATTTACAAAAGCCAAAATATGGAAGCCACCCAAGTGTCCACTGATAGGTGAATGGATTTAAAAAGCTGTGGTACACATATACAATTGAAATCTTATCACTGCAACAACATGAATGACCTAAAGGATATTATGCTAAGTAAAATAAGTCAGACTGAAATCAAATATCATATGATTTCACTTATATGTAGAATCTAATACACACACACACACACACACACACACACACACACTCATAGATACAAATTGATAGTAGCCAGATGGCAGAAGTTGGGGTAGGGGAGAGGAGGATAGGTAAAAAAGGGAAAGTGATTGCATTGGCTGGTTTTGCTCAGTGAATAGAGCACTGGCTACACACTGAAGGGGCCCAGGTTCAATTACAGTCAAGGACACATGCCTGGGTTGCAGGCTCCACTCCCAGTGTAGGGCAGCCAATCAATGATTCCCTCTCATCACTGATGTCTCTCTCTCTCCCTGTCCCTTCCTCTCTGAAATTAAAAAAGTATATTTTATTTTTTAAAAAAGGAAAAGTGATTAAGAAGTACGAATTGCCAATAATAAAAATAGTCATGGGGGGGGGGGTAATGGAGGTATGAGGACACATATGTAATACCTTAATCAATAAAGAAATAAAATAAAAATAAAGAATAAAAATAGTCACAGGGAAGTAAAGTATAGCACAGGGAATAGTCAATAACATTGTAATAATTATGTATGGTATCACATGGGTACTAGACTTATTGGGGTAACCACATCTAATCCAAAACTAAGATAGTATTTTATGTAAAAAAATGTTTAAATACTTATCCTCAGTTGAAAAAACAAGAAGTCACTGGCCAGCCAGTGTGGCTCAGCGGCTGTGTCGACCTATGAGCCAGGAGGTAAGGATTCGATTCCTGGTCAGGGAACAGGCCCAGGTTCCCGACTTGATGGCCAGTGTGGGACACACAGGAGGCAGCCCATCAATGACTGTAATCACTGCTGTTTCTCTCTCTCCCACTCCCCTCCTGTCTGAAATCAGTAAAATTATGTTTAAAAAAAACAAAAAAATTAGAAAAACAAGTCAGTAAAGTAGTAAAGTGAAAATAAAAATTTGTTTAAAGTGGATACAACTGTGAGGAAAGAAAGTACCAGAGTCTATTCTAGTAGGTTTGATAGCAAAGCTTGATAGCAAAGGAGATAAGGCCAGTAGAGAAGAAACTGAAGGTAAATAAAACATATAATCACCTTAAAAATTACATTAAAATATAAAATGACTGTATAATATTCTCTGCTGAGAGGAATAATTTCTGCTGAACAACTTCCATACTGGGCTGGTTCAGATCTGCTCTCACCAAGAGCAAGAGGAGAGCTCTAACTCCCTCTGAGTGGTTCCCCTGTGTGATGCAGCCTGGTGCACACCTGGGCTGCGGCCCCCGAGAAGACTGGGGACTACAGGTAAAGAGAGCACTTCCCTCACCTGCCTCCGCATGAGAGCCACTGGGACACTTCTTTACAGACTCACACACACAGAGCGACTGGGACACTTCTTTACAGACTCACACACACACTCACACACACACAGAGCGACTGGGACACTTCTTTACAGACTCACACACACACTCACACACACACAGAGCGACTGGGACACTTCTTTACAGACTCACACACACACTCACACACACACAGAGCGACTGGGACACTTCTTTACAGACTCACACACACACTCACACACACACACAGAGCCACTGGGACACTTCTTTACAGACTCACACACACACTCACACACACACACAGAGCCACTGGGACACTTCTTTACAGACTCACACACACACACACACACACACACAGAGCCACTGGGACACTTCTTTACAGACTCACACACACACTCACACACACACACAGAGCGACTGGGACACTTCTTTACAGACTCACACACACACTCACACACACACACACAGAGCCACTGGGACACTTCTTTACAGACTCACACACACACTCACACACACACACAGAGCCACTGGGACACTTCTTTACAGACTCACACACACACTCACACACACACACAGAGCCACTGGGACACTTCTTTACAGACTCACACACACACACACACACACACACAGAGCCACTGGGACACTTCTTTACAGACTCACACACACACTCCACACACACACAGAGCGACTGGGACACTTCTTTACAGACTCACACACACGCTCACACACACACACTCACACTCGCGCGCACACACTCACATACACACAGGGCGACTGGGCCACTTCTTTACACACAAACACACACACACTCACAGACACACACACTCATACACACACACACACACACACACACTCGCGCGCGCACACACACGCTCACACACACACACTCACACTCGCGCGCACACACTCACATACACACAGGGCGACTGGGCCACTTCTTTACACACAAACACACACACACTCACAGACACACACACACACACACACACTCATACACACACACACTCACACAGAGCCACTGGGACACTTCTTTACACACACACACACACACACACACTCACACACACTCTCATACACACACACTCACACACACACACACACGCTCACACACACATACTCACACTCGCGCGCACACACTCACATACACACAGGGCGACTGGGACACTTCTTTACACACACACACACACTCACACAGAGCTACTAAGACACTTCTTTACAGACTCACACACACACACACTCATACACACACACACACACTCGCGCGCGCACACACACGCTCACACACACACACTCACACTCGCGCGCACACACTCACATACACACAGGGCGACTGGGCCACTTCTTTACACACAAACACACACACACTCACAGACACACACACACACACACACACACTCATACACACACACACTCACACAGAGCCACTGGGACACTTCTTTACACACAAACACACACACACTCACAGACACACACACACACACACACACACTCATACACACACACACTCACACAGAGCCACTGGGACACTTCTTTACACACACACACACACTCACACACACTCTCATACACACACACTCACACACACACACACACTCACACACACTCTCATACACACACACACACACTCACACACACTCTCACTCACTCACTCCCGAGCTCCCTCTCTGGGGGGTCTGATCCTCCCGGTTCGGCGCGCTGTGTTTTCAAACCAGTGTGCCAGGTGATCAGGCAAGTTTAAGAAATTATTATGAATCCCTTACACCGGGAAAGGGTGCCGACTCACCCCGCCTCCTAGCCCCACCTGCATCCTTCCGTCAGGCTCTCGGGCCTAGGCAAAATGGACTTCAAGATTCCCGAGTCAAGTCTGCGTGTCCTCCACACCACACCCGCGGGGCCAGCAGGAGACACTGCCCGCCCAGGCGGCCCCAGGGCTCCGCAGTCTGGCCAGTGAGCAAAGCCCAGGTGCCCGCACGTTTCCACGCGGGAAAACGCCGCCACCTGCAGAGCGAAGACCGGGCTGGACGCGCCTCATCTGCGCCGCGGGGCTGGGCGAGCCCGAGGCGGGGAGCCAGAAGCGGGGGTCACCCCGAACGCCGGGGAGCGGGTGCGCGGCAGCCGCTTACGGGTCCCCGAGGCCCGGACAATCCCGCCGCCCCGAGCACCGCCGCGGAGACCCAGCGAGACCAGGCGGACCCACTGCCGCCCGGGCCCGCGGAGTCCTGGCGCCAGGACGCGCCTTCCCGGGAGAACCAGGCAGAACCGACGGGAAAGGAGGGGCCGCGGGGAACACCCGGGAGCCAGACCGAAGCGGAAGGAGAGGCGCAGGGGTCCCGGGGCGCTAAGGCCGCGCGGACGGGGACGTCAGAGCGCCCGCCGCCGTCTCCTCACCTCACGGGCCCCACGGGCTCCGCGCTCAGCAACACCCGGCGGGAGACCGGCAGCAGCCTCCACAGTCACCGGGGTCCTGGGGTCCCGGGGCTCCGGGGTTCCGGGGCCGGGAAGGGAGTAGGGGGCCGGGAACGGGAGGGGGTGGGGCAGAGGGCGTGAAGGGTTCCTAGGAAGCGGGCCGCGACCTTCCGCGCTTTACGGCCCCGAGCAAGGGGACGCCGCGCGTGATCTCCGCACGCGCGCATGACGTCACCGCCGCGGCCCCGCCCCTGCACGTGGGTCTTGTTGGGGCCTCGCTGTGCGCTCCTCTGCCTCAGCCAAGGTGAAGGCGATTTGGGGGCATCTCCTCTCGAGGCCGCTTTGGAACTCGAGCCTCAGACGCTGTTAATATCTGCACGTACAGCCAGGACGTCGGAGATGGCGGCTGCCCCCTGGAATGAGGGGAGGCGGCGTTCTCTCTGCCCTCGAGGGTGTGTGTAGGTCTGGCCCCTCGTGGGTCTGGAACCCAAAACCACACTAACCCAAAGGCTTCTTGGTTTGACAGTCTCCTTTTTTTCTTGGAAGTCTTTGGGGACTTCAGGGCGAGGCTGTAGCTGAGCAGGTCGGAAATCTGGTTGGCTGTCCTGACTCCCTCGAAGGCAGGATTAGAGGACCCGGGGTTCCAGGCCGACGCTCTATCCACTGAGCAACACCAGGCGGGCTGGCATTAGCATTTTAAAGCAGAGGCCCAATCCGTGACAGGTGAGGAAGCAGTCAGAAATCAATAAAATAGATTTAAAGTGCTAAGGCCGAAAGCTCCTTTCATTGTCAGTGTTGACTTGTACTGTGTAGGTTCTCATAAGCACCAGTGTTCTGTTTTTTCAGGAAGATGGGTGTTTTAGGCTTTTCTTTTTCCATAAAATGTCAGAATTATTCTTTGCATGATTCTTGACTTCCCAGAGCAAAATCACACATTTCTCGTGGCCCATTTTTCCCATGATATTTAGATGTAGCTATTTTTATCCTTTGCAGCCCTTTTCTGCCTTCTCTTTCTCTCTCAGGAGTTAAGAGAGGTGGGAGGATATCTTTAGCACCTGTTTCACAAGCTCTAAGCCAGGAATCCCTTTGCACACCAAGAACTGGGGCTTGGAGCACATCTTTTCTCCCCACCAGTTCTCGTGCCTTACACTCCAGAGTGTTCCTTGGCGGAAGGAGAGAGGAGGGAGGCAAAGGTAACTCCATTTCAGACTGAGGGTTCCATCGCCTGCTCACCCCTCCTTCCCCAGAACAGGTGGGTGGGGGAGAGGCTGCCCCAGCCTGTCTCAGTGAGGGTTCTCCAGCAGCACAGCTCACACCTTCCTCCCTGGTCAACTCTCGGGATGTGTCAAAGCGCCACTGTAATGACTGTAAGGTGCCACAGCTCATTATCCGCATCTATAAATGTGCAGTTCTGTTCAGCCCCTTGCTGTCCCTTTGTTGTGTAGCGTTAGCATGTGGTCCTGAAGCCATTTGAGGAACTTATGAAATGGGATCTTCTCTCAAGAGCCCTGGTCACAGGCCCACAGAGTGACCGAGTCTTTCTGCCTCCATGAACATGGTATTATCAAGCCGATCTCAGTTGTTTTTCTTTTCATATTACCAGATTTATAAATGAATAAACAGACACTTTAATTACTCTTACCATGTCCATGAAATATTCTTCATCTGTGTGTGTTTGCCATCACAAAAGATAGACATAATGTATAAAAGTGTTGCCCTGCCAAAACTAGTTTGGCTTAGTGGATAGAGCGTTGGTCTGCAGACCAAGGGTCCCAGGTTTAATTAAGGTCAAGGGCATATGCCTGGGTTGCTGGCTCAATCCCCAGTAGGGGCCGTGCAGGAGACAGCCAATCAGTGATTCTCATCATTGATGTTTCTATTTCTCTCCCCTTCCTCTCTGAAATGAATAAAAATATATTTTTTTGGAAAAACTTGTGTCACTGAGTGTAAGAGAGAATTTGGAAACCTAGATAACGTAGATACAGGCGTTATGCAGCGGTGGCCTGTGTGGAGAGAGCCTCCGCTCTTCCTCCGTAAGTTACCACTGCTGCCACTGGATGTGACATCCTGTCATGCTAGAGGAACTACATGGCGTGTCTTCTGTCTCAAAGCTCAGTGTGGCAGGTGGTGGGCCTGTTGCCCATGCACTGAAGGGTCACAGATACAATTCCCCGTCCAGAGCATATACCTGGGTTGCAGGTTTGATCCTGACCTGGGGGTACGTGTGGGAGACAACCAATCAATGTAGCTCTCCCACATCCATGTTTCTCTCCCTCTGCTTTCTTCCTCTCTTCCACTCTAAAAATCAACGGGAAAAATATCCTCAGTGAGGATTAACAAAACAAAAGTTTGGAATGTTAAAACAGGGCAAAATAACCTTTGGACTTGGCCTAAAGTAACCTTGTTTTCCAAAGAATTATTTGCAAACATAACAAGAAAGCAGTTATTATTAGTGGAGTGTAAACTTAAGACATTATTTAGAATAAATATCACTATGTTATGTTATCTGCACCAATAGAAATTTCTGTCTTCTACTGATGTAATTATTCCACTTCTCATACACATTGATTCCTAAATAGAAAACTGTTAGAGCGCCTGCCTGAATCAGTGTATCCTGAACAGTTAATCTTTTTTATTTAGAAAAATTTTTGTTGCCTCTCATTTTTAAAGGCATTTTTTTGGGGGGGGGGGTATCAAATGAATTGGAAAAAGTGGAAAGCAAAAGCTCATCTGTGAAATGGGACTAAGGCCGTAGTATTTATGTACCGCCTGTGGCCATACTAACTGACCAGTAGGTGGCGCTGTGGCATATAAATTAAGGGTTCCTGGGTTCACAGGGCCCCTTCTAAGGAGTGCAGGGTGTCAGGATTAATTAGAAACCTAGGTCAGACTAATCAAATCTCCCCTGAGAGGAGATAACCCCAAACTGCCTGCTTCTGTCAGTCTCCAGAGCTCTCAGGCGGTTGTTTTCTGTATTTTATCCAAAGTGTATAATTGTTATTTGTGGAAAGATTCATGTTAGGTGCTTTCTTCTCCATTACAGAAATTGACCACCACCACCCCCATTCCCTACCCCCCAACCAGCCCCAAATCATTCTGCTTATATAGCATTAGCTAGAGTTCGATGTTTATTTAAAGTTGTTTTTTCTCTTTTGGTAAAATGTACTTATAATGAAAAACATGCATGTGCTATTTCATTTTTTGTACAGTTTTTTGAGGACATAGTGACATATATGTGTGCTTTATTATTTTAAAAAATAAAAAACATATTTTTATTATTGGCTAGAGGCCTGATGCACAAAATTCCTGCAAGAGCAGGCCTTCCTTCCCCCGGCTGCCGGCACCGGCTTCCCTCCGGCCCCCGGGACCCAGGCTTCCCTCACAGCCCTGGCTTCCTCCTGAAGGACGTCCAGTCTTATTAGCATGGCACGCTTTTATTATTATAGATTTCAGAGAGGAAGGAAGAGAGAGAAGGAAACATCAATGATGATCCACACTGGGATCGAGCCTGCAACCCGGGCCTGTGTCAGGACCCGCAACTGAACCGTGACCTCCTGATTCATCAACCACGGAGCCATGCCATCCGGGGTGTGCATTGCCCCCACACACACACACACGAGCATGGATTACACGTTTAATGCAGACCCAAAGCCGGACACTGGTGGGGAGTGGGCTTTACTTCCATTACAGATTCTCTTCATGTCAGATCATAGTACAGTGCAGCTGCAGGAACCAAATTTAAAGATCACACACAGCAGCCCATGTCAACAGACTCCGTAGAGGGGCAGGGAAAGCTGATCCATCGTTGTTGGAGCTCAGTGTGGGGGCAGAATAAGCGGGTGAAAGGGACACAGGAAACCGCACACCTTACCAATCACTCAAGGTTGGTTTGATTGTTTGGATGACGGCAATGACCCACCTGAGCTATCCCAAGTGCCTCTGCAGAGGTTAGCAGTCTGGCTACCCAACCCAGATGTGCTTTATTATTTAAAGCAATACTTCTTTTAAAGCTTGCCTATTTAAAAGCTAACATCTCTTGCTTTTCTTCCCCGCCTTTCCTGTGGGTCAGGGTTGAAGCTCTCTAATGACAGCCTGTGATCAGGGTGCTGAGGTTAAGCCACCGGCTTTTATCTGTGGTGGATCAGTTAGAACAGCCCTCCTGGCTGAGGCTTCCTGTGCCACGCCTGGCCGTGGTCCCTTCTCAGAATCTTCTTTCCCTTCAAAGTGTCACCAAATCCATTGCACTCTGCTGCTCCTGTGAGTACTTGGGACCTTGAAAGGTTATGTTGATCTGTGTCATCAAACACAATCTGTTCTGCCCTCATCAGACAACCGGATGCCCCACACTGAGCTT
Source organism: Antrozous pallidus (assembly GCA_027563665.1). Classification (NCBI taxonomy): domain Eukaryota; kingdom Metazoa; phylum Chordata; class Mammalia; order Chiroptera; family Vespertilionidae; genus Antrozous; species Antrozous pallidus. The sequence goes on along the minus strand of CM050525.1, from coordinate 40,812,316 downwards.
TTTTTTTTTTTTTTTTGGCTTAAAACAGCAGAAATTTATTTTTTCACAATTGTGGAAGCTAGATGTCCAAAACCAAGGCGTTGTCAGGGCTGATGGGTGGCAAGGCCTCTCTCCTTAGCTTGTACGTGTTTGCTTTCTCCACATGTCTCATGGGAAGCCCACACTGAGCACTGACATCAGACGCAGAGGGGGACTCTTTGTTTCCTGTGCCTCTCACCAAGCTCCCCTAAGTGGGTTAAGTGGCTACACTAACCTTTTCAGGAAGACTCAAATACCACCACCACACTCTCCCTTCCCTCCCCACTGGCTCCCAGTCCTCACTGAAACCCAGGGAAAGTCTGCCCTGATTGGTCAATTTCTGCTTAATTTCATTTTAAAACAATTTAGATAATACAAAAACTTTTAAATTGAAAAATGGATACATTGAAAAGTAACCCTCCACTCTTGTTCTCCTTCCTGAGTAACCTATTATTTTTAAACAATACATACATATTTTATTAATTTCAGAGAGAAAAGGAGAGGGAGAGACAGAAACATCAATGATGAGAGAGAATCATTTATTGGTGCCTCCTGGATGCCCCAGACCAGGGAGTGAGCCCATAACCGGGGCATTTGCCCCCATCTGGAATGGAACTGCCTGGTTCATAGGTCAATGCTCAACCACTGATGTTTCTATCTCTCTTCCTCTCCCTTCCTCTCTGAAATCAATAAAAACATTTTTTTGAAAAACTGATTTTCTAATGCATGCATATAGTATATCCCTCCATTTATTTACATTTTCTTTAATTTGTTTCAATAATGTTATGTAGATTTTAGTATGGAGGATTTCCATATGTTTTGTTAGTTTATCTCTAGGTATTTGACATTTTTGATGCTATCATAATGATATTTTTTCGTTTTGTCTATTTGTAGCTGATATGCAGAAATACTATTTATTTTCAATATCCATTGAGCTTGCTAAACTCATTAATTCTAATAGTTGATCCATTTTAAAATTTACTATACATACACCATCAGATTGTCTATAAATAATGGAAGTTTTATTTCTTTCTAGTAGTATGTGTTTTTAAAAACTTTTTTTTTAAGTATAAAAGGCATACAAGAAATCTCTGGCATTTTTATACACCAATAGTGAACTTACAGAAAGAGAGATTAAAGAAACAATCCCATTTACCATTGGACCAAAAAAATTAATATACCTAGGAATAAATGTAACTAAGGAGGTAAAAGACCTGTACTCAGAAAACTACAGGACACTGGAAAAAGAGACAGAGGAAGACATAAATAGATGGAAGAACATACTGGGTCCGTGGATTGGTAGAAACAACATCATTAAAATGTCCATACTACCCAAAGCAATTTATAGGTTCAATGCATTCTCATTAAAATAACAGTGGCATATTTCACAGACCTAGAAAAGAACACTCCAAAAATTCATCTGGATTAAAAAAAAAAAAAGACCCCAAATAGCTGCCGCAATCATGAGAAAGAACAAAGTAGGAGAGATCTCAATACCAGATATCAAGCTGTATTACAAAGCCACTGTTCTCAAAACTGCCTAATACTGGCACAAGAACAGACATATAGACCAATGGAATAGAATAGAGAATCCAGAAATAGACCCAATCATTATGCTCAATTAATATTTGACAAAGGAGGCAAGAACATACAATGGAATCAAGATAATCTCTTCAATAAATGGTGTTGGGAAAATTGGACAGATACATATGAAAAAAAGAAAGAAAGAAAGAAAGAAAGAAAGAAAGAAAGAAAGAAAGAAAGAAAAGAAAAACTAGACCACCAACTTACACCATACACAAAAATAAACTCAAAATGGATAAAGGACTAACATGTAAGATGGGAAACCATAAAAATATTAGAGGAATCCACAGACAGCAAAATCTCAGACATATGTCAAAGCAATTTTTTCACTGATACTGCTCTTACAGCAATGGAAACTAAAGAGAAAATAAACAAATGGGACTACATCAAAATAAAATGCTTCTGCACAGCAAAAGAAACCATCAAAAAAACAATAAGAAAGTCCACTGCATGGGAGAACATATTTGCTCCAACATTTACAGGGAACTCATACAACTTAACAAAAGGAAGATAAACAACCTAATCAAAAAATGGGCAAAAGACCTAAATAAATATTTTTTCGAAAGAGAACATAAGGAAGGTCAAGAGACATGTGAAAACATGCTCAGAGTCACTTATCATCTGAGAGATGCAAATCAAAACAACAAGGTACCATCTCACACCTGTCAGAATGGCTATCATCAACAAATGGTAAGAGCTGGCAAGGATGCGGAGAAAAAGGAACCCTTTTGCACTGCTGGTGGGAATGCAGACTGGTGAAGCCACTGTGGAGAACAGTATGGAGTTTCCTCAAAAAACTAAAAATGGAACTACCATTTGACACAGGGATCCCACTTCTAGAAATATATCCCAAGAAACTAGAGAAACCAATCAAAAAGGATATATGCACCACTATGTTCATAGTGGCACAATTCACCATTTGGAAACAGCCTAAGTGCCCCATCAGCAGATGAGGGGATTGAAAAACTGTGGTACAACTACACAATGGAATACTACGCTGCTATAAAAAAGAAGGAATTCTTACCATTTGCAACAGCATGGATGGAACTGAAGAGCATTATGCTAAGCGCAAAAAGCCAGCCAGAGAAAGATATCACATTATCTCACTCATTTATGGAATATAATGAACAACATAAACTAATGAAAAAACAAACAAACAAAAAACCAGATCCAGAGACAGAGAAGCATGGATCAGACCATCAAACCTCAGAGGGAAGGTGGGGGAGGGGGAGGGGGTACAGGGGAGAGACCAATCAAAGGACTTGTATTCATGCATATAAGCCTAACCAATGCATACAGACACCAGGGGGGTGAGGGCATGAGTAAGGGGTTGGGGGGAGGGCAATGGGGGAGAATAAGGACACATGTAACACCTTAATAAAGAAAAATATATATATAAAGGTATAAAATTCACTAATTTTAAGTGTACAATTTGGTTTTAGTAAATTTTCCAAATTGTGCAACCATCACCATAATCTAGTTAGAAAATTTTATCACCTGAATAATATCCCTGTGACTTTTTGAACAAGTCTGATGGTGACAAATTCTTTCAGCTTCAGCAGCATCCACACATTTTTTGACATGTCGTGTTATTTTCACTCAGGTCAAAATACTAATTTACTTCCCGATCAATTCTTTGGCCCGTAGGCTATTTAGAAGTATGCTATTTATTTTCCAAATATCTTTGCTATTGACTTCTAATTTAACTTCATCATAAAGAACATAGTTGTGTGACTTGAATCTTTTCAAATGTGTTGAGACTTGTTTTATGGCTTAGACTCTAAGCCTTGGAGTATCGTCTATGTTGATAAATGTGGATTCCGTGATACTTGAAAAGCCAAGTATATTTGCCCTTTGTTGGGTGGAGTGTACTATAAATACCACTTAGTACGAATTGGTTAATAGTATTATTAAAGTCACCTGTATGCTCAGTGATTTTCTCTCTACTTCTATCAAATATTGAAAGATGGGTAGTGAAATCGCTGGCTGTTTAGATTAATCCATTTTTCACACAGTTTTATTACTTTGGCTTCTTTTATTTTGAAACTCATGTACATAAATGTTTTGGATTATAACATTTTCTTGATGAATTGAACTCTTTTAACATTATGAAACAAAGCTTTTTACTGTTAGTAATATTCTTAGCCTTGAAATCTACTTTATTTGATCTTGAAACTGCCATTTGTTTTTATTTTTAAAAATATAATTTATTGATTTTAGAGAGGAAAGGAGAGGGAGATAGAAACATCAATAGTGAGAGAGAATTACTGATTGGCTGCCTCTTTCACACCCCCTATTAGGGATCAAGCCTGGAACCCAGGCATGTGTTCTTGACGGGAATCGAACCTGGGACCCTTGAGTCCACAGGCCTGCGCTCTATCCACTGAATCAAACTGGTTAGGGCAAGTTATTAATTTTAACTCATACTCTAGTTCCTCATTTCCAAGGCCAATAAATAACTGCAGAACATATTTACAACTTTTAATCCATTCTAACTATCTTGGTCTTTTAATTGTAGAATCCAGTCCACCTACATTTAGTGTAATTACTAATATATTTATAACTACTATATTGTTTCTTGTTCCTTTTTTCTCATTTCTTGTCTTCTTTTGGATTATTTAAAAAAATGTTACCCTAGCCAGTTTGGCTTAGTGGATAGAGCATCGGCCTGCAGACTGAAGGGTCCTGGGTTCGTTTCCTGTCAAGGGCACATGCTCGGGTTGCAGGCTTGATCCCCACCGGGGGGGGGGGGAAGGGGGGGCGTGCAGGAGGCAGAGGCAATCAAGGATTCTCATCACTGATGTTTCTATCTCTTTTTTCTTTTTTCTCTCTCTCTCCTCCCTCTCTGAAATCAATAAAATAAAAAAATATATATATTTAAAAAAGACATTATTTCTTCGTACAGATAATATTTATTTTTGTTTAACCACTACTCTTTCTAGTATTCTTCATGTATTTCTTCATGTATTTTCATATTTTAAACTAGGATGATTTTTCCTTTCCCTGGACTTTTGTTTAGGATTCTTTTTGTACAAGGCTGATGGTGACAAAATCTTTGTCTGAAAGTACCTTTATTTTAAAGGCTATTTCATTAGATAAAAAAATTCTGCATTGGCAGCTTTTTCACACCAGAATATGTCTTTTTCATCATCTTCTGGCTTCCATCATTTCTGATGAGAAATCAAACAGTCTTAGTTTAATACAGTACAATGATTAAAATCAGGAAGTGAACAATAAAATATTATTTACTCTACAACCCTTATTCAAATTTCACCAATTCTCTCACCAATATTCTTTAGAGCAAAATTAAAAAAAAAAATTTCTGGTCCAGGTCCAGTCCATGATCACACACTGCATTTAGTTATCACATCTCTCTAAGTTTCCTTTCATTCTGAACAGTTCCATAGTTTTTATCTTTCATGATGGAATGCAGGCCAGTTATTTTATAGAATGTCCCCCAACTTAGGTTTGTCTAGTGTTTCCTCATAATTAGATTCAGGCTGTGCATTTTTGACAGGATTACCACAAAAGGGATGTTGTTCCCTTAATGTATTCTAGCACGAGGCACATAATATCTATTTGGTCCATTCTATATGGTTAAGCTGGGCCAGCCAGGTTTTTCCATAAGTTACTACACACACACACACACACACACACACACAAAACACCAAAACGTTTACTGAGTTTTTATCGCCTATTGATGCTTTTCACCTGAACAATTATTACCATGGTGGTTGTCAAATGGTTCAGAGGGTTTAGCTCCTTAGGGCTTTCAACTGAAATCCTGGTGTATCCACTAGGGAGTCTCGAATTCTATCTTTATCTTCTTGGCACTGATTCTGCAAAATTCTGGCCTGCTTTACAGAAGTTTGGGTTTAGCTTTTTAGGTTCCCATCTTGTAATATTTCAGTCGTCAGTAAATGGAGGGAGACCTGAACCTATTTTTAAGGTCCCAGAAGCCTTCAGTTTTGTCACTCTAGGCTGTAAGACTTTTAAAAACTCAGTTAATTGGTTAATTTCTCTTGTTCCACCTGAAGTCTTATGTCTGGGGAAAACCTGGATTCTCAGTCTCCAGCCAGAATTGGCAAATGCAAATGGCTGCAGATTGTCAACTTGCCTCTCCATGGTTCTCCCCTCTCTGCAATCTTTTTAAAAAAATCTTTGTTGTTGAAAGTATTACATTAACCTCTTTCAGCCCACTCCAGTTCACCCCCCACCCCACAGGCTCTCACCACCCCATTGTCTGTTCCCAGGGGTTATGTATATATGCGTATAAGTTCATTGGTTGATCTCTTCCCTGTCTTCACTCTGAGGTTCAACAGTCTGTTCTTGCTTCTATCTATGTCTCTGGGTCTATTTTTGACCATCAGTTTATTTGGTTCATTAGACTCCACATATAAGTGAAACCATGTGATATTTACCTTTCTCTGACTGGCTTATTTTGCTCAGCATAATACTCTCCAGGTCCATCCATGCTGTGGCAAATGGTAAAGTTATTTGTTTTTACTGTCAAGTAGTGTTCCATGTGTAAATGTACCAGTTTTTTTTAATCCACTCATCTGCTGTTGGGCACTTAGGCTGTTTCCAGATCTTAGCTATTGTAAATTGTGCTGCTATGAACATAGGGGCGCATATATTCTTTCTGATGAGTGTTTCGGATGTATATATGAGTGTTTCTAGAATATATTCCTAGAAGTGGGATCACTGGGTCAAATGGCAGTTCCATATTTAACTCTTTAAGGAAACTCCATACTGTTTTCCACAGTACCTGCACCAGCCTCTCTACAACCTTCACTTCCTGTTTGTTGCTCCTGCAACTCCCTTAAACCATAAAAATCACCAGTTGTTCTCACTGGGAGAATTTTTCAGCCTCAAAATAACCCATTCTACCAGGAAATGAAAGTCTTACACTTTCATTTTTGGGGGCTGCATAGTATTGCATGATATGGTGTCTCACTTTAAAATTAACCTCTGCTCTATTTATAGTTGTTTAGTTTCTCATTACTATAAAGATTATATAATACCCTTGTAGGCATGCCAATATACGTGAGTTCAATTATTTCTGTAGGTTAAATTTATGAAAAGAGAATCGCTGTATCAGAGGTTAGGATGAACTACAATTTTCACAGGTATTGCCAAGTGGTTCTCTAGAAAGCCCTCACACTCGTCTGAGAGTAAATGATTCCTACATGACCATGAGTAATTCTGAATGGTCACTATACTCTCTGCCCCTTCAGGTGCCTCCAGCCTCAGCCTTCTGTGACGAGTGGACGAGGTAACCCGCAGATCTGGGGTGGTGCAGGGCAGCGCTGCCAGGGCCCGTGTCTGGTCTTGGTATCAGCAACTGATGGGTCAGTTTCTGGCCGAGTCAGTGAGAACGGGCTCCCCGACTATGGTTTGGGTGTGAACCCTGCTTCCTGGCATAGACCCGGCCCAGAATGCCACATACATTACTGTGGCAATGCCAGCCCTGCTGATGAGGGCACCTACTCATGTTCTCAGGCCTGTATGTCTTTGGGAAGGTACCCATCTACTCTGTCAGGGAGTCCGAGGGCCCCTGGTGAGGACTGCAACGGAGCAGGCGGCAGTGGGCTTGGGAAGAAAGTGGTGGAGCCCCTTGGAGGAAGCTTTGGTTGGTAGTGATGGGGAAGAGAAGGAGGGCTCTGAAGAGTGGACTGCTGGCAGGGCAGGAGCTCAAGCATCTTCTACCAGAAAAATGAAACATGCAACGTTTGGGGTTGGGTGATTGACCCTGAGACTGCTGAGGCTTCGGCTGGCAGCATGCTCCCTGTCATCACTGAGCATCTCTGAGGGGGAGTGCCGCTGGGCCAGGTGCGCTTCTCCCTCATGGGGCCTGGGACAGAGAGCTTGAACCCTGCACCTCAATTCCCACACTTACAGCAAAGCAGGCGCTTCTCTGACACTGAAGAGCACCAGGTACTAGGTTGCTCCCATTCGGGGCTCCCTACAGAGAGGACTATCTGCAGCTGGGACTCCTTTCTTCTATCTTCTCCAGCCGCCGCTTACCCCCAGGCCCACCACCTCCTCCGTGACAGCTGCCGAAATGGATTGGAAGTTCTGAGAAACCTTGTGCCCCAGGCCACCCATTCCTTTCTCATGAACATCCCGTTACTAGAATTCTGATGTGGCCATTATGACTTTACGAAATCTTTGCTATCGTGCAAATTCATTAAGCTATTATTTTTAAAACACTCAGATCCCAATCAGCTTTGCTGAGTGAAGAGGTCAAAGAAAGGGCCCAGGAAGGATGACAGAGGTCACTCAGCCCAGAACTGGGCAGGGCACAGGAAGCAAGTGTGGCCCAGCTCTGGACCTCACCTGGAAGGCGGCCACGGGACCAGGCGGCTCCATGTGCCGTGTCTATGAGGAGAGGGTCCAGGCAGGTGCCCTTCCCAGGATGGAGCCTCAGGCTACGGCTTAAACATGTAAGTAGGATGAATAATTCTGGACACACCAGCCTGAGAGTCAGAAAAACCCAGATCTGACTTCCATCTCTCCTCTAAACATCCCAAGGTCTGACTCTGTGTGACTTAACCACGAACACTAAACCCTAACAGTAAGGTTTGTGAGCCTCAGAGTCAGGGACAAGTTCATGGTCGGTGCTCATGGCTCCACTGGCTTCTGCAAGCGGAGCAGGTGGTTGGAGAGTCTTCCCAGTCACCACAGAGAAGATTTAACAAGTAAAAACCTGCAAACTCTTTATTAAATTCTCCCATTTTATCTGTACAGGAAAAAAAATGCACATTAAGTTCAGAATCTCAGGAACATCTCAAAATTACACAGCAAGAACGTGTAAAAACAAGGAACTGCGGAGATTTTATACATAGAAAGGAAAACCATTTACAAAAGAGGCTTGTTCATTCTACCCTTCTTCCTTTCTTAAAAAAAAAAAAGTTAAAGGCCTAAGATCTCACACAGCGTGTGCTGCACAGTCTGTTTTCCTGCTCGGCCTGACCTGGGAGCACTGCAGTCTGGCCTCACCCCCCGCACACCTGCCAGAGAGCCTGCCGGGCTCTGGGTTCAGGTGTCAAGTCTACGTTGGGGGAAGGCAAACACAGAATATAGAGGCACTATCTGAATTTCCTCCTTGCCCAGGCAGTTCTCTATGGCAGGCACGTATCTCAGCGTCCCTACCCGTGCGACACGATGGGTTTTGGGAAGGGGAGGGAGGGAACCACCCTCAGGATCCCGTCACCATCAGCCCCAGCAGACCATCCACTTTGTGCTCCAGATGCAAACAGTCCCTCACTAGATGGCTTGGGGGAACCAGTCACTGAAGAGTCATGACTTATCTGCTGACTTGGTTGCCCTAACATGTGATTCTTGGTTGCCTAGTGGAGAGGACTGTGAGCAGTGCAGTTAGAGGAGAGCCCGGGAGGCAGGCCAGAACTTCCGCTCTGGCCCAGGCCCCGGGAGTCAAAGACCAGAGCGGAGTGAGGAGTGTCTCGGAAAGCCGGGGCACTGGAGTGCTGCATTTAATAAAACTGCTTTGGTGATGCCCACATGGTGAGAGATATAAAAGGAATCCTTGAGGTTTTTCCAATTTACAAGAACCTGAAATACAAATAAACATACCAAAATAAACATCCTTCAAAAGCCATATTCTTCTTTTGGTTCTATGGCCAAAATTTAGGTTGAGTGTGTCAGACTGGGCTGGCTTGGTTCCAGCAGTACCTATTCTAGCTTCCTTCTCCACGTCTGCTTACTTAGTAAGTTATATGTGAGGGAGAGGAAGGAATGGGAAGTGAAGGCCTTTTCTCAGAGCAACTTGGAGGTCAGCTAGGAAAGGAGGCCCAGGGAGCAATCTCTCCCTCCCTGGTGAGTCACTGTAGTGGGGGTTTGGGGCTAGAAGTAGTACCACAGCTGGGGGGCAGGGTGGATGGGAGACAGTTCCAGAAGTCACACTCACGTGAGTGCCTCTTCCCTTGGGAGAAGGTAGGCAAGTCAGCACACAGCTGACACAGCTGTAAATGGACGCTACGACCTGACCATGAGGCCAGAACATCCGCCCTATTTTGTGACCTCGGTACAAGGGAAGAGATGAGATCTCAGGAATGTTCTGTCACATCCTGCAGGAAAGCAGCTCTCGCTCTCTCCCCCTCCCAGCAGCACTGCTCTGTCCCCCAGAAAAGTGCAGGATGTGAGATGGCTGAAGGCTGGCAATGAAGCCAGTACCTGCTCACTAAGCACTAGAACCCCCCTGGCTTCTATGGATGCACAGGCTCAGAACGAGCTGACTGGACCCACAGCACTGGGGCTGGGAGTGTTGGCAGAGGGCATTCTGGGAAGGCAGAGGTCTGGAGCCTTTGTGAGGACTCCCACAGCAGGCTTCTCTTGGGACAGCAGGAATAAATAGTACAGGGTTGGGGGGCGCCAGGTAGTCTCCTCCTAGAGGCACCCTCTGCGGGAGACGCTCCAGTACAGGAAGCATTCATCTTGTTCTTGACATTTTGCCCAGATTTCTGATTTCCACCTGTATGCAGTGTCTCCAGCCCAGGAGGCTGCCCTCCTGTGTCTCTGGAATATCATGGAGCACACTAGGTATGAGTCCCTGAGACACTGGAGTGAGCTAGTAAGGCCAGGAGAGTTACCTGGCTACTGTAATTTTCAATAGCTGCTAGGAGCCTAGGCCTTGGCCAACCCCCACCTGCTGCTTGTTATTGTTCATGGGCTGGACATTAGAAGAGATAAATGCCAAGGTCTGTCATTAGCTCCTCCACTAGGGCCGTGGTTCCTTCTTCTCGACTAATTCTGGACTAGCTGATTTCCTCACCACTGACCAGAGGCTGACACCAGAGGTGCCTGGATATCTGTTCTGTGACACCACGTGCAGTGCAGAACAGGCACAGCTGGCTGCAGGGTCAGGTGGTGCTGGGCATGGAAATCCGCCCGGAGTCTCAAGAACCATCACACCACACTGTTCCAGGAGGCCGGGGAATGCTTTCTTACAAGCCATTGCGGACAGAGGCAGAGTGTCCCTTCTATTCTGACCATCTCTAAAGGCGACAAAAGTTTCAAGAATCAAACTCTCAAACTTCCAGATCTGCTGCAAACTGAAGATGATCGTCTCAGCTCAGAAAGAACAGAAATACTGAAGCATTAAGTTATGGAGATGTTTTACATGTATAGGGAGGGAGACTGCAGAGATGAGAATGGTACCAGCCCCTCCAAATGGTGAACATTAATCCCATCCTGTAAATAACACCAGACACATCAGGGGGACCTGCATTTAGAGGACACCCCCACGTCTCAATCCCAAGCCTCAGCAACCTCCACCACCCAAGTGGGAACTCCTGGGGAAATGGTTTGGGCCAGCTCAATTTGGTCCAACAGTGGAGGTGAGCAGGGGGTGTTGCTCAGATTCCAAGAGTTTCAAGTTTTATGAGACTGAAGAGTCTCAGTTGCTGAGCATCAGGAATACCCAAGAGCAGGACTGAAGGAACCAAGCAGCTGAGCAAGGCTCCTTCAGTGACTTGTCTTAGCCTAGGCAGGAGTGCTACACAGCTGGCTTCTGGAACCCACTGCCTCCAGGGAAGGTCGCAAGGAGAAATTAAAGAAAAAGAACACCACAGTATCAAATAGACGTCAGTCAGGTCAGACCAGGAGCAATGTGGACCAACTGACCCATAAACTGACCGCTCTGTACTGAACACATCTCAGGGGAGACGAATGTGTAGGTCCCGACACACATGGATGGTGGCCAAGGGGGTGGGGGAAAGGGCGCCATGGTCTATGCAGACAGTTTTAGGCACATGATTTATAACACTCTGTGGACGTCTAACAGGTTAATAAAATATATATTATATAAATATATCTCCTACTGTACACGCCGCCCTCTGAGGCAGCCACTGGGACGCCATGCCCCAAGCCAAGCTGTGCTAGATAGAACCACGATGCCTGCATCCTCCCTCTGAACACTCCAACCTGTCACCTCCACACTACAGGGCAAGGGAGGGTGACCAGGAATATTGCTCCCATTAAGCTCAGATTCTGAAAAGACTGACCAATCACCAACATACAACCTTTAGCCAATGCCTTCTATCATGGGTGTATGCAGCAAATGGACAGAAAGGAAAAAGAATGGAGAAAGTCTCCATCTTTTGATGTAAGAACTTTCCACGCCTTCTTCAGGTAGAGGCAAAAAGGAGCTGTCTAGGAAGGTGGCTCGGAGCCTGCAAAAAGGTCAGGCTGGACTGCAGTCACACCTGAGACCAGGCTACATCTTCCTAAGCCATTGTCCTGACCTGCAATGTTGCCTGAAAAATAAAGCAAAGTGAACCGAGCCCTGGCTCCTCCTTCCTACCCAGAGCCCCGCCCCCGCATGCGCTGCTTCCAGGCAGGACTTCTGGAGCACCTGCTGCCCCAGCAGGGGCAATCCCAGGCAACCAAGTCCTGCACTAGCCTAGCAGAGGGAGAGCACCGGGATTCTGCTGCCTGGGGACCCAGGTCCAGCCCCTCAGTGCAGATCAGCATCACAGAGTTTTGATCTCCCCTCCAATCCATTTGCCCTTGGCCTAGGGAGGCTCGTGCTTTACTCCAGAGGTGAGGAGACTGTAGGATATGGCCATGGGTCCTGACCAGCAGGGGCTCTGTTAGGGTGGAAACTGGAAGGCATCACTGTTTCAGCAGAAGAAAACAGGATCCGAAGTTGGCTGGTTAGTGGTTTCCCACCACTTGGTGAAGTCCATGGCCCCGACATGGCCCAAAGGTGCTTTTGAGAAATGAGCAAGACATCCCCATTGTAGCATATTGGGTGGTGTTTCCCCTTTAACGTCCTGTCTTCATTTTACAGTCACACAGAAGAAAGAACCCACTGCCCAAATCAAGCTTGGAGGAGGTATGTTACTATATACATTTTTTCCTTTCTTTAAAAATTTCTTTCCTTTTTTTTGGTATTTTAAAAAAAAATTTTTTTTAAAGAAATCATTTGAGTTGCAGGTAAGATGAGTTGGTTCTGGAAGTACCTGTGGTTCCATTGGTATGAGAGAGACTTGTCTACAGGTAAACCTAAGTCTGCCAACAATGGCGATAACAAAGCGGCCAGTGGCTGAGGCTGCACAGACGGTCAGAAGAAGGGACACGGTGACGTGGGTGAAGTCTGAGATGGGACAATGCAGTGGTACCTGCTGCTGCTCTAACATGGGTGTTGGTTGGTGGCACCTCTGAGAAGAACGAGGTGAGTGGGTATGCTATACAGGAGGGCTGTACAAACTGGGTACCGGGCAGGTAGTTCCTTTGGTGGTCAAGGTGGCTCTACCTGTCCTTGAGCTCTCGTGTCACTCGTTTAGTGATACGTCCACACATCAGGCCAATCAGGAATAATATACAGATGCTCCCACTGATCACGGAGAGAATGTAGTTCTTGGACGGGGATGTCATCACTTGCATGGCGAGGTCAGAGAAGCCATCCGCGGGAGCCACCTGGAATAACATGACAGCATCACCCTCTGAGGGAGACCCGGGCTGGGTGGTGCCAGCTCTAACTTGCCCTACCCTGATTCCTAGTTTGCTTTATGTCATTTCTTTTGAGGAGCAAGGGCAAGGGACAAGAGCTACAACTCTGTTTTCTGGTCATAATATTGTATGTATCTACTATGTAAGGTTAGATGGACCCAGAGATTACTATGTAAGTGAAACAAGCCACTAAGAGGAATACAAATACCACACGATCTCACTTGTATGTGGACTCCAATGAACAAAATAAACTGAAGAACAAAATAGAAACAGACGGCTGGGGAACTGGATGGAAAAAAAAGTGGAGTAAGCAAAAAAACACATATATATAACTCACAGACACAGACAACAGTGTGGTAATAGCCAGAGGGAAAGGGAGGTGGGAGCAGGTGGAGGTGGGTAGAGGGGGATAAATGGGACGGAAAGAGGCACTACTTTGGGAATGGGTGTGCGATGTAGTGTGCAGGTGATGTTTTGTTGAGTTGTATACTTGAAATTTTAAAATATATTTTATTGATTTTTTTAGAGAGGAAAGGAGAGGGATAGAAAGTCAGAAACATCGATGAGAGAGAAACATCGATCAGCTGCCTCCTGCACACTCCCTACCGGGATTGTGCCCGCAGCCAAGGAACATGCCCTTGACTGGAATCGAACCTGAGACCTTCCAGTCCGCAGGCTGATGCTCTATCCACTGGGCCAAACTGGTTTCGCCTGTACACTTGAAATTTGTATGGTTTTGTGAACCAATGCCACCCCAATAAATTCAATTTAAAAATAAAAATAAAAGAACTGTTAAGAAAATAAAACAACAACAAAAGATTAGAAAATACAGCCAAATCCAAAGAGGGGGATCCCATCTCATCACAGCAATCACTATCCCCAATAAAATAACAAGCCCCACTGAGGACTGGGCAATGTGCTGGGCCTTGGAAAGGGCTCAACATGTTTACAAACAGCCCTCACACCACCTTATAAGTGGGTTTTTAAACATATATATATATATATATATATTTGTTGTTGTTGACTTTTTACAGAGAGGAAGGGAGAGGGATAGTGAGTTAGGAACATCGATGAGAGAGAAACATCAATCAGCTTCCTCCTGCACACCCCCTACTGAGGACGAGCCTGCAACCAAGGTACATACCCTTGACTAGGATCAAACCTGGGACCCTTCAGTCCGCAGGCCGAAGTTCTATCATGAGCCAAATCAGTTAGGGCTCACAAGTTTTATTATCCCATATTAAGGATGGAGACCCAGAGGCCCAAGGACTAGGAGGTGGTTTAGTGACTTGCAAAAGGTCACGGGTTCTTATGTATTCTGATTCATTTTATTCATGTTTGCTGCCTTTTAAAAAACAATTCAAATTGTGTCATATGCTAATTCTTTATCTTGACTTGTTTGCACTCGTTATTATATCATAAGCACTCCTCCACATCAAAAGTAACGCGCAAACATAATGGGCAGGGACTGAATATACTTCCCCACTTCCTCATTGTGGACATTGTCATGTGACCAATCTCCTCCCTCAGTTTTCCTCTCTAGTAGCTGCTATGGCAGAATCAGAGCGGGAAGGCTCCCCAGGCACACACAAACCTGTTCTTTTGAGTCTCACCTTAGCTGGGTGCCTGAAAAGGGCTGGCCAGGAAATGTCTGGGCTGCTTCTATGCTCAGCCCACACACACAAAATAGAGCAGGAGGCTCCTGATTGATGCAATCTGAGCACCAACACTTGTCAACCCCAAGCAAGCAGTGGCAATTCTGAGCAGCTCAAAAGTGAAAACCAGTGAGGAAAGAAAAGGTAACTTCCTCTCTACTGCTTCAACTAACCCAGAACGTCAAAGCTGACTTTGTTCCCGCAGGAGGAGGAGTAACGGGTGCTTAATCCCTTGCAATTTTATAGTTACAGTCCCTTATGTCTAGGTATGAAACTTTCTGTGGTCTTTCCTGCTTGCCTGCCACCCTTGACCTTTAAGCACATGGGTGACGGGAAGACCTGGCCCAGGAGCCCCGTGTTCTCTCTCAATCTAAGGAATGTCTATCGCAGCACAGGGAGATACAAAGAGCGTGGATCTAGAAACCTGACTTTTTCGCCTTTGGCAAGTCATAATTTAGGAAACGTTATGGTTTCCTTAGAGAATAATTTCACTTACCTCATAGGTTTCAAGTTTTAAATGAGGTAATATATCCATCAAAGTGATTTGTGAACTACGAGACAATGTATACATGAGAAGAACATTCTTCTCACTGAGTCTGAGTCTTTGTAGGAAAAATCCCGCCCCCCCACCCCCCACCCCCACCCCCCGGTCCAAGTCCACCTGGGTACCATACACTTTCACCAGGTCCTAGTTCTCTCTCCATCCTATGACTCTCTGTGTTCCAGGCTAACTGAGAGCCAGTTTCACATATGTATTTTGCTTCTAATGACTGTGCAAAATTAGAAAAACAAGCTGCAGCAGGAGTGGCTGAATAGCTTTCTTTTCCCATGGGCATGATGTCTAGTTCCTCTTGCACGCTGGCTTAAGTCACATCCTGCCTTTGGGTGACTCACTTTTCAGTGGTGGATGTGGGCCCAAGGGCAGAAAGTAACAGCCCTGGCAAGCACTCGCAGACACAGCCCAATGCAAAGCAAGATGGTTCTAGGCTCTTGAACAGCGAAGGAGGCTCAAAGGCACTGACAGATTTTTCTAACACACTTACTGCCCGCCTCACAACAAAGACCAAAAAACCAGTGAAGTGCCTGGAAGAGACTGGGAAGCTGACAGCACAGATGGCCACTCAGCAGCTGCTCTTGGTCATTACCTTCGCTGCGTAACTCCACATCTCAATCCGATCATTGAGGCGTTTTTTGCACTCCGGCTGTAACCTCACCCGCTTGTCCTCCAGAGCCTCCATGAGGCAGGACATTTCTGTGGAAGGAAAGGGGTCAGAACGTCTGAAACCCTACAGAACTGAGAGATTTCAGTAAGGTCAGGGGGAAGGCTGTCTACCACCAGAGACTTCAGATCTGTTGGATGAACAAAGTTAAATCCATTCTAGGAAACTTGACCCAAGATGTAGCATAGAGAATAATGATATTTCATTCCAACATGGACCGTCCAGTCTCTCCTAAAACCTCTCCTGTACCCACTGGGCACAGGTGGCACAGAAACGACTCCCCAGCTGCCCAGGTTCTACCTCCCACAAAACGTGTGCACCGAGCCGAACGTGGCCACTGGGACACGGATGAAGATGAAACTGACGGCGGCCTGACGTACGCTCCGAACCCAGCTTTCGCAGCGAGGCCAGTTCAAACTGCAGGGTCACTCCAAAGCTCATTCTGCCACAAAAGCTCCCGGAGGAGGCTGTCTGTGGCTGAGCTGCAGCTACAGAACAGAACGGCTACAACTAATGTCTCACGGGGAGTCTTGCTCCTCCCAGGACAGTTCAGTCAGGGTCAGCACGAACACAGTGACTTACGGCGCCCGCGGCCAGGGGTGATGGCTGCGCAGTGGTGTTTGATGTCCAGGGCACAAGCTGTATGAAGAACTGGGTCCACAAAGATGTCTGCTTTGCTTTCCTTTAGCATGTTTAACACCTCCTGGAAGGGAAGAGCATTGCAGAGAGCTTTTATGGAGACAATGTATCAGAAATGCTGTCTGTAAATACTTTAGTTACAAAGAAGTCAAGGAGAGAAAGCTGAGGGTTAACAACAGCCTGCTCTGAGATAAGTGGCAATGTGGTGATGATACAAAGAGTGATTTTTAGTATCCAATTTTTAAAAAAGAATAGTTTATTGATTCTGAGAGAGAGAAAAAGGGAGAGGGAGAGAGAGAAACATCAATGTGAGAGTGTAACATCAGTCTGCTTCCTCCTGCACACCCCTTACTGGGGATCAAGCTCGCAACCTGGGCATATGTCCTGACAGGGAATTGAACCAACAACCTCCTGGTGCACAGGACAATGTGCAATCAAGCCACACTGCCAGGCAACTAGAGGCCCAGTGCATGAAATGTGTGTACTCAGCGGGGGGTGGGGGGTGTGTCCCTCAGCCCGGCCTGTGCCCTCTCGTAGTCTGGGAGCCCTCGGGGGATGTAGCACTGCCTCGGAGGCTTGTGGCTGACCACCAGAGGGCAGTTCCTGCATTGAGCGTCTGCACCCTGGTGGTCAGTGCACATCATAGTGCCTGGTCGTTCTGCTGTTTGGTCGATTTGCATATTAGCCCTTTATTATATAGGATACTAAATGCTCGTATTCATATTGATATAATACAGCCATTTTGTTACTTTAAGAAGTCAGAAAATGTGAATTCTGAAAATCAGAGTAATATGCTATATGAAAATTCCCAAACAAAAGTAGATGTCTGCAAAATGTTTCACTTTATCTCCATTATTCTCAAAAGGAAAAAAATTAATTCACAAAACATAATGCTATTGCAACAATAATTCTTATTTGAGTTTAGAGAAGTTTTGAACAAGAGACATATAAACATAATAGAAGTGAAATCAACTCTGCAAACCCTCCAAATATGATGAAATCATAGGAGGTAAAGACAGGCTGGAAATGATTTGTTAAATAAAAATTATTTTGCTCTCAATAAAGACTGTAACCCCTGTAAAACAACAATAAAAACAAAAACCCAAAAATAGAACTCAAATATTGCCGATAAGTCCTCCTCAAAGTTAGATGAGACCAACTGATGACAAAGGAAAATATATATATTTAGCTATTAGTGAACTAAGACCATAAGAAATTGGGAATATTTCTAGTACCTGACAATATTTACACACAATATTCTCATGGACTCAACAATGACTTCACTGTAACACTTATAAAAAATATATATATTTTTATTGCTTTCAGAGAGGAAGGAAGGGAGAGAGAGACAGAAACATAAATGACGAAAGAGAATCGTTGATCGGCTGCCTCCTGCATGCCCCCACACTGGGGATCAAGCCCGAAACCCAAGCATGCGCCTTTGAATGGAATTGAGCCCGGGACCCTTCAGTCCGAAGGCCAATACTCTATCCACTGAGCCAAACCAGCTAGGCCACTGAAATACTTTTTTAAAAAATGCTTTTTAAAAAGGTCAAGTTTTCAATTTTGTAATATATTGTAGGTTTAGTCATATTTTGATAAATTTGCTTTTATAATTGATTTTTGTGAATGAAATGCACTTACTGATATATTGGAATTGACATTTTGCTTTGGTATTCCACTCAGAGTGCCCTTTAAACAATGGCCTAGTCATGGAAATGAGACATTCACAAATAATTAGTAAATGTGACAGAATATTTAAGTTATAGGCCATTAATGGTCGAGAGTCAAATTAAGGTTTGATAAGAGAGAACAGCATAGCATTCTGGGAAGGGAAGTTTAGATTTTATCACTGAAACGTACAGAATAAAGCACTGAAAGGAAAACGGGGAAGAGGAGAGAAAAGCAGGCGGGGGAAGTGATGATGGCGGTCACCTTTTTGCACATGTCTGTTTTGATTTTGAGCAGGTTAACTTTGAGGCACTCTTCCACTTGACCCGTCTGCTCCTGGGCTGCTGCTTCCTCAGCACACAGATTGGAGATCTGTCACAAAAACAAGGTCACTCCACTCTCACCAGAAACCTCGGTCTCTGAAATATGCAATCTGGCGACCCTCCCACATATGTGCCCAGAGCCCCGCTCAAACAGATTTCTCCTCCTTCTCCTCCTCCTCCTCCTCCTCCTCCTCTTCCTCCTCCTCCCTCCAGAATGAGATACCAAGCTCCGTTTTCCTTCACAAGGACTGGCACAGGGTAAAAAACCAGGCAATGTGCATTATCTCATGCCGTCAACCCTGAGACCTGAGACAGATTGTCCCAGGAATGAGCAAGGACTAGAATCAACGATACTCCCTGATCCACAGGAGGAAGATTAGACAGCCAAGTAAAACACTAAAAGCAAATGCTTTACATTTCCAGAGGTTCAGGGTCAACTCAGACTCACAACTCAAATACACACACACACACACACACACACACACACACACACACAGAGGGGTCTGGAAACACAGCCTGCAGCACAGATTAAAAACTTAATCTTTTTGGACAGCTCTGAGTAAGCTTGTTCAAAGTATTTTTAGCTACGACCCCCTCAAGTTCATATACATTGAACCAGGTTCTCTACTCGACCCTTTCTAGCTAGGAAGTCAAATGATTTCCAAGGACTGGGACTTCTTCAGAGCTATTACAGGAGCATGTCTATCTTCCTGCCACGTCTCGGGTGTTCTGGGTTCACTATCAGAGCTAGAAGAAGGGAAGAATAAACTAGAGATATAATAGTAGAATGCTTTTGTTTAATAGAGAACTACAGAACCAGCCGTGTATAGTGACAGGACTTATTCCGAGTTACAGAGAACCAGGAACTTGGACCGTGGAGAGCCTAAAAAATGGCCCTTCAACTAACGCTGGAGTCAGGGCTCAGGGAAAGAGAGTCAAGAACTTTTCTCCAATGGAAACTTCTCTGACCAGCTCTGTTCACAACCAGCTTCAGACCCCAATCCTACCTCATCTGAGCAGTGTAGCTGGAGCTGAGGGTCGAGTCGGTAATCTAGAGCAGACTCCTGAATAATAACCCGGATCTGGTCTTCACAGTCTGAAGAGAGGCGCTACATGTGACAAAGGGAGAACGAGTCAGGCTATTAGACAACCTCAGCTTTTTACTTGGCCCCTGGCTTGGGAAGGCATAAGAAAGGTCCTGGGCAGTCAGAGTGAGCTGAGGCCTTCTACGAGAGCCACCGCCAGGAACCGAGGCGGCTCCAGGAACACCCTCTGTGGAGAGCCCCGGCCAATCTACCTGGTCAGCATATCTCAGCTTGAGGCAAGAGATGACTTGGCCTTCCAGTTCCGAATCCTCCTTGGCCTTAGTCAGGATACCGTGACAGAATTTAGGAATGTCGGCTTTACAGGCTTTCCTTAACACAGGGTTTAGGC
Organism: Antrozous pallidus; assembly: GCA_027563665.1. Lineage (NCBI taxonomy): Eukaryota > Metazoa > Chordata > Mammalia > Chiroptera > Vespertilionidae > Antrozous > Antrozous pallidus. The sequence continues at coordinate 40,792,297 of CM050525.1, read as the reverse complement.
GGTAATCTAGAGCAGAAAGTGTAAGAACGTGATCAAATATTCCAACTGGATTCACACATATTTAGAGAGCCATCTTCCAAAAAGGGACATATTATATCAATGACCACAAATAAACCATCGATGTGTTTATTCAATAAATGTATATACACTGAGCTCTCACTATTTGTTTTTAGTCAGATATATAAACCAGGAACCCTTCCACAGGGCAGCAGCTGCTCAGAGTCAGAGACGGATCTTGTGAGCAGTTCTCACAAACATCAAGCAGACATCAATCTTCCCCAAATAGTTAGTTTTGAAAATACGGAGAAAAGACTATCCAAATCACCTTGGCCATTTAGTTACAAGGTAACTCCGAGATAAAATTTCTCTGCTCTAAAATAAATGACCCATATATTCACCTGCCACATGCATGAAGTTTTATTAAATCTCTAGACTTTTCAAGAAAGCTAGCCCTGATTTCTTCTGTAAGTCCTTAGAGGAGATCCTATTTCCTATTTTTTCAGCCTCTTCTTTCCCATGGCTTTCATTCATTCTCCTGGATACTATTCAAGGGAGGATTAAGCCCTTTTGTTTACATCCAAGCTCTCTCTGAAAATTCCCAAGCAACAAAGCACCTACAGTTTTATGAGGCATGGATCCACCCACTCAGTTCCATTAAGTGCGGGGCCAGGAAAGCCAAGCCAAGATGTTACCTGTGTTCTGGGTGATCTGGCGCTTGGTTATCATCTGTTTGCATTTGGGATCCATCAATTCACTGTTTTTATTTTGTTTCAAGCACTGCAACATGGTTTTGGAATCTGCTTCTGGACAGAATCTCTGCAAAGAAAGTTTTATAAAAAGAGCTATTCAAACATGGCAATTAACACCATCTGCATCACATGTATTACTCAAACATCTGTTGAGAAGCTTATGACAGAAGCAGCCTGAAGGTATCACTTGGTACAAGAAAAATGACTAGGCGTGAATAAGCATTCAGCCTCAAGACCCTATTCTTTGCCTACTTTCCACTGTAGCTCTCACATTTCTCTCTCCTACCTATTTCCTAGTTTACATAGGATTGATTCCCACCCTCATGGCTGTTACATTACGTGGCATCTCATGAGCTTAAATATTATTAAGCATGAATTTAATTGTACCAGGTGGCCAAATATCTACCTAATTCCAATGGGAAACGCAGGAATTATCCACTAACCAATGTGAACAGGGACGTGTGGAAAGGACCCATCTGGTTTATCTCTTAACTACAGGCTAGTCCCTATACACTGGTTAGTGTCCTTGAAGTCAGAGCTCCATTTTGGACTAGTGAAAAATTCCATCTCTACCTAATTCTAGTATATTGACATCTGAATATGGGCATGTGAACTGGTGACTGATATAAAAGTAATATCAAGTTTCTGCAAACCCAACCCTGATATTTCCACTTTTACAGAGGACTCAGTTCTACCAGGCTCACCAAAAGAGACTTCTAACTTTCACAATCTCTTTGGAATTTATTTGATAGGTTGAAAGTAGCATTTGATTTTAAAGGGAAGCGGGAATAAGTGATCAGAACTTAAGTTTAATTTCTCTATATATGGACAGATCCAGGAACTGATGTCTAGGTTCTCAAGTCAGCCCTGCTGTAGAGAATGTTCACTGAATGAAAAAGTCTTTCGATGGTGGTGGATTAATGATCAGGACATTTTGATGATGGCTTTCTCAGTATACCACCACGAATCGCCCCCCAAACCGGTCATATAATTCACTGGACCTCTAGTTACTCGTGGCTCAGGTCTAAGTGAGGTCGGTTATCTTAGCTCAGGGTTTTTTTTAACTTGACATAGATCAGAATCATCTGGAGAGCTTTAAACCAGACTCTCCACTCCCAGTTTCTGATTCAGCAGATCTGGGGTGGGGCCAGAAATCTGCAGATTCCCAGGGGATGCTGATGCTGCTGGTCTGGACTAGACTTTGAGAACCACGTCTTAGCTGCATAAACAATGAAAATGGGAAGATCATATGAATTTTCTCTTACATTTAAAGAGGTTTATGCTGTCATTTTTACTCACTCTGCGCTTAGTGCTTGGTTTTGGACCCCTTACCTTTATCATCTGCTTGCAGACCCTCATGAGCGTGTAATCGAGTTCTGGGTCCATCATCTCTGTTTCCTGCAGCTTAAAAACTTTCTGGTGGCAACGGGTACTTAGCTGCTTCTTGTTTTCTTTCAGACATTCAATAATCTAGGGCGTAAGACTAATGGTCAAGTTAAGGGGTATACCAGGATTGAAAATCCATGTCTTTTGACTGAAGCATTCAGATCTTAGTTCATCCCCACTTTCTATCCAAGTACCTTCCACTTCTAATTCCTAGATAACAGGAATCATGATTTCCTTAACAAGGAGAATTATATTTATAGATTTATAACTTCAGAGCTCTAGCAAACCAACCATATAAAAGTAATGGATGAATAGCAGACTGCACTGAGCTCTACAGGGAAGGAAACCCACTCAGGATTCCTAGATTCTTTTGCCTTCTCGAGCTGATCCTCGTCAAGATCCCTTCGGAAGCACACAGGAGGCTCTCTGCTCTCTTTGGAGCCATAACCCGGCCTAGACTGCAGGCACAAGCCAGGAGGTTCAGTTCAACTCACCACTCACCACAGAGAATGTAGCGTTAGATGCAGGTATAAATTAGACCCAGACCTTACGACACACAGTGCAAACTTCATATTAACAAACAAGTACAGTAAATATACGAGTGGATTAACATAAAAGCATAAAGTATATTATGCTAAGTGAAATAAGCCATCCAGAGAAAGATAAATATGATCTCACTTATATGTGGCATCTAACGAACAAAATAAACTGACAAACAAACTAGAGTCAGAGGCATAACTACATGGAACGAACTGACAGATGTCAGAGGGGAGGGAGTGTGTGTGGGGGAACTGGATAAAAGAAGGTGAAGAGATTGGCCAAAGAACATATATGAGTAACCCATAGACACAAACAACGAGGTGATGGCCAGAGGGAAGATGGGTGGCGGGGGCTGAGTGGAGGTGGGCAAAGGGGCGGGGGGTGGAAATGGGGACATCTGTAATACTGTCAACAGCAAAGTTTTTTACAAAAGCAGGGAGTAGCACAGGATGGATTTACGGCAGTGAATAAGTGTATCCTGACTCTCCCATCCCCTGTGAACGATGCAGAAGAGAAGCAGATGGAAATCTGCAGTGGCCAGGGCTGTAGCATGAAGTCACGAGACTTCTGTGAAATTCTCAAGGCACAACCAAGAATCATCAAACAACTGAGGGAAAAGGTAACAGCATAATAAAAACATATTGTTTAATAGCCTCAGAACAACACAGAGGAAATGGTAAATGATAAACAAGAACAGGTTATGAAAAGAATCAAATGCAGATCTTGGGAATGAAAACAGCAGAATGGCATGAATTCTGACACTGAAAGAGCCAACCAGAATAAAGTAGTGAAAAAAAAAGAATACCTAATTATATCAAAGTGAAAACATAAATTATTAAAGATAAAGAGAAAACTCAGAGCCAGATTAACTACATAGAAACGAGACTCAGATTGCCCTAAGACTTTGCATCAACAACACTTGAGACAAGAAGACAATGAAGCCACTATTATCTCAAAGGAAAGCTCCAGGGAATGCCCTGAACTAGAAGGGGCAGTCGATTACTAGGAGAACACACAATAAATACATAAATCAGAGGGATTGAACAAAAAGGGAAAAGAGTGAGAGAGAAAGAGAGAGAGGGAGAGAACTTAAGGACATGGACAAGTGTGGTGATTGCAAGGGGCTGGGGGCGGAGGTGGAAGAGGGCATAAAGGGTATAAACGGTGATAGAAATAAAATAAATCCTTGGACTATTCTAAAAAAAAATTATTTGCTTGCACCTCATTCCTAATGATTCTGGGTAGGTCCCTGTTTCCATGTATTTTTTTTTAAAAGTTTCTTAGGTGGTACTTGTGTGACCTTTAGCTACACAGGGAGGGGATAACTAATTATAGAGGTGCAGAGTGTTGGGAAAGCTGTACAGAGGAGGAGGCATATGAAGGACATTAAGAGATTATTAGGCAGACATGGAAACCGAAAGAGAAAAGAGAATAAATAGGAGACAAAAAGAAACTTTGGGAAAAGTCTGGCATCACTCGTGAGAGGATGAGTAGTTTGGAACAGATGTGATGAGGCCTATCCCACCAAAGAATTAATTTTTAAAATGTCACCTTCACACACACACACAAAATAAATAAAGTAACAGGTCACCTTCACATTACTTCTGCAGTTAAAAAACAAGAAGCTACCTGAGCGTTGCCATATTGCACCGTGGAACAGTAGTTCTTGATGTCACTCTTGCAAGATTCATACAGATCTGGTTCCAGACGAATGTCCTCTGTCTGCAGGAGCAGGAACCAGCATGGAAAAGGGAGGTTACTCTGAGCTAGAGATGTCAAATGTTCTACATATTTCTGGATTGGACTGTCTGATAACCACAACTTCTACACAGCAAAGTGGCAGGAGAACGGAGATTTAGTTTCAGTGCTGCCACTAACTAGCTGCATGGCCTTGGACTTTCTTTGCACAAGAGACTTTTCCTCTCACAGAGCAAGCTTGGTGATCAGTGCCTGACACTCCCCTGGAGACTGCTGTTGGTCAGGAGTTGGGCACAGACCTCAGACAGACAGGATCAAATTGAAGGGAAAGATCTTTTTTTCAGGCTGGGGGAGTTTTCTCCCGTTTTTATTTTCCTGCTGGAGACGAATTTGGGGCAGGTGGCCCAGTGTTGCAAGCGGCCATCATAGGGAAAGCAGCCTTATGGCGAAGCGGTGGCAAGGACAGCAGAGTGAAAGGAGAGACCTTTGATCCTGCGGACATTACTATGCAATGACTGTATTGCATGCTTTCAACTCTGTCTTGCTCTGGACTTCAAGTTTCACACAGTAAAAATCTTTTCTCATTCAAATACAAAGTAAAACAAGAAGCTATCATACCATAAATTTTAGCACGAGAGTGGCTAAAATCTTTCAATTAGCCCTCAGCCCTCCCCTCCCCTGCCTCTGGTTGAGGCATTACCATCTCCAGCTCCTCCACCCGCAGCTGCTTGCGGCATTTCAGGGACACCCTGTGTTCTTTGGCTTCCTGCAGAGTGTCGTTGCGCACGGTGGTGCTCAGGCAGATCACCACGTCCACCCTGCCAAGGAAAGGAGGAGGCCTGGGACTGGCTGGAGCCACACAGGGCAGGCGGCTGAGAGCTGGGCTAGGCCACAGCAACACCCCCTCCCAGAGCTCATGACCCTTTCACCATGTTTTGAATGCCTTTCCTTTAAGTCTGTGTTCTCAGAACTCTAAAAGCAGCAATTTGACTGTATATGTCATAAAAGTTGGGCCACAGCCCGAATGCCGACTATATTCCTGACTGGCAGGGAAGCCACAGGGGCAAGGCCAGCTCAACACTTGTTTTGTTAAAAACATGTGACCAGAGAGGAAGGCTGCTCTTAACTGGGACCAGGGCTTTGATGTACATACTGTGAAACTCATTCCTGAAAAGTATAGAGACCTGAGCCAAACTGGAACTTGGTTTTTATGAGGGGAAATAGAAATGTGCCTTTGCAAAGAGTGACAGGAAAGGATTTAGGTGGTCGTGCTCCACAAACTCATCACTCCCCTCATTAAGATGCAATTCCTAAATGAATAAAGAATTTGTTTTTCACTCTCTCTCTAACTCAGTAAAGCCACTCCTTCCCTGAAGAGATGACCGAGTGGAGTTATGTTGGGAGGAAGTCAGCTAACTTTGTTGTCACACAGCTACTGAGCCCAAGAACTCAACCTCCATCTGTTCCACCAGTGACATAGCCCCAACTGGGAAAATTAAAAAATACTTCTTTAGTCTAAGGGATTCCCACATCAGAACTACCACCACCAATGGTGGCTCAGCAGCTAGAAAGATGATGTCCAGATAATGCAGTGTTTGGCCACACTTCCAGAGGAGTGTGCAGAAGGTCCCCTGGGCTGCCAGACAGCGGGAAGCTGCCTAATATCTTGGATATTCATTCAGGAGCTAAGAGGGATTTTGGGATGAATCAATTAAAAGTTACATTACTTCTTCTTTATGTTGGGGCAAAGTTTCAGCACATCCTCTTTGCAGGCCATTTTAAACTTGTAGGAGAACCGAAAATCCTTCATCTGCACCTAAAAACAACAATGAAAAAGAAAGTCAGAAGCTCTGAGGCAAGTCCTAACCAGCAGTGCTGGGTGACATTGTGTTCGTACAGTTTGCAGAAGCCAGCCTTCCGGACTCTGCATGATTTGTCCTTGTCTCCACAGGCTCCATGAACTGCTAATCTCCCCACTCCTCCCTCTGCTGCACGCACAGCAGTCCCCTGCCATTCTAATCACACACATGCTGTTCCCTTGGCCACAAGGACCCTTCTCCCAGATCTCCCCATTTTCTCTGTCACTTCCTTGACGTTCCTATTCAACTACCTCCTCCTGCAGTTTCTTGTCTCCTTCATCTTCCAACCCTTTTATGCATTATTTTTCTCCACAGGCTCACCTGATACTATCTGTGTCTTCCTCTTACTAGAACATAGTCCACACGCAGGGTTTGTTTGTTCTACCCCAGAGGGCCTGAACCCATCTGTCAAAGGCTACATGCCCCAGAAGAGGGGAATTTTACATAGATGCTTGGATTTCATCCTCCTGGCAAGAAAATGCTTGCTTTACCAGAAACACTTCCGTTAGACATGTGGTAACAAAGAAGAGCATGACTTAGCCTTCTTATTATGACAGATCTGGGTAACATGATTAAGTTTAAAAAAAAAGGCTTTGAGCCCAGTGTATTGATACATATTTATTTGGGCTGCTGCAATGAACAATGACTCAAAATAGCAGGTCTCACTGATACTGTTCAAGGAAAGGCTAAAATACATCAAAAGCAAGGGACATAACTGAAGCAAGGAACATGACTGTCTCTATCCCCAATGGATTACATACTCCCTAAGGATAACAAATATATACAGTCAAACCTCATTTTTCTGGAATCCTCCCATCTCAGTTCTCTACCAGTTGTTTATTTAAAAAAGTCTCACCCTTTTATGCTGACACCTCCCCTTGACAAAAAGCATCTCAGACTACAAACAAAGGAGAGAATGCTTTTGTTGCTCGGGAAAGCAATGATTAGCATGGTTTTAAAAATAAAGAGACCATCAAGAGTGCTAATATTGCTAAGGGCGTGAAAGAAACAATGATCACAGACAACTGGAGAGGCAGAAAAACTGTTGTTGATTTTGATAAACAAAAAGTAGTTAGCCAGTGATAACCATTTCGGAGACAGTAAAACATGAACAAACAAAGATGTTGCATGCTGACCTGACAGACACCACTGGAATGAATGCTAAAAGTGATTCATTTAAAGCTAATGGGGGATGGTTCGATAAATTTAAGACGTGTTTTTTTTATAGATTAAACAGTACATTAGACATATGCTTTATATAAGAAAGGTTAAAGCAGGGAATCGCTGGAAGGTCTGGAACGGATTAAATCAATTCATATACTTTCTACTGGGAGGAAATGATTTGGTTTTCAAACAAATCATTTCTAGAACATCAGGACCGCATCAAGTTTGAGAACTGAGCTCCACTGTATTTATCACTGACTTTTCAGGAGTCTAACAAAGCATCTGGCTGTAGCAGGAAAAAAACACATTTTTTGAGAACAAGTCAAAATAGGGCATGTATTTGGAGAAAACAATTTTTCACAAGAGCAATCAAGACAAGAAGGCTCTGCCCGGTGTTACTGACCAGCTGGAAGTGGGTGACTCCAATGGCGCACTTCTCATTCATGTCCTTCTGGTGTTTGTTTTGTATCAGACACTCCATCAGGTCCCCAGAGTCTATCTGGTTATCTGCCACATCCTGAAAAGGCAGTGCATATTTACACTTCATATGTAACAATTAATAAACACATCTTGTAGTCTAGTCCATAAAAAATGCAAACAAGGTATGTATTAAATTAGGTCAAAATAAGCCGGAGAAATTACAAGGGACAAACATCTAGGGAATAAAATTCATAGCACGCTGCCCTGCACGAAGCTCCAACAAGAACATGCACTATGCAGCCAGTGCTTCTACTCCTTTGCTTCCTGGTTGTCAGATCCTCTTGGTTCTTGGGTGTGTTTTGCTCCCACAATTAGGTAATCTAATACTTGAACAGAGTAATAAAGTAACAGAATTTGCTCAATATCCAGGAACAAGAAGACAGTTGGGAGGGAAACCACTGTTACTGCTAACAAGTCCTGCACTGACGTACTGGAAGCAATCAGCCATGCCCCTGGGGCCTCCCCAGGCCCTCTCTAAAGGGCATCTCAACATCTGCTGCGAAGCACATATCTGGACACTGCAAAGGCTGGCCAACTAAGGTTTCCCAGGATGGTGGCACCCCTCTGGATTTTGTTTACATCTTCAACTTCTCAAAGCTGGCCACTCAGGAGTAACTTATGCTGAAGACAGAGATGATCCAATACACTTGGAGGCCTGAGTCCTAGTGAATTCAGTTCTGTTTCTAACCCTTGATTCTCCAGACATCACTTACGTGGCAAAAGTTCTGAATTATGGGCTCGCAGGCTCTCATCAGCAAGGCTTCTATTTGAATATCCTGTAGAAGATTAAATATATTAATTCTGCCTTAGGAAGAACCGGGGGGGGGAGGGGGGGAGGAGCAGTTTCTTTCTCTGAATTTAGTAGCATCTGATGGGCAAATAATCTGTTATGTACGTTTAGAGACTATTTTAGTCTTTAAGTTAGAGAGCCCCAGCATACATAGAACTAACCGCACCTCCATTATACGTTGAAAGTCAAGTTTTCTAGAAGCAGATGCAGAATTAAGAAAGAGGAAAAAAAAGCATGTAGCAATAATACTAGAGTATATATAGTCTTTCAAGTTTTTCCAAAAAGCTAAGCAGTTCAAAATGAGAACAAGGGCAACGGACATCTATCTTGAGTTTATGAGCTCCTAAACCAGATCACTGTCCTCAAACCGAATGATAAACCACTGCCTCTTGGAACACACACTCAACGCCTTTAAGCAGAGAGTAAGCACTGTATAGTACTAGCTGCTGAAATAACAGCTTCCTTTTACAAGTTCCACACCCCAGAATGTCCTCATAAGCCCACAAGAACAACATGAATGGGAGTGGAGTTGTCAGAACATGAAACAAAGCAATAAACCTTTGAAAAATAGAAAGAAAAAAGGCTAGTTGAGAAATATCTAATTTTACATACTGAAAATTTAAATAGTTCTAAAAGGCTTCTGTTTTTGTTTTTTAAAAAGCAGTTTTCGCCGAGACCGGTTTGGCTCAGTGGATAGAGCATCGGACTGTGGACTGAAGGGTCCAGGGTTCGATTCTGGCAAGGGCATGTACCTTGGCTGCGGGCACATCCCCAGTGGGGGGGCGTGCAAGAGGCAGCTGTTCGATGTTTCTGACTTTCTGTCCCTCTCCCTTCTGCTCTGTAAAAAATCAATAAAAAAATATATTTAAAAAAAATAAAAATAAAAATAAAAAATAAAAAGCAGTTTTCGCCCAGCTGGGTGTGGCTCAGAAGTTGAGCGCTGACCCAGGAACCGAGGGTCACTGGTTCGATTCCCGGTTGGGGCACACGCCCAAGTTTCGGGGTCTATTTCCAGTGTGAGGCGTGCAGGAGGCAGCCAATGATTCTCTCTCATGACTGAAGTTTCTCTCTCTCCCTTCCTCTCTGAAAATAAATAGGTAAATAAATAAATAAGGCAGTTTTCTGTTTCCCGGGTCTCTGCCCCACAAAATAATTTAAACATTTTTAGATGCCTCCCTCCCCAATAATAAGCACTGAATTTTAAATAATATACCTAAGCTTATGAGGTTTTAAATTTCATTTTGTATATTTTAGTGGATTTCTGGATGGAATAGAGGTGAACATTTGTATTCAATCCTACATGTTTAACTATAAATCCCAGGCTTTTATTTCATTAAACACACAAACATTAGCAAGTGACCTAATTGAAATAGCTGAAGATAATAGGAATGCTTAGACTCTTCTTGAATGGGATTAAGAGATTTAAAGTATTGCTGCTATCTTTTCTTACAGGGGAAAAAAAAGATTGGTCTAATCACTGTGATAAACTGAATTTCTGAAGTAAACCAAAGAGCTAAACAGATAGTTTTTCTGGAGAAATGAGGAAAGGCTGAAGTTCAGGAAGCACCACAATAATCTTCTTTATAAAGCAAACAAAGTGACCAGGCTTCTTTTGTTTTCCAGAGAATCTGTATTCTCCAGAATCTAGAGACAGCAGGACTAAGAATAAAGGAAAGGCTGCTGACAGGGCACTTTCCTTCTGAGAGCTGCAAACGGCTTACCTCTGATTCCAACTCGGTGAGGTTGCCAACTAGGTCTCTACACTCTACAGCCAAGTCATCAAGATGATCCTGGAGGCATTCAAGCTCCTGCAAACAAAAAGGCAATCCTCTGGGTTTGTCAATTATATAAATGATCAAGGGAAGCTGAGATATCAGTGTGTACTTCCTTCTCAGTGGTCCTTCTTTTCTTTTCGTTTTAAAACTACTTCACTGAACAGACCACTAAAGTTTTATTTATTTCCCAAATTGGGATGGTGGGAAAGACAACTACTTGATGTGACAGGATGGGTAAGAGGTTGAGCCACGTGAATCCTCCAGAAGGCCGAAAGGAGACATCCAGCAAGAACCAACGTTCAGGTGTCCTCAGAGTCTAAAAATCTTATGGGGTCTTGATTCCATTCTATCAACACTCTGCCATTCCATTTATTTCTGTGTTTTGATAATGATCATTGGACAATAAATCCACAGTGAAAGACATGAAATATTCTAAGGCTCTTTATGGGCAAAGCACGCTGGGACTCAGCAACCTAAACACAACAAAGAGCTGAAAGGTGCTACAAGCCTGGGATTCTAACTCTAGCCCACATAAGGGACCCTCCCAGGGAAGCTGACAAACAGGTGAGTACACTAGGGTTGGGGGTCTCTAAAAGCTGTCTTGTCTGGGCTTTGGAAACTGAACTGGAGCTATCTTACAGCATCAGTCTGTTACCATTTCTCTTAGAAATGTAGAGTTTGTTAAGTATAACACCAGCTCATTTTTTCAAATCCCACCAACAGCTATTTCTCAGTTAAAGGACCAAGTTTAACTTATTAAGAATCTCTATTTTGCCGAACCGGTTTGGCTCAGTGGATAGAGCATCGGCCTGCGGACTGAAAGGTCCCAGGTTCGATTCCGGTCAAGAGCATATACCTTGGCTGCGGGCACATCCCCAGGAGGAGGTGTGCAGGAGGCAGCTGATCGATGTTTCTCTCCCATCAATGTTTCTGACTTTCTATCCCTCTCCCTTCCTCTCTGTGAAAAATCAATACAATATATATATTTCTAAAAAAAGAATCTCTATTTTGAAATTAGACTGGGAAGGAAGGAGAAGGGCTGTAGGAATTATACAACCCTAAAGGAAAATGCATAATACTTTTGGGAGTAAAATAAATGGCTAAGGGAAAAATCCCTTTCATGGAAGGAACCCTGTCCTAAGTTGAGCTCCACAATGCAACTTTCTCAATGTTACGTCACAGGCAGTATGAAAGGAAACTGTTTCCTGGAATTCGGTATGACCATATCCCTTGTTTCATTAAACAGAGGCAGCAGAAGGCAAAACAAAAGGCATTTTCCAACAACAAACTAGACAGAGCTATAGTAGGCCCCAGAAAGCCAACTGCTAAAAATGATATTCCCAGGCTCAACAGATCTGCGTAAGCAGCCACTACTTCTTAAAAATGTCTAATTCCTGTTCCAATTTAACCCCAGTGAATGTTTTGGAGTAGTGCAAACAGAACCTGGAAACCGGGGTTCATGCCTTGTTCAAGTATCAATGGGGCTTTAAACAAGTAGCTATTCCTCACTGCTTGGTTTCCCTGCAGTGAGGGATAGAAGACAAGCCACTTTCCCACTTAATTTGACAGAATGTAATAATGTACCTCTTTTCTTTTCCTTTTTTTTTTTTTTTTTTTTAAACTAGGCACAAAACCCCTCTTGGGGGCTGCTCCTTCTCTATAGTTCCTGTATGGAGGCAGTTATAAATAATGAAACAAATGCCTGGCAAGGAATAGACCTGAGTTTTAGGTAAGAGAGTGAATACACTTCACTGCTCTGAGTCTCAATTACTAGATGGAAAAAGTCCATTCCTACATATCCTGTAGCACTGTTGTCAAGCATACTCACTATTCAAGCATACAAATATTTACATATATTCCTCCCTCAAAAAAGCTTAATGTGGCCAAAACTGGTTTGGCTCAGTGGATAGAACATCAGCCTGCAGACTGAAAGGCTGATTAGATTAGATTACATTAGATTAGATTAGATTAGATTAGATTAGATTAGAATCCCAGGTTAGATTCCAATCAAGGGCATGTACCTTTGTTATAGGCACATCCCCAGTAGGAGGTGTACAAGAGGCAGCTGATGGATGCTTCTCTCTATCCCTCTCCCTTCCTCTGTAAAAAATCAATAAAATACATACATTTTAAAAAGCTTAATGTGGCTTATAAAAATGAGAAAAAAAGCCCACAAAATAAAATGAATTAAAAAAATGAGTCAAAAAAGAGGAAATTATGTTAAAGAAAGTAGGATGCAGCAAGTAGTAAGTTAGCACATAAAACGCAGACCACAAATATCTTAAATACTTGCTAGAGGCAAGCCATACCTTTCTTTGACTCTAGGTTTTTTAAGAGGGAAAATAATCAATTACAAAGTAATATAAAAACAAACTAAATGCTTAGTAAAAGTATAATTATTCTTGGTTACAGAAACCAAACAGAAAAATTTCCCAAGGATTTCTTACAGAGAGATCATCAAATAATATAACAAATTCTGTCCGTGAAGTAAAGAGAAATGGATTTTGTGGGGGTGTGTACTCCATACAACATGGTAATCATGAATATGATGATGATGACGATGAAGTCACCTACCTGTCCGGTCTCTGTCTTCTCACTGCACCATTTGCCCAGGTCAATGAGGCACTTATCCTGGAGCGCAGGGTCCAGCTTCACATCCATGGCCCGCTGGTGTAGGATCCTCTGGACTTCGGCTCGGCACTCCCGAGAGAGCTACATAAGAAGAAGCAGAGCATTCTAATGTTACCAAAACCAAAAGAATGGCAAAAAACTGACAAATAACGTTATACCTTGAATCTTTTCCAGAATAATTAAATGTTCTAGGAGGCTTCTAAAAACCCACCCTTTTTGGAATGAAATTATACGTTGGGCCTATTCTAATATATTATATGAAACAACATCCTTTTTTCAGAATATCCTAATAAAAAGTGAACTGAATTTGTTCAGGTTACATTAAAAAGTTTCTGTTCAGCAAGATTAATTTGCTATTACACCAAGAATGTAGAGTAGAATGTTGGGTCCAATTCAGGAGAGAAAACACACCGGTTAGGAGAACCGAGTTCAAATTTAACTAAACTCAGACAAGCAGACAACAGCAGAAGCAACAGACACTACAGGTTAGAATCAGACTCTTCTAGATGCATAAAGAGGGTGAAACAGAAGAAAACCAGTGTTTTTGGAAAGGTTGTGAGAAAGCGGTCACCGACGGGTAGAAATATTCTCTCTTCCTAACGGGGCCATGTGCCTGGGTTGGGGGAGAGATGGAGAGTAACTGCTTAATGGGCTTGGGGTATCTTTTTGGACATGGAAATGTTTTGGAATTAGATATTATGGTTGCACAACTTTGTCAATATACTAAATACTACAAAGTTTTTCTCTTTAAAATGGTTCATTTTACGTTAGATGAATTTCACCTCAATTTTTAAAAGAAATATATATTTAAAAAAGACAGCTTCTAACGCTTTGTTTGTTTGTTAAAACAGGAACCTCCGTCTATAGTAACTACCAAGATGCCAGCTTCTGGGATTAATGACAAGCTCATCATATGAAGAAAAAGGTAACAACAAATTCCCATATTTTCTTACATAGCAGTATAAAAGCTGGGTTAAGACTGTAGCACAACCTTTCTTCCTACTTGGGTCTCCTCATTCTGAATACTGCACTTAGACTTCTGCATTAAGCCCAGAAGGGGTATTTGTTAACCTGCATGTGAAATAACAGCATCTCAACTTTCTGTAACAAATGCAGGACTGGAATGCAATCAGTACCTCCGAAGGCTTTAAAAGGTCACCTGGGAGAGCAGCACGTCAGGTGGCACCAGAAGGCAGCAAACGTTGCCTGAGAGCACACCCACACAAATATCCCAACAAGAGGTGGCATCCAGGGCAGAAGAAGACCAAGAGCCTGGGGTATGGCGGTTTCTGCTCCACACAACTAGTGTGCTATGAGAGAGGCCTCTGAATACAGGCCATATGTGTTCTGATGCCAAGAGCAGAAGATGAAAAACAATTTGTATCTTGGCTAAGAGCTTCTCATGGATCTTTAAAACTAAATAATGTTAGAGGCAGCAGAACCTAAGGGTGTATTTGTGATTTAGACTTCAGTAAAGAAAAAACTGGGAATATCCTGACTCACTTTGTTAAAAAAATAAACTCAGGCAGAAAAGAGCTGGTAGGACACTCTGTGTGCACTCACTGAATGAAGAAGCTTTTGGTGGTGCAGCAACCTCTCCCCCAAGACACACTAATAACGAAGTTTTCCTAGGATGCCAGAAATCAGAACAATGTATAGCAAACTAATGAAAAAACAAATGACAATAACAAGAAATGAAGTCAATAGTGACGCATACCCTCCTGCCCTGCTCCTCTGTGCGGTAGGCATGTCTGTACAGACAAGAGAACACAGCTCCAGGAGGCATAAATTCACTGGTTTCGTTCCAGCCGTGGGTGTGGCAGAGACGAGATGCATCTCCCTGGCACTTGCGGTACAAGACAGGGTCCAGTCTATAAAGTTAAGAGTTAAAAGATACCACTCTTACTATACCCTTCCTTTTAACACATGCTAAGGCTTTTACAATGTGCTAGTATACTCATTAATAATCACCTCCAGCCCTGGCCGGGGGGCTTAGTTGGTTGGAGCATTATCCCATACACTGAAAGGTTGCAGGTTTGATCTTGGTAGGGATGCATATGGGAGGCAACTGATCAATGTCTCTCTTTCTCTTATTTCCTCTCTGAAATTAATAAAAACATCCTCGGGTGAGGATTTAAAAAATAGCAATTTTAATAATCATCCCGAGGGTAATGGAGACAGCAGATAAGCAAAAGTATATTCTTGAACTTGTTAAGCTTAGTGCAGAAGATTTAAGTTCTACCTCAAAGAGGTTATCTTGGCTATGCAAGGCACACTACATATCAATAACAGACTCAGCACTAACATGCCCTGGCTAAAATGAGAAAATAAGTGTTGTAGCTATCAACAGGCAACCCCCACAACTTTTTACTTAATACTTTTTTCTAAGTACATGAAGTTCAATCCTACCTGATACACTAGATTTGGTAAGAGCAGGTAATGGCAAGATAAACAGAATCTCCCATTCAACTTCCTTTCTAGTAAAACTGTTCCTCTTCTATTCCCTATGCAAGAAGGCCATTACAATGTTAGTTTACCTGAATATGCTTATCAATTAAAAAAACCTGACATTTAATGTTGACTCTGGAGATGGTGCATTAGGCAATGGAGCCTGCTGCTTCTCTGACTGAGATCAATGAATGCTTAATTCTGCCTACGTCATAAAGTCAATTTTGAAGGAGTGCTACTTAATGGAAGGAAAAAGGCTAATAATATTTAATGAGCAGCTTTTATGACTATGAAGCATCTCTTGATCATGGCTGAAAGAATCACAAAAGAGAGAAAAACATGATTTTTTTCCCATGAGGCAGTAAACTCAGTAAACTCTGCTCTTTCAGGTTAGATGGCCTGAGTGAGCACAAGGAAATTCCCTCCCAGCGTTCTGTAGTCTTCTCCAGAGCAAAATTCAGGAAACAGAAACAGAAACACGTCAAATTTTTAAGTAATCTTTCTAGTAAACATGTGGGTAAAGCATCTATTAATCCTTAGAAAAAGTCAATGACCAAAGAACAGTGGCTTAAACAACTGGATCAGGAAGCAGCCGAACGGGGGAAGCAGCCGAACGGGGGAAGCAGGAGCAGCCCGATCCTGCTGGCTGCTTTGGAGTAGGAAGGGAGAATAAGGCCTGGAGAGAGGAGGGAATCGCAGCCAATAAATTACAGTGACTCTGCCGGTAATAGGAGATCCTTCTTCTATCTCATCTCCTTCCCCTATTTTTTGGCTAACAGAAGAGAATCAAGTTGTTACTTATTGATAAGAGCCTCTTAAGAAAGAAGAAATTCAATAACTTTGAATAAAGAAATAAAAGCAAATTCCCATACTGGTACAAATCAATAAAAATAAAAGTGTTACTATTATCTACTTAGAAACGTATTTGAAGAAACTCCTGCTGCCCCAAAGGTGCCCAAGTTCTCTCTTGATAGATGACATCTGTGGCATCAAAAATATTTGATCCTGACTTCCCAAGTGGCAGCGAACCGAGCCAGCAGGGCCCCGTGGTTGAGTGTCAACCTATGGACCAGAAGGTCATGGTCTGAGTCTTGATCAGGGCACAGGCTCAGTCCCATGTGGGGCCTGCAGGAGACAGCCGATCAGCGATTCTCTCTCATCACTGATGTTTCTATCTTTCTCTCTCCCACTCCCTTCCTCTCTGAAATCAATAAAAATGTATTAAAAAAACTCCACAAAGTAGCAGTGAATCGAGATGCTTAGGGAAAAACTGCAGGGGCTGCCTGTTTTCAGATACTGTTCTGAAAGTAAGAAAGAGGTTTTTTTCGGGGATTAAAGTTGTTGGCTATCCCAGAAATGAACAAAAACAAATTCCTATTATTTAAAAACAATACAAGTGGTGTTGACTACACAGGAGAACAGGCTGAGATTTACACTTACACTGGTTTCAAAATACTCACTTCCAATCTCGGGAGATAAAATATTGTAGCTCTAACAGACGGTGTTCACAGTCTTCTACCATTTTCTCTGTGTATAAATGTTCCATCAGGCATGAGAGGATCCTGGGCATAAAACAGGGGTGAAATTATAACACGAGACAGAAGAGTTCTGACAATACGTGCAAAATTCTCACATTAGTATTCCCTTGGTCTGTAGAAAAAGCCATTCTACCTTTTCTTAGTGCCATTAGAGATTAAGCCTTCTATCAGCTTGAGAGTGACTTAGCACTTAGGACTCAGCTTGTACAAGATCTATGTGCAGCTGCTTTATTTTTAACTGTTTATTATCAATACTTTCCAATACACACACCTTTCGCAGAGCTTTATCTTCCTATGACCCAGGTTGTTTTAACTGTCCCCTCTTGTATTTTACAAACATGTACTTTAGCATGTTTCTCTATAATGAGAATGTAATATCATTACCTACCAAAATAAATTAATTTTTTAAAATTTCCAATTATTTCATTCATTTTTACATGTTCACTCAAATCAGGATGCAGAAAAGGTCCACATTAAATTTAATTGATAGTATCTTAAATCTATTTTAATCTGCAGTAGTTTACCTCTTCCTCCCTCTCTCTTGTCCCCTTTATAGTTAATGCAATTATTTCTATATTGGTAAATATGCTTATTAGTCTTAAGTGTGTTTGTCTATCTTCTCCAACCACACACATAAAGCTTTATGGAAGATTATCTTGTTTTAATCCCCTCCCATAGCATGAACAGCAGGAGTGTATGCACAGCAGAACTACGACAACAGGTTACATTCATTTTACTGTTGGGTACTGCCGGTTGTAGGGTACAGATGTTTTTTTACAATGGAAAACCTATTCTTACTTGCAACCTGCTTTTAAGAGCTCTTTGTATATCATATGGAAGAAAAGGAATGCATGTGATTTAAATATCTCATTATAGAATTTTACAGCTTTCCTAGGTCTTGTATATAATTTCAGAGTTCATTTTGCCCATGATTCTCTTATCTAACCACCATATTTTGTTTTATATTTCAATGAAAATTAATTATTCTCTGATGGTGATCCATTAGCCAATATATATGAGCTAATATACAAACAGGATGAAAAATACAGTCAAAGCATGTGTCACTTTATCCTGAGATTTTCTCTCTCTCATTTTTATTTGACCATGAAATGAAATTATTCAGTGACCTAACGTATAGACCCACCTATGCTCAGTCCCTGTCAACAACATCATCACAATGCTGGGTCTAGGGGCCTCCACATCACGGACGAGGCAGAGCTGATACCTCAATTCCCATACTAGTTTTAACAAAGGTTGGTATGTGTTGCTGTTTAACAAAACTCCAGTTATGATGTTGAGGGAATGTTCCCTGTGCTTCACTGCCATATGAAATACAACATGGATAAATACCACAAACCAGATAACCTACATTGGGTCTCCCGATCGTATGTGTTTGCAGGCGGTCTGTATCACAGATTCACAGGCTTCATTCAAAGCTCTGTCAATGCGGTAATCTGCACCAGGATCCGTCTCCTGAATCAGTGTTTGAAGCTGAATTAAAAAAACAGTAAGAAGGAAGAAAGTAAGTCACTTACACATCAGGGAAGAGCAATGTTACCTCTTCATACAATCAGTTACTAAGTCTGGCACATCACAAGGTACTACAAGTGTCACTGACCAAGTAAGAGAACTTTTGCCCAATGCGTTCCAACTGGTTTCTCTACCTTGTTGATTGAGTTTTTCTGTTTAAGCCATTGTGAGGATTACTTGCCTACCAGTCTAAATCATCAATGGACATTTGCAAAACAAAAGGTCTTTACAATATAAAGGCTACCCTTCTCTTATATCTGCCTATGTATTAATCAGATGATAAATCTGACTCTTAGGGGCCAAACAAGCTTTATTAAAGATTAGAGGTCTTAGCGCACGAAATCATGTGTGCATAGCTCGGCGCCGTGAGCCACTGTTCATGGGTGGGGGTGGGGGAGGGGACGGGGACAGGGACTGAGAGGTGGTCAATGCACCTCATGGTGATTGGTCGAACCATCATTCTGGTCGTTATGCTTATGGTCCCTGGCTTTTTATTATATAGGATAGATGTGAGATTTCATTTACCTTGCAAGAAATATTCATTACAAAAAAAAAAAAAAGAATGTAACACTTATAATCTCTTATTTTTCCTCAACTCTTTTATATAACCAAGGGATAATCCAGAGCTAATAAGTATATAGAAAAATATTTGTCATTATGCAGTTGAAAATGAGAGCATAGTCTTTAACATTTACTTTTGCTTGGTCCATGCTTTATCATGAAATAAAGCAGAAGTATGAGATGTGCCCTGGATTTTCCCCCTCTCTTTGAGGAAAAAGCAGTTGGGGCACAGAGGAAACAGTTCTAAATTAAGGAACAGAGACCTGAGTTCTATTAATAGTTCTGGCTCTGCCAGATACTAGTATTGAGAACGTGGGCACGTTGATTAACCTTTAAGTTTCAGTTTATTTTACTGCAGAGTATTATAAGAATATATAGAAGGTTATATAAACTGCAAGCATTTGACAGATATAAAAGATCATTATTACTACAGATGGGTAGCAGATGGTGTTTTGGTGTGGGAATCTTGAATAACAGAGAGCACATCTGAAAACTATAATCCTGGTTTGAGTTCCTTTTTTCCAAGTTAAAGACCTGGATCCCTTTTTGTGTCACAGATTTAGCCTTTCTCTGTAACAGCTTTCTCTGATTCCCATACATTTGATCTATAATACCACAGGGGCTCTTTGAAAGTACTGACCCCATCACATATTGATCAGAACACAGAACAAAAGGAAATGAACAAAGAAAACCCCATTCCATCTATTCTAAAATAAGTCAATACTCAAGATGAGAGATACATAAAAGATTTCCAGTATTCTGGGATGAAAGTTATTTATACCAATTCTTGGCGGCAATATAGAAAAGCTACAAAATGCTGTGGTTAGTTGGTAGGAAGATTACTGTCAAAGGATTATCGATTTTAGTAATGACATTTATTGACAAAGAACAAATATTTATATCTTTTTCTGAGGGAAATTATAAGCATCATGGGAATCTGAAAGTCTCTGCAAGAACTGTATTAGTTAAATAACTATGACTCATGACTGAGTGGCATTTTGGAGAATTGACAATGAATGCACCAGACTGCAGCTACTAAAAGGAGGCAATGAATGTCCTACAGACTAATAGGCTACTGCCACTCTGGAATCTAGTGACAACAGTGTGGGAAATTAACGCTAAGAATGTAAACTGCTACAGGATTATACATCTACTCCAGCACCTGACTGTTTAGGAAACACCTGGGGAAGTGCTTCTGGGAAATGGTTAGTCTAGAGAACAGACTGGACGGTCACCTTTGGCCTGGGAGAGACTGGGTCCAGATTCATTCAGCCATAACCACAGAGAGTTTAGTAAGTTCATGCTTATGGTGCATTTGGCAAAGTATGTACTCATGAAGGTAACACTTGCTTTTATGCTTCACGGTTTACTATTTGTTAAGAGATCACTAACTCAAAGCACAGCCAAGCAAACAGGGAAAATTAATGGTCAACCACAGATAGGTATGAAAGTCTACTGTATCAGGGAAGAAAACTTTGAAAAAGAAAGAAACCCATCCAAAAAATATTATTTCAAAGCATTCCTCCCTATGACTGAGGATGGATAATGTAGTGGAAAACAAAGAAAAAATTATTCCTTTTCCTTCAATTTCTACAAACTACGAGTCCATAAAAACCCAGATAAAGTGTTTGTTTCCCACTTGGCTAAACTTAATGTGGGCAAAGCCACATAACTCACTATTGAAGGCTTGAGCGCTAGGTTTGGAAAGCACTTTTATTCTGGGCACAAGGACAGGGCAGGCAGTGCTTATTTATCCTTCAGGTTGTTGAGTCACTAGCTCTTTCAATAAGTTAAATTTCAAAAATCCTTGGAAGTTAGTTAGATGCTTCTAAATAAAGTCTGACCAATTTATTTTCCTTTTTCTGTACACCTTAGGACAAGTGTAGCCCCAGTAAAGAATATATAGGTTTATTCCTAAGCACCCCCCTCCCCTTCCCATGCAGCATTAAGGATAAAATGCAAATATAGGGTGTCTTGATCAATTCTTGGTCTGGGGCCCAGGCACATACACTGTCACAGAGGTTTCTTTCCTCGGGCAATCACCAGCAAGGACTGCTCCTGAGGAATTATATCCAGAAGCTTTCTGTCTCGTTAGGCTTGGTATTTTGGGGAAGAGACTACATTTGTCTATTTTTCCCACCATGGGAGGCATAATTACAGTCTACTCTGGGTCATGGTAATAGGAGCTAAGGTGAAATTTTAATCCAAATCAAAATTCTATGGAAAATTAGTGTTTTGGACTAAAAATTGTGACTTTACATGATTAGCAGAAAAATACAATTCAAGTAATATTCAATTTTTAATAAAAGTGCAAACAAAATAAAAGACTAATGAATTATAGTTTCTTAAAGTTTCTCTGAGGACAAAGCCTCAACTTTCTAATTTAATGAAATAGAGGCATCTATATTTTTGAACTTTGTTATTATTTTTAAAATTTTTATTAATTTTAGAGAGAGAAACATCAATTTGTTGTCCCACCTACTTAAGCATTCATTGGTTTATTTTTTTTAAATATCTTTTATTGATTTTAGAGAGTAAGGGAGAGGTGAGAGGAAGGTAGAAACATCAATGATGAGAAAGAATCATTGAATGACTGTCTCCTGCATGCCCACTGGGGATTGAGCCCGCAACCAGGGCAATATGCCCTTGACTGGAATTGAACCTGGGACCTTTCAGTCCACAGGCCGATGCTCTATCCACTGAGCCAAACCAGCTAGGGCTCACCGGTTGATGCTTACATGTGCCCTGACCAGGAACCGGATCCACATCCTTGGCATATCGGGATGGCGCTCTAACTGAGCCAGGGTTTACTTTGTAGTATGTACCAGAACTCTAGTTATTTACTGTTGATGAATCCTGGACAAGAATAACTTTATTTCCTCATACCAAGTATGCTAATTTTTTCTAACTATCTTTATAGAACTGATTGTAGAGTTTAAAGTATATTTTATTGATTTTTTACAGAGAGAAAGGGAGAAGGATAGAAAGTCAGAAACATCGATGAGAGAGAAACATCGTTCAGTTGCCTCTTGCACGCCCCCCACTGGGGATGTGCCCGCAGCCAAGGTACATGTCCTTGACCGGAATCGAACCCAGGACCTTTCAGTCCGCAGGCCGACGCTCTACCACGGAGCCAAACCGGTCTCGGCTGATTGTAGAGTTTAGAGGTAGAAAAGAAAGGTCCTTCCACATACAGTTGCCCTAGTCCAGTGGTCGGCAATCTGTGGCTTGCGAGCCACGTGCAGCTCTTTGGCCCCTTGAGTGTGGCTCTTCCTGTGTGAGTCTATTTTGAAGAAGCGGCGTTAGAAGAAATTTAAGTTTAAAAAATTTGGCTCTCAAAAGAAATTTCAATCGTTGTACTGTTGATATTTGGCTCTGCTGACTAAGGAGTTGCTGACCATTGCCCTAGTCTAACAAGAAAAGGTAGTATAATTTGAAAACAGTATGCTTTCTTGATCCTCAAGGCCTGGAATTCATCACTTGTCATACATCAGCAATAAAGAGAACAGAAAATTCCAATTCATTTTAGATCTCTTTCAGCCTCAACTCAAACACACTGCGACAGGAAAATTCTCTTTTGGTGAAGGACCTTTGCTGATGTACTAGAAGTTGATTTGCCTTGATTATGAGTTTAGTCAATCCAATCTAGCAAGTTACCTTTAAAAAATTCTAGCAAACAATGCATTTTATCTATTTCTTTAGTACAGAGCTCTTTTTATTGATTACTAGAGGTCCGATGCACGAAATTGGTGCAAGAGGAGACCTTCCTTCCCCTGACTGCCAGCACTGACTTCTCCCTGGCACTGGGGCCTTTCTCCAGCCACCAGCAGGCACCCAGGACCCAGTCCTCCCTCCCTCACAACCTTGGCTTTGTCTGGAAGGATGTGCAGTCTAATTAGCGTAATATACTTTTATTATTATAGATGAGCTCAAACTTCTGCCTTGCAGCAAAATCCACATTCTTACTATGATATGCCTGGAGAGACAATATTTCATGTCTGCTTCTTAGTACCGGATATTCACTGTGATAGCACCAATGATCCAGATACAATTGGGACAGTGTCAGGAAGTGGCTCCCGAGCTAATAAAAT
Source organism: Antrozous pallidus (assembly GCA_027563665.1). Lineage (NCBI taxonomy): Eukaryota > Metazoa > Chordata > Mammalia > Chiroptera > Vespertilionidae > Antrozous > Antrozous pallidus. The sequence goes on along the minus strand of CM050525.1, from coordinate 40,769,057 downwards.
ATGACATTCAAAATGGCAGTCGAAAAATTTTCCTTACCGCCTGCTGGCAGTTAATTCCTAGATTCCCTTTCTCCCCTCGAACTACTTTCATCAGGCAATGGAGGGTTCGGCCTTTTCGATGTAATCCAGAACAGTGGTGTTCAATCTCCCCCCGACAGCTTAGGATGATTTCAGGGCTCAAAGAAAAGTCTTCCATCAACATGCGTCGGTAATCCAGCATCTCCCCCTGGCACTCACTGCTCACTTGTCGCCCTAAGTTAGGATTTAAGCCATAACATTATGGTGGCATTAGGATCAAGTATCACCGCATATAAAAAGTACACGTTTCCCCCAGAATATACCAGTCACATTATTATCTGGACTGAAAAGCTTAGAATTTAGCACAACTTTGTCAGCATAAAATAAGTTTAAGACTCCAGAGACTAGGGTTTATCTTGTCAGTGTTCTGCATTATACAGATTTTATACTACTAATGTTTTACCAATAAAAGTCTTATCAACAAGATAACTATTGGGGTAAAAACAAAAGCCAAGAACAATCTCCACTGGCCCACAGTAAAAGCTTGTGGAAAGATTACCATTTAAATATTCACTATAGTTTCCCACTTTCCTTCAGCTATAAATGCCAACTGGGAAAACATAAGTAATGTTTTAAAACACAGTTTTATTGAGGTATAGTTGACATTAAGAAACTATACTTTTAAAAGTACACAACTGGTATACATACACATATACATATACATAGGTCAAACCATCACCACAATCAAATTACTGATCATACCTATCAACTCCAAAAGTTTCCCTATGCTCTCTTGTAATCCCTCTTTCCCTTTTCTCTCCACACCCCTAACCCCAACCCTAACCCTAGTCAACCTCTGATTTGCTTTCTGTGACTACAGATTAGTTTACTAGTTTGTAATTTTTAGAAGTCTATATAAATAGAACCATATCATATGGACTCTTTTTGTTTGACTTCTACTCAGCATAACTATTTTAAGATTTATCCATGCATTGACAATTCATTCCTTTTTATTGCTAAGTAATATTATTCCATGATATAGATATCCTACAATTTGTTTATCCCTTTCAACTACTGATGAACATTTGGGTTATTTCCACTTTGAGGCTATTACATATAGAGATATTATTAGTATTCATGTATAAGAGTTTACATGGATATAAACTTTCGTATGTCTTGGGCCAATACCTAGAAGTTACAAGGCTGGGTCATATGGGAAATGTATGTTTAACTTAAGAAACTGACTATTTTCCCAAGTGTTTGTACCACTTTAAATTCCCATCAGCAATGTACAATAGTTCTAGTTTTTCCATATCTTTGTCAATATGATCAGTCTTTTTTTTTTTTTTTTCCCAGCAATCTATATACCTTTCTGAATTATCTGTTCATATCCTCTGGTCACTAATTTTCTGAGTCTTTTTTGTGTTTCTTGTCAATTTGTAGTTTAAGGACATTAACTCTCTATTTTTCAAATACCAAATTAGATTACATTATGCATACAGTTTTATAATATGCCTTTACTAGTCAATAATTTCTATTTTTTATTTTTATTATTTATTTATTTATTTATTTATTTATTTTTAATATATTTTATTGATTTTTCACAGAGCGGAAGAGAGAGGGATAGAAAGTCAGAAACATCGACGAGAGAGAGACATCGATCAGCTGCCTCTTGCACGCCCCCCACTGGGGATGTGCCCGCAGCCAAGGCACATGCCCTTGCCGGAATCGAACCCGGGACCCCGCAGTCCGCAGTCCGACGCTCTATCCACTGAGCCAAACCGGTCTCGGCTCTATTTTTTATTTTAGGATTCACCTAATATGCAGACCATAATCAAAATTCCCAGTGTCTCCAAAATGTCCTTTGTTTGTTATTCAATCCAAGAATATACATTGCCTCTAGTTGCTATTTCATTGCTTTCAAACATCCAGACATGAAAAAAATTTACCGAAAAGTTCGGAGTTTTCTTTAATGATTTATTTTTTCTCCCACTTAACTTTTTAATCACTAACCAACTCTCCCAGCACCATTTATTCAATGAGAGGTAGACATTTCATTTTTGTCGTCTATAGCTAATATTAAAGACAACCCTGGCTTGGTGGAATAATCCTTTCATCTTTTAATTTCTTATCATCATCACCATCATAATATTACCTATCACTTATTGTATACTAAGTGCTATGCCAAATAGCCTCATTCAATCCTCATATGAATTCCTCAACATAGGTAGTAGTATTTTTTTTATAGATAAGAAAAATGAGGTTTAGAGAAATTTAAAAAAAGAAACATTGGACACCTACCCAATTAGTGTGCTGATAGAGCCATAACCTGAAGTCATCTTTCTCTGACCCAAGCTCATCTGCTAAACCATTATACTGCTCTGTCCTAAAAATGTGGTACAGTATAGGGTGTGGCAAAAGTAGGTTTACAGTTGTGAGAATGCAAAACAGAGTTCATTTTTGTATTTTTATTTATTTATTTATATTATTTTTAAATTTTCACCTGAGGATATGGTAATTGATTTTAGAGAGGAAGTAAGGGAGCGAGAAAGAGAGGGGAAGTATCAATGAGCGAGAGAAACTTCAATTGGTTGCTCCCATGTGCACCCCAATGGGAGATTGAACAAGCAAGCTGCATGTGTGCTCTCACTGGGAATCTACCTGGCAAGCTTTCGTGTATGGTTCACCAACCAACTGTTCCACACCGGCCAGGGCTTATTTATTAATTATTGTATTATTTTTACATATGAACAACTGCAAACCTATATTTGCCACATCCTGTAGGTATTTTAAAATACTAAAATATTTGGATTTGAGAAATATTCTTTACCTTGTAAAAGAAAAAAAAAGCAAGCAGAGATACAAAGAAAAACAAAATTGGAGATTACTGAGTTAAGAGGAAGGGCCTTCAACAAGGTGTAGGGATGGCAACCCTCAATTCCTAAAAAAAAGTCTCTTAAAAACAAGGCACAGCTGTACTCAAAAGAGCAAATATAGGTGAAAAGTAACGGTATATGAAGCTTTAAAATGTAAATCCAAGAAGGAATAAAAAGGATAAAAAGAAATAAACTCTCACCTCTGTGCACAGCTGACTCCAGACACATCAGAAGGTAGGAGAGCCTGGCTTCCCGGGACCGGGGAAGGTTTTCCACGTTGCACCGGTATTTTTTTAAATCACTCTTACAGGATTTGGCCAATGAATAACTGACCTTATAATCTTGGGCAATCAGCTTCTGGCGGGTTGTTAGTGCTTCTCGACACTGGAGAAAGAAGGCAGCGAAAGAGTTGTAGGACTGCTCAGGTGGTCCAGCTGTTCCCATGTATCTCTCATGGCCAAGTACATGACAACACGGCAGTTGTTACCAAGATGCTCTTTAAGCTTGGTTAAAACTTAACATAAACAAGCATGCTAAACTAGTGTGACAAGAGGCAGAAGTAAATGTGTGGACCCCTAGATTTCTACAGTGAACTGCTGATGGTTGCTGCAAAGCTGTCCTAAACACATACATATTTGGTAGATTCTAATACAAGATCTTGACAAAGTATTCTTTTCCTATTTAATAATATTTACAGTAAATTTCACCAGAATCAAAGTGGAAACTAACATAATACTTTTTATTTATTTTTTAATGTATTTTTTATTGATTTCAGAAAGGGAAGAAGAGGGAGGGATAGAAACATCAATGATGAGAGAAAATCATTGATTGGCTGCCTCCTGAACACCGCCCTCTGGGGATTGAGCCCGTAATCCAGACATGTCCCCTGACCAGGACTCGAACCGTGATCTTCAGGTTCATAGGTAATTGTTCAACCACTGAGCTAAGCCAACCAGGCCTATACTTTTTAAATATAATTACTCAATAGTAAAGAAACTGAAAATGAAAACCATTTCTTCAGCTGCACAGAAAAGAAAATGACAGGATTAAAAAAAACAAAAAAAAAAATTACTTTCAAAGGTAATAAAATATTTTTGCGTTTATCCAGGAACAGAATACTAAGAGTAATGAGAATGCTTAATGAAACATTTGCTGAAAAATTAAATAGCTAATTACCTATGAAGCACAATGGTTTGGTTAGCCTAAACTTTCTGAGTATGTAGGAACTGACTTCAGTGTAATTCTGATATAAAATTCTCTATTTTGCCCTGGCCAGTGGGGCTCAGTTGGTTGAGATTGCCCCAGGTTCCAGAGGGTTGCTGGTTCAATTCCCAGGGCACATGACTGGGTTTTGGGCTCAATCCCTAGTAGAGAGGGTGTAGGAAGCAGCCAATTGATGTTTTGTTCTCACATCAATGTTTCTCTCCCTGCCACTAAAAAAAAAACCTTAATTTTTTTTTTTTCAATTTTACTCCCCAAACTAATTCCAAATTGGCTTCCCAATGTTCAGATAGCACAAATAAAGCTTCATTTTCTTTCTTTTTTTAAAAAAATTTTATTTGGCTCCATATTTTGTAGATAAGCCAACAGTTTTTAAAAATATATATTTTATTGATTTTTTTTTATAGAGAGGAAGGGAGAGGGAAAGTCAGAAACACTGATGAGAGAGAAACATCGATCAGCCGCCTCCTGCACACCCCCTACTGAGGATGTGCCCGCAACCAAGGTACATGCCCTTGACTGGAATCGAACCTGGGACCCTTCAGTCCACAGGCTGACACTCTATCCACTGAGCCAAACCAGTTTTGGTTAAAGCTTCATTTTCTTGGCTTAAGCAAAATATGCTTAGATTCCCTACTAAAATCCAAATGTCTCGCCACTGAAAAGGATTAGCTTTACCAGTCATTTATTTTGGTATCGGTTTATAAGAATATTATTTGAGATGATGTGAGAAAGTTTTTAAGAAATGAATAAGCCCTAGCTAGTTTGGTTCAATGGATAGAGCGTCTGCCTGCACACTGAAGGGTCCCGGGTTTGATTCCCATCAAGGGCACATGCCTGAATTGCAGGCTCAGTCCTCAGGAGGGGGCGTGCAGGAAGCAGCCAATCAATGATTCTCCCTCATCATTCTTTTTTTTTTCTCTCTCCTTCTTCCTTCCTCTCTGAAATCAATAAAAAATATGCTATATAATAAAAGGGCAATATGAAAACCAACCAAATGGCCCAACAGTGGAACGGCCCTCTGGGACCACACCATGACACCCACTGTGCCAGGCCAGCCAGGACGGGTACGATGCAATTGGTCAGGGGCCTGGCCACTGTCCCATGATCGCCCCACAGAGGGAAGCCCAAGCCACCAGCCGGCAGGGTAATCAATTGGGGGGCTCCATGATCAACTCAAAGAGGGAGGCCCAGGCCACTGGCAGGCTGTGGTGGGTGGGCTGGACCTCCCCCTGCGAGGGAAGCCCGGGTCCCGGAGGGAAGCCAGTGCTGGCAGCCAGGGGAAGGAAGGCCTACTCTTGCATGAATTCTGTGCATCAGGCCTCTACTATATAGATATATTAAAAAGAAATGAATAAAATATTGGTCTGTTTTAAAATAATACTTACCTTTTCACTCATGGATTCTTCAAATTTATGGTTGAAGAGGCACTTATATACTCTGCCTTCACCAGCTTGTGTCTATAAGGTGAAACATACCCATTATTATGATGATTATTAGATAAGTAGTTATGCTAGGCAGTATCCATAATCCTATATAGAACTTTGTTAAATTAATATAATGTGAGTACATTTGAACAAATGGCTCAGCCATTTATAAAATTTAGTAGCATTTGAAGGAAAATAGTGCCTACAGTAAAGATAAAAATGTTTCCTGTATGTCTTAACTATTGTCATTTAATCCCAGATATTCTGTTAATTAGGGAATCAAGAGAAGTGGCAATGAGCCTTCCTTTTTACAACATAAAACTCTTATAATTAATGGCTTTGATGGTGAAAGCTGTTATATTAAAACAGCAGGCAGAGTGGGAATATACACAAGTCACGCTCGGTTCCTCAAAGTAAAGATGGAGATTCTTCTATTTACAGTGTTAGAAAGTTGTTCTGTAGAGTCTGTGGGTAGTAATCAGGGATTTGGTTTTAACCGTTAGCCACCTGTGTGGTGTTTTTTTAAATCTTGGCCAAAAATATAAACATGTAATATGGCAAAGTTTTAGTCATGGAATAGATGTGAACGGGATTCCCTGGTAAACTAGGATTCCTGTAGATAAAATAAGATTCCCAAGAACTGATGAGAAGTTAGATAAAGTAGAAAAAATAAGTATGGAGATTGTCAGAAGTCAAATGTTAACTGGATGTTAAATCAAAGCTGAGCATCCAGCATCACTTTCAGTTATCCTGAGACCAACTCCACTTTCCAGTTTTAGTAGCTTTTCTTCACGTGATGTTTGTATTAACTTTTTGTTTGTTTCCTGGAATAGAGTATTTTAAAATATTTAAAAAGAAAAGGAAGAAAAGAACAGTTTCTGAACTGACTTACATTTTCACAAAAACGCTCCCGATCATCTCGGCAAGCAAAGTATAAATGCCGATCTAAATGAAAGTCATCTGAGGACAGCTCGGCCACGCGGAGAATGGCTTTCTTGCAGACTTCAGAGACTTGAATCTTGGGATCTCCTTCTTCTGCTTCTTTCACCAGGCCTTTCTCCAAACATGATACCACCTCACCTTGTGAATGTGCATCCTAAAACAGTGAGGATACTACAATGACTTTCAAATAAACATCATTTGGTTAAAAATAACAACACACTTGAACATATAACTAACTTATGGATGTTCTATTGAGAAATCAAGTGGGAACCAACCACATATTATATGTCCTCAATAATATTTGGTTAGAATGTAATGCTTGCATGGTACAAATGGAAACAGAGGTCCTGGGAAATTAAGTATAGTTTAGTTAGCACTGAAAATAGAAACCTGAGTTTTTAAAGTTTAAAATGTCAGAAACATTTAAAAGAATCACATTAGGCCAATGCTCGATCATAGTTAGTAATCAGGGATTTGGTTTTAACCGTTAGCCACCTGTGTGGTGTTTTTTTAAACAAGCATACTGAAATAACATTGCAGAAATCCCTGTTCATTTATCTTTGAAGGGTAAGTATTTCCCAAGTAATAGTGCTTTTAGACAAGTTACGAAAACAAGTCACAGAATCCATTGAAAAAATACATTCGAGACCCGGTTTCTCCTTTTTTCTATTCTACACTGCTCACAAAGATGCAAATATATACAATCTGTATATTCACTTTTATGTTTTGAATTTATCTTACTGCAATTTTAACAAGATTACCACCCTTTATACAAACTGCTTTTGAGAGCTTTCCTAAAGCCATCCAATTACCTTTAATTGTACATTGCAGCCACAAGCATTCATTCAAAATACGAGAAACTTCCCCTGAATATTTTCTATTCAAGTATCCTAATTTTCTATACTCAAAAGAGATGCTTCAATAACTTGAGAGGTATATAGTGCTATCACTTATTTACATATTCACATACATATCTTATTATGAAAGACAGATACCAGGTCTATGAAATCATCTGTACATAATAAAAAGATTCCTTAAACCAGACAGGGAAACATCTACTTTAAGTAAAATTTCAATTCAACAAAAAAAGTATAGTATTTTTTCTATTTTGCTTGATAGAGTTTGTTTCAAGTAGCTACATGAAAATGTTCATATTCTCTCCTAACACGCCTGTGAAGAGGGGATAAGAGTCAGATGAGCAAACAGAAGCTAAGAGGATTTATCAACTCGTATGAGTTGCAGAATGTAAGGTGCCTAACTAAGATCTTGGGGTTCTATAGAACTTCCTGTATGATTCTATCTAATGCTTACAAACCTGAGATGATAAAAAAGATTTTTGGAGATTAATTCTTAACAGATAAAACTCTTAGGGACAAGAAACAAGAAGATGACAACAGAGAGAAAAATGAACACAAACCCCAGAAATCTGGAGTAAGGCTTATTTTCTCTCTCCCCCTCCTCCTCCTCCTCCTCCTCCTCCTCCTCCTCCTCCTCCCTCTCTCTCAAGTCAACAGAAACATTTCCTTGGGTGAGGATTAAAAAGAAAAAGCAGGCAAGAACTCAGCTTTCCTCTCTGCTATAAATTCCCTATTTCAATGTTTCTGGGGTCTTTTGTGATCTACATCACTACCCAAAGAGGAAAAGAATGTCTGAATTATTCAAGGTAATTGGTTAAAAGCAGGGAAAGCTCAACTACTGAGTAAAAAGTATAAAAGTAGTAATAATATGGCACATGTCTATATTAAGTTCCTGTATGCGTTGCCACATTCTACTTTCTCTGCAGACAATGGAAATCATTTACACTTTACTTTTAGAGATCTGCACTTTCATTTTTACAATATTTATTTAGAAAATTCTAAAGATCTTAATACATAGTCTTTGTTCTAAATTTTATATATATTAGCATTTGAAAAAAATCATCACAATTTTGAAATCATGGCTTTTATATGTTCATACAAAGAACGGTACAAACAGGTTAATTATGACCCTTTCTCTGACTTATAGAGCAGGTCACTTTAAAGCCAGTCACAGAGAAGTTTGCAAGCTTCAGTGGCAACAAATTTGAAATTGATGAGCCTGTTTTCTTCTGTGGTCAGAAAATGACTCATTAATTTTCCAGGATAATTTTAATATCTAAATAATCAGCTACATAGAAGTAAACTATAGTTAGAAAAGGCAAGAAAGGGCTGAGGACATGCCTCCTTTTTAAAATTTGGCTGTAGCACCAGAGTGGACTATGTAGGAAGGAACATGTTTTCAGAAGTGCAGGCATGAGTCATCTTACTGTCCCCAAAATACAAGCAACTCTTTGATGCCAGAGTTGGGGTGCCTGATATAAACAGAAATTCACCCAACTAGTGGGTATAGCAAAAGATAAAAAAGATCAAAATGTGCATGTTGATAATTCATAGAAACATCTTTTTATATATTTTTAATAAATCTTTATTGTTCAGATTATTACAATTGTTCCTCTTTTTCCTCCCATAGCTCCCCTCTACCCCACTCTCTGCCCTGACCTGACCCCCCACACTGTCCTCATCCATAGGTGTACGATTTTCTGTCCAGTCCCTTCCTGCAACCACTCACCCTTTTCCCGAGAATTGTCAGTCCACTCCCTTTCTATGCCCCTGATTCTATTATATTCACCAGTTTATTCTGTTCATCAGATTTTTTATTCACTTGATTTTTAGATTCACTTGTTGATATTTGTTCATAATTTTTATCTTTGCCTTTTTCTTCTTTTTCCTCTTCTTAAAGAATACCTTTCAGCATTCATATAATACTAGTTTGGCAGTGATGAACTCCTTTAGCTTTTTCTTATCTGTGAAGCTCTTTATCTGACCATCAATTCTGAATGATAGCTTTGCTGGGTAGAGTAATCTTGGTTGTAGATTCTTGCTATTCATCACTTTGAATATTTCTTGCCACTCCCATCTGACCTGCAGTGTTTCTGTTGAGAAATCGGCTGACAATCGTATGGGTGCTCCCTTATAGGTAACTAACTGTTTTCTTCTTGCTGCTTTTAATCTTTGTCTTTTGCTCTTGGCATTTTAATTATGATGTGTCTTGGTGTGGTCCTTTTTGGATTCCTTTTGGGTTCTCTGCACTTCCTAAACTTGTAAGTCTATTTCTTTCACCAGGTGGGGGAAGTTTTCGGTCATTATTTCTTCAAATACGTTTTCAGAGTCTTGCTCTTTCTCTTCTTCTGGCACCCCTATAATTCTGATGTTGGTATGCTTGAAGTTGTTGTCCCAGAGGCTCCATACACTATCTTCATATTTTTGGATTTTCTTTTTTCTTTTCCAGTTGTGTGTTTTTTGCTTCCTTGTATTTCAAATCTTTGACTTGATTCTTGTCTTGATTCTAGTCTGTTGTTGGATCTCTGTATATTATTTTTTATTTCAGTCAGTGTATGCTTAATTTCTAGTTAGTCCTTTTTCATATCCTTGAGGGTCTCACTAAATTTATCAGCCTTTTCTAGAAAATTCTTGAAAAACTTTATTACCATGATTTTGAACTCTATATCCAGTCATTTACTTTCCTCTGTTTCTATCATTTGTTTCTTTGTATCCACATTTTGCTGCTTCCCTGAGTTGAAAGGGTGGCTTTGTGTGCAAGGTGTCTTATAGGGCCCAGTGGCTCAGCTGCCCCAGTTACCTGTGGTGGACACTCTTGGTGCACCCCTTTGTGGACTGTGTGCACAGGCGTGTTGTAGTTAAGTCTTGATTGTTGTTGGTATCCACTGGGAGAAATTGACCTCCAGGCCAATTGGCTGTGAGGATCAGCTGTGTCTATGATGGGAGAACTTATGTACTGGAGATACCCTTATGAGACAATATTTGCTTCAGTGGGGCTTTGGTGCTCACTGATTCTGCTGCCTGAGAGTGTCCCTTATGGAACTGAGGGGTTGTAATCTCGATGGTCCTACTCTGATTCCTGGGTACACTGGTTCTTGGATCTCCAAGGAGGTGCTAAGTTAGCCTTTGCCTGAGGCCACCCAACAGGAGCTATGCAGAGATCTGCAGATTCCTCTTCTTTGTTTGGATTTTTGAGGTGACCAGATGAGGCCCAGCTGTGAAGCAGTGCAAGCTACTGTGGGGCCTTAAGCCTTCTTTTGGATGTTTTGGGTCTCACTGACTCAGCTGCAGTCTGTTAGGTAAGTTTAGAATTCAAAGGATCAGGGCATTCATATGTAAAAGCCTGAGCTCAGCGTGGATGGGGCTGAGTCTCAGGGTGGAGCAAAAAGCAATGGCTTCCCATCAGCCCTGCCCTACAAGGTCTCTGGGTCTCAGTGTCCCTTTAGTCGCTGCAAGCACCTGTGACACAAAGCTGTCTTTAAGTTCCGCCAGCTGCCAGACAGTCTAGTTTCTCCCTGTATGAGTCTGGGACCCCAGAGTCTCGCCCAGGACTGGAGTTCAGAGCAGTCGGGAGCATTTGTCTCCCTACCGCTTGAAAAAGACAGCCGCGTACTCAGTTGCCTGCCCTCTCTGTGCACATGCCTCTGTACCTCTGCCTTCCACAGCTCCTGTGAGTCTCAGTGTGATTTTCTCTTTCCTTCTAGTTGTAGAATTTCCACTCAGCCACCCTTCCTGTGATTCTGGATGATGTCCGTTTTGTCTTTTAGTTTTGAAATTGTTGTGCAAGGCAGCAGTTCAGGCGTTTACCTATGCCATCATCTTTGGTCCTTACCAAAGCTTTTGTTATTTTAACAAAGCTGAAAATTGCCCTCACTGTCATGTATTTGGGCTCTAGCATTTTCTGCAATCATTTCAGTCACTGCAGATTTAAATCATACATGCCATTGAAAGTAGGTTTTATAATTCTGATTGCTAGTGGAGAGCTAACTAGTGATTATCTTGGCAGTCAACAGGGAAGATCTACTACAAAGAGAGGTGAATTGTAATGGTCCACACCTTACCTAATCACAAATATAAAGAAGTGTCATCATTGATTCCTGAATAGTGTGTCTGGAATACATAGGGGAAGATATTTAAGAGTGGGGGTTGGAACTGGATATAATCTCCAATACCCAATGTAAGTCAGAGGAGTTTCCTGAATTATCAGGGTGACTTACTGCTTTTGTGCCATTTCTACAATCTGCTAAGAAAGGAAAAAAATCTGCCTTATTTTTTTTGTTTGTTTTGTTTTTGTATAGCAAAGGTGAAAATTTATTGAGAAACAAGCACAGACTCCCACATGGGGAGGGGGTAAGAATCCCTTGCCTTCTTTTTTAAACTGGCCTTTTTTTAGCTGCCTGCCAAGTTCACAGTGCTCTCAAGATAGACTCAGAGGTGCCCTGTGAAAGCGCCAGAGCCCTGGGCCGGTATGAAGAAAGGTTACTCGGTGACAGTCAGACAATAACCAGCACTAAAACCTTCTGGCATACAATACTATGCCCTCGTCCCTCCGTGAGAGAAGCCTGCAAGGCTGGTGCACTAAACGAATAGGGGCAAAGAGACAAATGAATTTTGTTTTTCTTAACATTTCCTAAACAGCAGATTAATGAACAGTGGTAATTAATAGCTGATGACATACCCCCTCTCCCCCAGACTACCTCTCCCACTGGCATCTGTTACTTTTCAGGAGTTTCTTTCATTTTTTTCTGAGCTAATTCAGAATAAAACTGGTAAAACCTCCATTTTGACCTTCTGGACAAGAGACTAATAAGAACAAAAATAAGACCAGGTATTATTAAAGAAGAAGAAACCGGCCAGGTAGTTTCCTTTCCTGTCTTTACTAAAACTAGTTCTTCTGACAAGATAATATATCACATTTGTGGAGTACCTTTCTTGTGACAAGCTAGAAGTACTTTCTATATCTTAAAATTTTCTAGTATTAAATATTATCTTTTAAAAATAAATATTGTCTTTTGTACTGGTGTGTTGAGTGATTTTTTAAAAAATGTTTTTATTGATTTTTAGAGAGAGAGTAAGGGAGAGGACCAGAGACAGAAACATCGATGAGACAGAAACATCGGTTGGCTGCCCCCGCATATCCTCACTGGGGACTGAGCCTGCACCCTGGGCACGTGCCCTACACAGGAATCAAACCGGTGACCTCTTGGTTCAGGGATCAGTGCTCAACCACTGACCTACACTGGCTGGGCCTGAGTGATTTTCATGGCAACAGTGAGGTAAATGCAAAGAAAGTTTTGGTAATTCAAGCCTCTCCTAACCCAACTATTGTTCCCACAAAACTACAAAATGCTTTGCCAGAGAATGTTACAGGGACCAGCAAGTGTTTTAGTATTTTGAAGGAAACACCACTCTTAGCAGATATTCATTCCCCTACTTCTCCATACTTTTGGAACATTTTGTCACAGATAAAATGCATTCACAGGTCAGCTGGCCTTAGACCTTGGGGCTGTCTGGACTTCAACTTTAAGGCCATCTCTAGCCCTAAATTTTTTGCATGCTTGTTATACAAAGCTTCTCATTTCTCAAGTTCCTGACTCCTCTGGTGAAACCAGTATAGTACGTAAGTACATACCTTTTCTCCAAGCCGAATGCTGCCACATTTCAGAATGTTGATGTCATTTTTGCAGTCATCCATGAAGCCACAGATTAGACGGTAATCACTGAAAATGATGGCCGTCATCTTGGTGATGTATTGGTGACATTGGTACTCCGTAATGTTGCCTCTGTGATCCACCAAGCAGGAAACCAAGTAACCTTTTCCTACTGGTTCATCAGCACATTCTTTAATCTGCTCAAAAGAAAGTGGGTATTTTACACAGTTTTCTATTCTCACATCAAACAGCTTTTAAGAAAGAATATTTTCATGTTGATAGTATGTCATGCCTACTCATACTGTTTGTACCCTCTAGAAAACACTTGATTAATGTGTTTTGTAAAAAAATACATACATATAAAAATACTAGATAGAATTCGTGTCCAAATGGAGTAAAAAGAGCTGCTAAAAATTTCAGCTTTATTGACATATAATTAAAAGGAGCTTTTAACATTCTAATTGGTTCTACTGAGAAATCCCTTTATGCATGCAAAGAATGCAATGGACCGAAGGAGATTAATCTAGAGAACAGGTCTGGAAAACAGGTGCAGAACTGAAGTCAGGTTGCATGTCCCAAGCTAAGCTAGACAGCAAATTGTTGTCATTAAGTAAACCTGATGGCCAAAGGAAGGAGGAAAGGCATATTACTTCTTGACATGACATTAATGAGTTCTGAACTAACTACAAATATTGACATGTGTTTTTGAATTTAGTAAAATCTCAGCCTTACCGCTATGGCTGGACTAGAATCATGTTTAAAATGTTCAGTGCAGTTCGGCAAGAAGTCTGGGAAGGGGAAGGCCACTGTAAATTTAATGTGGGAGGTTTAGACATGTGATCTAGTGTGATCAAGCACACAAGTGCATACCAAACCACAAATGCTACTGAAGCAAACTAGCCAAAAAATGCTGAAACTCAGGCATAAAAAAGCGAAACCAACTTATAGGGCTACAAGCTTGAATTATAAAGCAAAGAAGGTTGCTTGGAAAAGGCCTATTATTACATTTAAAGAAATAAAAAAACAAAAATGGTAGTCTTGAAAAGAGGAAGGAGACAAATGTAAATATCTATTCTGAATATAAGTGAGAAGGGAATATTTTGATTTTATTGGTTTTTTTAAAACAATGGAGACCATTCTCCACTATTACATCACTTACTGTAAATATGTACATAGGGCAAAACAAATACAATCTCTTTCCCAAAAGGTGCTGGGTGAAGGATACACCATACACTTACTATCCTATAGGCCACTGGGTCTCTTCATGTCTAATTCCAGAGCAAGTCAAAGACTCAGTTCAAGACAGAAAGTTGTGTTTACTTTTAAAAAAGCAAACTTTGGAATTTAAGTAAACAGCCTCACACTGGCTTCAAGAGGCAGCACGGATCTTCAACAGTCAAGATGAACGCAATTTTTTCAGTCTAACCTTGAGTTTTTTTGTGATGTCTAAAAAGATGGCATCAACATTACTACCAGGAAAAGGATATTTTTGTGTGAGCAAAACAGCGTTCAGTTTCAAACGTGAAAGGAGGAATAGTCCCTTGAAAATCTCACTGGGCTGGTGTAGGTCAGTGACTGAGTGTAGACCTATGGATCAGGAGGTACATGTCCCTGTTGCAGGGTTGATCCTCAGTAGAGGGTGTGCAGGAGGCAGCTGGTGAATGATTCTCTTGCATCAATAATGTTTCTATTTCTCTCACTCTCCCTTCCTGAAAAAAACATGTATATAAAAAAAAACCCACACACAACAGGATAGTAGTAGACACCTGAGTTTAAACATTTAATGAAGTAGAAGTATTCAGATAGGCTCTAATGTTGGGAAATCAGCAGTTTAAAAATCTAGAAGAAAGAACAAGAGCACAGTTTGGATTAAACCCCAAGAAGAAATTAAATGTATTATTTACTTTTAATCACTTGAGATTTTATTAAAATACAGAGATGTAGTACCTGTTTGTATTTCAGTTCACTGCCAATTGCAATAGGATTTTGGTATTTGAATTAGAAGTTTATACTTTTCTTCAACCATTCTACTGGATAAAAGTTTAATATGACAGAAGGAAAATGTCTAAGATTAACAGCAAAAAAACCCGCATTAATATATTAAATCATCAATATATTTATGGGTGGGAGTAAACTCTGAAGTGGCTGGGGCGCAGATCCACTCTGTTTCTGACACGAAGGCTTGGGGGAAAGCAAGCAGTATTTGGCTCAATCATGTAATTTACAGGTATTCTTGGGATATTGTTTTTCTCCTTGGAAGTAGAATTCCAAAAATTAAAAAAAACAGGAAGGAGATGTAGAATAAAATATTTAGTTGGCAACTCTGTTTTTCCAGATATTTAATTTTCTTGATTCTGACATAATTTTCCTCAAGGAAGAGAGAAGTGTCCAGTTGCCTGAATCTTTTACAGAATCAAAGCACCCCCAAAAGTTACAAAAGGACCATCATTACATACACATTATAAGGAAGTGTGTGTGTGTGTGTGTGTGTGTGTGTGTGTGTGTGTATGAGATAGAGATAGAGATAGAGCTAGAGAGAGAGAGAGAGAGAGAGAGAGAGAGATTCCAATCTAGTTTCCAGCTATCTTCTTTTTAAAAAAATATATTTTATTGATTTTTTACAGAGAGGAAGAGAGAGGGATATAAAGTCAGAAACATCGATGAGAGAGAAATATCGTTCAGCTGCCTCTTGCACGCCCCCTACTGGGGATGTGCCCGCAGCCAAGGTACATGCCCTTGACCGGAATCGAACCCAGGACCCTTCAGTCCACAGTCCGACGCTCTATCCACTGAGCCAAACCGGTCTTGGCTATCTTCTTCTTTTAAAATCTATGAATATATATATATATCCTATCTAATAAAGAGCAATATGCAAATTTGACCATACCTTCACCATACCCACAAGCCACGCCCACCAGCCAATCAGGAGCAGATTATGCAAATAAACCCCAACCAAGATGGTTGTCACCACTGAGAGCAGGAGGAAGGCTTGGGTTTCCCCAGCAACAGAGGAAGCCAAGCTTTCTGCCTGCCTAAGCCTCCACTCAATGTTACAAAGTTTCAATTATAAAAGATACAGAAATGGCAGCAGCCACTGAGCTGGAGAGAACAGAGGCTTGGGTTTCCCTGGCAACAAAGGAAGCCAAGCTTTCCGCCTGCCATTGCTAGCCTAGGCCTCCACTCTAGGCTACAATGTTTCAAACAGAAATGGCTGCCACCACCCAGTGAGCAAAAGGCTTGGCTCTGCTTCAGGTTACAAAGTTTCAATTGTAGACACAGATTAATCCCAGATCCCAGGGCCTCTGCTTGGGACGCTGGGAGGGGAGTGGGGAGTGGCAGGGGGGAGAGGCATGGCCGGTCTGCAAACCTCCACAGGCCCCTTGGTCAGGCCACCCCTCACCCCAAGGGAACCCCAACCCTGATCTGGGACACCCTTCAGGGCAAACCAGCTGGCCCCCACCCATGCACCAGGCCTCCTATCTAATAAAAGAATAATTTGCAGATTGACCATCACTCCAACACACAAGAGGGCTGCCCCCATGTGGACACAAGATGGCCAGCAGGGGAGGGCCATTGGGAGGTTCCAGGCCCTGCAAGGGAGGGCAGTTGTGGGCGATCAGGCCAGCAGGGGAGGGCAGTTGGGAGGGGCCAGGCCTGCAAGGGAGGGCAGTTGGGGGTGACCAGGCTGGCAGAGGAGGGAAGTTGGGGGGCAAACAGGCTGGCAGGGGAGCAGTTAGACATCAATTAGGCTGGCAGGGTAGTGGTTTGCGGGTGATCAGGATGGGAGGCAGAAGTGGTTAGGGGCTGCCGAGACCGGTTTGTCTCAGTGGATAGAGCGTTGGACTGCGGACTGAGGGGTCCCGGGTTCGATTCCGGCAAGGGCATGTACCGTGGCTGCGGGCACATCCCCGGTGGGGGGTGTGCAGGAGGCAGCTGATCGATGTCTCTCTCATCGATGTTTCTGACTTTCTATCCCTCTCCCTTCTGCTCTGTGAAAAATCAATAAAATATATTAAAAAAAAAAAAAAAAAAGAAGAAGTGGTTAGGGGCAATCAGGGAGGCAGGCGAGTAGTTTGGAGCCAGCAGTCCTGGATTCTGAGAAGGATGTCTGACTGCCTGTTTAGGCCTGATCCCGGTAGGATCGGGCCTAAATGGGCAGCCGGACATCCCTCGAGGGGTCCCAGATTGGAGAGGGTGCAGGCTGGGCTAAGGGACATCCCCCACTCCCCCCAACCCCATGCACAAATTTCGTGTATTGGACCTCTAGTGTGTGTGTGTGTGTGTGTGTGTGTGTGTGTGTGTGTGTGTGTAAAATAAGCAAGCAGAGTGAAATTATTCTGATGTACCTGCATATACTCTGAGCTAAATTTCCACATGGCAATAAAACTGGTATGTATAGCCAGTCATGTCTCTAGCTAAGAAAATGTGATAAGCAGAACACTGAAGCTAGAAGCTAAAGATAGGTCATTGATGTTTCAAAGATAGGTCATTCTATTCTGAAGCCCGAGAGTAAATATGAAGAAAGGTCACTGCTATAAAAGAATAAAACATATCTGATCCAAGATTAGAAGATTTGAGGAAGAAAAAGGTTCTACACAATCCCATTAATGACTTAAGTGAGGAACACAAACTGAAGGCTTAATGGTTGGAGCAGGGTCTTCCTTAATAGCTCAGCAGGAAATGGTCCCTACTTAAATCACCAAATAGGGTAGTTTGAAGATAGATCTACATGTTGCAAGATCTATGATAATTACCTTTGAGGTGGGAAAATAGCAAATGTGTGCTCTGTATACATAAATCGCTGGCTTCTGGAATTTCTATTACTGATTACAAAAAATAAAATGGGAATTTCTATATCACAATTTTCACTAATATTTGTTCACATCAATCCAAGAGAATTGAATCCCCCCCCCAATTAACATCCATACACTAAACATTTTCATTATTTTTGTTGTTAGTCTCAACATCCATTTATAACAATTGACATAATATTTTTATACATATTTTTAAGGCTAACTCCTATTATTTGAAGCATATGCCTCTGTGGTTCAATTGATCCAACTATATAGCCAAAATACTTAGGAATGTTTATAAGGCTCCTGGGGAAACCATTTTGGTATGCCTCAGACATCAGCAGACTGAAAGTGTGAGAGCAGCACTGAAGACAGAAGCAGTTGTATTCTCCGGGTACCAACAGAGCCTGATTATCAGCTTGCCTGAATCAACAGCATCCTACTGTAAGTGTAGGTGAACATTAACAAAACGAAGTCTAATTATACTGGCCTTGGCCTATCTCTCAACCAATACAGATGTGAATTCCAAGAAAAGTAAAGTCACTGAATGAGTCATTTTTCCCTTAATGACTGGTCTGATAGAGATGTAATTTTCTCTTCTATACCATTAAACACCCACAAAATTCTTTTACAACCTACCTCTGATATGGTAGATTTGCAAACCTCTCTGGCCACAGATTCAAATTTGGGATCTGTAGTTAGGTTCAGCTTATAATTCCACAACAACTAGGTACAAGAGAAGAAACAAACTTCAGTTAGACTTGTATGAAATTTACCATCAATTTAATAAATATAAGTGATTTATGATAAGTTATAACACAAATAAATGATACAAGTTCCTTGTACAGAGTCAGATAAAGCATATCCACACCCCAGTTAATGAACAGAAGAGAAACAAAATGTCATTACATTTGTAGATAAAAGAGAAAAAAGGTACAGACAAAATAAAACTACCATTCAGATATATATATTTCTTTTTTTTACTAAAAAACATTTTTTTAAGTCAAGAAAAAAACTAAAATCAAAGTCCTGCTGAAGTTTTCAGAGAAAATATAAATAGGTAGTATAAGCTAAATTCTGCTTAAGTCCAAAAAGTCTAATCCAAAAGCTCAGATTTTGGGGTTTAGTCACCGATTTCACAATCAACAGAACTTTCATAAATCAGTTTTATGAAGGAGTGTCACCCAGAGTCTAGTTTCCAGGTATATCTGTCTTTATTCCTTTAAAACCCTTGCCACGATAAAATAAGGTTGACTTTATACTCCTTTTATTACATTTAATTCTTAAATATTAGATTCTTTTTGATGCTATTATAAATGAAATTGTTTTCTTAATTTCATTTTCAATTATTCATTGCCGGTCAACAGAATATATAACTGATTTTTGTAAATTAACCTATCCATGAAATCTTTAGCCTAATTATGGATTTTAGAAAATTTCCCATAATAAAAGCTTAAAAAACGAGTATTGTATTTAATCAAATGCTTTTTAACATGTCTATTGACATATAACATTATTTTTCTTCTTCACTGTATTTTTCAAATATTAAATTTAACCTCAATTATAGAATAAAACCATTCAGTCTTGATGTATTTCCCCTCTTACATTTTACTGGATTCAGTTTGCTACTAACTTGAATAGCATTTTCTCATCTACAATTCACGAGTGACATTGGCCTGTGCTTCCTTTCTTGATATATACTTGTTAGGCGATATTAAGATTATGTTAGCCTCGGGGGAGATCAACCGAAGGACTTGTATGGATACATATGAGCATAACCAATGAATGAAAGATACTGGGGCGGGGAGGGGGGCAGATGGGGACATGTGCTGGGGAGTAAGAGAGGTTGGGGGGAGGATATTGAGGGGGAAGGAAAACATATGTACTACTATTAAATATAAGTTATATTGTAAATAAAAAATAAAATAAAAAAAATATTTAAAAAAAAAAGATTATGTTAGCCTCGTAACGATCAGGAAAATGTTTCCACGTTTTTACTGTTTGAAAGACTGGTATTATTCTTCTTTAAATGTGTGTGAAAATTAACCAATAAATCCATATGGTCCTAGAAGTTTCATTTTTGGGAAGATTTTTATTTATAGATCCAATTTTTTTGTATCATAATTTTTTTTCTTTATTCATTTAAAATAAACAATGGGTTATTCAGATTTTCAACTTATGTTAGTTTTAGTAAGTTTGTTTTTCTAGGAATTTGTCCATTGCATTAACATTTTCAATTTCACTGGCCAGAAAAATTGTTCATAACTATTTTATCTCTTGCTTTAATGACATTAATTTATCCCTGAACTCTCTACTAGAGAGTTTATTCCATTTTTAAAATTTGTTCCCATTACCTATAATGGGAAAAATTATAATGCCAATCCACATGTATTATTAGATTGCCAGGGCTGTCATAACACTATACTACAGACTGAGTGGCTTAAACACAGACAGTTATTTGTCTCACAATTCTGGAGTCTATTAGTCTGAGAACAAGGTATCAATAGTACTGATTTTTTCTGAGGCCTCTCTACTCTTGTAGAAGGCCAGCCATCTCCTTAAATATTCACATTCTTCCCTCTGTGTCTGGGCCCTAGTCTTCTTTTTATAACATCAATTCTCCTGTTTTCTGTACACTATTTGTCCCTATTTTCCTTTCATATACTTACTATTCTCCAGCCCTTGGATTCTATGGCACATATCAGCTTCTTTTTGGGCTTCTCCTCTGCCAGATGAGCCTACTGATGATGAATTTTGAGGTTTTCCCCCCTAATCTTTTGCCTTACAAATAATGCCATAACAAATAGCCTTTCATAGACACATTTTAATCCATTCTTTTAAGAATAACTACACATAAATCTTTAGGAGTAGAAATGCTGGAACAAAGTATATATGCATTTTAAGATGACTACTTTTTTTAAAGTTTTTAAAATTTATATTTCTATTCATAAGGTCAGAGCAGAGTTCAGCAAACTTTTCCTGCAAAGAGCCAGAAAGTAAATATTTTAGGCTTTGAGGAACCTACAGTCATTTCTGCAACTACTAGATGACTTTATAATGATTAAAGGAAACAACTTTATTTATTTATTTTGCTATATTTTATTTTTTTGAAATTTTTTGCAGTATAACTTAGATATAATAGTAGTACATATGTTTTCCTTTTTCCCCCTCATTAACCTCCCCCCAAAGGAAATAACTTTAAAATATAGAAATCTAACTTGTAAATTTGATAAATGCAGAAACAATTATTTCATATGGTAGCTGTAAAACATTATAAGCTCAAGTATAGAAATATTATTTGGCAGAACTTGCTGGTTTCTATAGTGGAGGGATATTTATAAATTTATCATGGCCCTTATACAAGACTTATCAGCCTCTTTTTAAGAGTAAGAGAACTTTAAAAAAACATAATGCTTTTTAAAACATCAGGGAAAGCATCCCAAATTTTCTCATCATACATATAAAGCACATATGGTGAATTATGAAAAGTAATACTTACATGATTACAATCTGAAGAAATTTCATTTTCAGGCTACAAGGAAAAAAAGGAGAGTTGATGTTTTTAAAAAAATCTCAAATCTGAAGTTTTCAAACACGACCAAAATAAATGCAAAACAAGAAGTTTGAATATTCAACTAAATATGTTTCTTCAAAATAAGAAGTAAAAGGGGCTTTTACTGAAAAAAATACACCAGAAAAGTAGGTGAGATATAATCCTCCCCCAACCAATGGTACAATCTGAAAACGGGGAAAATGAAGACGAATGTACTGAGACAAAGCAATAGTGATATAGGGTCCTTACGTGACACTTCATAATTCTAAAAGCTAAAGAGGATCAGGCATAATAACGATGTCCTTTTTTAAAAGAAAATTAAATAACTAAGAAAATAGGCTTATTTAAGAGAGAAAAGGAGTCCATAAATTATTTAAAATTTAGTCTCCTGTCACTGTTAGGGGAAGCTAGGTGATGGGTACATAGGACCTCTGTGTACTATGTTTGTACCTTCTATAATCTTGTAATGTCTATAACCATACGAGTTTATAATAAAAATTCTAAAAAACAGAAATTATACATATATTCCCATGAATATATCTATTTTGTAAAGCCAGGTAGATGTACCAGAGATAAAATAAATTTTCAATTTTATGACAAAAAAGCTGGACTAGGTTATACTTAATATTGCATAGCTTTGAAATACACATCTCTCTTATCTACTTTATTTTTTTTAAATATATTTTATTGATTTTTTACAGAGCGGAAGGGAGAGGGATAGAAAGTCAGAAAGATCGATGAGAGAGAGAGACATCGATCAGCTGCCTCTTGCACGCCCCCTACTGGGGATGTGCCCGCAGCCAAGGTACATGCCCTTGCCGGAATCGAACCAGGGACCTGATTCAGTCAGCAGTCCGACGCTCTATCCACTGAGCCAAACCGGTCTCGGCTATCTACTTTATTTTTAACTTTAAAAATATATGTATATTTCAGACAGGAAGCGAGAGGGAGAGAGAAATAAAAATATCAACGATGAGAAAGAATCATCGATTGTCTGCCTCCTGCACACCCCCCAACTTGGGATGGAGCCTGTAACCCATGCATGTGTCTTGACCAGGAATCAAACCATGATCTCCTGTTCATAGGTTGATGCTCAAACCACTGAGCCCCTCCGAACACGTTAGGCAATTTCCTACTTTATCCCCCTTTAATCCCTCCTTTTGATTTTTCAATCAATCAGCAATCCTAATTCTTTCTCAAAAAAAACATGGAAGACAATTCATATCATGATAAATTTTTACTCATATTCATTTCTACTAAATAACTTTATATTAAAGGGGCATTCTTGAAAGAAATTCAGAGCATTGGGGAACTTTCAAAATAACCTAGTCAAATAAAATGTAATTTACCATGGGAAAAGAAAGTGTCATGTTTACAGTCCAAAGGAACCTATAATAGCAAATATATGATTGTTTTAATGACCTGCTTCCCTATAGAGGTAGACTGAATTATTTTCCTCAGTTGTCACTCTTTATAGGATTTGATATCTGGATTATTTGCCCTGTAACTACACAGCCTCCTGCTGTGGACTTGGCACACACAGGCTGGTCCACTGATGTTAGGCTAGGACTTGCTTTAGCTAGGGAGAATTTAGCAGACATATTATGAGCATAAACTTTAAATGTGCTTGGGTGGCTGACTTGTGCCCTCACATTCCTGAGAAGAACATGTCTAGGTTGCTGCCAGTACAAGGAGACACATGGAGCAGACCTAAATCCAACCAGGAGCCCGGAGCAGACCCATGCTAACTGACCCTCACAGCCATGAGCAAGAAAAATAAATATTTGTCATTATAAGCCCTTGAAATTTTAAAGAAAAAAGAGACTAGAGAACTAAGATGGCGGCAAAGGTAAAACACCTATCTTGCCGTCATAATCAGCAATTTTAATACTACAACTTAACGAAAGAACAAACACCTTCCAGAATCACCAGAAAGCCCGCCGAGTGAAAATTCCACAAATAAAAGTGAAAATAAGACACTGTGACTCGGAGGAGCGGCGGCGAACAGCATTGAAAGATTCTCGCGGAGAGAGGTTTGGAGCGCGTGCCAGCAGAGAGGGCGGGCGGCTGAAAACCGGCCAGTTTTCTCCAACGGGGAGACAAATGCGTCCCACTGGACTGATTCTCCACTCTGGGCGAAGCCCAGAGAACCCACTATCACACGGGGTGAAAACTGGACAGTGGGAGGGCACGCCGGGTCTCCCGGCTTGTGGAGAGGGCAGCTTGCGCGAACAGCTCGGCTGCGTGACGGCACAGAGAGCACTCTGCGACTTGTCTCTCATTCAGAAAACCGTCAGTCTGCTTTGTTTTATGACCCTGGGTGAGACATTGCGCATGCAGACTCATTTTGGGAGAGTCTGAATTCCCTGGCAGCCGGTGGAGCTCGGCAGCGGCTCTCTCTCAGAGGTGCTGGCGGCCATTGCCCCCAGCACAGAGTCCCCAGGGCCGCATAGGGCAGAGCTAATGCTGTCTGCTTGGCCCGGAGACTCCGCCCACCCAAACTGAGCACAGCTGAGCTTCACAGACAATTGGCCTGGAGGTCAACCCTCCAAGTGCTAACAACAATTAACAGCTTAAATTGAGCAAGACTGTGCAGCCCATATCCACCTCAGGTAACCGGGGAGGCTGAGCCACTGTCCCTAGTAGGAAGTCTACCACACAAAGCTAATTGACCAACTCAGGGAAGCAGCCACCATGCAGCAACATGGAAAGAAATCAGATGTGAAAGAAATGGAGGGAAAAAAACGACTGGACATGGAATTCAAAACCACGGTTACAGGGTTTTTCAAGAGGCTCCAACAAAAGATCGAGGCCTATAAGGAAATAAGCAAGACCACAAAGGAAATGAATGAGTCCTACAAGAAAATGAACAACACCCTCAAGGATATAAACGAGAGCTGCAAAGAAATGATCAAGACCAACGTGGAAATGAATGAGTCCTACAAGGAAATGAAAGAGACCCTCAAGGATATAAAGGAGACTCTCAAGGATATGAAAAAGGACCAACCAGAAATTAAGCGTACACTGACTGAAACAAAAAATATTATACGAAGGCCTAAAAGTGCTCTGGAGCACCCCAAGAACCAAGTTAAAGATTTGAAATACAAAGAGGTAAAATCCACTCAGCTGAAAAAGCAAGAAACCAAAAGAATCCAAAAAATTGAAGATAGTGTAAGGAGCCTCTGGGACAACCTCAAGCATACCAACATCCGAATTATAGGGGTGCCAGAAAAAGCGAGAGGCCAAGACAATGAAAACCTACTTGAAGAAATAGTGACTGAAAACTTCCCACACCTGGTAAAAGAAATTGACTTAGGAGTCCAAGAAGTGCACCGAACCCCAATATATAGGAACCCTAAGAGGACCACACCAAGGCACATCATAATTAAAATGCCAAGAGCAAAAGACAAAGAGAGAATATTAAAAGCAGCAAGAGAGAAACAGTTGGTTACCTATAAGGGAGCACCCATACGATTGTCAGCGGATTTCTCAACAGAAACGATGCAGGCCAGACGGGAGTGGCAAGAAATATTCAAAGTGATGAACAGCAAGAATCTACAACCAAGATTATTCTATCCAGCAAAGCTATCATTCAGAATTGAAGGTCAGATGAAGTGCTTTGCAGATAAGAAAAAGCTAAAGGAGTTCATCACCACCAAACCAACATTATATGAAATGCTGAAAGATATTAAGAAGAGGAAGAAGAAAAAGGTAAAGATGAAAATTATGAACAACAAATACACATCTATCAACAAATGAACATAAAAATCAAGTGAATTTATAGGCTGTTGAACAGGATAGACTGGTGAATATAACAGAGACATGGAGATAGAGAGGGAATGGACTGACAGTTCTTGGGGAGAAAAGGGTTGTGGGAAGTGCAGCAAGAGACTGGACAAAAATCTTGCAACTATGGGAGAGGACAGTGGGGAGGGGGAGGTGAGGGTGGAGGGTGGGATAGGTACAGGGTGGAGGGGAGCTATAGGGGGATAAAAAGGGGAAACAATGCAATTAATAAACTGAACAATAAAGATAAAAAAAAGAAAAGAAAAAAGAGACTAGTATACCTATCAAGCAAATTCCAAAACCTTTAGATTGCAATTAGTGAAAGTTATGATCTAAATTGGTGAATTTCTTTGGTAATTGCAGAGCGCTGTACTTTCTGTGAAGGAACAACACGGTCCACAGCGACAAACGAACCGCAAACCTGGAAACCAGTGTTTGGCTCTCATCTTTTCTGTTGCTTGATTTGCAATCAACAATCAACTTTCCTTATTTATTTACTGATATTCACAGAACTGAAGAGCTGTGAAGAATTTCTAAGTGTAATTGCAAATAATTTTAGGAATTTAAAAGGGCTTTTACAATCAAAAGACATAATATTGGTTCAGAACAATGATTTTCAAATTTTTCCATCTCATGGCACACATAAACTAATTACTAAAATTCTGCAGCACACCAAGAAATATATTATGTTTTTGCCCATCTGACTAAAGGCTGCAATTTTGATTCATTCACACTGAATAACTATTGTTTTTGGCTGTTGTCATTTTTTTAACTTATTGTGTTTAGAGAAAGAGAGAGGGGAAGGGAGACACCTGCCTAACTCCAATGAAGAATGTGATGGGTGTAGCAGCAAATAGTGAAAGCTGTCAACTAACAGAGCTATGGGCTACATTTATTTCTTACAACATGACAGGCTGGAAGATAAGTGGTAATGTGTTCAATTTTACAGGTGAAGATACTGCAATACAAAGAAACTGAGTAATGTGACGAAAGGCACACTCCTAGGAGATAAAACTGGATTTATGCTTTCAGTTTGGTGTCTCCTCGAAAAGGCTTGGTAGGTCAGGTTAAGCCCAGTGATGGGGAGCTGGGGGCCTTCAGGACGTGTAAGAAAAAGGCAGACATGATGAGTAAACAGAACTAGTTTTCTAGAACAGCCATTTCTAACCAGTGTACTGCAAGAATTTTTGAAACATGTAATGCCTCTTTAGTCAAGGGCACCAACCTCTTTTCCCTTAGATTATCACATAAAAAAATATGACAATAGCTAGCCAAAAATTTTAGTAATTAGTTATGTGTGCCATGCGATTTTTAAAAAGTTGAAAATCGCTGAACTGGAGTGATTTGACAGATACATGATGAATTTTGATATAGGTAGCCCAAGTAAGAAACTGGTGGAATACTTAGACCAACTAGGAATTCTGGATTAGCCTTTGAATAACCGCAGCAAGTTATAAAAAAACTTTTCCTAACCCTGGCCAGTCTGGCCCAGTTGGTTGGAGTGTTGTCCCGTAAATTGGAAGGTTTGGGATTCAACTCCCAGTCAGGGCACATACATGGGTTGTGAGTTTGGTCCCCAGGAGGCAATCAATTCGTGTTTTTATCTTCCTCTCTCTCTAAAATCAGTAAAAACAAACCCTTGGGTGAAAATATTTTTAAAAGAACAATTTTGCTAACTTCATTTGGCTTTTCTAAATCAATGATTTAAATGTTTTGGGTATTACAGTACTTTAATTTCCTAGATGAGTAAGCCAAAGCTGAAACAGTTGATTTTAAGGCTTAACACCCCCAGGCCTTCCTGTAAGTTTTGTAAATCCAGAATTGGTATTTTTTGTTATTTTTTTAAAGATTTTAAATTAATTTTTTTTAGGGAAAGGGAGAGAGAGAAACATCTATGTGAATTGGCTACCTCCTGCACACAACATATATGAGTACTTTTTTTTCTTACAAAAGATCCATAGCCATCATCATAATCTCAAAAAAAATCTGTAAGACAAGAAAAGATGAAGAAATATTGGTTTAAAATAGTTGAGATTCTTTCTAGCTTTATGAATTTATAAAATCTGGGATGTAGAATATAAAAGTAGAAATATTACTGAATTCCACATCCTTTATTGCTGATCATTTGCATGTTATGATTTTGCTTTCCTTCTTCATCTTAATCATTCTCTGTGGTCAGAGTCACAGCAAACAGGTTTCAGAAGAACAACTGAAAAGTTTGAGTGTGAATGTTCAACCATCACAGTCAGTTAAGAGGATGGTTTTTAAGAAAGTACAAGTCTGGAACTATGATTTCCCCAAGGTAAGCAGGATGAGTTAATGAGTTTGTCAGGAGATATTAAAGATTCACAAAGCTAACTTGGATGTTGTCCTGTTTCTGAAACATAATGCTTGGGATTTAGATTGTGTCTAAAATATGGAACATTCTAAAGTTATACAGACTGAAGTTGAACTACACAGCAGATAAGACCTGGCAATAAATTAAGTGACAATAGACTCTGTTTATTAACCACCTGTGAGAAAACAAACCAAAAAAAGAAGTTAATAGTGTCATTGCTTTCATGGTCTTGACAAAATCTGAAGGCTAGGCAACAACCAGCTGCCTCCCTCTGATGAGAGACATTCTACTGAAGTAGTAAATAAATTCTTTATAAGAAACCATATAAGCAATCCATTTATTAACTTGTTCCAAACCACCCACTCCTGCCCACCAATAAAGCAAATTCAATGTAATATAGTTAGCAATGTTAAATAAACCCAGTCTTTTAGTCTTGATAAACTTTCACTAAGTATAAACTGATTCTTACTCAGATTCATAATTAAGTTCTTCTTAGTGCCCTATTCTGGGCTCAGGATTAATTTTTCTTATTTGTATCCAGATATAACTTTTTCCAAAATGACAGCGATCAACATAGGCTTTATATTCTGATTCACTTAAGAGTTGTTCTTTTGTATGATTCTTTAACATTCACCCATCTTTTCAGAAAGGATTTAGTATCAGGTCCAGTGGGAGATTAAAAAAGGTTACAGATGCTAGTTCTCGATTAAATTAGTGTGGTAGAAGAGATAAAACATAAGTCTGTACCTAACCACCATACAAAGCGGAGTGTAGAGTTTGCAGGGGTAGGGAAGGGCCTGCTATTTTAAAGCATGAAAAAAGTTAACACCAACCCTCATGAGTAAGACAGAAAGGAAATCAGTAAGTTTAATGGAGAAGGATACATTTGAGTTGAGCCTTAAAAGAAGGTTGTGATTTGATGCTGTGATGCTGCATGTATGTTGAGGAAGATGAGGCAGGGGCTGAGGCAGGGGCTGAGCACTGGAAGGCACATTCAGGGTAGAGAGCAGACGTGAATGAGATAGTGAGGAACCCTATGATGACCATTCTTAGGTTTACATATTTGGCACCTCCTAATATGTGATGGGGTACCTACAAAGTTTCAATAAAATCTGAACATTGGTCCAATAATGATTTACCATAATCCAAATTAATGCTATGCTAAACATAGTATAGAAAGTTCTGTTTTCATTTACTGTTATTTACCTGTGGGGTAACGGCTGAGAAATACTGTAGTTACAGCTTCTTTTTTAAAATCTTTAAATATTTATTAATTTAAAGAAGGAAAAAGAACAGCTACTTCAAAAACTATAAACTACTGATGTACTCATACATCTTCTAAAGGCTAAAGAAATTTACATTAACTGGACCAAAAATAATACAAAATACCTAAACACAGAAAGATTTGGAAAAATCCATCTCTAGAAAGCAGGACTCAAAGACCTCACTGAATGTAGAAGGATCAATGGGAAGTAATGTAAAGCTTTCTGCTGAAACATAACGGTAGGAATCAGTCCTTGTAGTCAAGAAAAAGTCCTTTTTCCTTCTGATCTAAGTATTTGCCTGTGGTCTGGGTTCAGAGAAAGGTTCTGATCATTTCAACTGTTGTCAGTCAAGGTCCCCTGCATCTTTCTTGGTTCATTTCAACCAGCTCTTGCAGACTCCTTTTGCTCATGCACCAGGACCATCTGCCTACACAAACAGTAGTAGACATGGAGTGGCTTCTCACTATTGTCATATTCCTCTCAGTCCCAGGAGCTGGAGCACACTGCTGATGGGGATACTACTTTAGGCATAGCTCTGAGGAGCAGCCAGAGAACTCAATGCCAAGAATAATGTACGGTTACTTCTACAGGAACATGTTGACTTTTAAAGGGTTAAAGGATAATAGGTAAGACCCCCACAAACTAGGGCCCATTTATCCCTGGTTCTTAGTCTCAGATAAGATCAGGGCAGGGATGGGGCTATGTTGAAGTCAGGACTTACTTGTCTTATACCTTTAAAATGAAAATATCCTCACTGCCCTTTAATTCTAATAAAGTAGAAGGGTTAGTAAATAGTACTGTGCACATGTATATGTCTATTCTGAGTCATTTGTCTAGTGAGAACTCTTACAACATTATGAATGTGGGAGGCTAGCTATGCCATTGACAAAGAATTCAGAAGTATATATCCAAGTCAATGTAATTCCTGACAGATTTTTAAAAATAAAAATTCAGAACATAACTCACACAGATATTTTAGAATATTTTATCTAATTAAGTTACTAAAAAAAAAAAAACCTTAGCCAGATTTTTTTTAATCCTCACCCACGAATATTTTCCCATTGATTTTTTAGAGAGAGGAGAAGAGAGGGAATGACAGACAGAAATATCAATGAGAGAGAAACACATCGATTGGTGCCTCCTGCACACGCCCTGACCAAGGCCCAGGCTGGGGAGGAGTCTGCAACCAAGGTATGTGCCCTTGACTGGAATTGAATCTGAGATCCTTCGGTCTGCAGGTCAAAGCTCTATCCACTGAGTCAATCTGGCTAGGGCCAGATTTTAATTTTTAAACTTTATCTAAAAATTACCAAATATACTTTTTAAAACATAAACATAATATAGGGGAACTTTGGCCTAAGCGCAAGTGAATAAAGTTTGTAAAGAAAGAGAAGTAAATATATTAATACTTCCTTTCTAAAAGTTTTAAAATGGAAAATGATTTCAATATCCATGACTTATAAAGTAATTATTCAACTGGTTACTAAAAATTGTCCCTGCTTTCAGAACAAAGAAATAGTGTATAAGAAAGTTGACTTCCCAGGTTTAAAACTGCCTCTTTAGCTGAAACTGGTTTGGCTCAAGTGGATAGAGCATCGGCCTGCGGACTGAAGAATTCCGTGTTCGATTCCAGTTGGGGCATGTACCTTGGTTGTGGGCACATCCCGCGTGAGGGGTGTGCAGGAGGCAGCTGATCAATGTTTCTCTCTCATCGATATTTCTAGCTCTCTATCTTTCTCCCTTCCTCTCTGTAAAAAATCAATAAAATAAAAAATAAGAAAAATAAAACTGCCTCTTTATTAGTTTATTTTGGGGCTATTAAAAATGTCTACATTTTTCTAGTTTTATTTTGTCCCCTTGCCCCCACCTCTAACGCTAGCTGGTTTGTTTCAGTGGATAGAGTGTCCGCCTGTGAACTGGAGTCCCAGGCTCAATTCAGGTCGGGGGAGGAGGGCACATGCCTGGGTTGTGGGCTCTATCCCCAGTTGGGGGTGTGCAGGAGGCAGACGATCAGTGAGTCTCTGTCATCATTGATGTTTCTATTTCTCTCTCCTACTCCCTTCCTATCTAAAATCAATTAAAAATATTTTTTAAAAAAATGAAGTCCTAGCCATTTTGGCTGAGTGGATAGAGCATCAAACGATGGACTGAGGGGTCACAAGTTCAATTCCAATCAAAGGCACATACCTCGGTTGCAAACTCAATCCTGGTCCTAGTCGGGGCATGTGCGGGAGGCAACCAATCAAGGTTTCTCTCTCTCTGTCCCTCCCCATTCCTTCCACTGTCTCTAAAAATCATTGGAAAATTATCCTCAGGTGAGGGTAACAACAAAAAGACAAAAACCAAAAGCAATTCCTATAAATGTAAGTTACCCCCTCAAGCTGTTCCCTATTTCACCAATAATTTAGTTATGATTGTAATACTCTCTAAAAATATCAGAAAGACAGAAACAGAAAAAATGAACAGAAGATTCTTTTCTAAAGATCATTAATCAACACTGCCTTAGAATTTAAGATTAAATACACAGGGACTACATAATTAATTACCAACAAAATAGATAAGATACAACAAAAGTGTCTTGCATCTGTGTATTGACCTCAGGCTACCATTTCCATTTATGACAAAATTCAAACATTTTTTTCATAATTAGCTCTCTTTCTGCATAACGAAGAAAGCAACTAACTGACTGGGTAAGACTATGCAATTGTTAGTCATAGTCAATCATGAATCCCATCCTCTGCCATTAGAATGAACGCTCTGTATTTGAACTATGATGAAAAGAGAAAAACACATTTTTTCAAACCTTTTGCATAAAAATTAGAGTCATATCTTTCTGAAGCTCTCTGATGATTCCAATAGCATAATTACCAACTCACAATAATTTATATCTGTGAAAAATATTCATTTTTAAATAGAGGGATCATTTAAATTGTCTCTGATACCAAAAATTGTATTCTTGTGATACATATAAAGAATTTACTTAATCCATGGTTGACAGCTTAAACTTGCATTTTCAGAACAGAAGAATAAATTCAGAATTAAAAATTCAAAGTTTGAAAGTTGATATTCAATACCAGTTTCTGAATGAGACTCACACAGCAAGTCCTTTAGCAGTTCCACCATTCTAAAAATATCTCACAAGGGACACTTTATTCAACCTGAGATTGAGTAAGAATTTCAAATCTATGTTCTTAATTAATTCTTAATTGGTGCAACCATGATGTCACAAAACAGGCAACGGCACAACTAATTGTATTAACATAAATTTGGCTCCAATTTACATATATCTTGAAATTCTTCCAGAAAATATTAGAATACTAATGAAATAAAGTCTTAGTAGAGCGCAAGAACCCCACAGTCTCTAGGCAGAATTTTTCGTCGTATGGTACATTTAGGGAAGTTCCCAGAGGCAGTAATCACAAATTGGGCTATCACAATACAAGACACACACACTGGCATTCTATACACATTCGTTTATTTTGTTGACAGAAATTGTATCTGATCTCTAAGTTCCCAAAGGCAAATTGTCAGTCAGTGGGGTCACAATGAAATAAACAGATTCTCCCGAATTTTTCCTTTTAACATTAAATTCTCTAAAATAGTCCCAAATTAAGATCAAAATTGTGCAATGACTTCAAGCTGATAGGACAAGAAATTACTAAATAAGGATGTCAAAGAGCACTGGTCTCAGAAAATTAACTCCACTCTTTTACACTTGATCATAGCCAAAGAGATGAGAAACGATCTACTATTTTGTGGTGTGTGTGTGTGTGTGTGTGTGTGTGTGTGTGTGTGTTTAATGAAAAAGAACTAAGATGAAGAAAAGGATTATCAAGAATTATATTTTGGGAGTTCCTCTGCACACCTCTAAGGAATTCATCACTATTATTTATTCAAATCCAATTCCCCCAGGAGAAACTGATTATTACAAATAAGTATCAATAAATTAGATCTGAAGGGGAAAAGAGAGAGGGAACTTCTGAATGAAGTTACAAGCCTAGTTGTCTTACGAGAATAACTTTATCTTTTTTTTCACTTTTTTAAAAATATATATTTTATTGACATTTTACAGAGAGAAAGGGAGACCTCCTGCACACGCCCCACTGGGTATGTGCCCTCAACCAAAGTGCATGCCCGTGACTGGTATCGAACCCAGGACCTTTCAGTCCGCAGGCCGACGCTCCATCCACTGAACCAAACCAGTTTTGGCTATCTCTCTCTTTTTTTAATGAAGTTGTTTCTCTAAATTGAGAAATATTAAGTCTTCAGTACATAAAATAAAACCAATTTCTGGGATGGGGAGACAATACCCACAATAGAAATAGTAAAACTTAAAACTGTCTGGGCCATAACAGAACCCAGAGAAGACAGTCTTTTAATTGAAAATTTCTAGGTGCTTCATAACTGACTTTTTGATACAAAATAAGCTATTAAATTTGCAATTTGTGGTTCTTGGTGTTGTGTCCACAGAGCAAGCTGGGAAACCTTCAAACCAGAGCTGAATTCCATGAGGGGTTGGTTATTTGGCTTTTGAATTGGTTTTTCCTTGTCTGAGAGGGAGCAACAGCAACAGCACCCACCTTCTGCACAGCTTTCTTGGCATGATGAGCCTGTGGAACCACATAGACAGTTTTATCCACCACAGAGCAGAGCGACTCAGGGAACTCTAGCATGTGCAGCAGCCCAATGCTGTTGATCTCCAGCAGCATTCCCATAATATTTTCCGCCAGGTTCTAATGCATGGTTTTGATGAGCAGAAGCAAAACTTCTCCCAGCATCTGCCCCTGCACATAGGCAGCAGGCTGAGGTGCCTGCATAGGTTGAATGGCAGGCAGAGTGAGAGCTTCGGACCTTAGAGGCATACGTGTAAGATGCAATAGCAGCATTAGATGCTAAATTCTGCATAACTGTGGGAGCTCAGCTTCTCTAAGAGGTAGCAGGGAAGCCACGAGAGGCCAGAGCATTACCAATTGGAGCCAGACGGTGAAGAGTTGGACAAGGCCCAGGCTGGCATATAGCACTTGGAAGCTTTGAGGTCTCCCACCTTCCTGGCAGCCTGGAATAGGCCTCATCTGTGCTAACTGGTTAGGTGTGTAATATGGTCTTCCCTAAGCCTGGAGAACTGCTGGCACAAAGCAGCCACCAGCTGCAGGCTGGAACCAATTTAAGATGGGCCTGGCAGGGAGTGCTCTTTTTCCGGCCATCCACCGCATGTCCTGGTTGGTCAGGTATGCAGAGCCTTTCTCCCTTCCTATGGGCCAAGGCAACATAAAGAGGCTTGGGGCTCAGGATGCGTCTGTTCATCTCAGTGACTGCTTTGGTTGCTTCAGATGAGAAGCAGACAAAGCCAAACCCCTTGCCTCTCCCATCCTCCAGCATGACCTTACACTGATGATGGATCCAAAAGGAAAAAACTCCTTGAGTTCTGATCATCAGTGGTGTCATCCAAGCTCTTAATGTAGATTCTCTGCCTCGTATCAACTAATTCTCTCTTATTTCAGCTCTTCAAATTTCTGTTTTAGCTCAGCCTATTGCTCCACTTTCTTCTGTGCATGGCCTACAGAAATGACTTTCCCACTGATTTTCTTTTCATTTGTCTCGTCCATGCCTTATTGGCATCCTCTTTTTAGTAACTCACAAAGTCAAAGCCTTTGGATTTTCCACTGGGATCTGTCATCACCTGGCACTTAGACTCTGACCAAGCTGGCTGAATAGCTCTTTCAGATTCTCATCATCCACTTCTTTCCCAAAGTTTTTGATGTACACACTGGTGAACTCCTTGGCTTTGGCTCCACACTCTTCCTGCTCTTTTGAGACTTGAATCTGCCCACAAACACTTTGAGGTCATTGAGGAGCATGCCATGCATCTTCTCCATGGCCTTGTCCACAGCCTCTTTGGTGCTGAAGTGAATAAAGGCATAACCCCCCAGCCATTCTCTTCACATACCACGTTGAAGAACAGTATGTTTCCAAAAGCAGAAAAAGTCACATAAAGTGCTTTCCTATCTATAGATTTGTCAGGTTCTTGATTAAGATGTTTTCCACATCAGACTTTCTCAGAGAGATATCCCTAATCATAATGAGACTCCCTAATCACA
This sequence comes from Antrozous pallidus, assembly GCA_027563665.1. NCBI lineage: Eukaryota > Metazoa > Chordata > Mammalia > Chiroptera > Vespertilionidae > Antrozous > Antrozous pallidus. The sequence continues at coordinate 40,734,232 of CM050525.1, read as the reverse complement.
TCAAAGTTCATGGTATTCAAGGCCTGCTCGGCGTCAGCCAGCGGCTAGAAGGTGACATAGGTAAAGCCCAGGAGCTGCAGACTGGGGCAGGCCGCAAAGGTTCTGCAGGACTAACATTTCATATCGCATGGCCTCGGTGGCACAGGAGTGCAGGAAATGTGAAGAGACACTTGCTTATCACACTGACTTGGGAGGCAACACTGGCATTTAGAAGTTAATGTCTAAACTAAAATGTACTGCTTTTAAAAACAGTAAATCAGGCATACGTACTGGTGTCAACTTATACTTAATAAAAACTGCCTCAATATTATTGGGCCAAACGGTTGTAAGCAGGCATTTAACTAGTAAAGAACTGGCATCAAGGCCCTGCTATGCATCATCCAGGTGGTGGGCGCCAACTACCCCAAAACTATACTGTGGACTCCCCAGGTGTTTCCCATCCTCTGGACACTGGTCTGTGCAGGAAATGTGAAGAGACACTTGCTTCATTGATGACAACACCAGAAGGAAATTCCTTATTTATGCAGGGGACGACTGTCAGGGATTACACTGATAGAGATTATTCCCAATTTCCTGGGTGGAGAGTGCATGTTATGTACTTAGATTGTGAAAGCAACACATTTATTATGGAAAGAACAAAAAATACAATAAAGAAACCAGGTCATCCATTACCCCACCCGGCCACAATGCTGCGAAACATCTGGTGGATCGCTTTCCACAATTTATGTTTTTCCTTTAGTAGATGTTTTATGTGCCTGCTTTCTACACAAATAAATTTTTTAGTACATTAAAACAACAAAAAACAAACACAAAAAAGCTGGCTGCAGCGTTCATCTCATCAGTCCCCACCACCTGAGCCCGCCAGGACTTCTTATAATGGGGCCACACAACAAAAGGGGGCTCTTCTCGGCACCAGGGCTCACAGGTGGCAGGGTGAAGATGAGAGAAGCGCCCTAGCTGGTGTGGCTCAGTGGGTAGAGCATCAGCCTGTGGACTGAAAAAAGGTCCTGGTCAAGAGCATATGCCTGGGTTGTGGGCTTGATCCCCAGTGAGGGGCATGTAGGAGGCAGCCGATCAAGGATTCTCTCTCACCACTGATATTTCTACCTGTTTCTTCCTCTCTTCCTCTCTGAAATGAATATATAATATATATGTGACGAGAGAAGCTGGCACAGACTCAGAGACAGAGGAGCACGCAGAGTTCAGGGCTAGCTTGTTCCAGACTGTATGTAAGACGATAGACAAAAGGTTCTCAAAAACAGCATGACTCTCCCTGGGAGTTGGTAATTTTCAGCTGTCCTGGTCCAAACCTCCAAATTCCACCCCCCCCCAAATTATTAAATGGGGTCTCCCCTTCATATTAAATAATTCTTTAAGAAGCAACCAAACAGTACCACACAGCCTCAGGACATGCATTTCTCTATAAACACTGGCCACAGGCTGCTGTGGTTTAAGATCGCAGCAGCCAGGGGAAGAGAGAAATAGTAAATATTTGTCAGTGCCAACTCAGAGCCCAGGGGTGGAGCACACAAGGAGGGTGTGGGGCTGCCACGCAGAGGGACTCCCACAGCCAGAGAGGAGGTGTGCGGGGGATGGGCAGCTCACCACATGACTGCTGGACCAACAGGACTGACAGACGCCCAAATGAGCAGCGGTGGTGGCAGGCGAGGGAAGGCTTGAAGCGTGCAAAAGTGACTTCCCTCTGGGTTCTCTATGGAGGATTTGCTTTTCCTTTTTTCTTTTCAGATTTTAAAGCATTTTCAGTTAAAAACAAAAACAAAAACAAAAAAAACCTCAAACAATCTTCTTTCTTCAGTCTGCTGGGCCCCAAAGCAGAGAGAGGTGGCTGGCAAACTACCGCTCCATTTATACCCGTCCTCTCTGGAGGCTGCTGGTGGAAGGTTGCCTTGCGACCTGGGACCAACTTTGTCTCTTTAAACACCTCCTGCCCCAAAGACAATCTTTAAAATTTTTCTAAAAATTAGATATAAGCTGGTTATAACATATATAAAGGAACTCTCTGCTTCATAAATAAGTTTCATGTGAAATCTCTGTCTGCTTCATTCTCTTTAAGCACCTATTTAGGCAAGTTAGAAGATAAGTATCCTGGACAGCAGTGGCGAGGCGCATGGCAGTGACTGTGGGTGTCAGTCAACCTCATATAAGGAGCACAGAGGACATGCATTTTCCTTAGGTCTACTGGGAGGGAGGAAAAGGGAGAGGAAGAAGAAGAAAGAAGGAAGAAGGAAGAAGGAAGAAGGAAGAAGGAGAAGAAGGAGAAGAAGGAGAAGAAAGAAGAAAAGAACATAACAGCAAAAGGTGATTATGTCCCTAAAATAACAAATGAAAGTCTAAGTCAACAAAGATTCTGAATAAAACTTAAATTTCCTCTACTCAACTAAAATTTGCTGCTAAATAAGTAAATAAAAAGAAACGTTATTCTTTTGTACAGGGAAAACACTTATTGGTTGCATTCTGAAAGGTGCATACTTTCTTTTCTTGTAATAATCATTCAAAAGCTTCTTTCTGAGACTATGTAAAAGAGACTCCATGAAATTCTGAGTATGTGTTTTCATAATGTGGCTAAATGTTACAGCTAGTCAGAAAACGAGTTGTAAGACTCAACTGATAGGATACTGTGATACCCTAAAATCTTAATATATCGTGGTTAATATTTTGGCTTGAAAGGTTAAGCATATGAGGAGCAGTGGCTCTGCTTTATGCCAGGGCAATGTCTCCAAAGGGTGTGGGTTTCCTAATGTAACAGCAGTCATACCATATGGTGCTGCTTTCATTGGCATGAGCAGGACAGAAGCTGCCAAAAATCAAATATGCTATTTTGAGCCATGAAACGTGATAAATCTCAAATTTAAAACATACAAATTTTCTAAATTAAAAAAGTCTCTTTTAATTTGAAGGTTTCTAAAAGATTTTACTTTTATAACTCATGGCTCAACTGGGTAATAGTTCTGTCTTTGAGATAAGACAAAGTTTTTTAAAAAGTCAAGAGATGGAGAATAAGCTTGGCAGCAATTCTCTGGGGGGAAAAGTAATATATTTTTATTAACTAGAGGCCTGGTGCACAAAATTTGTGCACTTGGGTTGGGGGTTGTCCCTCAGCCCAGCCTGCACCCTCTCCAATCTGAGACCCCTTGGGGGATGTCCGACTGTCAGTTTAGCCAATAGTCAGACATCCCTCTCATAATCTGGGACTGCTGGGTCCCAACTGCTCGTCTGCCTGCCTCCTGCACACCCCTTATGGGGGACTGAACCCACAACCCAGGCATGAGCCCTTGACCAGAATCTAACCCAGGACCCTACAGTCCACAGGCCGATGCTCTATCCACTAAGCCTAGGGCCAAAACACTCTTTGTGACATAAAGTCTCAGATTCTCTTACACTAACTCAGTGCTAAACAATTTGTGGACAAAAAGGGGGAGCTTCAATAACTCATAAATTCCTAATTGGGTAGGTCATGTTATGTAGTCAGCAAAAGGTTTTTAAGCAAGCCCTGATAGATACCCAAATAAAGATGAGATGCTAATATAAAAAGAAAAAAACTTCTTTCGGTTTATTTTATAAAATTTTTGTGGTAAAATGGAAAAAAAAACTTTTAAAAAATCATCTGTAGCTTGCTTGAAAATACCAACTGGATGGACTATTCTCACAAAATGATCAAATGACCACTGTGGTGTTCTTTTAAATGTTCACAAATTGGCATTTTTCTTTCTTTGAAAACTGGATCAGGTCACCAAACTCCCCAAATTATAATCTTGTCTTTTTTTAGTGGCTTTGCTCCAGATTAACAAAACATAAATAGATCAATTATTCCTGTTGTGAAAGGATCCACTATAAAAAAACAACACCACCTAAAAGCTTAAATGTAACACAACTGTTATTTAAACTATCAACTCCATCAGAACATTTAAAATGTGATTTCAGATAGGGGGTGTGGCTCAGCAGTTGAGCGTGGACCTATGTACCAAGAAGTAATGATTCAATTCTGTGTCAGGGTACATGCCTGGGTTGCGGGCTCCAACCCCCGAAGGAGGCATTCAGGAGGCAGCTGGTCAATTATTCTCTCATTGTTGATGTTTCTAACTCTCTCCCCTTCTCTCTTCCTCTTTCTGAAATCAATAAAAAAATTTTTAAAAAGTGATTCCATTCCCCAAAGAATGATTTCCAACTATTTTTGTGAAGTAACCAGGCATAAAACACCAAGACAACTAACAGTTAATAACTGTGTGTTAATCACTTTCTGTAATATGGTGCAGCAGTGACAAAATGTTCACAGACTGCAGAGGATGGCAGAAGTCTCCTGCAACCTCTTCCTTCAATGGCAAGAACCAAGGTCATTCCCAGGAGTTCTCTCACTTATTCTGCTAACCAAGGAACATGGTTTTGAAAATATAAACCCATTCTTGAATTTTGCTTTGGAACATCAGATGTTCCAAAACATATGGATTGGCAACAGATTAACTTTATGTTTCCCTTGAGCTAATTATTAAACTGTGCTCCCATTCCTGAATACAAGTTGGCCAATGGCTCAGCAACAATTAGTCAAGGATTTAAAAGATTTATATGAAAAGAAGTCACTAATGGACAGTGTTGATCAGTGGTTAGAGTGTCCGCCCACACATCAACGGGGGGAGGGCTCTATTCCTGGTCAAGGAAATGTGCCTGGGTTGCAGGTTTGATCCCTGGCCTTGGTCGGGGCAGAGGCAACAATCGATGTATCTCTCTCTCATCATATTTCTATGTCTCCCTTCCCCTTCCTCCCTCCCTTCTACTCTCTAAAAGCAATGGAAAAATAGCCTTGGGTGATGATTAACAACAACAAAATAGCCACTAATTCATACAGGGACAATTATAAACTAGTGATAATTCACCTGATTAATTTTATATTATAGTAAGAGGTAATTCTCCTAGCCCTAACTGGTTTGGCTCAGTGGATAGAATGCCGGCCTGCGGACTGAAAGGTCCCAGGTTTGATTCCGGTCAAGGGCATGTACCTTGGTTGTGGGCACATCCCTAATAGAAGGTGTGCAGGAGGCAGCTGACCGATGTTTCTCTCATCGATGTTTATAACTCTCTATCCCTCTCTCTTCCTCTCTGTAAAAACTCTAAAATATATCTATTTTTAAAAGTTAATTCTCTTAAATCACAAAAAATCCCTTTTGCTTTTGCTATAAGAAAGCAAAAGCAATCCAATAAGAGAAAAGCAAGATGGTGGAAACAAACAACAATAAGAGCCTACTGATTATTTCATCATTTTATAAACCTTGATTTTGAATACTAAAAGTTCTTTTACTAGAAAGTTTAAAGTTTTTTACTAGGAGAAAAGGACTTCTCTCCACAAATTTTTTGGTGTTTTTGAACTTTTTATAGTAAAAAATCTTGACTATAACCTGGATCAAGAAATCCAATCCTGTCTCTTGATCTATGAGGAGATACTGTGGTATAGCTTCTCCAACTATTTAACACCTAGAGGCCTGATGCACAAAATTCGTGCAAGAGCAGGCCTTCCTTCCCCCGGCTGCTGGCACTGGCTTCCCTCTGGCACCCGGGACCCGGGCTTCCCTTGCAGCCCTGGGCTCAAACGGAAGGACGTCCGGTCTTATTAGCATATTATGCTTTTATTATTATAGGAAAGAAATAAAGAATGGCAGGACAGTGGCAAAAGGGGTGGGGGCATAGCTTACTTTGTTAAGGAAATAAAATGTGAGTTTCCTAAATACCATTTACTTTTCTCTGCTTTTACAGAATGCTAATAACATTTCTGACTAGGAAAGGTTTAAAATCATTATTTTTTTATTTAAAAAAAATTTATGTTGATATTATTGCAGAATTCCCCCCAACCAATACCCACCTACATGTTCCCCCACTTCCCCCGTTTCCTTGGTCTTTACCAAATTACTGTCCACAGATGCCATTTGTTAGTCCTCATCCATAACCTTGAGAATTTTATAATTATGAAGTTTCATTTTGCTGATTAAACTAGCAAAACTTGACTATGAGAGAGAGGCGAGAGATCCTTTTATTTTTGGTAGAAGGAACACATTAAGTTCAGTTACCTGTGCTGTGAACATTTCCCTCAGCTCTAGTCTGGCTCCCAGTAGTTTCAGTGAAATCTGTGATGCCAGCTCTTTAGAATGTGAAATGAGCAAATTGATAGGTAAGTCTTTAATGAAAGGAGTGGTAAACTTTTGTCTCTCCCCAGAAAGTCTATTCTTAGTCCTATTCCTGGTTAAGTGCTTCAGGTCGGACTTCATTCCTGAGACAGGGGTATAGCAAATGACTCCAATCATACACATGTAACATTCCCAATGGTTCAGGGGCTCTGACAATAGCAAACAAAATATTTACAATAATGCTGGCACAAACGGCTGCGTGGGGGTAAGAGCTACTTTGGCCACCTTGCCATCACGTGGAGGCTGTAAAACAGGTCAGCCAGAAGCAGATGTTAAGAAGAAATCATTCCAACTAAGAGGCTGAGCCCCCAATATCTAGCTAAGCCCAAAGCCATATGAAATAAATTCTCTTTTACCTTAAGCTAGTTGAGATAGAACTTCGATAGAATCATATCTCCTAAATATAGCAAGGAACAATATACCTGTGTTTAAATCTCACTCTGATGAAACAAAGGTGAAAGAAACATTAGAATAATTTTACTCTTTAATCTAGCACATGATTAAGGTTCCAATAACATAGTAACTAGGTCTTTTTTCTTTTAAAGAAATCCAATGGTATTATGCACACTGTATGCTAAATGCAATGAAGTCACCCAAATTTAAGGAGATATGGGAAAAGGGAACATATTTTTAAAACATCAAAGTTAACTCTATACTCTGACAAACGAGCCTGTTTAATTCCAAAGCACGTTTAACAGCAACTTCTAATATTCTCCACAAGTAACGTGACACACTTTCATACTCTATATTACCTAATCTCAATGGGATTTGTCAGCCTCCTAAATCCCATCTTTTAATAAGGCCTAGAAGAGTTTTTCACTTCTTTATTTCACTTCGTTTTTTTTTAATGAGTAGATGGCGAACTGAGTTTATATCTCAGTATTAAATAAATTCTATTATCAGATCCCTGGCTGCAGCTACAGCATGCTGAAACCCCAAAGGGGATTTCAATGATGGTCTCACAACAGAACACGTCAAACAGGAGTTTTGTAGAACTATCCTATATAATAAAAGCCTAATATGCAAATCAACCAAACTGTGGAATAACTGGTTGGGGTGGGGGGCAGTCAGCTAGTGGGTGGCGCCAAGCCAGCCAAGGCAGTTGCCATTGGGCAGAGGGAGGGGAAAGCAATAGGGAGGTGGTAGCAACTGGTGGCAGCAGCAGAGGGGCATTCGGGGGGGCACTGTCCTTCCCTCCCCCATCATCCCAATGGTCACCTCCCTCAGAGGAAAGCCACCAGAGGTGGCAGAGTGATGGGGGGCAGGGCCCGTTGTTCACCTGCTGGCACTGTCCCCCAGCCCACTGGTCACCTCCCACAAAGGGAGGCCAGACTGTGGCTTAGGCCCGCTCTCTAAGCTATCAGTCAGACATCCCCCAAGGGTTCCTGGACTGCAACAGGGAGCAGGCCGGGCTGAGAGGCATCATCCGGCCCTGGAGTGCACAAATTTTCGTGCAGCGGGCCTCTAGTTAAAAATAAAACACCTGCCTCTCTGGAAGACCCAGAGGCTGTTGCTGTCTTTAAGCAGTCCTGGAAAGAAGGCATCCTGTTTGTCATCTCAGAGATAGGTCTGAAACAAAACTAACCCAAAAAGAGTTTTGTGGCCATTGATCCATAATAGTTGCTGTTACAATTACTACGAGGATACAAGAGTCAAGAGACAGGAGAGAAAGCAGAAGGGGAAAAGTGCATTAAACAAAAAGACAAGTGTAGAAAGACAATTTGCTCATGTTTTCACACGGTGGCTAGATTGCTGATGCAAAAATGTGGTAAATGGCCCTAGCCAGTTTGGTTCAGTGGATACAGCGTCGGCCTGGGAACTGAAAGATTCCAGGTTCAATTCCAGTCAAGGGCACATCTCCAGGTTGTGGGCTTGATCCCTAAGTGGGGGACTTGCAGGAGGCAGCCAATCATGATTCTCTCTCATCGTGGATGTTTCTATCTCACTCTCCCTCTTCCTTCCTCTCTGAAATCAACAAAAATAAATATTTTTTTAAATGTGGTAAACGTTCACAGACTGGTAAATATTAACATGCTCAATTTTGCGATTCAAAGCATTGTGAACTATTTAATGCTTGGAATAACTCTAGTTTGACTTTACAGTGACTATCTCAGATGATAATGATCCTCGACATAATTCACTGCACAAAATGTAAACATTACCACTGCTTTTAATGCATACCAAAAGGCACATTCAATTGTTGAATCACATAAGGGGCAAAAATTTCATTCTTTACAGCACATCTACATTTATTAATATATTTCTCCTTCTGCCTTATCAACTACAAGATTAAGTATAAGTGGGGATAAAAGTACCACTTATTAGGCATTTGTTCACCGTCACACCAATTCGATTTACCTCTGCTGTGTCGCTGACACACTGCTCTGAAACATTTGTTTGCTGTTCAAGAAAAGACATACTAGTATCTAATTTGAAACAGCTAACCTCAAGATTCAAGAATCACAGCAACAGACTACCATAAATTATCAAAATATCTGATCTTATAATACTTAAATACCTTCATTCCTAGTTCGTGTAGCCCAAAGAAACACAGTAAAACACATCCTTAAAAAAAGACTGGCAAGCAAAGCCACTTATTAACTATTAAGAAAAATGATAATGTCCTTAGCTACAGCAGTGTGTAAATGTAATAAAAATAACTGGGTAAGAAGATTTGTGCTAGTGGAAGGAAAAAAAATACTTAGGGAACAAAATTATTAAAGGATATCTTTTTATATCTCACCTGTAGATTTAAAATGGAGAATGTTAAATTATAATTGCTTTGCCACACACACCTAAGGTAGCTTAGAAAAACAGCTCATTGTAAAAGAATTGAACCATAAAATAAATAAATTACTAGATTCCGCTATCTTAAGGCTGATGTAAAGTTTTAACTTCCACTAGGCGTGCCACAACTCATGAGTATGGAGTGGGTGATCTGTCATCAAGGCACTACAGCAGCTGTCAGTATTTTGGCAACCACTTTTCTTTCAAACTAAGCCTGACTTTTCCAATTGGTAAGCACTCAACTTTACTACAGCCACAATCAGATCTGGCCAACTCAAAAGCCCTAATGATAACAAAAATATTTTGTTCCATCCTTTTATTAACTTAAGAAAAGCAAATTTCTGTCTGTCTGGTGTGTAAATTGAAATGAACAGTACTTATTGACTTAATTGACTCAGGTTCTCCTCCTAAAATGTGACTCTTCACCTATTTAACTTTTATAGTTCTACATATCATCTTCTATTTGCAAAGTGCTTAATCAATAGTATCCTAAATCTTGTGTGCATGTGAAAAGGGAAGAGAAAAAAAAAAAGAGTAATCCATTTATGTAATGATGGGTTAGATTATTGGAATAACCCTCAAGCTATAAACAACTGGAAATGTTGAAAGATAAAAAGTCTCTTAAAAGCAACAAAGAGCTAACAATACTGTAGGCTTTACCAAGCCAAAGCTGAAGGAAAGGGGTGACCAGATAATAGAAGAGCTCAAAGGTCACTTTTCCTTTAAAGGCCCTTGCTAAATCCATAACAGATCTTCCTTTAAAAAACACCCAAATATTTTTATTGATTTTTTTTAGAGAGAGAGAAAGGGACAGGGAAAGAGAGACAGAAACACTGATGAGCGACTGGCAGCCTCCTGCACACCCCACGTTGGGATTGAGCCCACAACCCAGGTGTGTGCCCTGAACGGGAATCGTACCATGACCTCCTGCTCCACTGATCAACACTCAACCACTGAGTAATACCAACTAAGATTTTCAAATTACCATTAATAAAAACCAACTGGAATAAATTCAAAGAGTATTTTCATTTCTACATTACCTATTTCCTTCTGGCCACCTCTGTATACACACTTAACTTCAGTATTTGTCCATTTGTTTAATAAATTTTGGTTCAGCCAAAACCGGTTTGGCTCAGTGGATAGAGGGTCAGACTGCAGACTGAAAGGTCCCAGGTTCGATTCCGGTCGAGGGCATGTACCTTGCTGCGGGCACATCCCCAGTGGGGGGCATGCAAGAGGCAGCTGGTCGATGTTTCTCTCTCATCGATGTTTCTGACTTTCTATCCCTCTCCCTTCCACTCTGTAAAAAAACAATAAAATATATTTTTAAAAAATAAATTTTGGTTCAAAAACATCATAAAATATGTACAAACACTGTCACATATTTTCCTAGCAAAAGGAGATGTTGTAGGTACTTATCACAAAATATTACATGACAAAACTGTTCTTCCTGAATGGCTAATCAGATAAGAATAATATGTTTCATTTTTATCCTTAAAGGTAATTTGTTCATCCATTGAATTTTGAGTTTCAGAAAATTCATCTAGGATATCGTCATAAAAAAACTCAGTCTAAAATGTTTCTTCTATGCTATTAGAGAATAGACCAGTGCTGCCCCAAAGAAATGTACGATGAGCAACATATGTAATTTTACATTTCCTAGTAGCAACATTAAAAAGGTAAAAAGAAACAGGTGCAATTAACTTAAGTATATTTTATTTAACCCAAAATGTACAGTGTTATTTCAACAATGTAATCAAAATAAAAAATTGAGCTATTTTAAATTTCTTTTCTTGTTCCAAGTCTTTGAAACCCATATATACTCTATATTTACAGCACCTGGCAAGCGTACTTTTTAAGTGCTCCATAACCACAGGTGGATGGTAGCTACCATACTGGAAAGCATTAAGACGAAGGTGCTGCTATTTGTCTCTTTACATTTATCTTCTAACCCATATCATCATGAAATACTTTCTTCTGTCAGAGTTCTCTTCTCTCTGCCATTATGGGCAGAAAATGAAAAATTTTGAATTTTCAACTGTGTTCAATGAAAGCTTAAACTACAAAGATGGTCTCTTAGAATTAAAAAGGATCCAATGTATCCATATGGTAACTACAAGACTAAAAAAGTAAGTTTTCTCTTTGTTGAGAAATTTCTAAAAAAGAATGATAGCCATTACATATTAATCTTCACAAATATTGTTCAAGAAAGAAACTCTAAAACTGAATCCAATGGTACAAAAGGTAAAAAATGAGACAAACTTGAAAAAAAATCTTCAAGGAACAGAAAAATATAAAAAGTGATCTAGCAGATTTGAATTAGAAGAGCATAACAACTTTGAAAAAGAAAACTGAAAGATTCATACTTCCTGATTTCAAGACTGACTATTCAACAACACTAAGAGTGTGATATTGATGAAAGCATACAGATAGATATATAGACATAGATATAGATAAAAGGAATGAATCTTGAAAGGGTTAAAGAGAATAAAACGGGGCAGAGGAAACTTACTATGTTTAACAGATATCTTGCAGAAAGCTTGTAGCCTTGAGCACAGCATAGCTTAGATAACCAGAGCCCTTACGCCAGCAGAAACTGCCAGCAATTCTGTCCTATCCAATAAAGAGGGAATATGCAAATTGACCATCACACCACGACAAAGATAGAAGTGCCCAATCCCCTCAGCCCCGCTGGAGTCCCACAGTCCTTACAGCCCAGCCAGTGAGGGGTTGGGGGAAGTAGGCACACGATGAGGCTGGACCCTCCTTCAGCCCCCTAGCCACTCAGGGCCAGCCTGAGGCACAGGCAACCCTCAGATGTTGGCTGCCCAGATGAGGCCCAACGCACAGGCAAGCCTGGGATGTTGGCTGCCCAGCAGCCCAGGGCTGCCTGAGGCTTAGGTAACCAGGGCCAGCCAAGGCTTGTGTTGCCTGCAGTGGCTGCAGCAAAGGTGTGATGGGAGCATTGCCTTTCCCTGAGGGCTCCCACTCTGTGAGAGAGGGAAGGCTGGGCTGAGGAAACTCTCCTACCCCCCGCCTCCGGTGCATGAATTTTCAATCACCGGGCCTTTAGTAGCTGATTAAAGCCTTTCCCCCGCTTCAGTCGATGCTGATTCCTTTTTCAGTCTCAGCCTGACTACACCCAGATGCCAGAATAAAAATTTCTTTGGTATATTACAGCCTCATGTCATAGGTGCATGACCCTGGCCCACTCCAAACCTTTCAAATCTATGCATGTGTTAAAATTCATATACAGCACACCAAGCCCCCCCCAAAAAATAAAGCAAATTTTATTGCATGTGAATTGTACCTTTTTTTTTTTAAGGAAAAAATTATGATCTATGGTTAATTTGGTTAAAAAAGAAGAGTTAAGCAGCTGAGCATAACTGAAGAGAAAATTAGTAAATTGGAAGATAAACAGAAATTATCCAGAATGTAGCATTTGAAGAGGTTAATAGAAATGGAGGCTTCCAACGCAGTAGCCAACAAAAAGCAGGAGCCACGGCTCTGCACTGCCCCATGGCCACAGCCCTCAACAAGGGCCACAAAGTAACCACGAACATGGGCAAGCTGAGCATTGTCGTGAACGCCTCACCAAGCACAGCAAGTTTGCGTAGGACAGAGTCTGAGAGGTATGCAGCTTTGCTTCATACAAGCACAGTGCTTTGGAGCTGCTCAAGGTCTCAAAGGACAAACAGGCCAAATTCATCAAGAAATGAAAGGGGACACACACATCCATGCCAAGAGGAAGCAAGAGGAGCTGAGTAATGCCCTGGCTGCCAAGAGAAAAGCAGTTGCCCAGAACTGAGTCCCCACCCTTCCCACTCTGTACATAATAAAACCTCTACAGAAAAAATACAGACATAGAAAAACAGCAAAAAAAAAAAAACCCTAACTTAACTGAAGTTCTAGAAGAAGAAGAGATAGAGTAGGGGCAGAGGCAGATAATGGCTGAGAATTTTCTTGAAGGGATAAAAGATAACAAGTCAAGGATATTCAATAAAGCCCAAGCCAGACAAATAAAAGTAAATTCACACCTATACATATTGTAGTGAATAAGGGAACACAAAGATAGAAGATTTAAAAAGCAATAAGAATTTGCTAAGTACTCAATAGCATCAGTATAAATCAAAAGACAGTAGAAAGAAGAAAATGAGCTTGAAGGAAAAAATATTCCAACCTAAAATTATATACTATGATAAGATTTTTTAAGGCTACAAATTCCCCCACTTCATATGCACACCCCTGTGAATATGACATTGTCATTCTTCCATTCAACAGATGACACCTCATTTCTCCACACTTTGGAATTTAAGGTTGGACAGCTGAAGTGCTTTGCAAATAGGATAGCAGAGTGTTTGTGTCCTGGGGCTTGGCATTTCTATACTGCTTTTTGAACCTAGTCACCATGTAAAGAAGTTTAAGCTGAATTATAACAGATACGCTGCCCGGGTTCCTACCTCACTCAAGTAAACCACCAGTAATATAAGTAAGGCCATCTGGGACTGTCCAGTCCCATTTGACTTGACAAGTGGCTATAGATATATGAATGAGTTTAGTTGACACCATGCAGACCAGAGACAAGTAATTTCACTGAGCCTTGCCCAAATTGCTGACCCACAGATTCAAGGGCACACAGCATTTTTGTGTCACTAAGTGTGGGATGGGATGGTTTGTTACCCAGAAATAGATAAGTGACACTTAGATTCAGCAAAAGTATCTTTAAAAAATAGAATATAATAAAGACTTTTCCACACAAACAAAACCTGACAGCTGGCCACCAGGAGACCCTCACTAAAAGAAATTCTAGAGCCTGTATTACAGACAGAAGGGGAATGCCACATGGAAGACCAAAGATGCAAGAAGTTATGAGGAGAAAAGAAAAGAGCAAAGTATGTGGATTAAAAAAAAAACACAAAAAAAACATCGCTTTTGCAATACAATAATAATAGTACCTTAATTAAAAATATTCAATGCCAGCAACCACTCCCAGGTATTCTGATTTAATTTACCTGAGACACCTAGGTGTTGATGTTTTTTTCCAAAATAACACTACCTTGCTCAGCTGGCATGGCTCAATGGCTGAGCATCAATCTATGAACCAGAAGGTCGGGGGTGATTCCCGGCCAGGGCATATACCAGGGTTGCGGGCTCAATCCTCAGTGGGGGGTGTGCCGGAGGCAGCCGATCCATGATTCTCTCTCATCATCAGTGTTTCTCTCTCTCTCTCCCCCTCTCCCTTCCTCTATGAAATAAAAACTATATCCTGTCTAATAAATACAGAATATGCAAATTTACTGTAACTGCGTGACAAAGATGGAAGCGCCCACAGCCAATACGGAGGGACTATGCAAACTGACACGACAAGTCGAGAGGCAGAAGGTGGCTCCAGGCTGGAGCAAAGGCAGTGCCGGCAGCCAGGGTAAGAAGGCCTATTCTTGCATGAATCTTCGTGCATTGGGCCTCTAGTATATGTATAAATCACCCTACTTTGATACAATTAGGTTTAAACCACTGATTTAAATTTTTAAAAAACTTATGATTGTATATATATAAAATTGGCATTAATCCCCGTCTTCATTCCCCTTTTATTTGGCTTGCCTTTTTTGAAATTACTGACTTATGATTTTCCATTGAAATAAGCCTTAAAGAAAATTATTGCCACTATAATGCAAAGTGGCTGATACTAAAGTCTAAAAAACAATTACTATGTCATTTCTACTTATTTCCTGTCAACAGAATATAATTATAAATCCACAGGGAGTCCCCAGTTGCAAGCATCCAAGAAAATCTCAACTAAGGCTAAAGCTAAACAGGTTTTATGGTTAAATATTCTTCTATAGTATATTTAGCAAAATAGGAACTAATATAAAAGACTTTTGAACCAATGATTCCACTTCTAGGAATATATCCTAAGAAACCAGAAACACCAATCAGAAAGAATATATGCACCCCTAAGTTCATAGCAGCACAATTTACAATAGCTAAGATTTGGAAACAGACCAAGTGCCATCAGTAAGTGGGTGGATTTTAAAAACCTGTAGTATGCCCTAACCGGTTTGGCTCAGTGAATAGAGTGTCGGCCTGCAGACTGAAGGGTCCCAGGTTCGATTCCAGTCAAGGGCATGTACCTTGGTTGCGGGCACATCCCCAGTCGGGGGTGTGTAGGAGGCAGCTGATCAATGTTTCTCTCTCTCTGTCCTTCTCCCTTCCTCTCTGTAAAAGAATCAATAAAATATAAATAAAAACAACACAACCCAGGAGGAGAAAAATTTGTTCATAAAAACTATAATATGTTGTTAAAATAAAGACACAAATATATGAAAAGACATCCCATATTCAAGAATTTTTAATACTGTCAATACAACACCCTAAGACAGTGGTCGGCAAACTCATTAGTCAACAGAGCCAAATATCAATAGTACAATGATTGAAATTTCTTTTAAGAGCCAAATTTTTTAAACTTAAACTTCTAACGCCACTTCTTCAAAACAGACTTGCCCAGGCCGTGGTATTTTGTGGAAGAGCCACACTCAAGGGGCCAAAGAGCTGCATGTGGCTCACAAGCCACAGTTTGCTGACTTCGATAGATATTGCATTCAATCTGTAGGTCTCTTAGGGCCAGCAAGAGACCTACAGATTGAATGCAATATCTATCGAATTCCCAAGTCACTTTTTTGTAGAAATAGAAAATAGTCATCCTAAAATTCAGATGGAATTTCAAGAGATTCTGAATAGACAAAATAATCTTAAGCAATGTTTAAGATCTCATATTTATTGATTTCAAACTTATTATAAAGCTACAATAATCAAATATGGTACTGGCATACACACAAGCATACAGGCAAATGATATACAATAAAAAGCCCAGAAATAAATGTTGGCATATGCAAGGTGGGGCAAAAGTAAGTTTACAGTTACGAGCACCCAAACAGAATTTATTAGAACTATAAACCTACTTTTGCCCCACCCTGTATATGGTCAAATGATTTTCTCACAAGGGTGCCAAGACCATTAAATGAGGAAAGAACAGTCTTTTCAACAAATAGTGCTGGAAAAGTTGAGTATCCGCATGTAAAGGAATAAAGTTGGATCCTTACCTACAGGATGTACAAAATTAACTAAAAAACGGACCAATGGCCTAAAAGCCATTGGGGAAAACTTCATGACACTGAATTTTGGAAATAGTGTCTCAGTTGTGACACCAAAAATACAGACAATAAAGGAAAAAATAGATAAAATGGACATCAAAATTAAAAATCATGCATCCTAGGACACAATCATCAGAGTGAAAAGCAACCCTTGGAATGGGAGAAAATATCTACAAATCACTTACCTGATAAAAGATTAATATCCAGAATATATTAAGAATGCCTAAAATCCAACAACATCATCAAACACAACCTGATTAAAAAATGGGCAAAGGACTTAAATAGACATTTCTCTAAAGAAGTTTATAAATGAGTAGTAATAAGCACATGAAAACTGATGCTCAACATCACTAGTCATTAGGGAAATGTAATCAAAACCACAAGGGGATACGATACCACTTTATATCCATTTAAACAAAAAATACACAGAAATCAGTAAGTGTTGGAGAAGATATGAAGAAATTGTGATTGTGTACTGTTGGTGGGAAGGTAAAATTGTGCAGCCATTGTGGAAAACAGTATGGAGGTTCCTCAAAATTTTAAAAATAGATCTACTATATGATCTAGCAATTCCACTTCTGAGTTTACCCAAAAGAATTAAAAGCAGGGTCTTAGATATTTGTACATCTATGTTCACAGCATCAATATTCACAATAACCCAGAGGTACAAACAACCCAAATGTCCATTTATGAATGAATAAACAAAATGAGAGTATATCCTATCTGTAATGGTGTATGTTATCCAGCCTTCTAAAGGAATTAAATTCTGCTACATGCTACCACATGGATGAACCTTGAAGACAGACATTACGCTAAGTGACTATGCCAGACACAAAAGGACATACTGTATATAGTATGATTCCACTTATCTGAGGTAGCTGAGTAGTCAAAGTTAGAGGTATAAATTAGAATGGTGGTTGCTAGGAGCTGGGGAGAGGGGAATGGAGAGCTTTTTTTTTATGTACATAATAGCATTTCAGTTTGGAATCATGTGAATTTCTGGAGATGGTTGGTAGTGATAGTTTCACAACAATGTGAATGTACTCAATCATTCCAAACTATACACAGAGCATGTCAAACTCGCTGCATGCGGCCCACAATGAATATTGTTTCAGCCTAGCCAATATAACGGTATGTAAGAAACATTTTTAGTAAAAATTTCATAACTTAATTTTTACAATGTCCTGTTATACATCATCAATAATGAACTTCAATGTTCACTAATGATTACTATAATCATGTTGCTTTCATTTCCCTTACATGCCTTAAGTGCAGGCGCACCATTTCTTTCCACTAATACTAGCAGTGAATATTTTAGTGGATTGCCACACCATTAGTCTTGTACTAAGCGGTTTGGTGTGCGCAACAAGAAATATTTTGTTTTTGGAGAACAAGAAAAATAGGTTTATTTGTGTTACGCTTATTAATTTGTGCAGTTATTCAGTGACTAATAAGTTAATGTTCAAGAAAAAATATTAATTTTTATTAAAATGTTCTATTGTTTTATGTTAACAATTACTCACTTATTTCAGCCCTTTTATTCAGCATGTCTTTACTGAAATAAACCTACGTTTTTATGACAATTGAAGCTTTTTTTTGAGGCACACACAAAATTAAACCTTGTTTATCTGGACTGTGTTAGCCTTTGAGTTTGACATGCTTGTTGTACATCTAAAAATGGTTAAAATAGACCTGGTTTGCATTTCTCTGTGGTTAAAGCATTGATTGGCCTATGCACCAAAGGGCCAAGGGTTCGATTCCCTGTTAAGGGCACGGCGTACCTCCATTGCGGTTCACTCCAGCCCCATAGCCACATGAGGGAGACAGCCTATCGATGTGTCTCTCTCACACGAATGTTTCTGTCTTTCTCTCTGCTTCCCCTCTCATACCCCCTGGCCACTTGTTTCTCCCTTCCACTCTCTCTAAAAACCAATGGAAAAAACATCCTTGGGTGATAATTTTTTTTTAAAAAGTTAAAATAGCAAATTCTATGTTACGCATATTTTACCACACACACACACAAAAAAAAAGAGTAAGAAAAATGGATGGCCTGAGTCAACCAAAGGACTCGTATGCATGCATATAAGCACAACCAATGGACATAAGGCATTGGGGGGGGGGGGTGAAGATATGAGACAGGGGGTAAGGGAGGCTGGGGGAAGGTCAACAGGGAAAAAAAGGGAGCTATATGTACTACTTTAAACAATAAAAAAAAAGTGTCCCTGGGGGGAGGATATGGGGGGGGGGGGAGGAAAACATATGTACTACTATTAAATATAAGTTATACTGCAAAAAAAAGCAATAAAAAATATATTTTTAAAAAGGTATTTTTTAAGTGCCCCCCCCCCCCCAAAAAGAGAAAACAAAATGGATGGCATTAAGTTTTGTGTTGTTTTTGAACTTGTATGCTGCTGGTAATCTATACATATAAAAGGCTAATATCCAAAGTGTCCCATTGGAATTTGACCAGGAGACCAGAAGTTTCGATTGCTCGCTATGACTAGTCATTAGGGAACGAAGGGGGTGGTGCTGAATGAAGGAAGGCCCCGAAAGGCCCTGGTCACTGGCTAGGCCTAGGGACCCCACTCATGCATGAATGTCCTGCGCTGGGCCTCTAAAAAATAATAAAACAAAACAAAGAGTGGGGTAGATGCCATGTTTGAAAACAAGCTTTACAAAACCAGATTCTCCTTGTTTGCACTGGTAGCAGAGAAACTTAAAGTAATTAAGTTTCTAATTAGTCAGTGGAAAGCTACTTTGTTTTTCATCAAGGATTTATTGACCACATAAGAGGCACTTTGGTTAGGAACTAGAAACATAATGTGTTCCTCTAAGCATTCTTATATACTCAGAGCCCAGGAGACAAGGTGTTCCTACACAAACACAATATTAGATGATACAATGAATAAAATTTAGGTATTACACAATTTTTTAAAATTTATTTTTTAAGATTATGCTAAGATTTTTTAAAAAAATATATTTTAGAAAGAAGGAGAGAGGGATAGAAAGTTAGAAACATCGATGAGAGGAGGATCCAAGATGGCAGCATAAACACTTAAATTGCTGCCTCACACAACAATTTCAAAACTACAACTAAAAGGCAAAACGGACATCATCCAGAACCACCAGAAAGCTGGCTGAGTGGAAATTCTATAACTAGAAGGAAAGATAAAAGGACACTGAGACTCGGCAGAGGTGCGGAGGGCAGAGGTGCGGAGGGCAGAGGTGCGGAGACGGGCATGAGCGGAAGGGGTGGGCAGCTGAATACGTGGCTGGTTTTCTTGAACAGGGAGGGAGACAAAGGCTCCCTACTGCACTGAACCCCATTTACGGGTGTCTCGGGGAAACTAGACTCATACAGGGTGAAACTGAACTGTCAGGAGGAAACACACTGAGACTCGAAGCTGCAGAGGTGCGTGAGCTCGCGCACAGGGCGCGTGGCTGGATCTCTCATTCGTGAGGAAAACAAATCTCCCGACTGCACTGTACTCCAGTTCTGGTTGGAACTTTGGGTATCCAGACTCATCTGGGGAGAAATTGGATTGTCTGATAGCGGGCAAAACTCGAGGGCAGCTTTCTCTCAGAGGCACGTGCAGCCATTGCTGCAGGACACGGAGATCCAGGCGCCGCTTAGTGCCAGGCTGAGAGAAAACCAAAGCTGACTGCTCTGCTCTGAGACTCCGCCCCATCCTAACCAAGCACAGCTCTCCCAGTGTAGACACAGCTGATCCTCAGAGCCAACTGGCCTGGAGGTCAACTCCTCCCAGTAATACCAACAACAATCTAGACTTAACTACAACAAGACAGTGCAGCCCATAAAGGGGTGCACCAAGAGTATCCACCTCAGGTAACTGGGGAGACTGAGCCACTGTTCCCTAGAGGATACCTTCCACACAAACCTACTCGACCAACTCAGGGAAGCAGCAAAAATGCAGAGACAAGGAAACAGATCACAATTGAAAGAAATGGAGGAAAACAAATGACTGCACAGAGAGTTCAAAACCACGGTTATAAGGTTTTTCAAGAATTTCCCCTAAAAAAGACCTATAAATTTAACGAGACCCTTGAGGATATGAAAAAGGACCAAGTAGATATTAAGCATACACTGACTGAAATAAAAAATATTATAGAGACCACAAAAATCAAGTCAAAGATTTGAAATATAAAGAAGCAAAAAACACTCAGCTGGAAAAGCAAAAAGAAAAAATAATCCAAAAATGTGAAGAAAGTGTAAGGAGCCTCTGGGACAACCTCAAACATACCAACATCCGAATTATGGGGGTGCCAGAAAGAGAGAGAGAGCAAGATACTGAAAACCTATTTGAAGAAATAGTGACCGAAAACTTCCCACACCTGGTGAAAGAAATTGACTTCAGAGTCCAAGAAGCGCACCGAACCCCAATATATAGGAACCCTAAGAGGACCACACCAAGGCACACCATAATTAAAATGCCAAGAGCAAAAGACAAAGAGAATATTAAAAGCAGCAAGAGAAAAACAGATGGTTACCTATAAGGGAGCACCCATATGATTGTCAGCGGATTTCTCAACAGAAACGATGCAGGCCAGACGCAAGTGGCAAGAAATATTCAAGGTGATGAACAGCAAGAATCTACAACCAAGATTACTCTACCCAGCAAAGCTATCATGCAGAATTGAAGGTCAGATAAAGAGCTTCACAGATAAGAAAAAGCTAAAGGAGTTCATCAACACCACACCAGTATTATATAAAATACTGAAAGGTATTCTTTAAGAAGAGGAGGAAAAAGAAAAAGATAAAGGTAAAAATTATGAACAACAAATAAACATCACTCAATAAGTGAACCTAAAAATCAAGTGAATTAAAAGTCTGATGAACAGAATAAACTGATGAATATAATAGAATCAGAGGCATAGAAAGGGAAAGGACTGACAATTTTGGGGGGGGAAAGGGGTGTGGAAGGTGCAAGAAGAGACTGAACAAAAATCATACACTTATAGATGAGGACAGTGGGGAAAAGATAAGGGCAGAGAATGGGGTGGGTACCGGGTGGAGGAGAGCTATGAGGAGGAAAAAAAGGAACAATTGTAATAATCTGAACAATAAAGATTTATTAAATTAAAAATAAAAAAAGAAGGGAAAAAAAATCGATGAGAGAGAAACATTGACCAGCTGCCTCTTGCACATCCCCTACTAGGTATGTGCCTGCAACCAAGGTACATGCCCTTGACCAGAACTGAACCTGGAATCCTTCAGTCCGCAGGTCGATATTCTATCCATTAAGCCAAACCGGTTAGGGTTAGGTATTACACAATTTATTGAGAAATTTCTGGCTGTATCCAAAATGTTCACATCTTTGTGATCTTGACTCCTACATTCTTAAAGCTAAGATTCTTCTTTACAGTAGCTACTATGGTGCTTTTCCTAACCATTTTGGATCTATTCCAGAATTGCATTTAAACCATTTCTGGTCTACTTTCCTTGAGGCCTCCCTGGCTCAGAAAACATTATTTGGGGCACAAGGTCCTAAGGGTTTGGCTCTACCTCAAAATTAACCAACATGGTGACAATTTAGGCTAAACATCTATATTTACTTTTGCTGAAATTGAACTTCAGAAAAGGTTCTGAGGGAGGAAAAAAAGAAAAGCAGGGCATCTTTACTCTGTGAGTCATAAGTGAAACCTGAGACAACAAGCAACTCTCTTGGGAACCGAATAGATTAAAAAACAAACAAGCATGGCTATGGCCTTAAAGTACTTAAAAATTATAAATCATATTTCTGACATGATTTGAATCTCCTTCTTTCTTTAATGAGCATTTATATTCCCCCTATTCCTTTCCAGCATCTCCAATCTTTCACCCTCTCCTGGATTGCTTTCTCTTTGCCTTTAAATTAAAATGTTTCCTTAATCTTGACAAACCTTTAACTGGGATTTGCTTCCTCCCAATTGGTCTTGCCTCTTGACACTATCAAACTTCTGATAGTGACAAGTCACTAAAATAGCCTCAAATATTCCAAATCTGGATTCTATAAAACCTGGCCTACCACTAATTTACCAAAAAGCATTCTTTTTAGTCAGTCATTAACTTTAACTGTTATTTTATTTACCCTAGTGATCACCACCACCTCCTTTCAAATTTCCCCTTCCTGGGCTCCCACAGCTAAAATTTTCCTCCTTGGCTTCCACAACTAAACTCCTCTAAATCTTCTTTTAACTTTCAACCACTCCTGTTCCCTGTAATTTCCTCAACAAGCCTCTTTCCAACCCTTAATTTTGAGCATTCCCTAGGGCTCAGTCCTTGGAATCATACTCTTCTATTTACACATTCTTTAAGAGGGCTCAACCATTTTCATACCTCCAACTATAGCCTCTTAAACTGGATTACTCTAAAATTTAGATTTGGTTCAAGATTCAGTTCCAAATTTACACCTCCTTACAGGAAACTGCTCGAAGTGCCTGGCTGTCATTTAGAATTCCACACAAGCTAAGACTACATATGTCTGAAGAGGCAGCCTAACAGTTCAACTTTGACTTCTCTTCACCTGGTTAAGTTCTACCATTCCTTCAGCTCAATCATCATTTTCTCAAGAAATTTCTTGACAATCTAATTAGCCAAATGCACCTCTCTTTCATAGCATTTATCAGAGCTATGATTTTCCATTTATTTTGTGATTCTTTAATGCTACCCTTTTCATTAGATGGATGGCAGGTTTAATAAGAGAACTGGGCATGTCCTTTAGCAGCGAGGGGTAAAGGGTATGATAATCACCATATCCCCAGCATCTACCATTAAGTTTTAGGCATGTATTAAATAATATTTATCGAATGAATAAAAGCACTCTAAATGTTTCCTAGGTAATGCGTCTTCCACCAATCCCATTTCCATCTCCACTCATATTAGTCCATCATAGTTCAGGTGTTTTCTTCATAGTTTAATCACAAGAGCAGTTTACTTAATGAGCTCCTTCTGATTTTCCTTACTTCATTCCACATTGCCACAAGAATAATTTCCTACCCAATAATCTTCAGTGACTTCCTATTTCCCCCCAAAATGAATGTAAGCTAAAGTTTAGACATTTCACCAAAGAACTCAATTTGCCAAGAACATTAATGTCATCTACTCAGGGCAGCCTCTCCTTAGCCATGGCCTTGAAATACACTGAGTCTTCTCTTTGACTCTCCTTTTTCTAAGTTCCCTGAAGACCACCACACCTTGTCAATGTTACTATTTATGCTCCTTTACTTCAGCAACAAATAAGGCACCACTAGCAGAAGAGGCATATCAGCCTGAATAAGCTGATATTTTTTAAACTAGGTTGTCTGACAACCAGAATTGGATATTAAGAGTCCATTTTAGTGAATAACTTTATGAACAATTATTCAATTTGCTGGGGGAAAATTAAAAAAAAATACATATAAACACTAGATAATGTAAGCCAGGCATCACCACTTTTAATATGTGCAAAAAGACCAAATTTTGCTGCAAAAAATATACACACAGCTATTTCTAGAATAATCTGTTTCCGTGCTGATGGCAAAAATTCACCTTGGTTGAATTTGCTTTCTATTTCTTTTTTTAAATATATTTTTATTGATTTCAGAGAGGAAGGGAGAGGGAGAGTGAAAAACATCAGTGATGAGAGAGAATCATTGATTGGCTGCCTCCTTCACACCCTCTACTGGGGCTCAAGCCCGCAACCGGGGCAAGTGCCCTTGACTGGAATCATACCCCAGACCCTTCAGTCTGCAGGCCAACGCTCTACCCACTGAGCCAAACTGGCGAGGGCTGCTTTCTTTCTTTTTCTCTGCTAAAGATTTGATGAATTCTCAAGTGTTGCGAGGGAAAAAAAGTAACCATTCTGGGGGAAATATTATGTTATAGAAATAATAGGTTGGGCAAAAGTAGGTTTACAGTTTTTGGATGGAAAACTTATAATAGTAAAAGCATAATTCACTAATTAGACCTGACATCCTTCTGGATGACCTTCCAGATGAAGCCAGGGCTGTGAGGGAAGGCCAGGTCCCGGGTGCCTGCCAGGGCGCCAGAGGGAAGCCAGTGCTGGCAGCTGGGGGAAGGAAGGCTTAATCTTGTACAAATTTCATGCATCGGGCCTCTAGTTAATAAATAATAATATAAGAATAAACTGTGTTTCACGGACTCACAACTCTAAACCTACTTTCACCCCATCCTGTATACCAATGAATATCTGCATCAATCAAGTAGCATTATTTCACAAATATTCTAGTTTGTCATCTAATGACATAATAAAGAAAATATAAATCAGGATCCAAAGTTTTTTTTTTTTGTTTGTTTGTTTTTTAAATATATTTTATTGATTTCTTACAGAGCGGAAGGGAGAGGGATAGAAAGTCAGAAACATCGATGAGAGACATCGATCAGCTGCCTCTTGCACACCCCCTACTGGGGATGTGCCCGCAGCCAAGGTATATGCCCTTGCCGGAATCGAACCCGGGACCCTTCAGTCCCCAGTCCGACGCTCTATCCACTGAGCCAAACCGGTCTCGGCAGGATCCAATGTTTTAAATGCCCTTTTGGCAAAAAGGAGTCATACCACCGGCTGGTATGGCTCAGTGGTCAAGCCTCGACCAACGAATCAGGAGGTCATGACTTGATTTCCAGCCAGGGCACTTGTCCAGGTTATAGGCTCAACTCCAACAGTCAGATGATCAATGACTTTCATCACTGATGTTTCTCTCGCCCTCTCTCCCTTCCTCTCTGAAATAAATGAAGATATATTTTAAAAACAATTTTTAAAGTCATTACCAATGCCGAAATCGGTTTGGCTCAGTGGATAGAGCGTCTGCCTGCAGACTGAAGGGTCCCAGGTTCGATTCTGGTCAAGGAAATGTACCTTGGTTGCGGGCACATCCCCAGTACGGGGTGTGCAAGAGGCAGCTGATTGATGTTTCTGACTTTCTGTCCCTCTCCCTTCCTCTCTGTAAAAAAATCAATAAAATATATATATATATATATATATATATATTTTAAAGTCATTACCAATACCAACAGCATTTAACATATATCCATTATATTAACTTGACATTATATTAACTTAACTCACCGGCAGCTGGCAGTGATCTTCTATAGCCAAGAAATAACCTATATTTAGATTTTAATATGTTGATGGAATTAATTTGCCATCACAAAAGACTGATCTCCCAATCATCCGTATTTTTTTGGAGAAACAAAATAATTGAATTAAAAAAAATTAAAGATATTTCAAAATGATGACAACCTGCTATACAGGCTATTATTATAATTAAATTATTAAACAATTATTTGGGGTGATGGTGGAAACAGGCTGAGAGTAACAATTCCATATTCTGGCTACATTTTATTTGCTATGTTCTAATTAATTTAAAGAATAAAGAAATCTATTATTATCTCAATGTAATCTATAAATCACTATTACATGCCACTGCTAAACCCATAAGAAATAGCAAAAGTTCCAATATATATCAACTGGAACTGCCATGCCATGCTGCAGGGTCTGCCATTCAGGAGAAAGCTCAATTTCCCAAGCTTGGTGTATCTTGAATAATCTGGAATTCCTTTTGGGTTACAAAAACTGACACTTTTAATAACGGAAAGGACAGATCCAGAAACAAACAAATGAGAAAATAACCTGGTTAGAAACTGAGGTTGGGGGGAAGGTGGGGGGGGGGGGGGAGTCTAAGAATATTGGCTCATCAGAATAGAATAAAGCTGGCTTGCTTCAGAAAAGACACTTGTTTTCCAACAGCTGGGGCGGGGGGGGGGGGGGGAGATTGATACGAAATAAATGCTGTTGTATTCTAGGATACAAGTTTTTTTGTAAAGTTCTGACTTTATAAAGGAGGGTGTTTGTTTATAGTAAGCACAAGAAAAGCTACGAATGAAAATTGACATGGAATACAATTTTCCATATAGCTTACAATAAGTGTTTAAAATTAACATCTTTACGAAATAAAGCAAGTACCATTGACCCTCTAACAACACAGAGGTTAGGGGCACTGATCCTCCACCCCCTACACCAGTGGTTGGCAAACTGCGGCTCACGAGCCACATGCAGCTCCCATCAGCTGCAGTTTGCCGCTCTGCCGACTAACGAGTTTGCCAATCACTGCCTTACACAGTCAAAAATTCAAGCATAACTTTGGGCTCCCCAAAATTTAATAATGTCCCTTCAGTATCCATGGGAGACTGGTTCCAGGACCCCCACAGAATACTAAATTCTGCAGATGCTCAAGTCCCTTATAGAAAACTAGAGACTGTTGCAGGAAGATTCCTGCAAGAATAGAGCTAGCTTCCTGTGGCCTGAGCAAAGCTCCCTTCCTTCTCTGCTGCCTCACTCCCTTCTCCACTACCTCGCTCTCTCCCATCTCTGCTGCCTTGCTCGCTCATGTCTTCTGCTGCATCTCCTGTCTCCGCTGCCTCACTGCCATCTCCTCTGCTTTGCTCCCCCCCCCCCCCCCCCCCCGCTTGCTTACTTCTCACTTCTCTATAGCTTTGTTCCCTTTTGCAGTGCTTGGCTTCCTTCTACTCTGTCTTCTGCGTGTGAATATGCAAATTAACCGCCATCTTTGTTGGGTTAATTTGCATGCTTACTCTGATTGGCTTATGGGCATGGCTTGTGGGTGTAGTGGATGTATGGTCAATTTGCATATTACTCTTTTATTAGATATGCTAGCATAGAACAATGCATTCAATCAGATCTCCGCACCCATGGATCAAAAATACTGTTTTCAATATATATATATTTACACATATACATACATACACACACACACACACACACACACTGTTTTTAATCCATGGTTAGTTAAATCCAAAGATACAAAATCTGAGCATATGAAGGGTGTGTTTTTATTTTGTTTACTTATTGAAAAAAATCCATGTATAAGTGGACCTGCACAGTTAAAATCCATGTTGTTCAAGAGACAACTGTATAGTAAAATACTAATGGTACAATTTCAGTGGTTGGATATATGTGGGTGTTCAATGTATAATTTTTTTTTAAACTTTGAAATTTTTCACAACAAAGTGGGGGCTAAAACTAAATCTATCTCTTAAAGTGACAGTGGTGATTAAGCAGATAATGTACATAAGCACAAAGCAGTTGCCCAATCTATTTCCTTTTCCCTTTTGAATAATTTTAGCCAAAGAATGGGTTGCCTCAAAAATCAAGAACTTCAGGTTCAAGCAATACATGTGTTTTCCAGCAAAGAACATAATCTGAAAAGCCTTCAATAATAAACATTAAAAGATGTTTTAAATAATAAACATTTAAAACATTTATCTGAAAAATAAAAAGAAGAAGATATAAATAAGTGGAAGCATATACTGTGTTCATGGATAGGAAGAATTAACATCATTAAAATGTCCATACTATCCAAAGCAATCTATAGATTCAACGCAATTACTCTTCAAATACCAATATCACACAAAATATTCCAAAAATGTACAGTATATGAAACCACGAAAGAGACTGTATAGCCTCAGCAATCTTAAGAAGAATAGTATATAGTATAGTTTGATATCAGTAGTCAAAACAGCATGGTATTGACATAGAAACAGGCATATAGATCAATGGTACATAATCCAGTCCAGAAACAAAACCATGCCTTTATGGTCAATTAGTATTTGACAAAGGAGGGAAGAGCATATAATGGGACAGTCTCTTCAATAAATAGTGTTGAGAAAATTGGACAGACACATGCAAAAAAAATGAAACTAGATCACCAAATTACAACATACACAAGAATAAGCTAAAAATTGACTGAAGACTTAAATGTAAGTTGTAAAATCATAAATACCATAGAAGAAAATATAGGCAGTAAAATTCTTATAGTAATACTTTTGCTGACATATTGCCTTGGGCAACAAGGGAAAAAATAAACAAATGAAACGTCAAAATAAAAAGTTTTTGCACAGCAAAGAAAATAATCAAAATAAAAAGGGAACCTACAGAACAGGGGAACATATTTGCCAATGAAATATCTGATAAGGGGTTAATTTCCAAAATATATAAAGAATTTCTAAAAATAATAACAAAAAGAACTTGTACAACTCAACACCAATAAGTCAACCCAATTAAAAAATTAGCAAAAGACTTGAATAGACACTTCTCCAAAGAGGGTACACAGACATCTGAAAAAAATGCTCAATGTCACTTATCATTACAGAGACACAGAATGACAACCCACAATAAATAAACAAGTGCTGGCAAGGATGTGGAGAAAGGGGAACCCTCATGCACTGGTGGTGGAAATACAGACTGGTGCAACCACTGTACAAAAGAGTATGTAGTTTCCTCAAAAATTAAAAATGTAACTGCCTTTTGACCCAGAGATTCCACTTCTGGGAAGATATCCACATTAATTTGAAACAATATATGCATCCCTGTGTTCATGACAGCGTTATTTATAATAGCAAGATATAGAAGCAGCCCAAGTGCCTATCAGTAAATGAGTGATAACACAAAACATGAGTACATATACACGGTGGAATACTACTCTGCCGTAAAAAAAAAAAAGGAAATCTTACCTTTTGTGACAGCATGGATAGACCTGCAGAGTATTATGTAAGTGAAATAAGCCAGTCAGAGAAAGACAAATACTACATGATTTCACTTATATGTGGAATCTAATGAACAAAATAAACTAACCAACAAAATAGAAACAGACTCACAGATGCAGAAAAAACACTGACAGCTCTCAGAAGGGAGGAGGTGGAGGGCTGGATGAAAAAGGTGGAGGCATTAAACAAACAGACACAGACAACAGTATGGAGGTTACCAGAGGGAAAAGGCGGTGGTAGTGGAGGGAAACAGAAGGGGGAGGGGATAAATGGTCAAGGAAGGAGACTGGACTTTGGGTGGTAAGTACACACAGTGTACACAGCGTAATCTACTGATGATGTATTATGGAGTTGTACACTTGAAACCTGTACACTTTTATTAACCAATGTCATCCCAATAAATTCATTTAAAAAAAGATAAACTCAAAAAAAATGTTAAATAGGTAATATATACATGTGGCTCATATATTTTCTTTAAAAACTATAAAATGCATGAAAAATTTCCCACACATTTTCATTTTTTTAATATGTTTTGGTTTTTTTTTTTTTTTAAAGAGAAAGGGAGAAGGATAGAAGGCAGAAATATTGATGAGAGAGAAACATCATTGATCAGCTGCCTTCTGCATACCCCCTACTAAGGATCAAGCCCACAACCAGGGCATGTGTCCTGACCAAGAATCAAACCAGCCTCCTCTTGGTTCATGGGTCAATGTTCAACCACTGCAACATACCAGCCAGGCCCCCACCTACTTTATTCTTCCATTATCCTAGTTTCTTCTGCAGCCATACAGAATATTCAATATTAAAAAGTATTTTTTCTTATTCTTCCTCCTTGATTACACAAAAGACAGTATACTATATTGAGTGGTCACAACAGATCTTGAAGATCTTCCCATACCTGACACAAAAGAGCTTCTTTTCCACAGCAATAAAATAGCTCATTGTATAGATGCACTATAATGTATTTAACTATACAATAGTGCATTGTATAGATGCACAATAATTTATCTACTACCTTACTGAAGGATGTTGGGTTGCTTCCAATTATTTGCTATTACAAAAAAAATGCTTCGGAGAGCCAAGATGGCGGCATAGGTAAAACACCTATCTTGCCGTCATACTCAGCAATTTTAATACTACAACTTAACGAAAGAACAAACACCTTCCAGAATCACCAGAAAGCTGGCCGAGTGAAAATTCCACAAATAAAAGTGAAGATAAGACACTGTGACTCGGAGGAATGGCGGCGGACAGCGTTGAAAGATTTGCGCGGAGAGAGGTTTGGAGTGTGCGCCGCGGAGAGGGCGGGCGGCTGAAAACCGGCCAGTTTTCTCGAATGGGGAGACAAAGACGTCCCACTGGACTGATTCTCCAGCTCTGGGCGAAGTCCAGGGAGCCCACTATCATACGGGGTGAAAACTGGACAGTGGGAGGGCATGCTAAAGCTCGGGTGCTGCAGGGCTCTCCCGGCTTGTGGAGAAGGCAGCTTGCGCGCGAACAGCTCAGCTGCGTGACCGCGTAGAGAGCACTCTGCAACTTGTCTCTTATTCAGAAAACCGTCAGTCTGCTTTGTTTTACGACCCTCGGTGAGACATTGGGTGTGCAGAGTCATTTGGGGAGAGTCTGAATTCCCCGGCAGCCAGTGGAGCTCGGCAGCAGCTCTCTCTCAGAGGTGCTGGCGGCCATTGCCCCCAGCGCAGGGTCCCTGGGGCCACACAGGGCAGAGCTAATGCTGTCTGCTTGGCCTGGAGACTCCGCCCATCCAACCTGAGCACAGCTGAGCTTCACAGACAATTGGCCTGGAGGTCAACCCTCCAAGTGCTAACAACGATTAACCTGAGCTTAACTTCAGCAAGACTGTGCAGCCCATATCCACCTCAGGTAACTGGGAAGGCTGAGCCACTGTCCCTAGTAGGAAGTCTACCACACAAAGCTAATTGACCAACTCAGGGAAGCAGCCACGATGCAGAGACATGGAAAGAAATCAGATATGAAAGAAATGGAGGAAAAAAAACGACTGGACATGGAATTCAAAACCACGGTTATAGGGTTTTTCAAGAGGCTCCAACAAAAGGTCGAGGCCTATAAGGAAATAAGCAAGACTGCAAAGGAAATGAATGAGTCCTACAAGGAAATGAAGGAGACCCTCAAGGATATAAAGGAGACTCTCAAGGATATGAAAAAGGACCAACCAGAAATTAAGCATACACTGACTGAAATAACAAATATTATACAAAGACCTAAAAGTGCTCTGGAGCACCTCAAGAACCAAGTTAAAGATGTGAAATACAAAGAGGTAAAATCCACTCAGCTGAAAAAGCAAGAAACCAAAAGAATCCAAAAAATTGAAGACAGTGTAAGGGGCCTCTGGGACAACCTCAAACATACCAACATCCGAATTATAGGGGTGCCAGAAAAAGAGAGAGAACAAGACAATGAAAACCTATTTGAAGAAATAGTGACCGAAACCTTCCCACACCTGGTGAAAGAAATTGACTTCGGAGTCCAAGAAGCGCACTGAACCCCAATATATAGGAACCCTAAGACGACCACACCAAGGCACATCATAATTAAAATGCCAAGAGCAAAAGACAAAGAGAGAATATTAAAAGCAGCTAGAGAAAAACAGATGGTTACCTATAAGGGAGCACCCATATGATTGTCAGCGGATTTCTCAACAGAAACGATGCAGGCCAGACGCAAGTGGCAAGAAATATTCAAGGTGATGAACAGCAAGAATCTACAACCAAGATTACTCTATCCAGCAAAGCTATCATGCAGAATTGAAGGTCAGATAAAGTGCTTCGCAGATAAGAAAAAGCTAATGGAGTTCATCACCACCAAACCAATATTATATGAAATGCTGAAAGATATTCTTTAAGAAGAGGAAGAAGAAAAAGATAAAAGTGTAAATTAAGAACAACGAATACACATCTATCAACAAATGAATCTAAAAATCAAGTGAATTAATAAGCTGATGAACAGGATAAACTGGTGAATGTAACAGAATCACGGACATAGAGAGGGAATGGACTGACAACTCTTGGGGAGAAAGGGGGTGTGGGAAGTGCAGCAAGAGACTGGACAAAAATCATGCAACTATGGAAGAGGACAGTGGAGGGGGGTGAGGGCGGAGGGTGGGATGGGTACCAGGTGGAGGGGAACTATAGGGTGAAAAAAAAGGGAACAATGTAATTAATAAACTGAACAATAAAGATTTTTTAAAAAGTGAAAAAAAATGCTTCAATAAAACATCTCCGATTCATTCCTCTTACTGTTATGTATACATTTTCAGAAGTAGGGCTATTGGGTTAAAGGATATATACATATATTTGCAATTTTCATAATAATTCTCAATTTCATTTTCTAACAATTTCTCCCCAGTAATTTCCATTTGTTATGACAGAAATTAAAATTCAAGGGACGGTGACTTCTCCACTGATGAAGGATTATTACAGAAATTGTCCTCCTAGTAATTAACTAGATAAAATATAAAAAATACTTTTCAGTCATTGGACAACAGGCAGCCTAGGACTATGAATCCTGAAGGAAGGGAAATAAACAAGGGGCACCTGACAATGACCCCAGCCTGGAGGCAGGTGTCTAGGCTATCGCACTGGGAGGGAGAACCCAAACAGAGAACGCTGTTCTTGCAGAGTAGAAGAGAGAAATCAAAGTTCAGGGGATCCATGCTAAAATTTGCAAGAGATAGAGACCTGGAAAAGAGAGCTGCACAAAAATCTCGAGAGATTCCTTTGAGTCAAATCCTATCGTTATGTATGTGTAATGAAAAAATGAAACACAAATGCAAAAAGGCCAAAAATTCCTGAAGCTCACACTAGGCAAGAACAGTTCCCTTTCAACAGCCAGATGGAGAGACCTCATATATCCCTTGGGACACTGGGTAGAGTTACCGAAGAGCCACATCTTCGCAGTAGAATTAAATTAGGTACAGACTGAAGGCTGCTCTGGACTTGCCCTTAAAAAGTTTTTTTAAAAAGTCTCAAAAGGATCAAACTGAACTGTGTACCAGACAAAATACAACACTCTAAAGGAATTCAAAATGTTCAGTACTCAAAAGGTAAATGTGAGCACCAGAAGAAACATTAATCAAGGGAAAAAGACAAGAAATGACCAATGAAAGAATTAGCAGATGAAGACCTTAGAACAGCTATTACAAGTACATTAAAATATAAAAAGGAAAATATAAACACAGTGAAGAAAGAAATGGAATGTATTATTCAAATAAAACTTCTAGCGCTCACCAGTTTGGCTTAGTGGATAGAGCACTGGACTGCAGACTGAGGGGACTGGGTTCAATTCTGGTCAAAGGCACATGCCCGGGTTGCAGGCTCAATCTCCAGTAGGGGGTGTGCAGGAGACAGCCAATCAATGATTCTCTCTCATCACTGATGTTTCTCTCTCTCTCTCTCTCTCTCTCTCTCTCTCTCTCTCTCCCCCTTCCTCTCTGAAATCAATAAAAATATATATTTTTAAAAATCAAACTTCTACAGATGAAAAAAAATTATCTAAAAATACACTGGATGGCATTAATAGCAGACTGAAAACTATAGAAGGAAAGATCAGTGAAGCTAAAGATACAGCAGTGGTAATTATCCAAAATGAAATGTGGATGGGGTGGGGGTGGGGCAACTATTTTTGGGAGGAGAGAAGGATGAAGAACAGAGCCTCATGACTTGTGAGTCCGTAGCAAGCAACTTAATCTACGTAAGATTAGAGCCCAGGAGAGAAGGAACAAAAAAAATTTTTTTTTGAAGAAATGATAGACAGACAATATGTTTTCAAATATCTGTTGACAGATTTATATAAAAATGCAAAAGGGGCCCTGGCCAATGCAGCTCAGTGGTTAGAGTGTTGGCCCTAGCACAGAAGGGTCGCAGGTTCGATTCCCAGTCAGGAATAAAAACCTGGGATGCAAATTCAATCACAGGCCTCAGTGTGCGTGTGGGAGGCAACCAATCAATGTCTCTCTCTCACATCAATGTTTTTACTTCCCTCCCTCCCACTCTCTCTAAGAAGCAATGGAAAAAATGTCCTAGGCCCTCGATGGTTTGGTTCAGTAGTTATGAGTGTCGGCCTGCAGACTGAAGAGTTTCGGGTTCAATTCCAGTCAAGGGCACCTTCCTCAGTTGCAGGCTCAATCCCATGCCCGGTTGAGGGTGTATGCTGGAGGCAATCAATCAATGTGTTTCTCTCTCTCTCTCCTCTGTCTCCCCCCACTCCCTTCCATTCTCTTAAAAAATCAATGGAAAAAATATCCTCGGGTGAAGATTAACAATAAAATATTCTGTACCCAGCTGGCAGGGCTCAGTGGTCAATCTATGAACCAGGAGGTCACAGCTGGATTCCTGGTCAGGATATATGCCTGAGTTAAGGGATCGATTCCCAGCATGGGATATGCAAGAGACAGCTGTTTGATGATTCTCTCTCATCATTGATGTTTCTCTCTCCCCCTCCTTTCCTCTCTGAAATTTACAAACAAAAGTTACAGATATAAAAATATAAAAAACAGTAAGGAAATATGTGCATACACACACACACATCCTTCCTATATAATAAAAGAGAAACATGCAAATTTGACCATACCGTCACTATACTACCAGCCAATCCGAACAGGGGGCAGGACCAAGCAGCATGAGGCGGGGCCAAGATGCAGACAGCCAGTTTGCAGCGCAGGTGCCAGCATCAACAGCATCGCCGGGATGCAGACGGCGGTGACGGTGACAGTGCCAGGGTGCGGGCTCAGCATCAGCTGCCTCGGCGTTGGCTGCATCGCCGCAGCACAAGGTCCCCTGGGGTCAGGATGGGGGATCTGCGCCCGCCGCCTGGAGGGGCTTGACGGGCCACAGCCCCCACCTCAACACTAGGGGACCTGAGGCTAAGCTGGAGGTCCTAAGGCTGCACCCCCTGCCCTGGTGTCAGGGCCAAGGGACATGAGGCCAGGCCAGGGGACCTGAGGCTGCACCCCCTGACCTGGCGCCTGGCCAGGGGACCTAAGGCTGTGCTAGGGGACCTGAGGCCATGCTCCCTGACAATAGGACTTAATGAGGGACCTGAGACTGTGCCCCCTGCCCTGCAGGGCTTCATGGGGGTGGGGCTGGCCGAGTCTGAGTCTTGCGCAATTTCAAGGTGAACACGGGTAGGTAGAGACTTAACTCTGGGTCCCTCGGCATGCTCCAGATGCTTACAGGAATGGAGATTTTTCATATTCATTTTATTAATTTTCTTTCATCTCTGATACTTCTATTACAGAGAAAGGGAAAATAGCAATATTAAAGTATTTCCTCTAATTAATTCCCTTTTAATGTGCATGAATTTCATGCACCAGGCCACTAGTATATAATTTTTAAAAAACTGCATTATACATACAAATGTAAAAGTTATAAGAAAAGCAATTTGATACATGGAATGACTGAGGCTTTGAATTTAAAAAGATGGGTTGAAGTCTAAACTGTTTCTTAATATTTATGCAAATCACAACCCATCTGATTCATTTTTTGAAATCTGTGAAATAAGGCTGATTATCTGTCCTATCTACTACATACCAATATCAAGAGCTGTCAATGAGATACAAAGGGTTCCACTGGTGAGTTTCTCTCTGATATTTACACCTGGCCCTACATTTCCCTTACTGTAAAAGAGTTAAGTAAAAAGTATAAAAGTAACTGCTTCTCTTTTTTTGGTCCTGAGGACAAATAAGCCACATGAGAAATAAAAAAAAAATTTTTCAGGAAGACCCCCCCCCCCCCACCCAGGTGAGAAACCCACACTAAAATGACTAATTTCGCCAAAACCGGTTTGGCTCAGTGGATAGAGCATCGGCCACGAACTGAAAAGTCCCAGGTTCCATTCTGGTCAAGGCATGTACCTGGGCTGTGGGCACAGGGGGGTGTGAAAGAGGCAGCTGATCGAAGTTTCTCACTCATCGATGTTTCTGACTGTCTATCCTCTCACTTCCTTTCTGAAAAAATCAATAAAATATATTTTTAAAAATAAAAATAAAATGACTAATTTCTCCTATCTGCTAATTCATAACTGTAGATTTCAAGATGATACAAAAGGCAGCAATAAAATTGCTGGAAAGGAAATATTATTTATTCTAAATCTGAACGATCAGGTTGAATCATATGAAACTGCTGCTTTTATTGGTCAGATATAATCAAATATTGGTAATTTCTTACAGTTCAATTTAATAAAAGCAACAAAGCCTAAAAACAATGCTTAAAGGATTGTGGGGAGAGAGGGCAGTGGGCTGTGCAAAGGGAAAGTGATTGAACAACATTTTGGTGCAGAAAATTCTCAAATTTAAAATCTTTACCAACTACTATCCTATCTAATAAAAGAATAATATGCAAATTTACCATACCTCCTCTACACTAACAAACCATGCCCACCAGCCATGCCCACTAGCCAATCAGGAGCAATATGCAAATTAACCCCCAACCAAGACGGCTGCCTGCCACAGAAAGCAGGAGGAAGGCTTGGGTTTCCTCGGCAATGGAGGAAGCCAAGCTTCTGCAGCTCTGGCCAGCCCAGGCCCCCGCATAAGGCTACAAAGTTTCAATTATAGAAGGTACATATCCCAAGAGAAATGACAAGTTCAAGGGGGGCTTGCACGGCAGGCCCTACAAACTCAGAGACCAAAGTAACCACATAGGATTGTCTGAACATAACAATTCCTAAGTAAAAGGGGGTTATGGCAGGTAGTCTCATCCTAGGTCTGTAGCTTCCTTTGACAAAAGTCAATCTTTAACTCAGGAGTCTGTGTATTGTCTTTTCGCATCTAAGATAACATACCTTAGAATGTCAGAGTAATCCCCCTTTTCTGGATCCCACTGGGAACACCTCCCACAGAGCATGAAATCTCAGAACCCTCACTGTTATCGTGTTTCCCATGTGCTGCAAATGTTAACTATTCTATACCCACCAATGTAAAAGAAGTATCTCTCCCTTACACTCCTTATACAATCTCAGAGATCCCCCTCTCCCTACTCTACCACCAATGAATTTCATGTAAAACAGGACACACTCTTACAGAATTCCATCCTTTGGAGCATTTTCTGAAATGATTGAGATTTTGCTTTTCGTCAATTGTTGTCCAATTGGCTCAAATAAACCTAAAAAATCTCTATAGGTTTGGACATTTCTTATATCAACCATTTTTAGATTTACCTGGTTTTACAAAGGGCAAAAAAGATACAATCAATGTCTGCTCTTTCTCAGCTGATAAAATAGCTGTGTTCTTACATTCAATGCAGGGAGGATCTGTTTTAAGTAGTGCAGTCCCCAGAATATAAGAACTATTTTTTCCCACTTATACAAGAAATTGGAGTTTCCCTTTGTCTGACAGGCAGTGTATCCTAAATTTAGGCATTATGTAGGCCAAAAGAACTAAAAAACATTTGGTAGAACGAATTCTTTTACCCAGAGAATTCACCCTATTATACTCCACTAGTGGCCGGTGCATGAAATTTGTGCAAATTAAAAGAGGATTAATTAGAGGAAATAATTTAATATTGCTATTTGCCCTTTCTCTATAATAGAAGTGTCAGAGATGAAAGAAAATTAGTAAAATTATATGAAAACCTTCCTCCTGTCAGAGTCTGGGGCACACTGCGGGACCCAGAGTCAAGTCCCTGCCCATCCACATGCACCTCAAAATCGCATGAGACCTAGACACGGCTGGCCCCTACCCCCATTGGGCTAGATCCAGTCCACCCTTGTCAAGCCCCACCAGGAAGAGGATGTAGCCTCAGGTCCCCTGGCCCGGTGCCAGGACGGGGGTCATTGCCT
Organism: Antrozous pallidus; assembly: GCA_027563665.1. Taxonomy (NCBI): domain Eukaryota; kingdom Metazoa; phylum Chordata; class Mammalia; order Chiroptera; family Vespertilionidae; genus Antrozous; species Antrozous pallidus. The sequence goes on along the minus strand of CM050525.1, from coordinate 40,696,727 downwards.
GAGGTCCCCCAGCTCAGACCGGGGCAGGGGGCATGCTTTGAAGTCCCCGTCAAGCCCCACCAGGTTGGGGACATGGCCTGAGATCCCCTGTCAAGCTCTGCTTGATGGGGGGGCATGGTTTGAGGTCCCCCAACAAGCCTCGCCAGGCAGGGGGGCGCAGCCTCAGGTCCCCCAGCCAGGCACTGGGAGGGGGGCACAGCCTTATGTCCCCTGTCAACCCCGCCAGTAGGGGGGTAGCCTCAGGTCCCCCGTCAAGCCCCACTAGGTGGGAGGCACAGCCTGAGTTCCCCTGACCCAGCTCTGGGGGTGCACCTTGAGGTCTACCATCAAGACCCACCAGGCAGGGAAGGTGCAGCCTCAGGTCCCCTGGCCTGGTGCTGGGGTGGGAAGGCAAGGCCTGACGTCCCCCGTCAAGCCCCACTGGACGGGAGGTGAGGTCTGAAGTCCCCTGTCAAGTCCCACCTGGTGGGGGGTGTGGCCTGAGGTCCCCTGTCAAGCCCTAAGGGGGTAGGGGAGGGCATAGCCTCAGGTCCCTGCTGATTGTTCCTAAAGGCTTCTTATGGAAACTTGGCTTCAGCTGTGGGTGCAGCCATCTTCATGATCGAGTGATGGTCAATTAGCATATTGCTTTTTTATTAGATAGGATAATCTGAAAGTATACACAGTTTAAATACGTGGTAAAATTATATGAATGTTTTTCATCTTACTCTTTGAGTACATTCAACTAAAGTTTGCTCGAAGGAGCCTTGGAAAGACTGTATTAAGTATGCAGCATCTCAACTCACATTTCTCTTAAGTCAGTGAGCATAACCGTGGCAGGCGTGGCTCAGTTGCTTGAAGTGTCTGCACACCCAAAGGTTGGGGGTTCGTTCGATTCTCATCAAGGGACATACCTAGGCTGAAGTTTCCAATCGGCGAGGACATGTACGATAGGCAACAAATTGATGCTTCTCTCTCAACATCAATGTTTCTCTCTCTCTCCCTTCCTTTCTCTAAAATCAGTAAACATATCCTTGAGGATTTTTTTTTTTTTAAAGACAATGAACATAAAATCTTGAATGATTCCATCTGCAATAACAAAGGGAAAGGAAAGTTCATTTATGGGCAAATAGAGTGTCCAAAAAAAACCCAAACACGTATACACAGGTTAACAGCTGATTTTATTACATTTTGAAAATGAAATGTACTTTATTAACACTGCCTTTATAATTATTCAAAGTTTGTATACATCTTCATATTTTTGGGACACCCTATATTTTAAAATATTTTCATCCACTCCATAATCCTGCTGGGAGTAGGTTTCATACCTCAATTTCATAAATAAGAAAATTCAAGAGATTAATTTGTGTAAGTAGTAAGTCAGCTAGGATTTGTTAGAAATAAGCCGAGCTCCCACATCAGGGGTTCTGATAGAATACAACACTTGGGAGCCAGGCAGCAAGGCAAACATATTTACTTCTATGTAGAAGGTGCACACACATGGTCTGGAACTGCATGCACACTGAGCAGACAGTCTGCTCGGCTTTATAATCCCTGACGCACGTGAACTGTCCTTTGCTCTTTATTGGAGCTCAGGTGCACAGTCTGTCAAGATTGGCTAATTTAAAGGGGGGGGTTGGCCTTTTTGATTTCAAGATGGCGGCCCCCAGGTGAGTTTATACGCCATGTGGCCAACATGGTGGCTGCCAAGTCACACAGTCCAAAATGGCAGCTGTGTAAACTGTTCTTTGACAGAAAAGATGGCTTGTTTATTCTCACAGATTTTATCTACACATAGATTTTCATCTATGCACATTATAGTTCCAAAGTCCATTCTATTTTCCCACTCACCACTATGGGCTCCACATGACCATAGGCCCGGCCCTTACCTCTTCTTAGTTTTATTTCATAGTAACAGGTGTGCTCAGTAGATGACACTAATTAACAGGTGGCAGGTTTTGTTCATGATTAAAACTCTGTTACAGCCCCTCCTAGCTCCCTATAGGTTTTGTCCACTTCATGTTATTTTTCATATTACAGAGCTAATTTGGTCAGTGCAGGAACTTTGGAAGTTCTGGTAAAAGGCTAATTTAAACTTAATTTATAAATGAAACCTCCCTAGATACCAGAACATTTCTTTAAGTATGATTTTCTTTTGTGTGACTTTGCATTTGAATTGATTTATAACTTCTATTCACATTCATTTCACTATCTTATTATTTTAAATATACGTCACATTTGTTATTTTTTCAAGAAACCCCAAACCATTTTAAGAATGTGGTCCTGTTTTACAAGTGCACAAATACAGGAATTTAAGTCAGCACCTATTTCCACCATTAATCTCCCTATAAAGAGTTATACGTGTTATTCAAGCCTTCAAACGAGAGAATTTATATTCTATTCAATCTAACATAATTTTCTAATTTCAGCAGTTATTTAAGGTGAGTTAAAACAAATGCTTGGTTCTTTTAATGAATTGTTTTTAGATTCCAGTCCACACTGCTTGTTCCTCCACAATCTATTTTAATACAGATACAAGGGTTAGTGCTGGCATAGTTCTGAAGGCCAGCCTTGAGATTCTTCCTTAAGTTTCAAATTGATCTAATTCAACCAAATAAAGATGAGTCGCTTATGACTTCCAGTTGCATAAGAATATTGCCCCTCTCAAGTTGAAAGAGCAAGCAACAGCATCCATTACACCTCATAAATTAAGCATGCTGAAGATGAAATCCATGCATTAACCAAGTTGGGAGGCATTTTAAGGTAACTAAATTTAAAAAATTCATATGAACCACCAACTTAAGAAGACTAAAAAGTACAAAGAGCTTTTATTTCTAATCCTCCCAACCATTTCCTCTACCATATGCCCACAGCATTTAATTTGTCCTTTTTTTATAGTACTATTTTATAACTTGTATTATGCTTTTAATTTCTTTAATATATTTTTATTGATTTCAGAGAGGAAGGAAAAGGGGAAAGAGAGAGAAACATCCATGGATCTGCTGCCTCCTACAAGTTCCCAAGTAGGGATGGAGCATGTGCCCTTGACAGGAATCGAACCTGGGACCTTTCAGTTCGCAGGCCATCACTCTATCCACTAAGCCAAACCAGCTAGAACTGTATTACAGTTTTTTTTTAAAAATTTTTCCTTTATTGTTCAGTTTATTAATTACATTGTTTCCCCTTTTTTATCCCCCTATGTCTCCCCTCCACCCTGTACCTATCCCACCCTCCACCCTCACCTCCCCCTCCCCAATGTCCTCTCCCATTGTTGCAAGATTTTTGTCCAATCTCTTGATGTACTTCCCACAACCCTTTTCTCCCCAAGAATTGTCAGTCCACTCCCTCTCTATGTCCATGTCTGTTATATTCACCAGTTTATCCTGTTCATCAGCCTATCAATTCACTTGATTTTTATGTTCATTTGTTGATAGATGTGTATTTGTTGTTCATAATTTACATCTTTACCTTCTTCTTCTTCCTCTTCTTAAAGAATATCTTTCAGCATTTCATATAATATTGGTTTGGTGGTGATGAACTCCTTTAGCTTTTTCTTATCTGCAAAGCACTTTATCTGACCTTCAATTCTGAATGATAGCTTTGCTGGATAGAGTAATCTTGGTTGTAGATTCTTGCTATTCATTATTTTGAATATTTCTTGCCACTCGCATCTGGCCTGCATCGTTTCTGTTGAGAAAACCGCTGACAATCGTATGGGTGCTCCCCTGTAGGTAACCAACTGTTTTTCTCTTGCTGCTTTTAATAGTCTCTGTTTGTCTTTTGCTCTTGGCATTTTAATTATGATATGTCTTGGTGTGGTCCTCTTTAGATTCCTATATTTTGGGGTTCTGTGTACTTCTTGGGCTTTTAAGTCAGTTTCTTTCATCAGGTGGGGGAAGTTTTCAGTCACTTTCTTCAAGTACGTTTTCATTGTCTTGCTCTCTCTCTCTTTTTCTGGCACCCCAATAATTCGGATGTTGGCATGCTTGAGGTTGTCCCAGAGGCCCCTTACGCTATCTTCAATTATCTGAATTCTTTTTGTTTCTTGCTTTTCCAGCTGAGTGGATTTTGCTTCTTTGTATTTCAAATCTTTGACTTGGTTCTTGTGGCCCTCTGGACTGCTTTTAGGACTTTGTGTAATATTTTTTATTTCAGTCTGTGTATGCTTGATTTCTAGTTGGTCCTTTTTTTTATCCGTGAGGGTCTGGTTCGTATCCTCAGAGGTCTTGTTCATTTCCTTGAGGGTCTCATTCATTTCCTTGTAATTCTCATTCATTTCCTGGTTGGTCTTGTTTATTTCCTGGTAATTCTCATTAACTTGATCGGCCTTTTCTAGGAGTCTCTTGAAAAGCCTTATAACCGTGGTTTTGAACTCTATGTCTTGTCGTCTTTTCTCCTCCATTTCTTTCACACCTGATTTCTTTCCATATCTCTGCATGGTGGCTGCTTTATGTGGTAGATATCCTCTAGGGGTCAGTGGCTCAGCCTCCCCAGTTACCTGAGGTGGGTACTCTTACTGCAATCCTTTATGGGTTGTATTCAGTATTTTTGAATTTAAACCCAGCTTGTTGTTGTTAGCCCTAGGAGGGTTTGACCTCCAGGCCAATTGGCTGTGAAGGGAGACTGTGTTCAGGTTGGATGGGCAGAGTCTCTGAGCTGCGCAGGCAGCCTCAGTGTCAGCTGCGTCCTATGCGTCGCTCGCGCGCGTGCGGGTCTCTGTTGGATGGGGATGGAACAGCAACCAGGACGCGTGACCAGGACAGCTCCTAACCTGTTTCCGTCTGAAAGGCTGCGCTCCCGCCGCTCCTCCGAGTCTCAGTGTCCCACCTCTACTCTTATTAGTGGAGTTTTCACTCAGCCAGCTTTCTGGCGATTCTGGGTGCTGTCTGTTCTGCTGTTATGTTGTAGTTCTTAAATAGGGGCAGAACAATAGGTGTTTACCTATGCCGCCATCTTGGTGTTCCTCTGTATTACAGTTTTTAGTTAAAATATCTTTTTATATTTCTGTGTTGGATAGCACTGGCCTAGAATTAGGCCAACACAGAAATATAATGTGAGCCACATGTATTATGTTTTCTAGTAGTTACATTAACAAATAAAACCTAATATATCCAAAATATTGGCATTTAAACATGTAATCAATATAAAAATTAATGAGATACTTTGCACTTGCATGGGAGGAATTGCTAAGTCTTCCCAATCAAGTGCATATTTTACACTTACAGCACATCTCAATTAAGGTAACCTGTTTTTAACTGTTCAATAGCTACATCTAGCTGGTGACTACCACATTGGACGACTACAGGAATAGGGAGAGGGGGAATGTCCAGCTCTTTTACAGCTGGACAGACTTACTTTCGAATCTTAATTCCACTACTTATTGGCCCTCAGAAAACTCCTCATAAAAATAAATATGTCAAAAATAATAATAAAATTAAATCTCATAAGATTAAATACAATAGAATGCCTACAAAACATCTGATCTCTTATGAAAAGGCACAGAGACAGCTATTATCATATATTTGTATCCTCTAACACTAAACAGTGTTTTAAAAATAGTAGTTATTTAATAAATGTTTGCTGAAGGAAGAAAAATTAACTTGTATGACATCCTTTAAGTCATTTTAACCTATTCTTTTAAGAACACTATATAATATCTCAAAAAGACATCTTTTTGGATTGTTGCTGACTAAATTTGTTTTGAACATATTAGGAGAAATGTACACAAGAATAATGTACCATTTCATCTTTTGGACTGTTTAAGTGTTTTATTTTCTTCCAAAGAACAATGAGTTATTAAGCAACTATATGCGGTAAAGAACTTTATATCAAGCAGCTTCTTAAAAAGTATTTGCCATAAATGGCAGCACTATTATGTAAGTAACTCTCAATTATCTGCAGGAATATTTTTATCTCAGGTTGGGATAAAAACACATTCTATCTCTGGGCTTTATGTAAAGAACCAGCCAGTGGTGCATGTAAGACCCTTTATAATCTGGACTCTGAAAAAATTCTCAAACTCTACTTTACTCAGTATAGCCCCTTAACTTCATCACACTTAATCCTAAGCATCTTCCTCTTACACTTGCACCTATGATTCCATTGCAATGTTTCCTATTTCTACAGCTCACAGAATCACGAAGTACCAGAGCTGGAAACATCTCAAGAGATAACCCAGCCCTGGCCGCTGTGGCCCAGTTGGTTGAGCATCTCCCCATGCACCAGTTTGATTCCCAGTCAGGGCACAGGTTGCAGGTTTGATCCCCGCTCTGGGTGCATGCAGGAGGCAAACCGATGTTTATCTCTCTTCTTCTTCCCTCCCTCTCTCTCCCTCTCCCTTCCACTCTCTCTAAAAATAATATTTTTTTAAAAAGAGATAAATAAACCAGCCTTAGTATTTTCCAAAGCATGTACCATAGGTGATTTCAGATGGTATGTGTTAGAATTGTGCACTTCAATAGCCATATATTTTGTTTAATATACATTAGAAAAACATAATACATCAAGCTCAACAATTCATAGATATCTTCACTTACAACAGGACTATAGTAGACAGTCCCTATGTAAGAATGAAAAAGTTATATGATTTTCAAGCTGAGTGGCAGAGCTGACTTCCACTCATGTCTCACTCTTAACTCTGCTATTTTCACTGCTCTAAAGCAGCAGTTACCAACCTTTCGGACCTCATGGACTAGCAGCAGTCTGCAGACCACTGGTTAGCGAACTGGTTAGCGACCGCTGCTCTAAAGAACTGTTTGTATGACAGCAAGTGATTAACACGCTCTTACATAACTGTTTCTTGATCACAGTCTCATTTATCAAATCAAGTGTAAGCAATGGTGGTGTCTTAAAGTGTTCTTCCACAATAATAGGTACAGAATCGGAGATCAATAATGCCTTGATTATGTGGTTAGACTGTTTCCAACCACTGAGAGATAGTTAGCATAGAAGGAAATTCCTATGGCTCAAACAAAACAGTCATCACATATCCTGAAGCCAAACAATGTTTGGATTAATTGCTGTTTGCATTATTCATATCACTTATTTCCCCTCATGAATGAATAGGAATCAGGGGATGGTACACACATAAATCCTAGAAACTATAGACACACCTCGTTTTACTGCATTTCACAAATGTTGCATTTTTTACAAATTGAGAACAAGACCATCCACCAGCAAAAAGATTACCATTCTCCTTACTGTGGTAGTCTGGAACCAAACCCGCAATACCTCCGAGGTACATACAGAGAATACAATACAACAAAAAACGCATAGATTAAATAACAGGGATCTTAAAATTGTACTATTACCCAAATCTCTCATTTAACACAAGGGAAACCGACACTCAGAGTAATAAAATGACTTGCTACAGTCACACAATTAGTTAATAACCGTGCAGCTCCAGTTCTCACTCACTCTTTGTGCTGTTCCATGGATTCATTACCCAGAGTAGAAGGACATATCTCAATTCTTACATTACAGTAGCACAAATCCTGCTTAAGGTAAGATGGAATTTAAAAATCTTTTCATTAAGCAGAAAATCTGCTCATCATAGACTAGTAACTGAATTAGCTTTGTCTAACAGTGCTGGCCTATCTGCCTGAGAAATCACAATTCAATGCACAGGAGCTGTTGCAACCCAACTGTTTTTTGTAGTGAAGAAAAGACGATTCTAATTCCAGGTGACCCTTTTTATTTTGTGTCCATTTATGAACACTTGGCATTCGCATACTAATTTTCCCAGCTGCAACCAACCACAGTAGATGAGAAAAAGGATGGTCTCTGAAGTTACAAAGAACTTCCTGAATACAAGCTCTACCACTCAGGATATAATGTTGGACAAATTACTTCATCTTTCTGAGCCTTGTTTCTCAACCAAGATAATACTATCCACCTCACAGGACTATCAAAAGTATTAAATGAGATAACACAGATCGTGTGGTATATTATCTTAGGACATATCAGTCAGCAAACTTTGGCTCGAGAGCCACATGCGGCTCTTTGGCCCCTTGAATGTGGCTCTTCCACAAAATGCCACAGCCTTGGTGGTAGAAGTTTAAGTTTAAAAAATTTGGCTCTCAAAAGAAATTTCAGTCATTGTACTGCTGATATTTGGCTCTGAGTTTACCGACCACTGTCTTAGGACATAGTTAAGTGGACGGTTAAGAATAGTGTAAGAAAAATGTTCATCTATGAGTTTGAAAGTGAGTTTATGGTTTATAATGTTGAAATGTTAACTCCTGTTCAATATCAAAGAGTCCATCTCCAATAAATATTTACAAAGCATTCACTCTGTGCATAAGTTAGACAAAGTGGCCCACAACTTTATAATCTAAAGTTGATATATCAAGGGAAGATACCAAGAAATACTTCATAATGCCCTCTCTCTTTTCTTTCTTTTTTTATTTTTATTTTTATTTTTGCTAAACTTCTCCCAAGAATATTTTTTCCATTGCTTTTCAGAGAGAGTGGGAGTGAGGCAAGGGGGGGGGGGGGAGAGAAAAAGAGAGAACGAGAGAGAGACATTGATGTAAGAGAGATACATCAACTGGTTGCCTCCTGCACACACCCAGAGAGTGTAAGGGTGAGGGTGAGGCGCCAACCTGAAATCCAGGTATGTGCCCTTGACCTGGAATAGAACTTAAAACCCTTTGGTGCCCAGGCTCATGTTCTAACCACTGAGCGGCATGGGCCAGGGCACATTATGCTTTTTAAAACAATAATATATTTTTATTTATTTCAGAGAGGAAGGGAGAGGGAGAGAGAAACATCAATGATGACAGAGAATAATTGATCAGCTGCCTCCTGCATGCCCCACACTGGGGACTGAGCCCACAACCTGGGCATGTGCCCTGACCAGGAATCAAACCATGACCTCCTGGTTCATAGGTCAATGCTCAACCACTGAGCCACACTAGCTAGACATGATGCTTTTTACTACTAAAAATAACACTTAGGTTCTAGGTTTTATTTTTTTTTAATCCTCACCTGAGGATATTTTTCCCACTGATTTCTAGAGAGCGCGCAATTGAAGAAGTGGGGTAGGGAGAGAGAGAGAAAAACATCAACTGGTTGCCTCTTGCACATGGCCCTACTGGAGCTGGGGAACCTGCAACCACGGTAAGTGCCCTTGACATGGAATCGAACCCATGGTCCTTTAGCCCATAGGCCGACACTCTACTGTGCAACAATGGCAGGGCCACTGGTTGACTCTTGTATGTGCCCTGACAGAGGATCAAACCAGCAACCTTGGTGTATTGGGAAGATGCTCTAACCAACTGGGCCTCTAGTTTTATTTTATTTTTTTTATATTTTTAAGTCCTTATCAGAGACACACACTGAAGTATTCAAGAAAAATGACAGTGTGTCTGGGATTTGCTAAAATATGCCAGTATCCCAAACCCTGTGACACCCCCCCCAAAAGAAAATTGAAGCTGGGTGATCATACATGGGGAGTCATCATACTAGTCTCTCTACTTCTATGCATGTTTGAAATTTCACAATTTATTAAGTTTTCTTAAACTTATAACAACAAAACTAAGAAAAACTATGCACAGCACTAATAAACTCCTAAGGAATCAATGTATTCATCTAAAACTTCTAAATGACAACATTTCAGCCAAAAATACATCAAGTATTTTAAAATTACTCTCAAAAGCCATGGGTTCGATTCCCCGTCGAGGGCACGTACCATGGTTGCATCTCTTATCTCTGTAAATACTAATTAGAGAGCGGTACCTTCTCTTGCTTTGGTATTACTACTCCCCCACCTGTGTATTTTTCCTTTCCCCTAAACTATATAGTTATTTTTTTCCATTAACTAGAACTACTAAATTACACCCACACAAACATACCCACACACACACACACCAAGACTGTACTATCCCACCATTACTACTATTACACCTACTACTTAATAGTGGGTCTACTAGGTACTTGACCTTTTAAAAAGACATGACTCATCTGAGAGTGTTAAGAAGAAAAAATCCCCCACAGAACACATACGTTCAAAATAACGGCCAAATTGATTAAGAAAAAGCTGTGAACTAATCCATAGTCTATACCTAGTTTTACTAGTTTCTACACAGATTTTTAATTTGTTGGCATATGATGGAGTAAATTGAAAGTATCATTTGAAATTACTTAAATGTAACTATAATGCCTTTAAGTACATTCTGTAAGTGAATTGCTACAAAACTGCTACAGAGAACCTTAACATATTTAAATTTAAGACTTAAGCTGGTAACCTGTAAGTGTATTCGCTGTGCTGTACATCTGAAACACAAAAAATGTTGAATGCAAACTATAATCCAAATATAAAATTGAAAATAGACTTAACCTAACTCTATATATTCCAAAATAAAAAAATGTGGTTTACTATACAGCACCGTTTAAATACCCACATGCTTTGCCTTTTCATAATTCTAATCGCAAGTACACAGAGAAAAATCTTCCTCAAATTTGTATCCAAAAGGATAAAGATGTGCATGTCTACTTTACCATCAAAGAGTCCTATTACTGAACAGCAAATACAAAGCATATTCCATAGTTTTACTTCAAATATGCCTCACTTGTTTATTTCTTTAAGTTATGCCCTTTCAAACACATAAATCAGATTGAACTAATTCTCAAACTAAGTGACATAAAATTTCCTCTGCTGTCTTTTTTTAAAAAGTAGTTTAAAAATAGCTCCACCTGAAGACTATACCCTGTTGTTCATGGTACTCTTCTTTACTTTTTTTTTTTTATATGTATTTTATTGATTTTTTACAGAGCAGAAGGGAGAGGGATAGAAAGTCAGAAACATCTATCAGCTGCCTCTTGTACGCCCCCTACTGGGAATGTGCCCGCAGCCAAGGCACATGCCCTTGACCGGAATCGAACCCGGGACCCTTCAGTCCGCAGTCCGACACTCTATCCACTGAGCCAAACCGGTATCGGCTCTTCTTTACTTTTATGTTTATAAAGTTAGAGGAAAATTAATTAAATTGAAAATTTAGATTTCCTCTTACCACCAAAATACCCCCACCTTCAATTTACAGATCACCCTTTCTTCCTCTGGAGCATAAAACTGAATCCATTTGTTTACTCGTCCTCAATCCATCCACAATGTTAACTGTCTAAGCACTGAATTAGGTACTCTAGAAAGTTACAAAGGAAATACAGGACCCAGTAACTACCCTCAGAGTTCATCATCCCATAAAGGAAGAAAAATGTAGCTATTGAAACAATACCCTTGTGGAGAATCTTACAAGCAAATGGAGCAAGGACTACATTTTCAGGCCATATTCTTTAAAGTAAGTAATGCCAGGAAGATGGTACCTACTAAATTAAACAGACTCCAAAAGTGGTCAGATCAATTTATGGATTATAAATACTGCTACACAGTTCTACATGCATGACAAAGGAAGGCTGTGCCTGTAAGTGGATATTTCCATATGTCCCTGATGCACACAAAGAGACATGTCTTCCTCGGATGGGCCACTTTTCACCACTTTCCCTGATAATGTCCTGTTTTGCCACAAACCAATAGCAGGATGCTAGTCTGAGGGAACTTCTATTATATGTATATCATCAATGACCAAACACCCAGAAAGCTTCACAGAGTTAAGAGCCTTATCTGTATCTATCTACTAGAGGAATGGCTGAAGAATAAAGACTAACAAGAGATTATCATCCTTCTAGTTATTCAAATTGTGGCTGAAAAGTACCTGAAGGCCCCACATTTCTGGTGGCTCTGGAAACTTCCTTTCTCTCTGTCTCCTGATTTACGTATGTCTTTTCCTCTCATGTATTATTGTGTATATATTATATAGATCAAATATCACCGTGGGATTGGGGAGTGGAGGTGGAAACCACTGCCAAAAGTAGCGCCTTTCTACAAACCAGTGTCTTCCCATGACCATGAACACCTCAGGCAACTCTGATGATACAATTTGCCAAACAAAACTGTATCAAACATCAACTTCCTTCTCCTTGTCCACTTTTGGGCCTAAGACTATACATACCTAAACCTTTTTTTTTTTTTTAAGTATCCCTTCCAGACTTGCTCTCGAACTTTGAGAACTGTCATAGATGTCTGCAGCATTAAATCTAGAGAAGAAATGTTCTGTCACTTAACTGAATCACATCAAATAGCATCAAATCTAGATTGCATTGAGAGGTACTGTTAAAATCTAATGCAGACCTCAGCAAGACAAGACCCCACAACCCAATCATAAACGCTGTATGTGTATTACAGCTTCAAATGCTGCCCCAACTTTCCAAGCTCTGGACTCTAAATCACTTGGAGTAAGAGCTTAAACTTGAGATACAGTCCAAAAAGACCTAAAGAAGACGGGGGGGGGGGGGGGGGGCCGGGGAGCATGCATTCGTTTCAGTTCCCGGCAGAAAACAGAAATTTTCGAATTACAAAAGAATGGGATAAAGACAGTAAATTCGGCTATTGACAACAATGCACATCAGACAGAACCCAAGTTACCTAAACAAATACTACCTTCCGAACAATAAACAGTCCATTCTTTAACAGCGCGAGAGCGCCAACCATTTGTTTTCAGGTTAAAAGAGGGTCGTAAATTGTCAAATCCGGGTGGCAAAACCGTGCACAGGTCTTCCGCGCGGAGCCACTGCGCCCAGAGCATCACACAAAGACCAGACCGAACACAAACACGCTCCAGGGCCCCGCGGACTGCGGCCGCGAGCCGGGGTCGGCGTCCCCCGTCCCGCACCCGGAGGGAGGGAGCGAGGCTGGGGGAGGAGCCGGCTTCTCGGAAGGCGCCCGAGAGAGGGGCTGGGAGGGCAGGCGCGAGCGCAGCGCAGAGGAGGCGAGCGGAGCAGCGGACCGGCGTCGGCCGCTCCCCAGGCTGGCGACACCCACGGGCCCACACCAGGCCTGGCCCTCCCGGCCCGGCCCGCCTCCTCACCTCCCTCACGTCCTGCAGGCACTCCAGCACCGCCAGGTTGTTGCTCCAGGTGTGCTTGGGACACACTCGGGTCACGTCCTCCCTGCAGAACTCTTCCTCCGCCAGCTTCCAGCCCCCGCCGGGCCCCGCTCCGCCACGCCGGGCCGGAGGCCCACCCGCCGGGAAAGGTGGCTGCGGCGGCTGAGGTGGTTGTTGCTGCTGCTGCTGCTGCTGCTGTTGCTGCTGCTGCTGCTGTTGCTGCACCTGGAGCAGCTGCTGCCCCGCCGGTCCGCCGCCTCCACCCTGCCCCCCAATGGGCACAAAGTTGAGGCCCGGGCCCGGGCCCTGGCCGTGGGCGGCCTGGCCCGGTAGTTTCTCGGCCCGGGCCGCCCCGAGCAGCAGCAGCAGCTGCAGCGCCGCCGACAAGCGGAACATCCTCCGTACACGTCCACACGCCGCCATCTTGGGTCCGCGGCGAGCTCGACGCAGCCGCCGGCGCCGCGTACTTAAATTAGGGGGCGGGGCCATGTCGAGGGGGCGGGGCCGGCGGACCGCACGAGTCCCTCCCGACCAGCTCCGACGGTGAATGAGGAGCGGAGCGCGCGAGGAGGCTTTGCTGGGAACTGCCACGCGCTGGACTCGGGCGGGCCCGAAAGCCGCGCTCCTTGCCGGGGGAGTTGCTGGTGTTCCTTTAATTAAAAGCCGAGGTTGAGCGGCTTGGCCTTATTCGCTTGGTTGTCGTCACAGAAACATAAAGAGGAGTTGGGTTGCCACAACTAAGATGGCCGGTAGAGTATGTTGCCTGTTCAGTATAGAGGTGAACTTGACACCCTCTGGTGTACCCCGGCATCGAAGAGCCTCTTCTTGCATCTCCCCCTGCTTCCTTCAACCTGCCTCAGAAGTCTTTCTTAGGCAGAGAAGGCAGCATGGGATCAGGGTGAGAAGCACCGGCTCCCGGATCAGAAAAGACCCCTTATACCATCCTTACTCTCGGGCAGGCGAGGCCGGCCGTGAACTTCCCCGAGCCTCCTCGTTCTCCTCCTCCGCGGAACAAGAGGGCGAGCTCTAATGTGAAGAATTGTGAAGCGTATCTGGCCCACACTATGGGATTCAAAGTTATAACCAGCATTATAAATAAACTGTGAAGCGCTTTGTGTATGAATCCTGGTTTTAGGTCAGAACTGAAACTCGTGTTTGAGAGAGGAAAAGAGCCCTGGCCGGTGTGGCGCAGTTGGCGTTGTTTCGTGCACTCAAAGGTCGCAGGTTTGATTCTGAGTCCGAGCACAAGCCCAGGTTGCAGGCTTGGACCCCGCCTCCCATGGGTATGCAAGAGGTAGCCAATCCATGTTTTTATCTCTCTCTCCCTCTCCTCCTACCTACCCCTCTCTCTAAAAATCAATTTTAAAGTCTTAAAAAAAAAAAAAAAAGGTAAAATAGCCGAAACCGGTTTGGCTCAGTGGTAGAGTCGGCCTTTGGACTGAAAGGTCCCGGGTTCGATTCCGGTCAAGGGCATGTACCTTGGCTGCGGGCACATCCCCAGTCGGGGGTGTGCAAGAGGCAGCTGATTGATGTTTCTGACTTTCTATCCCTCTCCCTTCCTCTCTGTAAAAAGTGAATAAAATACATTTTAAAAAATAAAAAAGTAAAATAGAACATATTTGAGGCTTCAGGTTAAGTCTGTGCCTGAATAACTTCTTTTTTTTTTTTTTCCTCATATATTGATTTTTTTTTTTTTACAGAGGAAGGGAGAGGGACAGAGAGGAACATGGATCAGCTGCTGCCTGCACACCTCCCACAGGGGATGTGCCCGAAACCAGGCCAACGCTCTATTCACTTAGCCAAACAGGTCAGGGCCTGAGTAACTGTTCTTGCTGGCTGACTTGTATGCAGCACTTTACGCAGGTATTGGTTGTTTTGTTGTGGGGCGACTTCCAGGACCAGTTGCAAATGACCACGGAGGCGGTTAAGTTGATAATAAGCAAGCAAGGATTTATTGAACTGGCCAGGACAGTCGGAGGGCACCACATACCAGTGGAGACCAAACACGACCATGCCGTCCCGGGTGCAGGCAGTCCTTTTATAGGGTCTTAACTATAAGCTTTCGTTGTTTTAAATTCTGAGAACAACTCTCAGGATCATATCTGGGATAGGGAAGTTAGAGCGGTCTATGATTGACTCTGTTGCCTGCTCCTTGTCTCTAACCATGTATCTTACAAGAGGTGGGAACTTAGTCTTATCTCGCAAAAGTAGATAGTACAGCTCAATTATTGGCGTCACTGAGTCACTCCTTTATGGTCTAAAAGGAATTCAAGATCTCAAGCCAGAAGCTGAAGATTACCCTTTTGTTTTAAGCAAGCAAGTGTGAACAGTGGTCATAATAGTAGGATCAGCAGTTTTACCCGAGATGAATGCTGCTATATTTCAATACCAACTGGTTAAACATGCTCAAAAGTGCAGCTTTGGCTGTGCTGACCCACATCTCAGACATAGCTAGAGCCTGAGATGTCGGATGCCTGAGATGGAATATTATGGGGGATACAAATTGCCCACTGAAGCTGACTCCAGGTCTTGGTCTTTGAAAAGGTCATGTTGGAATCTCCACCAAACTCTCCTCTGCTACTTCCATAAAACGGTCCTGAGACTTCTGCTAACCTTGAGGATTGCCTAAGGCAGCCCAGGGAGACCAGATAAGTGTACATATTCAATAATAGATACATGGCATGGGTAAGTCTCAATCAGGCATAGAAAATATATCACCAGAAAGAAGTTCTTTGAAAGTCACCAGGGGCCATTAATTTTTAATGATAGATCTGCATGTACTCAGACAAAAGTGGGAGATCAGCTGAAACCAGTTTGGCTCAGTGGATAGAGCGTCAGCCTGTGGACTGAAGGGTCCCAGGTTCAATTCTGGTCAAGGGCATGTGCCTTGGGGGGTGTGCAGAAGGCAGCTCATCAATGTTTCTCTCATCGATGTTTCTGACTTTCTGTCCCTCTTCCTTCCTCTCTGTGGAAAATCAATAAAATATATATATATATATATATATTTTTTTTTTTTTTAAGTGGGAGATTAGCCAGATCGGCATGGCTCCATGATTGAGCATTGACCTATGACATATATCTGGGTTGCAGCCTTGATCCTCAGTGTGGAGTGTGCAGGAGGCAGCCAATCAATGATTCTCTCTAATTTATGTTTCTATCTCTCTCTCTCCCTCTCTCAAATCAATAAAAAAAAATTTTTTTTTGAAGTGGGAGATCATTTCAAGCTAGTTTAAGTTTAGAAATTGACAATCTGCTAAGAAGCCAATAGTTGCCTATCTCTCAGTCTGCAATGAGGAAACCCTACACCCAGCCACAGATTGCCTTGGGAGATAGGGAGCCTATCTTGAAATCACAAATGACCAAGAAGCAAGACATCATGAGAAATCTGGGAACCTGGCCAGCTCAGGGTGTGACAGTAAGCCTAGATCTTCCATAAGGCACAAACCCCCAAGTTAGTGGAAAGAGGGGTGACCTAATCTGGATCTTGTGGCCTTGTTGACTTTTCAAGAAAAAAAAATACTGCCTCGGTCACAGACTGGGAATTCATTTTACCCTTTATTGTACACTTTTTTTTTTAATCTTCACATTTCTAATACATTCAATAGGTATCTATTGAGTTTTGGGGGATTTTTACACACTAAGGCACTGCTTAAGAACTGACTTATATAATAAACAACAAACCAGTAGATAAAGAGCGAGTAATTTCAGTGTTAAGGGCTATGAAGAAAATAAAAGATATTTTCTTTACTTTTATTGGCTGGGGAGGAGCTTTTATATGAAGGCAGCTAGGGAAAGGCTCTATGAGCCTATGAGGGAGTTATCAGTGGACCAATTAGCATAAAGATAACAACTATGTAAAAAACTAGATCTAAAGTTGTTTTAGTCTATTTAGGCTGCTGTAATAAAAATGCCACAGTTTGGGTGGCTTATAAACAATATAAACATTTCTCACAATTCTGGAGGCTGAAAGTCTGAGCTCAGGGTGCTAGCTTGGTAGGCTTGTGGCAAAGACCCTCTTCCAGGTTGCAGACTGCCAACTTGTCACTGTGTCCTCATATGGTGGAAGGGGCTACGGAGCTCTGTGGGGTCTCTCGTTTATAAGAACAATCATCCCATTCATGAGAGCTCCACTCTCATGACCTAAGCACCTCCAAAAGGCCCCATCTCCTACTAATACCATCATATTGAGTATAAGTATTTCAACAGATGAATTTGGGGTGGGGGGACAAAAAAATATTCAGGTCCTAGCAAAAATGTTCCAGAAACAGGCTAACAAAAAAGTTTAAGGCCCTGACGTGGTAATAAGCATTCAACATGAAGGTCTATGTGGCTGAATTGAAAGGAGAAAAAGAGGGTACTAGGAGGAGTCAGAGAACTGGTCAAGGGTCTGACCATATAGGGCCTTGGAGGCCCTATATACACATGTCATTAGGGAGGTTTCTGATTCTAAACCCCGACTAAGAATTTTCATTTCCACTAAAATAAAACCATAAAAGCTAGATAAGATACATAAAATATCTTTGAAAGGGATTAGAAAGTAACCAATACAGTCAGGAAATGAGGGGCTACATATAATCTTTAAGAAAGAAAAAGTAGCTGAGACCGGTTTGGCTCAGTGGATAGAGCGTCAGACTGCGGACTGCAGGGTCCCGGGTTCGATTCCGGGTTCGATACCTTGGCTGCGGGCACATCCCCAGTAGGGGGCGTGCAAGAGGCAGCTGATCGATGTCTCTCTCTCATCGATGTTTCTGACTTTCTATCCCTCTCCCTTCTGCTCTGTAAAAAATCAATAAAATATATTAAAAAAAAAATAAGAGAAAAAGTATACAGGGCAGCTCCCGTCCAGATTTTTTTTCTGAGTACTTTCCAAATTGGGGCTCAGAAGAATTGAACCCTGCAGTTAGCAGCAACCTTACTGAGCTTAAAATACACAGGTAGGACTTCAAAAGCCCCCAAAGTGGCTAGGATTTAAAGGTCAACACACTGGAGAAAGAAACCACAGAGAAGAGCCAAAAGTCTAAACAAATTTCTCTCAAGTCACTGGCTGACTCATAAGCTGTGCATATATATGGTGAGACGCCAACAGATCTAGAAGAAAATAATAGTTGACAGAGCAATAATTTCAAAGAGGTTACAGCGGCCCCACAAGTACTGGGGAAATACAAGTTAGAGTTAAACCCCACTGAGGTGCAGAGGCTTGGGCAAATACCTGGGTTTTTAACTGAGTCCTCAGAAGGTTTACACCCTAGTAATAAAGGCCAAACTCCACCTGAAAGGACAATAGCCTAGCAACAAGAAATTTGCTCTAGAAGAAAAGGCAAAACTACCATAAGCCAATCCTAATGAAGTTTAAAATATGCCTCATGGGGTCAAGGTGACCACTAGTACTTTGTCTATAAGAAGGAAAACTTTTTAAAGGAAAGAGATTAACCAAAGAACTTATACTCATATTCGCATCATTCATGGACACAGATAAGAGTTTGGTAAAAGCCTAGTGGGGGAAGCGGGGTGGAGGAGGTCAATGGGGGGGGGGGGAGGCATCTGTAATACTTTCAATAATAAAGATAAATTTTTAAAAAAACTGTTTAGAGCTCTAATCAGTTTGGCTCAGTGGATAGAGTGTTGGCCTGCAGACTGAAGGGTCCCAGGTTAGATTCTGGTCAAGGGCATGTACCTTGGTTGTGGGCACATTCCCAGTAGGGGGTGTGCAGGAGGCAGTTGATCGATGTTTCTCTCTCATTAATGTTTCTAACTCTCTATTCCTTTCCCTTCTTCTCTGTAAAAAATCAACAAAATATATTTCAAAGAAAACTTTTTAGAGAAAGATAACATCATGCAAAGCCTCTAAAATTTTTAATCTGTATGGTACAGCATTGAATAAAAAATTGTGAGGTATCTATATATATAAAAGCCTAATTGTCCATCCAACGGTCCAGCTATGATGCACACTGACCACCAGGGGGAAGACACTCAACCCAGGTGCTGCCATGACACACACTGGCCATTTAAAAAGAAACAGCACTGAGGACCTGGTGCTGACAAACCAACACTTGGCTTCCCCCAATTGGAACACAGGCCCCACCACCACCCCAGAATGACAGTCCATCAAATCGCAGCAGATGCTGCCAAGACCCCATGGTGCAAAATGCAGCCCACAGCCCAGGCCAGCCCGGAAATGGTGGCTGTGTGCACTGAGTAATGACATCCCATAGCAACACCCAGCTTCCTCTCCCTAGCAACTAGCCTCCATGCAGTTTCTTCAGCCCAGGAACAAGACTTGCTGTATAGCCAGGTGCAAGCATTTCACACTTTAACCAAATGTCTGTGAATCGTTTTCCCATGCCTTATCTCACTTGATCCTCACAGAAGTCCTGGAGTAGGTAGATAGGAGACATGGTGGAATCCTATTTTCTTTTCATTAGCCAGAAAAAGGAGAATTAGAAAGTTTAGAAACTTGACCCAACTGATAAGAAGAAATTATGGACCTTGGAAATGATTTCAAGTTTTCTCACTGCACAGGATATAGTCAAACACTGCTGCAGTTAAATATTTCACCTTTTGTTCTCCCTGCATGATTTACAATAATAATCTACTTCATGTTGATATTTATTGCTGTGATGCTGACAACTACCTGAAAGAGAAGTTGGGGTGCTTCACTGTTCTGGAAAAAGTTTAGCTAAATCAAAAGGAAGTCTAATTAAGCAAGTTTATTCTATATCTTGGGCTAAGTTAATTTGCACATGTGAGATACATATAAAGTTCTCCCTAGTGCCAATCACACGCGTGTTTCGATCTGTCATTTTCTATCGTGATTTTGGTTGACGCTTCTATTATAGAGAAAAGGTGAAAAGTGATATTAAAATATTTCATCCACAATTGCCAGGAAGCAGAACCTCAATGGATTGAGATAATGCTCCAGAGAATGGTGGGTTTCACCTATATTTATACATGGCAACCAAAGGAAGGGATGTAGGTGGATTACATGAAATCCATTGGTGATAAACTAGAGAGGTGGGAGAAAGCAACGGCGGGGGAGAGGAAAACCCTGGGATTGGATAAAAAGTAAAATGATAGACACAACCTTAGGTGGGTGCAGGAACAATTAATAAGGTAACAATGAAGATATTTGTGTTATCTGTCCTGCTATCCAGGCACATTAGGTTATGCCCCCAAGGGGTCCAGAAAAAGGGAAGTTACAAGTTACCAAGACATTTCAAGGGTATGTTATTATAGATGCAAATAGACAGATAGGCTCAGTTAAGGTAAAGGTTGACCTTGTCAGTGTAGATATGGTCTACTATGTAAATTACCCACCATAGCTGCTTTTAGTTAGTTTAATTTCAGACCATCCTGCAAGATTGCCCTGCAGGCCTTCTCTGAGATTGTCAGGTTAGCATGTGGCCGCTTTCATCCACAGGATGCTTGTGACCAGCATGGCTCAGTACTTGAGCACTGAACTATGAACTGAGAGGTCACAGTTCAATTTCCAGTCAGGGCATATGTCTGAGTTGCCTGATGGATCCCCAGTGTGGAGAGTGCAGGAGGCAGCTGATCAATAATTATCTCTCATCATTAATTTTCTTTTTTTAAAAAATATATTTTATTGATTTTTTACAGAGAGGAAGGAAGAGGGATAGAAAGTCAGAAACATCGATGAGAGAGAAACATCATTGATCAGCTGCCTCTTGCACACTCCCTACCAGGAATGTGCCTGCAGCCAAGGTACATGCCCTTGACCGGAATCGAACCTGGGACCTTCCACTCCGAAGGCTGATGCTCTATCCACTGAGCCAGACCGGTTTCGGCTCTCATCATTAATTTTCTATCTCTCTTTTCCTCTCTGAAATCAATAAAAAATATATTTTTAAAAATTATGAGGCATGCTAAAAACAAAGCAAAACTTGAACTAAACAATCAAAACCAAAAAGAAAAAAAGAGTCAACAAAAACAAATTCCTGCCCTGACCAGTTTGGCTCAGTGGAAAGAATGTCGGCCTGCAGACTGAAGGGTCCCATGTTTGATTCCGGTCAAGGGCATGTACCGTGGTTGCGGGCACATCCCCGATGGGGTGTGTGCAGAAGGCAGCTGATGGATGTTTCTCATCAATGTTTTTAACTCTCTATCCCTCTCCCTTCCTCTCTGTAAAAAAAATCAATAAAATATATTTTTTAAAAACTCCATATGGTTCAGATATTAGACATATCAGATAGAGACTTTAAAATAATTGTTACTAATATGTTATAGAAAATAACAAATAAAATAGATGAAAAATAAGAAAATTTCAACAAAAAATTAGATTCTATACAAATAAATATCTAGAAGTGAATTAAAATGCCTTAGATGACCAACAGACTGGATGTCTGTTTGGGCTGCTATACAAAACACCATAGACTGGGTGACTTATAAACAATAGAAACTAATTTCTCACAGTCTGGATGCTGGAAAATCCAAGATCAAGATGCTAGATTTGCTGTTTGGTGAGAGCCTACTTCCTGGTCCATACACAGCTGTCTTCCTGCTGTAACCTCACATGGTGGAAGGATAGCAGGGGCAGTAAACCTATTCACAAGGGCTCCATCCTCATGACCTGCTCACACTCCCAAAGATCCCACCCTCAAATAACATAACATTGGGGGTTAGGATTTCAACATATGAATTGGGCAGGGCAAACAAACATTCTACAGCACTGGACAGAATTGCTGAAGGAAAACAGGTCAATAGAAAATATCCAAAAGGAAAGAGGGAAAAAAAAGACAGAAAAAAAGAAAAGGAATAGAGGCAAAAGTAGGTTTATGGTATATGTGAAACACATAATTTATTCTTTTCTTTTTTAAAAAATATATTCTTATTGACTTCAGAAAGGAAAGAAGAGGGAGAGATAGAAACATCAATGATAGCCGAAACTGATTTGGCTCAGTGGATAGACTGTCAGCCTGCAGACTGAAGGGTCCCGGGTTCGATTCCGGTCAAGGGCATGTACCTTGGTTGCGAGCACATCCCAGTAGGAGGTGTGCGGGAGGCAGCTGATCGATGTTTCTCTCTCATCGATGTTTCTAGCTTTCTGTCCCTCTCCCTTCCTCTCTGTAAAAAATCAATAAGATATATATATAAAAAAACAAGAAACATCAATGAAAAGTAATCATTGATTGGCTGCCTCCTGAACACCCCCTAGTGGGATCGAACCGCCACGCAGGCATGTGTCCTTGACTGGAATCGAACCCGGAACCCTTCAGTCCACAAGCTGATGCTCTATCCACTAAGCCAAACCAGTGAGGGCCAGAATTTATTCTTGTATTATTATTTATTAACTAAAGACGCGTTGCAGGAAGATTCCTGCAAGAATAGAGCTTCCTGTGGCCTGAGCAAAGCTCCCTCCCTTCTCTGCTGCCTTGCTCTCTTCTCCACTACTTCGCTCTCTCCTGTCTCAGCTGCCTTGCTCCATCTCCGCTGCCTTGTTCCAGTCTCCTCTGCCTTGCTACCTCCCTTCTCCCTGGCCCTGCTTGCTTACTTTTTCGAAGCTTTGCTCCCTTCCACAGTGCTTGGCTTTCTTCTACTCTGTCTTCTGCGTGTGCATATGCAAATCAACTGCCATCTTGGTTGGGTTAATTTGCATACTAGCTCTGATTGGCTTGTGGGCATGGCTTCATGGGAGGTATGGTCAATTTGCATATTACTCTTTTATTATGTAGTATTATTATATTTTTTCTATATGAACAATAGCAAGCCTCCTTTTGCCCCACCCTGTATAATTCAAGTCCCAAAAGGAGAGAAGGAAGAAAATGGTACAGCTCAATATTTGAAAAGACAATGCTTTGAATTTTCCAAAACTGATGAAAGATAGCAACATATATAGTTAAGTTCTGTGAATCCCAAGTAGGTAAATACAAAGAATTTGTATTTCAATAAAAATATCCTATCTAATAAAAGAGTAATATGCAAATTTGACTATACCTTTGCCACAGCCACAAGCCATAGCCACGCCCACCAGCCAATCAGGAGCAGATTATGCAAATAAACCCCAACCAAGATGGCTGCAGCCACTGAGAGCAGGAGGAAGGCTTGGGTTTCTCTGGCAACAGAGGAAGCCAAGCTTTCCATCTGCCGTTGCCTGCGTAGGCCTCCACTCAATGTTAGAAAGTTTCAATTATAAAAGATACAGAAATGGCGGCAGCCACTGAGCTGGAGAGAATAGAGGCTTGGGTTTCCCTGGTAACGGAGGTAGCCAAGTTCCAGCCTGCTGTTGCCAGCCTAGACCTCCACTCTAGGCTACAAAGTTTCGAACAGAAATCGCTGCCGCCATGGAGCAAGCAGAAGGCTTGGCTCTGCTCCAGGCTACAAAGTTTCAACTATAGACATAGATTAATCCCAGATACCAGGGCCTCCACTTGGGACGCTGGGAGGTGTGGCTGGCCTGCAAACCTCCTCAGGTCCCTTGCCCAGGTTGCCCCTCGCCCCAAGGGAACTCCCACCCAGATCTGGGACACTCTTTAGGGCAAACCAGCTGGCTTCCACCCATGCACCAGGCCTCTATCCTATCTAATAAAAGAGTAATTTGCAGATTGACCATCACTCCCACACGCGAGGGCTGCCCCCATGTGGTCAAAGATCCTGACCCCATGTGGACACAAGATGGCCACCACAAGATGGCCAGCAGGGGAGGACTGTTGGGAGGTTCCAGGCCCTGCAAGGGAGGGCAGTTGTGGGCGATCAGGCCAGCAGGGGAGGGCAGTTGGGAGGGACCAGGTCTGTAAGGGAGGACAGTTGGGGGCAATCAAGCCTTCAGGGGAGAACAGTTAGGGGTGACCAGACTGGCAGAGGAGGGGAGTTAGGGGCAAACAGGCTGGCAGGGGAGCAGTTAGCTATCAATTAGGCTGGCAGGGTAGTTGTTAGTGGGTGATCAGGCTGGCAGGCAGAAGCAGTTAGGAGCAACCAGGGAGGCAGGCAGGTGACTGGTTTGGAGCCACCAGTCCTGGATTGTGAGAAGGATGTCCGACTGCCCATTTAGGCCCGATCCTACCAGATTGGAGAGGGTGCAGGCTGGGCTAAGGGACATACCCTGCCCCCCCATGCACAAATTTCATGCACCAGGCCTCTAGTATTATAAAAAAGATCAACCAATGAATGCATGAATAAGTGGAACAACAAAAATATATGTTTTTTGTCCTCTCTCTAAAAAAAGACAATTAAAATGATTTTTATTTACTTAAAAAATATATATCTATTTTAAAATATATTTTATTGATTTTTTACAGAGAGGAAGGGAGAGGAAGAGAAAGTTAGAAACATCAATGAGAGAGAAACATCAATCAGCTGCCTCCTGCACACCCCCTACTGGGGATATGCCCACAATCAAGGTACATGCCCTTGACCGGAATTGAACCAGGGACCTTTCAGTCTGCAGGCCAACGCTCTACCCACTGAGCCAAACTGGTTCGGCTAAAATATATTTTTTAAAATATTTTTTCATTTATTTCAGAGAGGAAGGGAAAGGGAGAAACATCAACGATGAGAGAGAATCATTGATCAGCTGCCTCCTACATGCCCCCTACTGGGGATTAAGCCCACAACCCGAGCATCTGCCCTTGGCCAGAGTTGAACTTGGGACCCCTCAGTCCGCAGGCCAACGCTCCATCCACTGAGCCAAACTGGCCAGGGCTGGATCAAGTTTTTTTAAAGTGACATGAAGAAGCCTTTGTTCTTCCCACCCCGTCTGAGTGGGTGGTGGAAATCACTAGCGCTCTTTGCCTCTGGAGGAAATGTCTGAGTCAGGAGCCCCTGGCCAGGGGCCAGGCAACACTGTCACATGAAGGTTGAGGCTAAACATAATACAGACTCCTAGCAAGCATCTTTTATCCAGTGTATGAAGACATTTCCATACACTGCAGTGAATAATCTGAAACAAAATTAAGGAAACAATTCCATCAAAAAGAACAAAATACTGCCTGGCCAGCCTGGTTCAGTGGTTGAGCATCAACCTATGAACCAGGAGGTCACAGTTCAATTCCCAGTCAGGACACACGCCCAGGTTGTGGGCTTGATCCCCAGTGAAATATCAGTGATTCTCTCTCACTGATGTTTCTATCTCTTTCTCCTTCTCTGAAATCAATAACAATATATTTTTTTAAAAAAGAGGCCGAAACCAGTTTGGCTCAGTGGATAGAGCGTCGGACTGCGGACTGAAGGGTCCCGGGTTCGATTCTGGTCAAGGGCGTGTGCCTTGGCTGCGGGTACATCCCCAGTAGGGGGCGTGCAAGAGGCAGCTGATCGATGTTTCTCTCTCATCGATGTTTCTGACTTTTTATCCCTCTCCCTTCTGCTCTGTACAAAATCAATAAATATATTTTAAAAAAATACTTAGGAATAAATGTAACAAAGGAGGCAAAAGACTTGTACACAATACTACGAAACATTGATGGCCCTGGCCAGTGTGGTTCAGTTGGCTGAGTGTCACACCGTGCGCTGAAAGATCGCAGGTTCAATTCCCATTCAGGGCACATACCCAGATTGTGGGTTCCATGCTTGGTTGGGATGCGTGCAGGAGGCAACAACTGATCAATGTTTCTTTCTCTCTCCCTCTCCCTTCCTCTTTTTCTAAAATCAATACAAAACATATTAAGGCTCCTCTGATTCTGCTTTGGGTCCCACCAGCACTGAGAGATATGGGGCTTTCTCCATTTCTCCTCTTAGCAGCAGTCCAGGTTCCAAAGCAGACTTTGTGCTGAGCCCTGTGTCACCCACTGCAAGCCAGGGCAGCCCTCCATTCTCCATTGGGAGCCTGGAGGAAGACTCTCCCTTCCCTTCGTTTGCCCAGATGCTGAGAGTTGGAAAAGCAAAAGCAGATGTGTGGCCCAAAACTATTCCAAAGAAAGATGAAAACAGCTTAGTCCCTCCTGCCACCATGAACAGTGATGGGGAGAGTGATAACTCAGACCGTGTTCCTGTGCCCAGTTTCCAGAATTCCTTCAGCCAAGCTATCAAAGCAGCCTTCATGAAACTGGACACACCCGCTACTTCAGATGCCCTCTCTGAAGAGAAAGGAGGAGAGAAAAGAAAAGAAAAGAAAAGAAAAAAAAACAGAAACAGAAACTCCTATTCAGCACCTCAGTCGTCCACACCAAGTGACCCTACTGGCCCAGGCTACCTTTTCCATGTGGTTTTCTTTTTTTCCATGCTTTTTTTTTTGCTGCTGTAATTTTTAAGAATCTGAGTTTGAACATATTAGTTCTGGGGGGAGGGAGTTTCCTCAATATGAGGGGGAACCAAGATTTTAATACAGTGCATTTTCCAGCTTCCCGTCTTTACATCAAAATAAAGTATTGACACATAAAAAGAAAAGAAAAAAAACATATTAAGGAAAAACACTGCTGAAATGAAAGACATAATTAACTAGAAAAAAATGACACCTTTGTAAACAGAAAGACTTTAATATTGTTAAGTTATGAACAGTTCCCAAAGCAATCTACAAATCCAGTGTAATCCCTATCAAAATCCCAATTATATATTTTTGTGATAGAAAAACCCATCATAAAATTCATTTAAAATCTTAAGAGGTCCAAAATAGTCAAAAGTCTCAGAAATAAATGAACAAAAATGAGGGCACACACTTTCTGATTTAAAAATAAACTAGAAAGTTACAGTAATCAAAAGAGTGTAGTAGTGGCAGAAAGACATACAGACCAATGGGACAGAATAGAATGCCCAGAAAGAAACACATGTAAAAATGAGTCTCGTTAAGGGTGCCAAGACCATTTAAGTAAAAAGACAGTTTCTTGGCCAAATGATGTTGGGAAGACAATACCCACATACAAAAAAAACGAAGTTGTACTTTTAACTCACTTTATAAACAAACATTAACTGAAAAAGGATCAAAGACCTAGAGGTGAGAACTAAAACTGTAAGACGATTAGGCAACAAAAGAAATAGAAATAGACAAATTGGACTTCATCAAAATTTAAACTTTTATGCATCAAGACACAATATTGATAGAATAGAAATGCAAACCAAAGAATGAGGGAAAATATTCCTAATATATAAAAACCCAGGGTCTGTAACATCCAAAATAACCAAAGGCTCAACCAACTGGAAGTCAATACTGGGTTGCTTCAGCACTGACTGCCCGCTGCTGTGGGTGCCGACCCAGCACTGACTGCTGAGAGGGTACGGATCAGGCCCAAAGAGAGGACTGGAGGGAGAAGCAGGGTCTGATCCGTAGCCTCCGTGGCAGCTGTTGATCACCCCTTGCCTCTCTCTTTCTCTTGGGGCCTGGCCAGCAGCCACGCCTCTCTTTCTCTGGGCCTCTGATGGGCTTCTGATCAGCCCCACCTCTCTAATCAGGTGCCTTGATAGGCCCAGAGACGCTGACTGGCATAAAAACCTACCAATCAGAACCAAATCTGGGTGAAGTGCGAGGAGCCAATGACTGCCTAGGAAGCGGAGCTTTGGATGTTGTTATAGAAACTGACCAATCAGAACCTAATCTGGACAAACTGCCAAGGCAGAACCTTAGGTGGGGGTTGAGGATGATTTAAAAAATATATATATTTTATTGACTTTTTACAGAGAGGAAGGGAGAGGGACAGAAAGTCAGAAACATCGATGAGAGAGAAACATCAATCAGCTGCCTCCTGCACACCCCCCATTGGGGATGTGCCCGCAACCAAGGTACATGCCCTTGACTGGAACTGAACCTGGGACATTTTAGTCCGCAGGCTGACGCTATGTCCACCGAGCCAAACCAGTTTTGGCAAGGAGGGGTTTTAAGGGCAACAGCTGTGTGGTGGAAGGTGTAAGAAAGTGGTTCAATTTTTTAATGACCAGTTAGTTTGGCAGTATAGTGCATATGGCTGGCTATCAGCCCAGATATAGGGAATATGTGTTTTTGTCTGCCAAGAGCATCTCCTCCTGATGAAACCCCCCACCCCAACATTTAAGCAAGCCTATCCTATATAATTTATCTATACTATTAAAAGGGTAATTAGCCCAGGTCATCCAGCCATCTTTGGAGGTCTGACTTCCTTCTGGACAAAGCCATGGTGGTAGGGGCCAAGGGAGAGGCCATTAAGGGATCAGGCCAGCAGGGGAGGGCAGTTGGGAGCAAGATTAGGCAAGTTCGGGGTGATCAGGCAGGCAGGAAAGTGAGTTTTCCAGATTGTGAGAGGGTGCAGGTTGGGATGAGGAAACACCACCTCCCCATGCACAAATTTTGTGCACTGAGCCACAAATCTATATATATATATAAAGGCAGCTACCATAACAGCCATAACAACCTAACAACTGGTCGCTATGACCCCCACTGTGGCCAGCGGCCAACCTTGTGGCCCCTTCCCCCTGCTGACCTGCCCCTGATCAGACTCTCCCACCCCAATCAAGTGGGCCTGTCTGCCAAACGCCCCCTCCCCTTCACCCCGGCTGGCCAGCTGCGCCCCCAATCAGCCCGCCCCACCATAATAGGCCCACAACCCCTCCCCGAACCGGCCTGCCCCTGATCGCACCCCTCTACCCCAATAGGGAGTAGGACTGGGTGGCCAAGCTCCTGCAGCCCCTTCCCTGGCCAGCCCCACCCCTGATCGCCACCCTACCTCAATAGGGGTTGGGGCTGGCCAGCCAACCTCCTGCAGCCCCTCCACCCACCTGGCTCCACTCCAGATCAGCCCCCTCTCCCCAATCAGGGGCAGGGCCAACTGGCCAACCACCCATGACCCCTCCCTCAGGCTGCTGCCCCTAATTGGCACCCCCCCACCCATCCCATTCAGGGGCGGAGCTGGCTGGCCCACCGCCCACAGCCCCTCCCTATGGCCATACCCCCAAACCCAATTGGGTGCGGGCCCCACTGGCCGATCACCTGTGGCTCCTCCCCACAGCCAGCCTGGCCGGCCAACCTCCTAGCATCTCCTCTTCCCGACAGGCCCAGCCCCAATCTGCCCTGATTGGGGCCAGACTGGCTGGACCCCACATGTGCACGAATTTGTGCACTGGGCCTCTAATGTATTTGATAAAAAGTTAATGTCCAGAATATATAAAGAGGTCCTAAAATTCAACAAAAAGCTCAAAACATTAAAAACCCGTGCTTTATTTAAAAAAAGATAAACTAGAAATAACATTGCCCTATGAAGTTCTTACACTTTCATCCTAAAATTATCCTTTAATGCTTATCTCAGAAGTTTCAACATTTTGAAGCCTCCCTGGGAAAATTTACCCTTTATCAACATGTCATTTTTATATTCACTTAATAATTTATATTCATTTATTTAGTAACTAGAGGTCTGGTGCACAAAATTTATAAATTCAGGGGGAGGGACCCTAAGCCCAGCCTGCACCCTCTTACAGTATGGGAGCCCTTGGGGGATGTCCAACTGACAGCTTAGGGTCGCTCACTACTGGCCTCTCGAACCACTGTCACTGCCACTGCCCAGCTTCTGGCTGAGAGATGCTCCCCCTATAGAAGTGCACTATCAAAGGGTAGTTCCTGTGTTGAGCATATTCCCCCTGGTGGTCTGTGCACGTCATAGGAAGTGGTTGTTCCACATTGTTTGGTCGATTTGCCTGTTAGCCTTTTATTACATAGGACTAGAGGCCCGATGCACAAAATTCATACAAGAGTATGCTGTTGCAGCAGCAACAGGTACCTGGATCCCTCCCTCGCAGCTATGTCATCCCAGAAGGACATCCGGTCTAATTAGCATATTATGCTTTTATTATTATAGATTATTTTCTGAGCACTTCCTATGTATTTTATGCCTTGGAGATAGCACTATGATTAGGAAAACCAGCCTAAGCCAGTGGTTGGCAAATTCATTAGTCAACAGAGCCAAATATCAACAGTACGATTGAAATTTCTTTTGAGAGCCAATTTTTTAAAAATATAGTTTATTGATTTTTTTACAGAGCAGAAGGGAGAGACAGAAAGCCAGAAACATCGATGAGAGAGAAACATTGATCAGCTGCCTCCTACACACCCCCTACTGGGGATGTGCCCACAACCAAGGTACATGCCCTTAACCAGATTTGAACCTGGGACCCTTCAGTCCGCAGGCCGATGCTCTATCCACTGAGCTATACCATTGTCAGCAAGAGAGAGCCAAATTTTTTAAACTTAAACTTTTTCTAACACGACTTCAGGAATAAGCATGCTTTAACTTCTCTGCCACATTCCGGCATTGCTTGGGAGTAAGGCTTAGAGTGGCCTCAAGAGTGAACACAATGGATTTCAGAGCACAGCAGGTGGGACATTGGTCAGTTACATGGCCCACAGTTGGAAATTTGAGGCATATTTTATTTTCATGACCACACAGATTTATTTCTTCACACAACTAGGTTACCTACCAAGCTACTCCATAGTTTCCATGGGTCTGGGAACAAGCCATGGCAGTTCTACCTCTTCACCTGATCTGTGATGAGCCCTAAATAGGTAGTTCTAGCCCACATCATACTCTTCCATTGAAGAGTAATGTTCCTAGGCTCAGTACCCAGAAACCCAAGACAAATGAGGGCATTCGGAAGACTGTTTTTGTTTTTTTGTTTTAAGGAAGACTGTTGAGTCACAATAATGTGCACGATTGCCTGCCTTATTTTTTAGATCCTCACCCAAGGACATGCTTAGAGAGAGGAAAGGGAGAGAATGAGAGAGGGAAAGAAACATCGATTGATTGCCTTCTGTACAAGTCCCAACCAGGGACTGAATCCGCAATTTCCATGTGCCCTGACTAGGAATTGAACTAGCAACCTTTCAGTGCAAAGGGTGATGCTCAACAAACTAAACCACTTTGGCCAGGCTATTTTCATCTCATTATTATCATTTTTAAGTATGTCTTTATTGATTTTTAGAGAGAAAGGGAGAAACATCATCATGGATCAGCTGCTTCCTGCATGCCCCCTACCGGGGATCAAGCCCGCAACCCAGGCATGTGTCCTGACTGGGAAGTGAACCAGATACCTCTTGGTTCATAAGACACACAGGCCAGGCAGACTGTTTTCATTTTAAATGTAGAAGTTATAGGAAATTATCCCAGGCTCTTCTGGAGACAGAGAAACCATAAAAAAAGGAAAATGAGCTTTTACCCAGGTTTCCCAATTCCTCCTTAGCTGTCAGTAATAGAAAATATAAAGTGGGAAGACTAGGATATGTAAAATTAAATACCTAAATGTTGATTTCCTTTAATGAACTATTTCTTCCCCTGCAAATTATAAGACTTACTCTATAACATTGCTTAAAAATTAATATATTGGAAAAGGGCTTTGTAAACTATTAAGGGATAAATAGTAGAAATTATTACTAATGAACAGTGTGTGTGTGTGTGTGTGTGTGTGTATATATATATATATATATATATATATATATATATAATTTTTTTTTTTTTTTGGTGATTTGGGCTTTACTTCTCTCATTTTCTGAAGGAACACCAGGTTCCATGACAACAGTAAACTTTACCTATGTATTCAGTCCTCCTGGAATCTAACTCCATTTGCTATTGAGCTGAAAAACATTTTCAGCCTTTCCAGGCTAATCCTTAAATGCCATCATTTATGGCAATAGAAATTCCTGAACTAAACAGAACAAAGAAACTAAGATAAGTAGCCAGAACTGTTCTGAGCAGGAACTCAGGAGCCCATACTTGTCCAATGCTGCTGCCACCACTAGAAAAGCTTTCTTCTTGTATTCTCCCACATTCAAAGAAACTAATAGGAAGCTAGCAAAGGGAGTCTGAGAAATACAGTTTGCAGGATTTAGACCCTTAGATCTCAGAATAAACAAAAGACCAGTGAAGGGGGACTCTTAAGAGGCAAACACACAGCTCCCTATTAGTAACAGTAAAATAGAATTGCTAGCTAAAGCTTCAACTATCTCATCAATTTAAATAATACGTTTACCTCAGATCCAGGGTAAGTAACTGTGTAAACTCAGACCTTGTATTGCATGAAATGGAGAAATCTACCAGGCTGGGATCACAGCCTTCTCCCAAGAGGCAATCATATTCCTGCCTCTGACAGTTAGAGACGAAAGACACCAGGAGCTGTCACACACAGCAAATTCTTTATTTTCATATTAACATTAAAATAGAAAACACAAACATTAAAATACATTAACAGAGATCCGATTGCTCTGTTTTGAAAGCAGGTACAAGGACATATAAAACAAGATGTTCTGAGTTTGTTTAACTCCAAATCCTCAAATGGGAAAACCACCTGAGAGGAAGGAATGAAGAAACATGGCAGGGCCTGCAGCGATAGGACACCAGCGCCTGGATCTACAAATGCAATCTCCGGCCAGGTGTGGGGATGCAGGGAGGCTAAAGGTGAGGTTTTTTCCTCTGGAGAAATCATTCACATGAATTTTTTTCTAAAACATACAAGTTTACTGAAGGAATCCAAGGACTGGCAAGAGGTGAGATTCACCCAACCTCACTAGTAGTAAGTCCCTTGGTTCCTGTGCTCAGGCCAATCAATCAGCATCCCTTGAGTGTACTTCAAGGCTAGTCAAATCCTAACCCTGTCCAAGACAAAAGGCCAACCGGGTCTGACCACCTGCATCCCTCTCTGTGACAGTCCACTGACACCAGATAGGTTCTGCTTTTTAATTCAAATCCCAATCTGGCACTGAAGCTTTAGGCCTGGGCAATCTAATAATCAACATATCAAAAGGAATATATCCTCTGAGGAAAGGGGCTCTTTCCCAGATCCTAGAAACTGTTTTGTTTTTGTTTTGTTTTTTTAAAATAAATAGGAGGATGCCATTTTTGAAAGGCACAAGTAGAACTTGGAACTCTGGGGAAATCTGCAATAACCCCTTCCGGGTGAGAAATGCTGAAAAAGACGCAGGAGTTGACAGGTCAGAGTTATTTTGAAATAAAAATAATAACGTTTATACAACAATTATTTTAAGAAAAATCACACTCCTGGGCTCTCTACTGGAGAAAAGTGCAGGGCCCAAATGTGGACAATCCAGAGTTAAAATGAATAACCATTTCCCTCAACACTTAGAAAAGTTTAGGAATGGAGGCAAATCAAAACTTGGACCCTGGCCAGTGTAGCTCAGTTGGCTGGGTGTCATCTTGGGCACGAAGAATTGCAGGTTCCATTGCTGGTCATAACACATAGCCAGGGTGTGGCTCAATCCCCAGAACGGGGGCTTGCAGGAGGGAGCTGATCAATGTTTCACTCTTTACATAGATGTTTCTTTCTCTCCTCTCTCTCAAAATCAATAAAAATGTTTTATTCATATACATACATACATACATACATATAAATGAAACTTTGAATTAGACATCATCATTTTCACTCGGGGAAGACTTTACATGGAATTCTAAACATGCTCAAGAACAGCCTCTCACTCCGAAGGGGCGGCTTTATTCAGACGGGAACTCTGAGAGCTGAAGTGACAGGCCCATCTCCTATTCTCAGTAGCAGTCTGGGCAGCTTCTCTTCTGTAAGTCTCTTTTGCAAAGTTAAGCCCATTGCTCCTAATATGATACTAAGAGATTTAAGAGCTTTAACATATTGCTTGCTCATCTTTTCCCAATAAGGGAAAAAGAATAGTCTTTTTATATAAAGCTATCCCTGAGATTTTAGGCTGGCTACAAAAATGTCTTCCCCACTGCTCAAACAAATGGCCTCTTTCCTTGGCTCTCATGATGCAATGAGCTTAATGCCCTCAGCATTAGGAAAGTTGTCAATAGCGCATTACAGCTGCCCCCCTCATAGGGCTTGCCCATATTCTAGCAACTGCACAACTGGAAAGTAGACCAGATATGCTCTACCACACACTTCTATGGGGATGAGACCAAGTTACTAAAATGTCAGCCCACAAGGTCAGAAATAAGATAAAATTCTACACAAGGTTCTATAAAGCCCTTTTGTGTTCAACTGAAAAATTCTGCATCCACTTGCATCCAAGCAGCCTCAAATGGTTAGTCCCTTTAGGGACATAAGATTCCCAAACCAAATAGCCCATGTGATAAGACCACTCAAACAGGGCCTAGAATATGACTGGTGGGAAGAAACTCTCTGTGGTCCAGCAAACAGTTTGAATGAAATTATCATTTCTCCACAAAGATTCATGAAGGCTTTTAACCCAAGAAATGGTCACTGTAGACAGTAACGCTTACTCTTTTGATGGACATAATACACAATCTATAGTTTTAATGACCTGGAGTCTTAGAATCATACTAAACCAAAGGATTCATGTTCCCAAAAATTCTAGGCCAGACAATAAAAGCAGGGATCTTGCTCAAGGCTGTTAGATGCTAGCAAACAACGTTGAACGTTAACCGTGGCAATGCCTTGTAAGTCTCAAGACCATGGTCACTCCCATTTATAGATGTGAACCATCTTCTCTGTTAAGGTAGCCACATAGCTGTTATGGTTCACCTCAAATGGACAGATGTCCAAGACAGGCTGATCAGTCGGCAGACCCTGCAGCAAGGAGCCACTGCTAGCATCCCATACCTAAAGAAGACAAATAAAGATAAAAGGTAAAAAATCATTCAATTAAGCTAGGGGACTTCCTTTCTCATCCACTTTGAAAGAGATGCAGAGAGCACTGTCTGAGTAGCAAAGCCCCTAAGCCTCATCAGGTTGCAATCAGCACATTGACATGATCCAGTATGATCACCTACTACAATCAGCAATTAGTTTATCTGTGAGCAGATCTGAAAATGAAGTCTTGCTAGCATTCATCCCTTGACTAGATGTGCTGGGCAGTCTTCTAGGAATAGTAGGGACAATATGACAAAATCCTTGTTCCTGTCTTCATGGAAACTATCATCTTCTAATGGATACTTTTTTTTCTTTTACTGTGAAATTTATTTTATTGTGAAATAAAAATTTTTAAGTATTAAAACCCACACACAGCTGATTAAGCTTTTACGACATCTGCTTCATCAATTCTGTCTCTTTTTCTTTTCTGATTTCATGTCCTTTTACCCTTAAATTCTTAGGTAAGGCTTGGATTCAAGTTCAAAAACACCTCATAAAAGGCACCCTCTGTTTCATATTGCTTTACATCAAGAGGGACATTCTTTAGTAAGTTCAGCTACCTAAAGTTGATATGTTTAGGTGGTAACAGGCCGATTCTTTCCCCCCACTGTGAAATTTCCCACCAACCTTTCATCTATTGAGAAAGCTGATGCCTGAATCATTATTTTATAGGGGTTTCAGCAGTGTTTTCTTTTTATTAAGATTCAAAGTACAGCCCATGGAATACTTTAGCTAATGTACAAGTAGTAGTCAAGTGTGACTTATAAGAAAAATAAACTAAGCAAACATACATACTCACTCACACTTATGCAGATGTATATAACCATGAAGGAGAACTTTGGCTTTTTGCTTTATGCATTTCTCTATAAAAACATAAAAGGCTCACCAGGGCAGAATATGATGCTTCATCCCCAATACACACCAG
The DNA here is from genome assembly GCA_027563665.1 of Antrozous pallidus. Taxonomy (NCBI): domain Eukaryota; kingdom Metazoa; phylum Chordata; class Mammalia; order Chiroptera; family Vespertilionidae; genus Antrozous; species Antrozous pallidus. The sequence goes on along the minus strand of CM050525.1, from coordinate 40,661,411 downwards.
GATGCTGCCACTCTTTTCTGGGTTTTGGAAAAGAGCACTTTTGGTCAGTAGTTTGCAAGTGCGCCCCCCAAGGAATGTATGTACAGGATGGCAGGAGCAGACTGGCTCTCCAGCGTCATCCAGCTTGTAGGACATCTCCATGAGAACACTGCGTAAAGTGTTGTGATTTTTATCTACGGGACAGAAAAATGTATTGCTCCATGAAGATGGTCCAAATAAATTAACCAAGCACCTCAGGCACAACCTAGTTGAGTGAAAAAGCCTCAATATATTAAAACATCAAGCATAGCTAACAAAGCAAATATAATAACAAGCCCTATGTGGGTTTATCAGTGGTTAGCCCTCTGGCCAGTGGACTGAAGGGTTGCATTCTGGTCAACGGCACTTACCTCGGTTGCAGGTTCAATCACTGGCCCTGGTTGGGGCACGGGCGGGAGCCAACCAATTGATGTGTCACTCTCACATTGATGTTTCTCTCCCTCTGTCTCTACCCCTCTCTTCCACTCTAAAAATCAATGTGGAAAAAAAGATCTTCTGGAGAGGATTAACAACAACAAAAAATCAACAAAACAAAACACACACATACAGAAATAGTCCGTTCTTAAAAAACTACACACAAAAAAACCCACATAGCAACAACAAAAAAAATATAGCACAAATGAAATTCAAAACCCTAGCCTAGGATGAAGCAGGTTATCTACAACAGGTTTTGCCTCTGAGGGAAACAATTTGAGAATGGATTATCTATCCTTGTTTAGTACAATCACTGTATCCTGCAGACCTCTGCTTGAGTTTTTATCTTCCTTAACAGTTCTGACCACATTTTTCTCCCCTTTCCCCAGTGAGGACTCTGTTAGCCCCAGAACTGTACATTTTTATAAATGTGTTATTACAGAAGGGGGAATATATATCTATGGCACTGCTGGGAGGCAAATGAAAACTAGAGAACAAAATAGAGCCCCCAAGTTTTCTTGGAGACAGAGACCTATGAGATACTAAGAACAAAAAGGGTCAGAAGACTCTGCTGAAGCAACTCTACAGCTCTAACAAAATTGTAAATGATTACATAGCCATTAATAGCACAAGTATAGCACTTTAATGACTATCTCTGGTGAAACATCTGCCTAACTATCAGTATAGTTCATCAAAATAGAGATTCATACCTTTCAGGCTAAAAAGAACCTATGAATTGAAGTAGAGTTGGTTGTCAGGGGTTCCAACTTGGTTCTGGAGGCAGTGAGAAGTTCAGTTAGCTAGTCCCACACACAATGGTTATCCTAACTCTGTTGGCCCCAAATAAGGAACAGCTAAGGCCGAGTCAGAGCCCTTACATGGCTGCCTTCACCGGGGTCTTTCTGTTAAGTGAGGAGCAGGCAGAAGACATAAAACTGAACTCCATCAAAAGCAGGCCTTCTCATCCCATTACTGTTTTAAGTGGTAAGGATTCCTAAAGTGGCTAACTTACTTCCAGGCAGTACCTAGCCGAATCTGTCCTAGTGCACACAGTGAGGAGCAGGAAGGCAGGCTCCATGCAGAAACCTGAAGCTATCATTCTCATTGTAGTAGTAACAGGTGTCAGTGTGCGAGAGGCTTACAATACTACTGAAAGGTAGGGAAAAACTCTCCTTTCCTCTCCTCCTAAACTCATCACAGGAGGTCCCATGAGGGCATCCGAACACTCACCAGGCCTGTAGGTCACAAGACAGTGTCTGGTGCTGCTTTCTGTCTGAAAGTCTATGCAGCCCCCTGGCTCTATGGGCAGCACGTGAGGCTGATGAGAAGAGCCTGTTTTTTGCTCCCAGAAGGTAGCATTCTCCAAGGTTCCAGCCAACACTCCACCATATGGAAATACAGCCGAGGCAGCTCTGGGTATGTATGACAGGGACACCAATGGGCATCTGAAGGGAAAAAAGGGAAACCATGCCTCAGATTCTAATATTTGGACTATTCCAGACCCCACTATCAAGGAGCCCTCCCTTGAGCACATTTCTATCTCTATAAAATAAAAGAGGTTAAAAATTGTCTGAGTCACTATTTGACATCTGATAAAAATGACCAACCCACTCTGCAGAAATAAAAGGCCATCCATATAATATTCTACATACAATTTCAGAAGAGACACCACATGCTCTAAATACAGTGAAAACACAGGGACAAATAAATTAAATAGTACAAGATCACAATTACAAGAAAAGAGAGTTAGCCACATATATAAAGAAAAGTTAGAAAAAAAACACAGCTTATACATCCAAATAAAATAAAGCTTCTAAGCTGTAGTTGACAGACCTCTCGATTAAAATATAGCTTAAAGCAACTAATTTCAATTCAAACAATTATTTCTTTATAGATTTCCTAAATATATTTTTGCAAGCATATATCCAGGACTATGTCAAGAATTCTCTCAGAAATATTAGCCTATAGACTATGTTTTTATGAACTTCTTTTCAAGTTGCCAAAACGATCGATCACTTCACCTGCCTTATTTCATTTCCCTGTCACAATGAAGCTAACCAAAGCAAATGCAAACAGAAATCAACTATTTACAAATATTTCCTTGCCACTTGCTGTATTTTATTATCTACTCTATGTGGTCCTCTACATCAATGGCAGTTACTTTGTTTGCCTGGGGTTGACATTTGTGTAAGTTTACATCAATCATCTTCAGGCCCACAGACCACATCACTGAAGCATGATTCTGCCCCACCCAAAAGAAAAGAAAACCCCAAAGTGTTGAACCTAGGTTTCAGTAAATAACTATTACTGTAGTGCTATCTTTTTTAGGTCATGTTGCCCTTTTAATATATATTCAAATTGGAAATGGAAATTCTTTCTTAAGACACTTCTCATTTGGCCCAGGTCATAAACCCCTCTCCGTTTGAAAACTTTGTGTGTCCAGGATTATTATGCCAAAATGGTACTTAACACATTCAGAAAAGCCACAGTGATGCTGACAGCCACCCACCCTCAGAACTGGAGCTGACCTCACAAACCTCCCAACTCTGTAATTGGTTATAATGATTAAGTCACAGTAATATGCTTTCCTCAGACCAAGTTGGTTTAGTTGTGCATTAGGGAAGTTTTAAATCACTTTTACTGTTTTCTTCGTGTGTTAGACATGTGGCTAACCGTGTTTTATAGATGAAGAACACGAGAGGCTAAGATGAGATCACCCATATGTAGTGGACCTGTGTGTTGGAACATTTTGCCATGTTGGATAATGAGTAACTCCATGAAGCTGATTATACTTGGCACCAGAGTTTTCTACCATGTGAAATATCATAAATACAAACTTTAAGGACCTTACTGATATTTAAGTGAGAATAAATCAGTGATAACTGGACTCTGTGAGAAATTGTGACAAACTGTGAAACACTCTTGGAAAGAGAGAATTAATACAACAACTGTCCAAGAGAAAGACGCTACCTACAAGTGAATGGCTCCCCACCTGGCTTTTTGAGGTACTAATTCCTGGACATAACAACTTGTGTTTCGAAGGTCATATACCAGAACTGAACCGTTGACCAGTCCAGCGTAGATGTAATTGTTTTCATCAAGACACCAGCAGCAGCTCCAGACAGCACGTCCAGCATTATAAGTCTGGACCACAGTATTTGTCTCCAGGCTGTGAAGTTATAAGAGACTTTTACAACTATGCATTAAAAAAATAATAACTAAGATGTAAAGATCATTATCTCAATGCTGATCATTTAAGAATACACCCTCCCACCCAAACTACTTGAATTTCCCATTTCTTCTAAGGAATGCCCAGATAACGCCTTCTATTTCCAAAATGTATTTTTTGGGGGGCGGGGGAGAGAATAGGGGGCACATGTGTTTCTCTTAAACTGAATGAAGAGTAAATTAAAGGGACACAGACAAAGTACATTCCCATCTTATTTCCATTACCTTCTCCATAATTACCTATTACACAGGTGATCATATACCATATTGAAAATATAAAAATACATTATTAATTCAATCACCCAGAGAGAATCATTTGTAACAGTTTGGTATTTAACCCCTCCCCATCCCAATTTTATAACAGTACTAGAAAAAACACAGCACATACATATGCAAAACATAACAATACATTGAGTTTTGGGGCAAAATGAAGCAGAAGCATTTTTGAAAAGCTCTATCTCAATGTTCCTCAGATTTAGGTGCAGATATTAAACAGGAAGCCAACTATCAGACATTAATCAGAACTAATTTCTAAAAGATAAGGCACAGATCATTCTCAGATTTGGTTGACAGCACTCACAAAGCATGTAAAAGATAAAATGCAGTAACGGAGCCCAGCCTGTGTTGCTCAGTGGTTGAACATTGATACTTGAACCAGGTCACGGTTCAATGCCCAGTCAGGAATCATGCCAAGGTGTGGCCTCGATCCCCAGCAGGGGGTATGCAGGAGGCAGCCAATTAATGATTCTCATCATTGATATTTCTATTTCTCACCCCCTTCCTTCCATTCTGAAATAAAAAAAGTAAAATGCAGTAACTGAAGGTTATCAATTAGAAAATCATCATAGCATCCAAGGAGGGTGAGCTCCCAATATTCCTGTTAGGCAAAATGATCCAGCAATTAAGTAGTCTTAAGCTGGTAGGACAACTCAATGGTGTCAGGTATTAAGGCTGCCTCCATATCGTCATCATCTTAAGGATGTTACTCTTGTCTGCATGGCTTAAGATGTATTTTGTAACATATATAATTTTAAAGAAATGCAACACTACACATATTATTTTGTAACATGCTGTGTCCACTTTTAAAAGCAGTAAGAGTTTGAATTAAATAAACCTAGATCTCAGAAGACAATGCCTTAGACTGAAATAAAAACAAAAACCCTAAGCTAAGGTCATCATAACACGAATATTAATTTCCATGCTATTCAACATTCAACAGCCCAGGTCCTATCTTCCTCCCCAGAGCACTCACCTGGTCAGTTTAACAGTGTTATCTAGGGAAGCAGAGAGAAGTAAGCCTTTGGACTGATTGCCAAAAGCCAGTCCTCGGATCTGTTTGCTATGCATGGGAATGTACTGACTGCTTTTCATGTTGGCAGTACTGAACATCTTAACACCAAAGCCTGTCAAAGATGAGAAAGTGAGATACGTCACTGATAGCTTATGGCAAAGCAAACTCTGTCAAGAAGCTCTTTTGTCCACCTTTCTTGATATGTAAGTTCCTGAAAAAAGTTAGTCAAACAAAAAGAATAAAAATTGCCTGTGGTTTTAAGTTATTATAAAAAATATATTCCAACCTGGCTAGCGAAGGTCAGTGGCTGAGTTATCGACCTATGAACCAGACGGACAAAGTTCGATTCTGGTCAGAGCAGAGCCCAGGTTGCGAGTTCAATCCTTCCTCACAGAAATCAATAAAAAAACATATTTTTAAAAAGGATATTACATTTCGAATACCCATCAACAGGTAAATGATAAACCATTTTACACACACACACACACACACACACACACACACACACACACACACACACTGGAATATTACCCAGCAATAACAAGGAATAGATGAAATACACACTATAAAATAAATTAACCTCAAAAATCTTATGCTGAATGAAGCCAGACCAAGAAAGTAAAGAACAATACTATTTATGACTCTATTTATATAAAACTAGAGGCCTGGTGCACAAATTTATGCATGGGTGGGGTCCCTCAGCTTGGCCGATGATCAGGGCCAACTGGGGCCGATTGGGGATATCTCACCCAGTCCTGATGGGGGCCAATGGGCAACCGGGGGCTGGGGGGAGGAACTATGAGAGGTTGGCTGGCCACAGGAGGTTGGCTGTGGGAGCACAGTGACCACCAGGGGGCAGCTTCTGCATTGAGCATCTGCCCTGTAGTAGTCAGAGTGCATCATAGTGACTGGTCAACTGGTCGTTTGGTTATTCAGTCGCTTAGGCTTTTATATATATAGATAAGATTCCAGAACATGTGCACTAATCTATAGGGCACTAAGTCAACTAGGGAACATGAATACTAATCTACAGTGACAGAAAGCCAATAGGTGATTTCCTGGGAATGCCTTAAAAGGGACAGGTGGAAGATAAATTGCATAAAAGCATGAGAAAGCTTTTGGGGTGATATAGGTATTCACTATCTTGATTGCGGAGATGATTTCAAGGTATATCATCAAATAGAATACTTAAAGTATGTATAGTTTTATCAATTATACTTCAATAAAGTTTTTTTTGGGGGGGTGGAAGGGGAGGAAGAGACTCAGAAAGCGCGCTCTCTCTCACAAGGCAGGACCTAACTAGATCCTTTTCCAAAAAAATCATAAGGAAGGTCAAGACACATGAAAACATGCTCGAAGTCACTAATCATCAAAGAGATGCAAATCAAAATGACAATGAGGTACCATCTCACACCTGTCAGAATAGCTATCTTCAACAAGTCAACAAATGACAAGTGTTGGTGAGGATGCGGAGAAAAAGAAACCCTCTCGTACTGCTGGTGGGAATGCAGACTGGTGCAGCCACTGTGGAGAACAGTATAAAATTTCCTCAAAAAACTAAAAATGGAACTCCCAGTCGACCCAGTGATCCCACTTCTAGAAATACATTGAATGGCCATATTATTATGATTTCTGAATACATAATAGTCTGGCCACTCAGTGTACTTCTCTTGAGTACCTCATTTATTTGATATCAAAGATACTATAAATTGTGTACCTAATCAGTTTTCCCCATTTGCACTGACTGATAGAAAGTTCAGGGCAAATAGGTGGTTGATCTCCAGAATACTTTTGGTACCCATTTGAGATACAAATACACTGAGTGGCCAGATTATTATTCGTTCAGAGATCATAATAATCTGGCCAACTCAGTGTATATCAAAAGAAACTAGAAACACCAGTCAGAAAGGATATATGCACCCCTATGTTCATAGCAGCATAATTCACCACAACTAAGATTTGGCAACAGCCTAAGAGTCCACCAGCAGATGAGGGGATTAAAAAATTGTGGTACAGCCAAAACCGGTTTGGCTCAGTGGATAGAGCGTCGGCCTGCAGACTGAAAGGTCCCCGGTTCGATTCCGGTCAAGGGCATGTACCTTGGCTGCGGGCACATCCCCAGTTAGGGAGTGTGCAAGAGGCAGCTGATTGATGTTTCTCTCTCATCGATGTTTCTGACTTTCTATTCTCTCCCTTCCTCTCTGTAAAAAAATCAATAAAATATATTTTTAAAAAATTGTGGTACAACTGCTGCTGTGAAAAGGAACTTCTCCCATTCGCAAAAACATGGATGGCTCTCATGCTAAGCGAAATAAGTCAGTTGAAGAAAAGATAAATATCACATGATCTCACTCATTTGTGGAATATAAGGAACAACATAAACTGATGTACAGAAACAGATCCAGAGACAGAGAAGCATCCATCAAACTGTCAAATCTCAGAGGGAAGGCAGGGAAGAGTGGGGATAAGGGTGAGAGATTGACCGAAGGACTAATATGCATGCATATAAGCATAACCAATGGACACAGATACCAGGGGGGTGAGGGCATGAGTGGGAATGGGGGGAGCAATGAGGAGATAAGGACACATATGTAATACCTTAATCAATAATAATAAAGAAAAATGAACAGGAAAAAAAATTAAGTAGATGAAAAAGTGGTGGCAAATATATACAATGGAATATTACTTGGTCATGAAATAGAATAAAATTTTACAATTGGCTACACCACGGACCTAGAGGGTATTATACTAAGTGAAATAAGTCAGAGAAAGACAAACATTGTTTGACTTCACTTACATGTGGAATTTAAAGAAAATAAAAGAAGAAACAAAATTGAAACAGACTAATGGCTACGAGAGTGGAGGGGGGTTAAGGAACTGGGTAAAAAAGAAGGGTTTGAGAAGTACAAAATAGTCACAGGAATATATAGGGAATATAGTCAATAATAACAGTATCATAACTCTGTATGGTACTAGGTGAGTACTAGAAATATTGGGGGGAACACCTTACACTTACGTCTAACCACTATGCTGTATACCTGAAACTAACACAAAATAATACTAAATATAAACTATCATTAAAAAATAAAATTTAAAGGAAAAAAAAGAACGGAGATAAGTAATTTCTGTATCAAGTGGTCAAGATAGGCTACATTTGTCTGAAACAGAATAAAAATAAATGACATCCCAATTAATTTATATCATTCTAGGAGTAGAAAAAGAAAACCAAAAACTTGTCATTTAATTTTTTTTTGTTATTGTTGTCTTTCTTGACTATGATATCAATTTTTAAGTCAAATTATAAGAGTAATTTTATTTAGAAAGTTACAGAGATAGAAGTGAGCCAGCTGGGCTGCTTAGGCTCAGAAACAAGTTACAAGTTTCAGAGGCAGAAGAAAGGCCTTTGGAGCTTAGGAGAAAGGCCAAGGTTACCTGCCTGTGGAAGAGGGGGAAGGGAAAGGTGCAGGCGAGACCTCGCCGATTTGGCTCAGTGGATAGAGCATCAGCCTGCGGACTGAAGGGTCCCAGGTTCAATTCTGGCCACGGGCACACCCCCGGGTTGTGGGCTCAATCCCCAATAGGGGGCATGCAGGAGGCAGCTGATCAATTACTCTCTCTCATCATTGGTGTTTCTATCTCTCTATCCCTCTCCCTTCCTCTCTGAAATCAATAAAGTAATATATTTAAAAAATAGAAAGGTGCAGGCATGTTCCCTCTATCATTATTTTAATTATACATGAACAGAATTTGTCAAAATGCCCTTGAATCACATTTCAGCTTCTCTAGGGAACCAAATAGGAGAAATTTCATTGTTTTTTTTCTGAAACAGAATTAGGAGAGCCATGCTAAATTACTAAGAGGAAACATTGGAGAGAAAGGGAATTCCAGCTAAACCTAGTTGGTAGGATTTTTGCTCGTCAGGTCAAGGTGGTCAGATACCCAGGATGGGAGATTTAGGCTAAACTGGAATAAGTGGGTCAAGCACAGAACCCAAGGCCAGGGCCTTTAAGGCTTAGAGGAGCCTGGCAGAGCTAGGTCAAGGGGAGTCTGTCACTGCAATAGCGCTGGTTACTATTTCCAATCTTAAATTATGTTTTGTGATTAGTTCACACTCTGGTCTGCAGGGCACTTCCCAAGAGCTCCTTTCTAAAGCTGGGTTAGAAAGATCACTGAATAGCCACTACTCATTGCCCCCTGATTGCAACAATTCTCATGGGGACCCTTAATAATTTAGGAGAGAAAAGCACTTGCTCAAGAGAGGGAAAGCATGTGCTGGGTCCTTCTTCTTGAGGGTTTTAAAGTTTGGGAGTTTAGCAGAGGTCTTAGGGGAGGATCTTAAAAAAAAAAAAAAAAAAAAAGAATTAGGAGAGCCAGTGAGACAAAGAGGGAAACTATGAGCTTTAAATCAATAAGGGAACATGAATACTTGCCTACTTAATTAACAAGGGAAACAAAAAGTTAGAACCAGCAGACTATCAAGAAGAGCTAGCTGTGCAGAGTGGAACAGATATATTAAAAAAAAAAAAAAAAGGCATGGGTGGGAATAATTAATATTTTTCTAGCTTATAGGGAAGATTTTAATTGATGATACATCTTTTTAATTAAAAACCTGGCCCTAGCCGAACCGGTTTGGCTCAGTGGATAGAGCGTCGGCTTGCGGACTGAGGGGTCCTGGGTTTGATTCCGGTCAAGGGCATGTGCCTTGACTGCGGGCACGTCCCCGTTTGGAGGTGTGCAGGAGGCAGCTGATCGATGTTTCTCTCCCATCGATGTTTCTGACTTTCTATCCCTCTCCCTTCCTCTCTGTGAAAAATCAATAAAATATATTAAAAAAAAAACAACAAAAAACCTGGCCCTAGCTGGTTTTGTTCAGTAGATAGAGCTTCGACCTATGAACTGATGGGTCCGGGTTCAATTCAGGTCAAGGGTACAGGCCTAGGTCGGTTTCATTCCTACTAGGGAGTGTGTAGGAGACAGCCGGTCCATGATTCTCTCTCCCTTCCTCTCTGAAATCAATAAAAAAGATATTTAAAAATACATATGTATTAAAAAATATGTAAAAATCCAGATGAAATATAGAAACACTATAAAAAATCCTTTTCCTTTTTCCTCAATTAAAGTCTTCTGATAGCTTCTTAACTCATAGCTAATATCAGTGAATAGAAAAATATACAATGTAGGAATTCCACTCCCTAACTCATATATACCTGTTTAGGGATGTAGTTTTGTTGTATTTGATGGAAGTTGTGAGTGGGGAAATAGAGGATATCAGGCTGAAGCAAAGGGACCTGACAGTTGGCAGAAAGCCTATGCTGAAGACAGTAGAAACATCTACAACATTTAGGAATTATTTAATTTGTCATGTAAAGAGATTTGGTTTCCAATATTAGGACAATGTAGAAGTAAGCTTAAAAAGCACAAACAACCCAGCTGGCATGGCTCAGTGGTTGAGCACAGACCTACGAATCAGGTCCTAGTTCAATTCCCAGTCAGGAAATATGCCCAGGTTGCAGGCTCGATCCCCAGTGTGGGACGTGCAAGAAGCAGCCAATCAACGATTCTCCCTCATCTCTGATCAGTTTCTATCTTTCCTCCTCTTCCTTCTTCTCTAAAATCAATAAATTAAAAAAAAAAAAAACACAAAACGTGAAAATTAGTATAGTATTAATAAAACAATAAATGTATTCCAAAATTCCTTTATTTGAAATTTCTAATTTCTCCCCCTAAAATAAACTCAGGTTAAGTTCAATGAGTCTTTACAAAAATACATTTTTTATTGGTTACAGAGAGGAAAGGAGAGAGATAAGAGTATCACTGATGAGAGATTCATTGACTGAGCCCACAACCTGTGCGTGTGGCCTGACTGGGAAACACAGGCCGACTCTCATTTACTGAGCCACACCAGCCAGGCAGGAATCTGTCAATTTCAATAATTCTAAAGATAAATATTAAATCTTGTTTTAATTTGAATTAGTCCTCAAAATAGTGTTGTTTTTTCCTCCTCAAATATTTCCAATCTAAAATGCACCTATAACTTCAGCGGGACATATAGTCCTTCTTGGATTGTACCAGTAATGCACATTTCCAAGTACCTCATCTTCTCTTAATTTATCATGGATTTTCAATATTCTTGCTCTCTTGGTGAATTAATTTACAGAAGGAACTCAGCAAACAGTAAAGACATTTTGTAGCACCCTGAAGTATCTGCATGAGCAGGAAACTAAGAAAAGCTGATTTGGTGGGCTGTGGACAGTGTTCTGGATACAAGAACCCTGATACTCCAAAAAGAGAGAAGAGAAATAGAGTTCAATAATATACATGAAAACTGAGGTTCTAGACCAAGCATGACAAACTCAAAGGCTAACAACATGGGCCAAATAAATAAGGTTTAAGTTTATGTGGGCTGCAAAAAAATAAGTTTCAATTTTCATAGAAACATAGGTTTATTTCAATAGAGACATGCTGAATAAAAAGGGCTGAAATAAATGAGTAATTGTTAATGAGTATTTGTTATGGGCCTCAAGTTTGACATGCTATTCTAAACTGTTCACCTGGAACAAAGGTAGCTTGAGGAGAAGGTTGTGACACCACCAGACAGTTCAGAGCATCACAGGAGGTCATAATTCGGCAGTTTCCGCTCTGAGACACTGTGAAGGTCTTCTGGAAACAGTACTTGTGCTGGGGCTGTTTGCAGGGTGAGCCGCTTAGCGAAGGTCCTTGGGAGCTCAGTGAGAGCTGACCCCGATGTTGCAGAATAAGTTTTTGCAAGTCCTAAAATGAAAAAGATTTTATAAATGTGAAACTGTTTAGTATTGATTTATTAAAAATTTTAAAGTTACTTTTATTGATGAGAGAGAGACATCAATTTGTTGTTCCACTTCTTATTCACACGCTCATTTGTTGATTCTTGTATGTACCTTGACAAAGGATCAAACCCACAACCTTGCTGTGTTGGGATGATGTTCTAAACTACTGAGCTAACTGGCCAGGGCCATGTGTAGCTTTTAAAAAATATATATATATATATTTTATTGATTTTTTACAGAAAGGAAGGGAGAGAGATAGAAAGTCAGAAACATCGATGGGAGAGAAACATCCATCAGCTGCCTCTTGCACACCCCCTACTGGGGATGTACCCGCAGCCAAGGTACATGCCCTTGACCAGAATTGAACCCGGGACCTTTCAGTCCACAGGTTGAAGCTCTATCCACTGAGCCAAACCGGTTTTGGCAACGTGTAGCTTTTTTTTTTAAACGTGATTCTACCTTTAAAAAAAAAACAAAAATATTTTATTGATTTTTCACAGAGAGAAAGGGAGATGGACAGAAAGTCAGAAACATCGATCAGCTGCCTCTTGCACACTCCCTATTGGGGATGTGCCCGCAGCCAAGATACATGCCCTTGACCGGAATCGAACCCGGGACCTTTCAGTCCGCAGGCTGACGCTCTATCCACTGAGCCAAACCGGTTTCAGCAATGTGTAGCTTTTTTGATTGTTATTCCCCTCATGCAAAATTCCTTGATCTAATATACAAGGAGTTGTGTTTTTTTTAAATATGTTTTTATTGATTTTTAGAGAGAGAGGAAGAAAGGGGGATAGAGATAGAAACAATATCTATCAGCTGCCTCCTACACGCTCTACACCAGGAATTGAGCCCACCACCAGGGCACGTGCCCTCCCTGACCAGGAATGGAACTGATGATTTTTAATTCCTGGGTCTACACTGAGTCACCCCAGCCCAGTACAAGGAGGTTTCTTATCCATTATATGAAAATGTTAACAAATCCTAGAGAATTGCTGTAGTTTTTGCAGTATTACGACAAGCAAATAATTTAAAAAAAAGCACAGAATCATAAACAATAGGGTTGAAAATTATTTTTGTTTAAAACATCATTTTACCCATGAAAAACACACATGATGTCAAAATAAGCCAAAGGAAAATCATTTGGGCAAAAATAAAAAGAATCCCAAGTCTAATTTACAGAAAAGATCCCTTTATTAACTTTTGGTCGAGAATGTGTTTGTATATTTTCAGAAAACAACTCCAAGACCATATGGATTCCTGCAACAAAGAGGAACTGACAGGTCTGTTCCAACAGATGGAAGACACTGACGACACCTTGCCATGCTAGCAGTCAGCAGCTGTGTGTTGCTGCAGGTGGCCCAGGACCAAACCAGAGAGGGTGGAACCTGCATTGCCACCATATCTCCACCATGCAGATACCACTGCTGACATGTACACATAAGGAACTATTTGACATTGAAACTGGGACTCAGAACAGTTTCACAGTGAAACTGAGACTCAAACATTTTTTGTTCTTATACATTTATTTCCAGTATGCAGATGCAAGATCTTTTTAAAGAAAAGAAACAGGGGAAAAGATTAATACAGAGGCAAAGAAGCACTGAACAGACTGTCAAACTACAGGGGGAATGTTGGGGACGGTGGGAGGTGGGGGCTTTAAGAGATCAACCGAAGGACTTATATGCATACATATAAGCATAACCAATGGGATACAAGACACTGGGGCTGGGGGTGGGGAGTGGGTGAGGACATGTGCTGGGGGTAGGAGAGACTGGGGGGGGGGGGGAGACAATGGGGGAGAAAAAAAGGAAAACATATGTACTACTATTTGTAATACTTTAAAGAATTAAAAAAAAACCCAAAACCATCATTTTATTGGTAGATGCAGGAAGATGAAAAGACTTACATTTTGAGTTATCTGGTTTAATCTTTTTAAAAATTCAGACTGCAATAGAATTAATCATAAAACATGTAAGCTTTGGACAAATGCTCTAAACAGAAATAAAGTTGGTCATGTTTTCTTGCTGACAATTTTGATAAATCCTATTTGTATCTGAGATGAACCTTAGTAGTATTTAGATTCCTTTTTAATTCCTATACAAAAAGTCATTTGGATTAGAAAGGGTAAACTTACCTGGACACGATTATGAAGCTTAGTGCATTCCTCAGTGAGGACTTGAAGTCGGAGCCGGCACTGTGCTGTTTCTAACTCTGCCTGCTTCCTTAGCATCTGCTCCTGTAATAAGGTACTAGAGGGGGAAGCCAGAGTGGTAGAAATTAGGAAAGCTACTGAAGACTTCCCATCAAGGTAGCATAGTAAGTTCATACTTTGATACAAACACTTTGCTGTAAATATGTCATAACGGAATAAAATATAACGAGAAAAATCTCAAATCCAGAAACAATACAGAAATACAGCACACACGGCTAAAATCACGAGCCTACTAGGTTTGGTGTTAAAGCAGGCAGTGATGACCAGGAGTTTTGGATCCTTGAGCAATGAGGACTAAAAATGAAAAATGAAGAGATCAGAACTAAGCCCACTATTTGAGTAGAGCCAATTATGAAAGGGTAAAATGACATGTTAAAAGACTACGGTTATCTGCTGAAGTAAAAGAAAAAACAAGCTACAAGATTAGACACTTAAATAACACTACAAAAAAGAGGCTGAAGTGAAAAACATAGGATGCATGTAACAGGAAAATAACAAAAGATCAATTAGAATTAAAAAGAATGAATAAGCATAAAGATAAACAATGCATAATGAAAGGCACATTCAACAAAAATAAAAATAATAAATTTGCATGTACCTAAAGACAACTTGAAAATATGAAATACAAAAAAAGGAGAGATTTCCACTTCAATGACACAGGATAGAAAAAAGATGAAAATAGGAAAGAAAGGAATAAAGCTGCTCTATTTTTATCATGCAAAATTCAGGAGAACCTACAAACTATTAAGAAAGAGTCCAATAAGGTGCTAGAATCAAGATCAAGAAAATGAGATTAACCACATTCCCCATATACCATATAACTGATTGGTAATTAATAACAATAAAAAAATTCATTCACAACAGCAATTCTAACAATAGCAACCTAGGAATAAAGTTAAAGGGTATGTAAGAACTTTATGAAGCAAAGTACACTTGTAAAAAACACAAGAAAACAGTGAATAATTAAGGATATTATATATTGTTCATGGCTGGAAAGACTCAAAATCATAAAGTTGGCACTTCTCAAGTTACTCTAAAAATTTAATGCAACTTTAATCAAAGGGCTTTTCCTGGAACTT
This sequence comes from Antrozous pallidus, assembly GCA_027563665.1. Lineage (NCBI taxonomy): Eukaryota > Metazoa > Chordata > Mammalia > Chiroptera > Vespertilionidae > Antrozous > Antrozous pallidus. Next base: position 40,646,342 of record CM050525.1, on the reverse strand, counting down.
AGCAAAATAATTTTAAAATTAATATGAACGAGCAAAATGCCAAGAATAGCAAAAACAAAAACAAAAAAAACCCACGTTTTTATTGACTTCAGAGAGAGGAAGGGAGAGGGAGAGAGATAGAAATATCAATGATGAGATAGAATCATTGCTCTGCTGCCTCCTAACATGCCCCCTTCTGAGGATTGAGCCCAGAACCCCAGCATGTGTCCTGACCAGGAATCGTACATAACCTCCTGGTTCATGGGTCAATGCTCAACCACTGAGACATACCAGTGAGGCAGCAAAGTCAATTTTAAGGAACAAAGTAGGACGACATATTTAAGCTACAATAAATTATATATTGGAGAACTGGAGAAATAACAATCAGCCCTAGCTGGTTTGGCTCAGTGGAAAGAGTGTCGGCCTGCACACTGAGGGTCCCAGGTTGGATTCTGGTCAAGGGCATGTACCTTGATTTCAGGCACATCCCCAGTAGGGTGTGTGGGAGGTAGCTGATCAGTGTTTCTAACTCTCTCTCTCCCTTGCTCTCTCTCTCTGTGAATGTGTGTGTGTGTGTGTGTGTGTATATATATATATATATGAAGTAACCAGATCACAGAACAAAAGAATAGTCCATTCACACATAACTAGAGGCCTAATGAATTAAATTAGTGCAAAAGTAGGCCTTCCTTTCCCCAGCTGCCAGCACCCGCTTCCCTCTGGCACCCAGGACCTGGGCTTCCCTCGGCGGCCAGCAGGCACCCAGGACCTAGTCTTCCCTCGCAGCCCCCGCTTTGTCGTCCAGTCTAATTAGCATATTACACTTTTATTATTATAGATTATGCTGTCACAGTGGTTATCCAAATACTAGATTTTAGACAGATTGAAAGCCTGTATAAAATGTTAAGACTTTTAAAGACCTTTAGAAGATATTCTATCTTTATGACCCTGAAGCAGTGAAGACAAAAAAAGCAGAAGAGACTGATAACTGCATTAAAATTAAAAGCTCATGTTCAAGAAAAGATTCCATAAATAAGACAGAGACAAGCCACACATTGGAGAATTATTTGCAATGTATACAAATAAAAAAAATTAGTTCAGCCCAACTGGTGTGGCTCAGTGGTTGAGTGTTGACGTATGAACCAGGAGTGTTGACGTATGAACCACAGTTTGATTCCTGGTCAGGGCACATGACTGGGTTTTGGACTCAATCCTCAATCCTAGGGTGCATGTAACAGGCAGTCAATTAATGATTGTCTCTCATCATTGATGTTTCTCTCTCTCCCTCTTCCTTCCTCTCTGAAATCAATAAAAAATATATTTTAAAAATGAGTATAAGGAATAAATGAAAAACCACACTAATAAAAGAGAAAGATGCAGATTGACTGTGCCTTCATGACACCCACCAGCCAATCAGGAGTGAGCATGCAAATTAAACCAACAAAGATGGTGGGTTATTTTGAATACACTGGCGCCAAGTGGCGGGGGGCGGGGCAGGATGCTTGCATTATTGCCATGTTGACAACACAGGCATTCCACACTGCCCCAGCCTCTCTGGGCCTCTGGGGAGCGTGGGAAGGCAGAGGGGCAGCACTGGCAGCCAGAGGAAGATCAGTGTTTCTTCTTGTATAAATCTTTGTGCATCGGGCTTCTAATAAATCAAATAAGAAACAATGTTTTGCTTGAAATGAGCACAAGATATGAACACAATTTATAAAGAGTATATCATTAATAACTGAGAAAATGCAACTTAAGTAAATACTACCTCACCCCATGAGACTGGGAAAATTAAGCCTGACCCTAGATGGTTTGGCTCAGTGGCTAGAGCACTGGACTGCAGACTGGAAGGTTCCGGGTTCGATTCTGGTCAAGGGCACATGCTCGAGTTGTAGGCTCACAATAGGGGGCATGCAGGAGGCAGCTGATCAATGATACTCTCTCATCATTGATGTTTTTATCTCTCCCTCTCCCTTTCTTTCTGAAATCAATAAAAATATATTTTAAAAAATTAAGTCTGATAATATAAAGTAGGCAAGGGCATGAAAAAATGAAAACTATCTTATATGGTTGCTGGTGGAAGTATGGACTGGTAACAGCTACTTAGAAGAGCAATTTGACAATATCTAGTAAACTTGAAATTATATGTGACCTACGCAATTCCATTTCTAGACTGAAAGAAACTCTTGTCCATCTCTATATAGCCTGGCTTTTATTAACAAAAACTGGAAACCACCTTAACTGTCCATCAGCACAAAAGACACATAAGTAAATTCTGACTAGAGAACTAAATATTATAAAGAAATTGAAATGAATGACTAGAGTCACACGTATCAAACATAACATTAAGGGGAAAAAAAGCTACGGATAGATAATTATAACCCAGTGGCATTTGCATAAAGTGTAAAAAATCCTAAATCATATACGTGTGTGTGTGTGTGTGTGTATCCCTCCCCTCTGGGTAAAAAGATGGAATTAAGGAGAACTTAATTCACAAGTAAGCTTTTATTGTATCTATAATACAACTGCCATCTTAAAATGCTGCAAATAAGTTTTGGTTGGAGTGAATGAGAAAGAAAATGAAAATAGTCTGTAATCCCACTCCTCAAATGGCTATCTGTAGTATTTTCTTTTTCTAATTCACAAAAACATAATCACACTAATAATATACTTTCACATGACAACATATCATATGCACTTCAATAGCAGTTTTAATGAAGATGCAGCATTCCATCACATAGATATGCCAGAGTTTACTCAACTCATTAATTCTCTTGGTTTGGATTATTAATAATGCTAAATGAAAAAACTCATTAAGTAAATTTCCCCACACATCCTTAATTGTTTTAGAATAAACGCCTGAAGTAGAATTACTTTAAGCATACTATTGAAGCACTCTGGCAAGGGCTTCTCTAAATGGTTGTGCCTGTGTGCTTTCTTACGGATAGTGTGTCCGAGAACCCATGTCACTGAACTCTCAGTGGTGAGTATAAAAATTTTTAAATATTCTTAAAGCATATTTTAAATAGTGTTATTAGTGATTGTTCTTGAGCTTCTAAGAACAATTTTCTTTCATTGCACTACAGTGCAAAGCTTCATTTTTGAGTCTTCTGTATAGGGTGCTGCTGTAGGAGTTTTTAGGAACACCATAAGCAAAAAATGGAAACAGAGACGGGCAGTAAATGTAATCCCTAGGTTAGAATCTGGACAGGCTACAAAAAAACCCCAGAATATTTTTCTGCTTGGATCTGCTGCCCAAACCGGTTTGGCTCAGTGGATAGAGCGTCGGCCTGCATACTGAAGGGTCACAGGTTTGATTCTGGTCAAGGGCATGTACCTGGGTTTCAGGTACATCCTCAGTGGGGGGTGTGCAGGAGGCAGCTAATTGATGTTTCTCTCTATCCCTATCCTTTCCTCTCTGTAAAAAAAATCAATAAAATATATATATTTTAAAAAAAGGTATTTTAGAGTTATAGGTTTCTCTCTGGTTTTTCATTTTAAGAGGGTTTAAGACACCATGGTCTTGATCTCCACAGGTCCTATTTACCAAAGGCTTAAGTCTTAGAGCTGATTCCGATTTCATGGGAATGCCTAAGTGCTCCTGCAGAAGGAACAGCTACTCCATTCCTTCTGAATCTACTTGTTCCAATTAACACACAACACTCAGACTCTGAAAACAGAGGCTTACAGGAGGTGCCAAGCACATAGAAGAAGTAAGTGGCAGTCTTCTCCTTGCTGCCCTTTCATGTCTCTCTGTAATACTGGTTAGTACTCCATATATTGCAATAGAAGCTTTTTTAAATTGGCAAACTAAAATTGGAAGCCAATGTATTGAATTGTGTAACTGAGAAATTCACTGGAATCTAACTTCAGGTATAGCTGGAACCACAATTATTTGTCATCTTGATCCTCATTTAAAAAAATATATATTTTATTGTTTTTTTACAGAGAGAAAGGGAGAGGGATAGAAAGTCAGAAACATCGATGAGAAACATCGATCAGCCTCTCCTGCACGCCCCCCACTGGGGATGTGCCCACAACCAAGGTACATGCCCTTGACCGGAATCAAACCCGGGACCCCTCAGTCCGTAGGCCGACGCTCTATCCACTGAGCCAAACCGGTTTCAGCTTGATCCTCATTTTTAATGCTGTATGGAAAGCAAACAATGCAGACCTCTTTGAGATGATCATATATATATTATAAGCGAAATATAAGAAGCAGATTGCTAACAATCCCTAGAGATCCCCAGTCACAGCCCAAGTAAAGCATCAGAACCATACTAAAAGTGACTCATACAACCTATTTCTACAAGGAACCAAAAGGGAACATTCCAGCTAGGCAGGTTCTTTTTACCTACCTTTTCATGCGCTCATGTTCACTAGTGTCCAAAGCTCTCAGGGTTCGGGCATAAAGGACAACAATGTCACTGTGCTTGGCTTTCTTGTTGCACTAAAGAGCCCAATAGGACACAATTAGTCGAGTTCCAGGAATCCTCCTGACTTAAAATGACTGTGCACAGTCCCTATCTACAGTCCTTACCTGGGGACATTTTCGTGTGGGTCCTTTGAGCCACTTAGAAATGCACCTAAACCCAAAGAGGTGCCCACAGCGTAAAGCAGAGAGCCGGTGATCCCCAGCATTAGTCCACTGTTCTAAACATATTGTGCAAGTGTCCCCTTCTTCCTCATCTGAGGCAACTGAAGGCAGGAGAAAACTGGACTTCTGGGGAGACTGTTGGATGTAAACCAGAACACAAATGAAAGAAAATGCAAAAATCAATCTTGAAAAGGATGCACAACTCTCAAATTAACAAAACCACACAAAAATTATACAAACCCATTGAAAACACTGCAGAAAAACTACAACACCTATGAATCACTTGTCATTCTTTTTAGAATGCAATCTAGTCAAATCTAACATGAGGCACAAAAATATTAGTACCGTTTGATGTTGAAACTCTTGGATTTTTTTTTTCATTCAAATGAAGAAAAAGGGCTATCTTTACAAAGATACACACACACACACTAGCAGTTACTCAGATAACCAACAGGAAACATTAAGTTTGTTATTTTTCCAAAATAAGGTTTCATAATCAACTCAAGTGGTTAAAGTACTTGGTTCATGTGAATCAAAGTAAAATACCACAAAAACAAAATATAAATAGCTTACAAAAAATTATAAATGGTCAGTAATTGTTCGCTTTTAATTTAAAAAAAAAAACATTTTAAAAATGCAAAATTTTTCATCTACTAGATGGTATAAATCAGTCTAATGACACCAAGCACTGTTGAGAATGAGGGAGAAATGGGCATACTTACATATTGTTGCTGCAAGTAGAAACTAGTACAAATTTTCCAGAAGGTAATTTGGCATTATCTATTAAAACTAAAATACCCATCTTTCCTTTAACATAACAATCTCTCTGCTAGGAATATATGTCACAAATACAGACACAAAATTCGCCAACACATCTCTATAAGGATGTGCAGTTCAGCATGACCTACATTAGAAAGAGCCCTGGCCAGTGTGGCTCAGTTGGTTGCTGGGGTGCCATCTGTATTCTGAAAGGTTTTGGGTTCCATTCATGGTCAGGGCACCCACATCAAAGTCACCCCTCAACTCCCACCGCCCCCCACTCCCGCTTGCCCTCTCTCTAAAATGAATACATAATGCTTGGGTGAGGATTTAAATAAGTAAACAAAAAAGGAAGAAAAGAGAATGACCATAGTACATATAAGGGAAGAGTAAATAAAAATTTTATTTATATGATGGAACACTATTATTAAGTTATTAATAAAAATAAGGTTCAACTTTATGTGCTGATAATTGAAAGTCTCCAAAATGTAGTTGGTGGGAAAAGGAATAAAAACAAGATATAATATAATCCCATTTGTGTAAATTTAAAATATTTTTACACATAAATTCACATGTACATAAAATTTTTTCCTAGAGGGAAGAAATAAAAACAGAGACCATACACAAACATGCAAAAAGTACATCAATGATGTTTTGGAGTTGACTAAGTCCACAATTAATATAAGTAACTTACATTATGAACAACAATTTGTAATTTTTTAAATTAAAAATTGCTTATCACATAGCTATCACCTTCTGCCAGATAGTTCATAAACTATGTATTATTTTAATTGATTCTTAACCTTGTTAGATTGGAAAAGTTACCCTCACATCTTCAGTCCCCACCTGCCACCTTTTTGAAACTAAGAGAAAGAAGTCACACAAATGACGTAGATAAGATCTACTCCTAGACCTCCTGTCTATAAAGCCTGCAAGTTTTTCATTTTAGCCTGCAGTCTCCTTTCTAAATAAAAAATCCAATCCTTTACATTAAAAAAAAATGTTCATATTACCTGCTTGGGGAGTGTCTCTCTTCCACCACTACATGTAACTTCTTGCTCTGCTGAAACACCTCCTGGTTGTTCTGCCAAGTCATTCCAAAAATAACAGAATAAGTAATAACAAAAGAAGATATATGTCATAAGGTATCAGAGGCTAGGAGAGCCTGAACTCACTATTTTAATTTTATTTTTTTATTTTTATTTTTTAAAAATATATTTTACTTGCTTTTTACAGAGAGGAAGGGAGAGGAATAGGAAATCAGAAATATCGATGAGACAGAAACATCAATCAGCTGCCTCTTGTACACTCCCCACCGGGATTGTGCCCGCAGCCAAGGTACATCCCCTTGACTGGAATTGAACCTGGGACCTTCCAGTCCGCAGGCTGATGCTCTATCCACTGAGCCAAACCGGTTTCAGCTGAACTCACCATTTTTAATTGGTAGTGTTACTGAAAAAGGGATGGCAATTTTCCCAAGTAGCATCAGTGAATTTCACCCCACTTATTTCATATACTTTTTAACACATATAAAAAGTAGACAGAACAGCAAAAACTGGTTTGGCTCAGTGGATAGAGCGTCAGCTTGCGGACTGAAATGTCTCAGGTTTGATTCCAGTCAAGGGCATGTACCTTGGTTGTGGGCACATCCCCAGTAGGGGGTGTGCAGGAGGCAGCTGATTGATGTTTCTGACTTTCTATACCTCTCCCTTCCTCTTTGTAAAAAAAATCAATAAAATATATTTTTTCAAAAATAGAACAGCTTAACTACCCATAGGTACCCATCACCCCATTTTAAAATAATCAATTATTTTTATAATCTTGTTCCAGCTTAGCCCGATTCCCATTATTTTCTTTTGGAATACTTAACAACAAACTCTTAAATATCATTTCATTTGTAAAAACTTTGTAACACTAACTGATAAAAATTTACTTTTACATAACATCATTATTGTAACATTAATTAACACTAATCCTTTAAATCTTTTAATACCCAGGCACCTGGTTCATATTCAAAATTTCTCAACTGTATTTACTACAGTGAATTTATTCCAACCAGGACCTAAACAAGGTCTCCAAAATGAGCTTGATTGCTGTGTCCCTTAAGTCTTTGTTTTTCCTTCATAACAATTTTCCTTTACTCATTTTTATCCCCGCCTTGTCACTGATACATTGGGGGAGTTTGGTCATTGGTCTTATAAAAAGTCCTACAGCCTGGTTTGGCGGTTTTCTTGTGGCACTGCTTACATTTCCTATGAACTGACAGATCCAGAGGCTTCAGTAGATTCAATTCTGGTTTTTAGGGAAGAGGAGGGGCATCGAGATACTTCTTAGATTGTGCATCTCTGATTATAGCACATCAAGAGGCTCATATTGGGTTCTGGTATTATCAGTCTGACCCCTAAACTCTCAGTCTTCATCAACCTTCCACACCTTCATTAATGTTCAAGAAGGTGATTTTTAATTTTTAGTCATTTTTCATGTAATTTTTCTTGGATTGCTTCTAGATTTCGAAGTACTCCTTATTTCTGGATTTTATCACTCATATACTCTTCTAATACCAAAATGTTTTCATTTTTTTACCCTAGATCTCCAATCCACTTATTATGTTGTTTTATAGTATAAGGAATGAATCCACTTTTATTGTTTTTCAGTTAGATATCCAGTTTTAACAAGATTTTAAGTCTCTTATCCCCACTGATTTGAGACTTTCCCTTTACAAAATTAGATTTTCATATACATTTAGGTATTTTTGTAGATGTTCCAAATGTCATACATTTTAGATTTGAATGATTGCATCTTTGAGATATTGCTTCTTCTATTCCTTTCTGTAAACTTCGCAAATTAGTTATTGTATCTAGAGTCTTAAATAAATTCATGTTTTTTGTTTTGCAACAATACTTCTTAGTGGTATGGATATTTCTGACTATAGCATATCAAGAGGCACATAAGTTTTGGAGGTTTTAGCCTGCTCCCTCTAGAAAAAGAATTCCATTAACCTTTCAACCTAATGACTTTAGGACCCATTGATCTTTAACTGCATGCATTGTTTTATTAGGAGCCACAAAATGATCCCCCTCCCCATCATTTCTGCCATTACTAGATAATTCTTTTAATTATTTACTATAACAAATATATTTTAAGTGATTTCAGAAAGGAAGGGACAGGGAAATAAGAGATAGAAACATCAAGGATAAGAGAGAATCATTGATCAGCTACCTCCTGCATGCTCCCTCCTGGGGATCGAACCCACAACCCCGGGCACCTTTCAGTCCGCAGGCTGATGCTCTGTCCACTGAACCAAACCAGCTAGAGTGGTAATTCTTCTATTTAAAAAATCTCCCTTTGGCGTGGGTGGGAGGGATACAATGACAGAGCAGAAAGTTTTTAGGGCAGTGAATATGCTCTGTATATTAGAATCATGGTTGTCCAAACCCATAAATGTGTAACACCAAAAGTTACCCCTAAAGTAAACTATGGACTTCAGTTTATTATGATATTCTAGAGGCCTGATGCACAAAGATTCGTGCAAGAATGGGCCTTCCTTCCCCTGGCTGCCGGCACCGCCTTCAGTCTGGCCAGTGCCACCTTTCCGCCTTCCCACGCTGCCCAGAGGCCTGGAGCAGCTGGGGTGCGAAAAGCAAGTGTCCCGCAGTGCCTGTGTATGCAAATAAACACACCATCTTTGTTGGGTTAATTTGCACACTCACACCTGATTGGCTGCTGTGAAGTTACAGTCAATTAGCATGTTACTCTTTTATTAGGTACATAGCAAATGCATCATTCTGGTGAATGATGCTAATAACGGAGAAACAGGCAATGCATGTGCAGAGGTAGAGGGTATATGAGAAATCTCTGTATCTTGCTCTCAATTTTGTTGTGAGCCCTACTTTTCAACTACTCTAAAAGAAAGTTTTTGAAAACAACCCTAAAACCTCCTTCATCAATTATTTGTTTTTCCTGAATACAGTTTACACAAGGAACGGCAGGATAAATGTTTACTCCTTTATTTTCCAGTTTTCAGACTAATGAGTTAGGGTTCTTATAATTTATTAAAATGACTGATAAACGAATTTACTTGTTTTTATTGTTTTTTTTGAGAAAGAGAAACATCAATTTGTTGTTCCTTTTATTTATGCATTCAGTGGTTGATTCTTGCGTGTGCCCTGACCAGGGATGGAACTGCCAACCTTGGTATATTGGGACAACACTCCAATCGAGCTGCATGGCCAGGGCAATAAATGAGGTTTTAAAAAAATACGTAATTATTAATTTATATATTTTCATATATTTAATGCATTACAACCTATTTAAATACAAATACACACTCATTATTCTTTTTGATGCTCAAACTGTCCTATTTTATTTTAGGTCACTAAGAACCCTTTCTAGGTTGTTCTTATGACATAACTCTATGAGACTTGTCTCCTTGCTTTCTAGCCTAATAAAATGCCCTAGACCAGTGGTCGGCAAACTGCAGCTCGCGAGCCATGGTTTGCGGTTCTGTTGACCGAGTTTGCCGACCACTGTCATATACTACCTTTTCTCTCTTTGCACACAATGCACCACAAAGTGCCTACTCCTCACAGCTTCCAACTACACAGTAATATTTAGTTTAGTCCAGTGGTTGGCAAACTCATTAGTCAACAGAGCAGCAAATCGCGGCATTTGCTGACCACTGCCCTAGACTCATATTTGAGATTCCTATCCTGGACCTGGAAAGCCATTTCTTCAAAAAGCCCTGGTTCCATTTAGTGGGAAAAGCCCACAATCTGGGGTATCAGAGGGTTTTTAATGTAAGCAAGACATATGCTTTAGGGGTCTCTGCTCACCAGTTGCTAAACAAAGTTTCACTTGCACAATACATAACATTATACTAGGACTTAAAAAGTAGAAGACTTGATAGGATGCTGAATTTACAAACCTTTTCTTTAAAAACAATAAAACAAACAAAAACCTACTTCCTTCTCAGATGTCTAAGGAAATGAAAGGGAATATAAAATGTTATTACAAAATAAATGATTCACTGGGTCACAAATCATATGAAATTGCAAGTCAGCCGAGACCGGTTTGGCTCAGTTGGACTGCGGACTGAAGGGGCCCAGGTTCGATTCCGGAAAGGGCATGTACCATGGCTGCGGGCACATCCCCAGTGCAAGAGGCAAGCTGATCGATGTCTCTCTCTCATCGATGTTTCTGACTTTCTATCTCTCTCCCTTCCGCTCTGTAAAAAAATCAATAAAATATATTTAAAATAAATAAATAAATTGCAAGTCAGATCAAATCCTCTATATAATTATGGCCAGTGAATGCTGCACTATAAAGCAGAAATCTACAGTATTTGCAGGGGGGAAAAGTATCAAAACACGTATCCAGAGACTCTAGCTTTTTGAAGTTTGAATATTTTTTGTTTGTTAATCCTCACCAGAGGATTTTTTTCCCTTTAATTTTTAGAGAGTGGAAAGGAAGAAGGGGGAGAGAGAAACATCAATTGGTTACCTCCCGCAGGTGCCTTCACCCAGGGTGCAAACTGCAGCCCAAGTATATGTCCTTAACTGAGAATCGACCCGAGACCCTTTGGTTTATGGGCCGATGCTCTAAACAGCCACGCCAAGCCAGACTGGAGGAGCCTAAGCTTCCTATACATCAGCCTTGTGAATGCAGATCTGAACAAACACTCACCTTCTAAAATGGCAGCTTCAGGTTCGTCTGTCTGCACAACCACCTCTTCATACTCTATGGAACTTTCACTGTCAGAATCAGAACTATTTGGTACCTGCAAGTCTTCAGATACAGGATTGCTAGCTCCAAAATCATGAGAAGTAGCTGGCAAAGAAGGCTGGCTCCTGCTCACTTGAAAGTAAGCATCCAATGGTGGTACTCTGGACCTATTTATGAAGAAAGGCAATAGAATGTACAATAGACCACCATCGTAAAAATAACCCAACGTGATTTGGAGGCAAATCCTAGTCATATGAACCCATCTCCAGGCCTTTTAAATGCTGCCTTTGAAGAAAACAGCAGAATTAGGCAAATGCTGGTTTGTCTGTATACTCTCTTCCACTCAATTATATTAGTCCACACTGGAGCTTGATTCTTCTACTGAAAGCTAATTCTACTTTACTGGCCCCTTTGGCTATGTGTTAATATCTTTTAAAAGATATGACTCAGCAATCAGTCTGTCAATTAGGGGGTTGGGAAGAGAAAGTGGGCATGAACAAAAAGGGCCGTTGGTCAAATATGGTCTCATGGATGCTGCTGCTACAGTTAGGCAGATCAGGCCTGTTGGGATACAGAATGAAGTCTGGCTTCAGTCATAGTTTCAGCTCTTATTTTAAGACACTAGAAGCCCAGTGCACGAAATCTGTGCATGGGGGGCGGGCGGGGAGGTCCTCAGCCAGGCCTGTGCCCTCTCTCAGTCCGGGAGCTCTCAGGGAACATTGAGCCTGGCTTCTGGCTTCTGACTGAGCGGCGCTCCACCTGTGGGGCAGCTCCTGCCTTGAGCATCTGCCCTCTTCGGGTCAGTGCGCATCTTAGTAACCAGTCATTCCATTCCGCCAAAGGGCCAAAATGGGCTCTGATATTCCGTGAGGGGTCTTGAATTGCAAGAGGACCCAGGCGAGGCCGAGGGACCCCAGCAGTGCATGATGGGGACCAGGGAGGGATGCAGGCAGTTAGGCAGATGGGGAGGGATCGCATGAGGGCTCCAGGCCTGTCCAGTGTGTCTTGCTCAGTCCCGATCGGCTGGACCCCAGAAGCAAGCTAACCTATTGGTCCACTATCTGCCCCTTGGTGGTCAGTACATGTCATATAGAGCATCCTTAGCATAGCACAACTGGACACTTAGCACACTAGGCTTTTATTATATAGGACTAGAGGCCCGGTGCACAAAATTCGTACTCAGTGAGGTTGCGGGGGGAGGATGTGGGCAGTTGGCCAGCCAGGGAGGGATCGCGGGAGGGCTTCAGGCGAGTCTGGTGTATCTTGCTCAGTACTAATCAGCCAGACCCCAAAAGCAAGCTAACCTACTGGTCCACTGTTTGCCAGTTGAATAGCCTTAGCATATCATCAGCATATTATACTTTTTGAATGGACAACTGGACTGGACACTTTGCACATTAGGCTTTTATTAGATAGGATTAGAGGTCCAGTGCACAAAATTTGTACTCGGGGGTGGAGGGGGGTGTCTCCTCAGCCTAGCCTGCACCCTCTCCAATCTGGGACCCCTAGGGGGATGTCCAACTGCCATTTTAGGCCCAATCACATCCCTCTCACAATCTGGGACCGCTGGCTTCTAACTGCTCATCTGTCTGATTGCCCCTGTTTCTGCCTGCAGGGCTGAATGCTCCTAACTGCCCCCCTTGCCAATCTGGTCATCCCCAACTGCCCTACCCAGCTGGCCTGGCCACTCCTAACTCCCCCCCCCCCCCACCAGCCTGGTCACCCCTTACTATGCCCCTCCCCCGCCAGCCTGGTCTCCCCAGCAGCCTGCTGTTCAGTCACCTGTCTAGTTGTTTCAGTTGTGACCGCCTCTGGCTTTTTATATATTAGGATTATTTTTCTTCTCAAGCTTAATATCTGGTTAAGGTTAAAAACACAACATATCAAAAAAGAACTCAAGATGAGGAGAGTTGGGAGCAGATTTAACATTCCAATTCATTCTGGCTGGCTGAGTTTTTAACCATAACCACGTTTATATCTCAGTTTTCCTCATTTTTAAGGTAGCAAGTCATACTCCACCCAGACTTAATGACATTTGATATTAAAAATCTAAAAGGTGGCCGAGAGAACCAAGATGGCGGCATAGGGAAATACCTATCTTGCTGCCCCACACAGCAATTTCAAAACTAAAACTTAACGAAAGAACAAACACCATATAGAATCACCAGAAACCTGGCTGAGTGAAAATTCCACAAATAAAAGAGAAGATAGGACACGGTGACTCAGAGGAGCGGCTGAGGACAGCGTTGAAGATACGCACGGAGAGAGGTTTGGAGCGCGCGCGTGCACCAGCGGGTAGGGCGGGCGGCTGAAAACCTAGCTGGTTTTCTTGAAAGGGGGAGACAAAGATGTCCCACTGGACTGATCCCCCAGCTCTGGGAGAAGTCCAGGGAACCCACAATCATACAGGGTAAAAACTGGACAGTGGGGAGGCATGCCGAAGCTTGGGTGCTGCAGGGGTCTGCCGGCTTGTAAAGAAGATGAGCTTGTGCGGAGTACGCGTGAGCTTGGGAACAGTGCAGCTGCGTGACCGCGCAGAGAGTGCTCATAACTTGCTCTCTCATTTGGGAAACCGTCAGACTGCATTGTTTTGCGACCCTGGGTGAGACGTTGGGTATACAGACTCATTTGGGGAGAGTCTGAATTCCCTGGCAGCCAGTGGAGCTCCACAGCGGCTCTCTCTCAGAGGTGCTGGTGGTCATTGCCCCCGGCACAGAGTCCCTGGGGCCGCACAGGGCGCAGCTAATGCTGTCTGCTTGGCCTGGAGACTCTGCCCATCCAAACTGAGCACAGCTGAACATCACGGACAATTGGCCTGGAGGTCAACCCCTCCAAGTGCTAACAACGATTAACCTGGGCTTAACTTCAACAAGACTGTGCAACCCATATTCACCTCAGGTAACTGGAGAGGCTGAGTCACTGTCCCTTGTAGAACATCTACCACAAAAAGCTAATTGACCAACTCAGGGAAGCAGCCACCATGCAGAGACATGGAAAGAAATCAGATGTGAAAGAAATGGAGGAAATAAAACCGACTGGACATGGAATTCAAAACCACAGTTATAGGGCTTTTCAAGAGGCTCCTAGAAAAGGCCGAGACCTACAAGGAAATGAATGAGACCTACAAGGAAATGAATGAGACCTACAAGGAAATGAACGAGACCCTCAAGGATATGAAAAAGGACCAACCAGAAATTAAGTATACACTGACTGAAATAAAAAATATTACACAAAGACCTAAAAGTACTCTAGAATACCCCAAGAACCAAGTTAAAGATTTGAAATACAAAGAGGTAAAATCCACTCAGCTGAAAAAGCAAGAAACCAAAAGAATCCAAAAAATTGAAGATAGTGTAAGGGGCCTCTGGGACAACCTCAAGCATACCAACATCCGAATTATAGGGGTACCAGAAAAAGAGAGAGAGCAAGACAATGAAAACCTATTTGAAGAAATAGTGACCGAAAACTTCCCACACCTGGTGAAAGAAATTGACTTAGGAGTCCAAGAAGCGCACCGAACCCCACTATACAGGAACCCTAAGAGGACCACACCAAGGCACATCATAATTAAAATGCCAAGAGCAAAAGACAAAGAGAGAATATTAAAAGCAGCTAGAGAAAAACAGATGGTTACCTATAAGGGAGCACCCATACGGATTTCTCAACAGAAACAATGCAGGTCAGACGGGAGTGGCAAGAAATATTCAAAGTGATGAATAGCAAGAATCTACAACCAAGATTATTCTATCCAGCAAAGCTATCATTCAGAATTGAAGATCAGATAAAGTGCTTAGCAGATAAGAAAAAGCTAAAGGACTTCACCACCACCCAACCAATATTATATGAAATGCTGAAAGATATGCTTTAAGAGGAGGAAGAAGAAAAAGATAAAAGTGTAAAGTATGAACGACAACTACACATCCATTAACAAATGAATCTAAAATTCAAGTGAATTAATAATCTGATGAACAGGATAAACTGGTGAATGTAACAGAATCACAGACATAGAGAGGGAATGGACTGACAATTCTTGGGGAGAAAAGGGGTGTGGGAAGTGCAGCAAGAGACTGAACAAAAATCATGCAACTATGGGAGAGGACAGTGTAGGGTGGGTGAGGGCGGAGGGTGGGATGGGTACCTTGTGGAGGGGAGCTACAGGGGGAAAAAAGGGAACAATGTAATTAATAAACTGAACAATAAAGATTAAAAAAAAAATCTAAAAGGTGTTCTGAACTTTAGAACATACTACCAAGCTAATAATCACAAAGTTTTAGTGAAAGGTGACTACTTTAAGTTTTAATAACTGTTTTTATGACATTAAGATATATTATTACCCAGAAATATTATTGGAGATTGCTTATGCAGAAAACTTTTGATTTCTCATAGGACTGCTAAAATTTATGACTAACTAGTTTTCTATTTAAAAAGTGGATGATTGCCCAAACCGCCCTGGCTCAGTGGATAGAGCTTCGGCCTGTGGATTGAAGGGTCCCAGGTTTAATTCCGGTCAAGGGCATATACCTTGGTTGTGGGCACATCCCCAGTGGGAAGTGTGCAGGAGGCAGCTGATCGATGTTTCTCTCTCATCAATGTTTCTAACTCTCTATCCCTTTCCCTTCCTCTCCGTAAAAAATCAATAAAATATGTTTTTTTAAAAACCAGATGATTAAATGGAACAAAATAAACATTATTTGGTATCCCATTCAATAGATAGAAGATTCACCCTTATAAGAAATGTGAATAAATTAAAATAAGTAGTAGCAATTGTGAAGCCTTTGATTCATAATTTAAGAGCATAAACCAGTGATTTTTAGTATAACCACAAGATTCTAAAATGAACTCTGTACCCATAAGCAGTCACTTTCTTTACTCCTTCCCCTACAGCCTTTGGCACCATTAATTTATTTTGTTTCTATGGATTTTGATTATTCTGTATTTTCATGAATAGGACCATATAATATATGGCCTCTTGGGTCTGGTTTTTTTTCACAACTTGATGATAAATAAAGGATTAGGTCATCTGCAAATAGCTATAATATTATTTACTGAAAAAAACATATATTGATTTTAGAGAGGGTTAGGGAGAAATAGAAACATCAATGAAGAGAATCACTGATTGGTTACCTCTTGCACACCCCCTACTGGGGATTGAGCCCGAAACCCAGGCATGTGCCCTTGACCAGAACTGAATCCAGGATCCTTCAGTCCACAGGCTGATGCTCTATCCACTGAGCAAAACCGGCCAGGGCATTTCTTTTTAATAGAAATGCCTTGTTTATCTAATCTAGTCTAATCTAACCTAAACTCTCTTCTCTCTCTTTGCCTAACCTGGAACCTCCAATACAATAATCAAAGTAGCAAAAAAGTTTTAATGCACATTTATCTAGCTCCAGAATCCATGTTCTTTACACTGAACTACACAGTCCTTGGCCTCTTAAGTTTATTCCACTTTGTGTTGACAAACATGTGGCTGTCAGTCAAATAGCTTGATTAATATTTTTCAACATCTAAATTCTGTAAACTGAGCACAGATTTTACATGTCAGCAATTTTCTAATTATTGTTTGGCTTGTGTGTGTAAATATCTTTTAAGACAGTGGTCTGCAAACTCATTAGTCACTAGAGCCACATGTGGCTCGCGAGCCACAGTTTGCCAACCACTGTTCTAGAAGAATCATGCTGAACATGCCAACCAGATAATTTGTTCTGCAGAGTTCCTATTTCTCTCTGTAAACTGGCACTTGGTTTATAAGTGTCACTCTGTGATGTGGTTAACACAAGTGTCCCCGACCAAGAGCAATCACGCAACTGAGTGTATGAACAACCAAGGCTGAGGAATACTGAGAGGCCTCTTGGTCAGCCAGTCCCTGGGGACACCACTCTCAACTCTCGGCCCATTTACTCACTTCAACAGAGGCCCCAAACTGCACTACAAGGTACTGTCTATCACACGGCTGTGTGAAGTCTTATTTTTGCCTTCATAATCTGAAGGAATGACACCTTAAAATAACAGAGTTGGATGCATTGTAACTCTTGTTTAACACAGAACTAGACACCCACCATCTCTGATGGGTCACATCCAGGAGTGACCAGGCCCTACAGAGGCTGGAACCACATTAATAGCAAGCCTTGCTACAGTAATCAGCAGGATCCATGGAAAAGGATGCTGAATCCTGAAACCGAAGGAACAATCCCAATTCCAGAGTTACCTCAGACAAATCACAAATTATTCTATTAGCTTCATTTGTAAAAATAGATGACCTAGCCACTGTTTTTAGTACCATCTCACTATTCTCATAGTGTTAAGACAAAAGGATTAAGCTCCCTCTAAATCTGTCTATGTAGAAAACGAGTCCAATCCAGGTTCAATACCAGCTCCACTTTTGTGTGGTAGCTATGAGACCTTGAACAAAACACTCTTGAAGTCCATAAAATGAATTCCACCTCTTTAAACATGAAAATATTTAAAAGACCAAATATGAAATAAAATCTTTCAAATAAAGCAGGGGGACATTAAAAACAGGTAAAATATAGACAATTGTTATTCTTTATAATAATCCTGTCAAGACTTGCTAACTCAGCCCTTCAAAAGGTAAATTCAAACCAAAAACCATGAAAAATTTTTTTCAACTCTTCAACATAGTCCCAGGTAAAGAAGACTGGAATGCTTCCCACTCCATTAGATAAGCTCTTAATTCACATTCTCTTTTTCACAAGGATTCTCTAAATCTAGCCTATACCACTATGTAGAGTGCCAATAAACAATGGATCCTGGGTAAGTGGAATGAACTTGCAAATTAAGAAATATATATATATATAAAATACTATTTTTTATTTTTTAGAATATATTTTACTGATTTTTCACAGAGAGGAAGGGAGAGGGATAGAAAGTCAGAAACATCGATGGGAGAGAAACATCGATCAGCTGCCCCCTGCACACCTCCAACTGGGGATGTGCCCGCAGCCAAGGCACATGCCCTTGACCGGAATCGAACCTGGGACCTTTCAGTCCACAGGCCGACGCTCTATCCACTGAGCCAAACCGGTTCGGCAGAAATATATATATATATTTTTATATTCAAGATGCAAATGATCTAAAGCAAAGCCAGCCTCTACAAAAGCCATTGCCACTGAAACCGGTTTGGCTCAGTGGATAGAGCACCGGCCTGCGGACAGAAGGGTGCCAGGTTTGATTCCGGTCAAGGGCATGTGCCTTAGCTGCGGGCACATGCCCAGTGGGGGGTGTGCAGGAGGCAGCTGATGGATGTTTCTCTCTCATTGATGTTTCTGACTTTCTATCCCTCTCCCTTCCTCTCTGTAAAAAAATCAATAAAATATATATTTTTAAAAAAAGCCATTGCCAATAAACTACTATCAGTTTTCAAAGCATCTGAATATAACTTATCCCTTGCCCGGCCAGAGTGGCTCAGTGGTTAAACGCTGTCCAGGTTGCTGGTTCAATTCTCGGCCATGACACCTAAAGGGCTTGCAGGTTTCATCCCCAGTTGGGGCACACTGGAAAGGCAACTCATCGATGTTTCTCTCCCCCAGCCCCTTTCCTCTCTCTAAGCATGTCCTCAGCTAAGGATAAAAAGAGAGAGAGAAATTAAGTATAACATACCCCCTCAATTACTTTGTTAGGTAAACAAAGCAAGCACTTTTATTTTTATCTGACCTGTGAGAAAATAGGGATTCAGAAAAGTTACCTGACTTGCCAAAAGTCAAAATGCCTATCTTATCTTAAGCAGTACTGTGGTTATGACCACAGCCCAAGTTCAAAATTCCCAATCTGGTACTAATCCCATAGCCCAGTGGTCAACAAATTCATTAGTCAACAGAGCGGCAAACCGAGGCTCGAGAGCCGCATGTGGCTCACAAGCCACAGTTTGCTTACCAATGCCATAGCCCATACATTATTATTTACCTGGCACTGTCTGTCCTTTGAGACCCTCCAGTTCTCGCTCTGCGTGAAGCAGTCCCTCTCCTCCTCCTGGTTCTTACTGGCCCCACATTGTTGTCTGAAGGAGGTCTCAGGAATTCTAGCATGCCATGAAGTCTCTGTAGCCCATTAATGAAGCTGCTCATTGAGTGTAATGAAGCCACTCGGATGGCGGGGTTAGCATCAGATCCCTGCCTATGCTCCTCTGACGTTCCTGGATTGATGTTCTCCACATTCTCTTCTCCCAAGAGCTCCACTTCCTCTGTCAGGTCAATGGACACCTGTGGAGCAGGCTGCAGCAGGTGTGGTTCCCCTTGGCTGTTGACCACTTCAGCAGGAGCAGGCTGCAGTAAGGGTGGTCCCTCTTGGCTGTTGACCACTTCAGCAGGAGCAGGCTGCCGTAAGGGTGGTCCCTCTTGGCTATTGTCCACTTCAGCAGGAGGAGGCAGCAGCAAGTGTGGTTCCCCTTGGCTGTTGACTTCAGCAGGAGCAGGCTGCAGTAAGGATGGTCCCTGTAGACTGCTGACAAGTTCAGCTGGAGCAAGTTGTCCCAAAGCATTATGATCTAACTGCATCTGAACATCATATTCCATTGCTTCTTGAGCCATCACTGAGGAAGCAATATTTGTAAAAGGTAAAACATGTCATATAGTTGATATAATCTTATCTAGTTTTGTAGAATTCTATTTAAGATCATTCTTGGCAAAACTGAGATTTTAGTTAAGTCAGAGGTGTTTTGGTAACCATCCACTTTTTTCTCCATAACGAGCACTTAACAGCCAGGTGTCCAGGTCATCCTTTGAAAACAGGAAGTCATGTGACCATAGTAAGATTTTTTTCAAATAGAAATAAGGGGATTGAACTACTGGGTCTGAAAATAATATCTCATACCTCTTGCAGTTCTTTGTCATAACCTGAATATGGATATTTTACCAAATTAATTCCATTAGTAGGTAGAAATTACCTAATTTCTCCAAAAAGGTTAAGCAACCTTTATTTATGGCATCTTTTTCATTATGTTTTCCATCTCTAACTACATTTAACAAATATTTATTAAGCATTATTACGTAGACACCCCACAGACGAGACGCTGCATAACAGTTTACATTCTAGCAAGTGGGAGAATAAATGTGAAAACTAGACATTGTGGTATTTGGTTTTAAAAGTCGGAGGCAAGAAACATCATTTCAGACACAATAGTAAAGGAAGGCCTCTCAGAAAGAATAAAACTGAGCTGAGGTATAAAGGATTAAATGAAGTTGGCCATTTAAGAGCCAAGGAAGTTTCAGAAGCAAATCAGTACACAGGTCCCTGGCATGCATGAGATTTGGTGCATTTGAGAAACCAGGCAGTCCAGTGTAATGAGTACAGTAAGGAAGAGCAGACAACATGGGATGAGCTTGATAGAGCAGGACACTATCGCTGAAGGCCTTGTTAGAGAGTTTCTTCTTGTGTTGAATGGGCTTTAGGGAAGCAAGATTTCAAACCTGGTGACTAGTTTATATAAGTTACTATGGGAGTGTAAACTAGTGGTTATGGAGGCTTGGACAAGAGTGGACAGTTTTGCCCTGCCAGTATGGTTGAACATCATCTCACGCACCAAGATGTAGAAGATTCCATTCCCAGTCAGGACACATGCTCAGGTTTTGAGCTCGCTCCCCCTCCCCTCATCCTGTAGAGGGATGCAGCAGGCAGCTGATCAATGTTATTCGCTCTCTCTAAAGAAAATCAACAACGTATTTTTTGTAAAAGCCCTAACCAGTTTTCCCAGTGATTAGAATGTCAGTCCTAGCATTGAAGGATTTCGGGTGGCTCTGGTCAGGGTGTGTGTGGGAGGCAACAAACTAATGTGTCTCTTTCACATCAGTGTTTCTCTCTGTCTCTCCTCTTCCCTCCCACTCTCTAAAAAGTCAATGGGATTTTACTGTTAGAAAATGACTGGGTCTCTGTCCATATTATCTAGTAGCAAAATCACAATGGTTGATAAGGTTCAGCCACTCATACAGAGCTTCTAATACAGAGCTTTTCTGGAGGTCTCCCCTTAAAAAGATTGCTAGAGAAAAGGACAAACCAGAAGAGTCTTTGAAAACAATAAGCAAAATGAGAATGGAAGATAAAGTGGTGGAACTCTTCCAGAAAGTAGGAGAAAGCCAATTAAGACAGTGATAAAATTAAAGGATCAAGCCGGGATATATGAGTAAACTATCAAAAAGAAAGAACTCAGAAAATGGAGAACAAAGTAAAGCAAAACCTTGAGTCAAAATGGAATAATAAACTCTCTTCCAACTAAGAATCCCAACATAATACAATTTCTACAAAAATAATATCCATGGGGGTGGGGGAAGCAGGTTGCAAACAAATCCTCTAGGATTTCATTTTTAGGACACTTAAAAACATGTAAAATCATGCTACTATCTAATCTTAAAATACCAACTTCAGGAGGCAGAGGGTGCAGGGATACATGAGGCTTTGATTGTAGGTATATTTTTATTTCTTTTAAAAAATGGAAGCCACTATATCAAAAGGTAAAGGCCAAGATTTGTTAGCTCTGGGTGGTGAAAGCACAGGTCTTTTTATTCTCTGTACTTTATAATATAGTTAAATATTAAAAAGTAAAATTTCTTCCCTTCATATACCAGTTGGGATTAGAGAGCAAATCAGTTCTGATTAGAATAGGAAAACTGAGAGCCAAATCTACTGGCTTCATCACTTTTATCTTCCACAACATCAAGTATATAGCAGATGCTAACTGCCTATTGAATTATCCACCATATACTAAAAAAATTGTGCAAAAGCAAAAACACCCCAAAGCCCAACAACTAAGAACTTATCAGTGTTCAATATATAGAGCTACAGACACAGCAGAAATATGGAATATTTTCATCCTGGCATAAAGTTCTACAGAACAGCGCTAATCTGGATCAGAGTTTCCTAACAATGTGGGGAAATATCAACCCTTCCAGCCCTTGGGGTAATGGGTACCTAGAACAATGATTTTCAACTTTTTTCATCTCATGGTATACATAAAATAATTACTAAAATTCTACAGCACACCAAAAAATATTTTTTCTTTGCCGATCTAACAAAAAAACTAAAAGGTATAATTCTGATTCACTTGTACCAGACAACTCTTGTTATATTGGCTGTTGTCTATTTTTTTTTTTTTTTTTAAACTTGACAATCTAGCCCAGCAGGCATGGCTCAGTGGTTGAGCAATGGACCTATGAACAGGGAGGTCATGGTTAGATTCCCAATCAGGGCACATGCCTGGGAGTGCAGGAGGCAGCCAATCAACGATTCTCTCTTATTACTGGTGTTTCTATATCTCTCTCCCTCTTCATTCCTTTCTGAAATCAATAAAAATATATTTTGACCTAACTGGTTTGGCTCAGTGGATAGAGTGTTGGCTTGCAGACTCGAGGGTCCCAGGTTCGATTCCGGTTAAGGGCATGTACCTTGGTTGCGGGCACATACCCAGAAGGGAATGTGCAGAAGGCAGCTGATCGATGTTTCTCTCTCATCGATGTTTCTCACTTTCTAGCCTTCTCCCTTCCTCTCTGTAAAAAAAAAAAAAAAAAATCAATAAAACACATTTAAAAATAAAATAAAAATACATTAAAAATAAACTTGACAATCTAAGGGGAAAAAAGGTCAGTGCCTCAGATTAGTCAGGAATTGAATGCTTTAAAAACCCTTGACACACACACACCAGCTGAAAATCTCTGACCTAGTGCAAAAGACATTCCTACCGCCACCCCAAGCCTTAAACAACCTTGACCTCGATTTTCTATTTATTTGTGCCATCAGAGTAGGGAGTTTAAAGTGTTAACCTCCCACTATTCATCTTACCAAGCTTTGTTACTCAGATTCCAATCAGTGTCCACAACAGGCCGGGAGGAGATGGCACCCCAATTAACAAAATAAGAGGCGGCATCAGGGAGGCCGCAGGCCGACCTTGGCTCAAATCCTTGCTCCGACAGCTACTATACCCGTGGGACCTTAGGCGGGTTTCCCCTAACTAGTTCACCTGTAATATAATAACAAAAGTATGTACGTCGCAGTGTTGCTGTGAGGTTAAGCTAAATAAAATTAAAAATTAGGTTTTCCAGTCACCTCGGAAGTGATGCAACTAACCAGCACTCAAACGGAGAACAATTATTTGCAGATGAAGACTTTAAGGGTCGGCTCCCGGGAGACGGGCTGGGGAAGCTCAGGCCTGCAGCGAACTCGCCTCCGAACTCGGTAACTTCCGGGATCGCTCGAACTTCCTGTCTTCCCCGCCCCCACTCCGACCACGGGCCTCTCAGAAACCCCGAAACAACCGGGATTCCGGCACCTCCGCCGTGACGGTTGGAGCCGCCGAGAACAGCCGAACCTTCTCAGGACGGGGGTTCCACAGGGGCGTCCCTAAAATCCGCAACCAGGGGCCAAGCTAGGAAGTTATTCCAGAGCAAGAGGTACAAGGCCTGAGGAGAGGTAAGCGCCCTCCTCACCTGCAGTCTGGCTCGCGAACCCGCCGCCGTCCGTTTCTCCGGGCAGAATTCACGTCTCGCGACTCCAACCTCCCTTCGCCAGCAGCTCAAGCTGCCCGCCTAAATAGCGGGCGCGGCTTGCTCCTATTGGGCAGCAGTCCCGGCCGTCGACCAATACCCTTCCTTCTTCTTCCTTTGGTCGCCGCTGGCTAAAATAGCGGCGCTCTCATTGGCTGGTCCTTCGCCAATGGACCCGGCGGGAACCCCTGCGAGGAGGCCTTGTACTATTGGTTAAAAGCCACCGTCGGTCCCCTCGCGTTCAGCCCCCAAACGGATGGAGGAAAGTTTTTACCGCTCTTTATTTGAACTTTCTGGCGGAAGAAAAGTTGTAAGAAAAAAGTTTATCGGTACATTTTGAGGAGAATCTGAAAATATTAAAACTGTGGCTCCTGCTGCTTTAGCCAAAGGCTGTCTTTAGCCAAAGGTTGGTAATTAATAATAATTTCAAAATACCCCCCTATCCCATTCGTATATATTCTCTCTTGTGTTTGGAGAGCGCATGTGCGAATTTGCTAACATCTCTTCAATTCCAAATCATTGCAATAAATTGCTTGCTACTAAACTATTGTCACATCACTTTAACAGCTAATATTTTTCAAACATCTTCCTGAAAGATGAAATCTCGCTAAAATCTAAACACTGGCCCAGACTGCACATTGCCAGAATTTTATTTACTCGGCTGCCAATTTTCAGTGGAAGTGGTAGCAGAAGAGAGCATAAGTAATTGAAAATCTTGGACAATACGAATAATTACAATATTTTTATCCTGCAAAACTAGCATTAGTATTTTTACTTTTCCCCCTTTTCCTTGCTGTAGCTACAGAGCTTTTAGTATGGCTACTCCCATGGCTAAAGAAATTTGCACAACAAACGGGTGCTTAGTGAAAACTGCAGAATGTTACTAGATGGTCCTGAAAGTATATTCATTCTTGTCCACCTAATGGCCAGGTTCAGAGGAAGAGAATAAACAAAGCCAGAAATACATAGTCTTGTCTCCAAGTTTTAAAAGTTACATATAGTTAGAAAAAAAAATGTGTTGGCTGTGATCCCTTTAAGAGTGAAATTCCAAACTTTGTGGGTGGAAAATAACAACCTTTCTATTGGCTTGTGGAACCGAAGAAGATTCATTTGATGTGAATCACGAGAAGGAATATATCTGCTGAGATGGACTCCCACAATCAACCAAGGGCCCACATTTTACAAATAAGAGCTGAGCCACTGTTGGCTGGCAGGGGCTTCTCATGTGCTCTGTATGCCAAGCAGAGCTCCAGCACCAGGCTCTGCTTGTTATGTCTTCCTAGTCAACTATGAGGGAGCTCCTAAGACCTGCCCTGTCCAATCAGAACTGTCCCATGGTGACCAATCGAGAGTGGAAGGGTGTAATTATAAAGGAGCACGAGGAAACTTTAGGACATGATGGATACGTTCACAATCTTGACCATGGTGGTATCTACATAAAAGCTTATCAAATGGCACACTTTAAATGTGTATGGTTTATTATGTAACCAGTAGCCCTGCGTCCGAGCTGGTGCACCAGTAGCTGTCTGTGGCACCTGGCCACTCCGTGGGAACACTTGCCTCGTAGCTGGGGCAACAATGCAAGTGTCTCCCCCGACCCCCACTGCTCCAAGCCCGCTGCCTGGAGGTCCTCTGCAGCCAGGATGGAACGCTTGCCTCATCGCTGTGGTGACGAAGCAAACATTCTGCCAGGCTGCTACATTGCCTGCTCTCAGTGGCCACCCCCTTGGGACTGGGGGACTCTGGCGGGGCTGAGAGGACTGGATGTCACCATCTTGTGGCTCTGGGTGCCACCATCTTTGTGATGAAGTGGTGGTTAATTTGCATGTTACTCTTATTAGATAGGATAATTATGCCTCAAAATGCTGTTAAAAATGTGTATTGTGGGACAGAAGTAAGGAGAAGGATGGATTGATTGTACAGGCATAACTTTCTAGCATGATGATAATGTGTCTTGTTGGGGTTTGGATTATTCATGTGTATGTATTTGTCAAAACTCATTAAGTGGTGTATTTAAGATTTGTGCATTTCACAACATAGAAATGTTAACTGCTCATCCCCCTAACTCCCTATAAACAAATATTAAACTTAAGTTTAATATAAATGCTGAAATGTTTTGGAATGAAGTGTACTGATGTTTGAAGTTTTCTTTTAAATTCATAAAAAACTAGAATGGATTAATGGGTAGAGAGCGTCACGGATAGATGAATAAGTATGTAATAAACTAAATATAGTAAATCATTAGTTGTAGGTTTTAGGTGGTTGGTATATAGGGGTTCAGAGTATAATTATACTGATTTTTCTGTGTACTTGAAAATTTTCATAAATAAATGGTGTGTTGCAGGGAATGAATTACAGGGCCTTGGAAGATATCCTGTGCAAAGTGAGGGACCCTGGAGATTAAATTTTATTAGTTTCACAGTAAATCCACTTCTGCCTATAGGTCTGCCAGAGTACAAATAATTAATCTACAAGGGAGAATTTTCATTGTAAGCCCTACAGTAAAGACAACAAAGGATTTTAAAGATGAAAA
The DNA here is from genome assembly GCA_027563665.1 of Antrozous pallidus. Lineage (NCBI taxonomy): Eukaryota > Metazoa > Chordata > Mammalia > Chiroptera > Vespertilionidae > Antrozous > Antrozous pallidus. The sequence goes on along the minus strand of CM050525.1, from coordinate 40,620,268 downwards.
TAGAACCTAAAGAAAAATTCTAAAAATAGAATAATTTTAAATGTTCAACCTGCCCATATTTATTCTACATTAAAAAAAATATTTTATTGATTTTTTACAGAGAGGAAAGGAGAGGGATAGAGAGTTAGAAACATCGATGAGAGAGAAACATCGACCAGCTGCCTCCTGCACACCCCCGCTGGGGATGTGCCCGCAAAGCAAGGTACATGCCCTTGACCGGAATTGAACCTGGGACCTTTCAGTCCACAGGCCAATGCTCTATCCACTGAGCCAAACTGGTTTCAGCTATTACACATTTTTATTTATTTAGAAAATTACTAGAGGCCCAGGGCACGAATTCAAGCACCTTGAAAGGAACTGTGGGCCTTGAGGCAGCAGTGGGCACAGGGTGGGTCTTGGCCCAAACTCCTCAACCTTGCCTGGCTCCTCTGGCAGCAGCCCCTGGTCCCGTCTGCTGGCAGCCCTGCTCCTGCCGTCAATACTCACGCATGCTGATGGCTTCAGCCCTGTTTGTACCTGCTGATGGGGTACAAGTGTGAGCAAGGCCTGCGCCATCAGTGGGTGTGACAGGTGGCTGCTGTCCCAAATTGCCCCTCAATAGCAGGGAGAGGTGGAGAAGCCCTCAGGGATAAGTGCCAGGTGCTGCCTGTGGATGCGAGTAGGGCTGGCACTGGCAGTGGGTGCGAATGGTGGCTTTGGTGCCATTAGGAAGGCACAGGAGCAAAGAATTTTCAGTAACCACCAGAGGCTCACCCTGATGACAGCAAGTGGTACCCCATCTTGTTCTGGCACCCCTGCTCACCTGCTCCACTATCCTGCCGTGGCCAATGCCCACCATGGTCCCGGTGCACCCTCTGGTCGTCACTGCATGTCATAGCAATTGGCTGTTCCATTTTTCCACCGTTTAGTCTATTTGCATATTAGCCTTTTATTATATAGGATTATATAGGACTAGAGGCCTGATGCACGAAATTGGTGCAAGGGGCTTGGCCCCTGTCACTACAGCGGCCACCTCTGCCTCCGCCACCTCTGCCTCAGCCCCTGCCGGTGTGGCTTCATCCAGAAGGTCATCTGTAAGGACGTCCAGCCTAATTAGCATATTATGCTTTTATTATTATAGATGCTCTAGTTTTAAAAGAATAGTAAAATATACAAAAGGATAGAAATCAGCCACATCCCCCTTCCCAAATTACTAGAATATAAGCTCCCAATGTATTTTATTTATTGTGTCTCCTAGTGATTGGAACAACACCCAGCACATTTGGTGTTGAATGAATTGGGATGAGTTTTTTTGGGGTTAGGGGGCACTTATTTAGAGATAGGGTTAGTGTATGCTATACAAAGTATTTACCATGAACAAAAGTATAAAATTCCAGAACAAGAGACCCAGTTCAGGAGACACAGTTTGAATCTAGCAGAGATTAAAATATGGGAGTTCCCAGACTAACATATTTTGTTTGTCCTATATGGCATTAAAATAATTTTTGAGGAGAAACCAAGATGGCAGCATAGGTAAACATCTGAAATTGCTGCCTCGCACAACCACTTCAAAACTACAACTAAAAAACAAAACAGATATCATCCAGAACCACAGGAAGGGTGGCTGAGCGGAAATTCCACAACTAGAAGGAAAGAGAAAAGCACACTGAGACTCAGAGGAGCTGTGGAAGTAAAGTGCAGAGGTATGGAGGCACGTGCACGGAAAGGGCTGACAATTGAGTATGCGGTTGTCTTTTTAAAAAATAATATATTTTATTGATTTTTTACAGAGAGGAAGGGAAAGGGATAGAAAGTCAGAAACATCGATGAGAGAGAAACATCTATCAACTGCCTCTTGCTCATCCCCTACTGGGGATGTGCCCACAGCCAAGGTACATGCCCTTGCCGGAATCGAATCCGGAACCCTTCAGTCTACAGGCCAACTCTATCCACTGAGCCAAACCAGTTTCTGCTCTTTTTCAAGCTCCCCACTGCTCTGAACTCCAGTCCCGGGCGAGACTCTGGGGACCCAGACTCATGTGGGGAGACTGACTGGCAGTGGGTGGAACATGAGGGCAGCTTTCTCTCAAGGTGTTTGCAGCAAGTACCAAGGGACACTGAGACCTAGGGGGCCTCTTAGGGCAGGGCTGAGGATCAGCCATAGCTGTTTGCTCTGACCTGAGACCCTGCCCCACTCAAGCTGTGATCAGAGGCTTTTGCATATGAACAGCCTAGCCCTTTGCAACCTAAAATTACTAACAAATTGCAGCTGGGTCAGAGAGCCCCAGAGCTTTCAAAAGAAGGCCCAAGGTCCCACAGTAGCTTGCATTGCTTCACAGTTGGGCCTCATCTGGGAACCTCCAAACTCCAAACAAAGAGAAGGAATCTGCAGATCCCTTCATAGCTCCTGCTGGGTGGCCTCTTCTGGGTTCCCAGAAGAAGAGAGAGAGCAAGACACTGAAAAGGTATTTGAAGAAATAATGTCAGAAAACTTGCCCCACCTGGTGAAAGAATAGACTTACAAGTCCAGGAAGCACACAGAACCCCAAACTAAAGGAATCCAAAAAAGACCACACCAAGACACATCATAATTAAAATGTCAAGAGCTAAAGACAAAGAATATTAAAAGCAGCAAGAGAAAAACAGTTACCTACAAGAAAAACAGTTACCTAACCCTAACCCTAACTCTAACCCTAACCCATACAATTGTCAGGTGCTAAATTTGCACCTCCTTAGATCTCCCAGTGGTCAGAGTGGGACCATCCAGATTACAACTCCTCAGATCCATAAGGGACACAATCAAGGGCAGACTCAGTGAGCACCAAAGCCCCACTAAAGCAAGTCTTTTCCCATAAGGGTGTCTCCAGCACAGAAGTTCTCCCATTGCAGACACAACTGATCCTTACAGCCAACTGGCCTGGAGGTCAATTCCTCCCAGTGATACCAACAACAATCAAGGCTTAACTACAACAAGATTGTGCACACAGCTCACTAAGGGGTGCACCAAGAATGTCCACCTCAGGTAATTGGGGAGGCTGAGCCACTGGGCCCTATAGGACACCTAGCACACAAAGCTGCTCTATCAACACAGGGAAGCAGCCAAAATGAGGAGACAAAGAAACAGGTCACAAATGACAGAAATGGAGGAAAGCACACTACTGGATATAAAATTCAAAACCACAGTTATAAGGTTTTTCAAGAATCTTCTAGAAACTGCTGATAAATTTAGTGAAACTCTCGAGGATATGAAAAAGGACCAACTAGAAATTAAGCATACACTAACTGAAATAATAATATACAGAGATTCAACAGCAGACTAGAGGATCACAAGAATCAAGTCAAAAATTTGAAATACAAAGGAGCAAAAAAGACCCTATCAGAAAAGAAAAAATAATCCAAAAATATGAAGATAGTGTAAGGAGCCTTTGGGATAACTTCAAGCATACCAACATCTGAATTATGGGGTTCTCAGAAGGAGAGAGAGAGCAAGACACTGAAAAGGTATTTGAAGAAATAATGACAGAAAACTTCCCCCACCTGGTGAAAGAATAGACTTACAAGTCCAGGAAGCACACAGAACCCCAAACTAAAGGAATCCAAAAAAGACCACACCAAGACATCATAATTAAAATGTCAAGAGCAAAAGAGAAAGAGAATATTAAAAGCAGCAAGAGAAAAACAGTTACCTACAAGGGAGTACCCATACAATTGTCAGCTGATTTCTCAACAGAAACTATGCAGGCCAGAGGGAATGGCAAGAAATATTCAAAGTGATGAATAGCAAGAACCTACAACCAAGATTACTCTACCCAGCAAAGCTATCATTCAGAATTGAAGGTCAGATAAAGAGCTTCACAGATAAGAAAAAGCTAATGGAGTTCATCACCACTAAACCAGTATTATATGAATGCTGAAAGGTATTCTTTAAGAAGAGGAAGAAGAAAAAGGTAAAGATAAAAATTATTAACAACAAATACATATCTATCAACAAGTGAATCTAAAATCAAGTGAATTAAAAATCTGATGAATAAAATAAATTGGTGAATGTAATAGAATCAGGGGCATAGAGAGGGAGTGGACTGACAATTCTTGGGGAGAAAGAAGTGTGGGGGGTGCGGGAAGAGTCTGGACAAAAATCGTACACCTATGGGTGAGGACTGTGTGTGTGGGGGTGAGGGGTAAAGGTAGGGGATGGAGTGAGAATCGGGTAGAGGGGAGCTATGGGGGAAAAAAGAGGAACACTTGTAATAATCTGAACAATAAAGACTTATTTAAAAAATAAATTTGATGAGATGCCAACCTTTAAAAATATGACAACTTAAAAAGAAATCTGGATATCCAGTTTCTTTTGACAAAATGAAAAGCTCTGGAAACACTGGGATCCCATTACTATCTGATTTTTTATTATTTTATAATTTTTTTATTTTTAAAATATATTTTATTGATTTTTTACAGAGCGGAAGGGAGAGGGATAGAAAGTCAGAAACATCGATGAGAGAGAAACATTGATCAGCTGCCTCTTGCACGCCCCCTTACTGGGGATGTGCTCGCAGCTAAGGTGCATGCCCTTGACCGGAATCGAACCTGGGACTTTTCAGTCCACAGTCCAACGCTCTATCCACTGAGCCAAAATGGTTTCAGCACTATCTGATTTTTTTTTTTTAAAGGCTGAAGTGAGCAGAGGCTGTCCTTAACAATGCTCATCTGTTTACAGAACCCCGCTTCAGGCTAGCACACTCATGGGGGTTTCCTCTGAGACACAATACGCATTAGAGTTTGCAATATCTGGTAGAAGAACTCTGGAACTTCATATAAGAAGTAAGGTTGGGGTCAGAGATACAGACTATGGGTACTCTGTTGGGGAGTTTGTATTTCGTTCAATGGTCATCCCAAAACGTAGTGGCTTAAGTCAACAATAATTTAGATCATAATTTTGTGAATGGGCAGTTTTTAAAAACAAAAAACTTTTATTGATTTCAGAGGAAGGGAGAGAAACATCATTGAAGAGAATCAGATTGATGCCCTCCTGCACGCCCCCTACTGGGAGCTGCAACCAGGGCATGGGCCCTTGACCCGAACCCAGGACCCTTCCATCTGCAGGCTGACGCTCTATCCACTGAGCCAAACTGGTGAGGGCTGAATGGACAGTTTGGTCTGGTTCAGCTGTGTGGTTCTTCTGGTGTTAACTGGACTCACTCATGTGACTGGGCCAGCTGGGTTGGGTTGTCTCTGCTCCATGTGTTTCTCATTCTCCAGCACAGTAGCCCAGTTCATGTCTGGATAGGGTTCCAAGAGAGGGAGTGGAAATGTATAAGGCCTCTTGAAGCCTAGGTTTGGGATGGGCACACCATCACTCCTGCATTTTATTGGCCAAAGCCAGTCACAATACCAGCCTAGATTCAAGTAGTGGAGAAGTAGGCTTTATTTTTTTTTACCCCTTTCAAAAAATCATTTTATGTGGAAAGTTTTAAGCATAATCAGAAGAGAAGAGTACATGAACCACTATGGACCCATCATCCAGATGCAATAGTTAGCAACTCATAGCTAATCTTATTGTACTTTTTTCTTTATAATATTTCCTCTCCCCCCTGGATTATTTAAAATTAAACCCCAGATATATCATTGCATGATCTATAAACCTTTCAGTTTGTGAGAGAGAGTATTTCTTTTCAACTGAAATATAATTGACACACAATAACGTACTAGTTTCATGTGCAGATTCCACTTTGCCCTGGCAGGAGCTGCAAAGTCACAGTGCTAAGAGGTGTCCATACTGAGAGAGAGAGAGACATTTTTGTAAAACATCTATCACAGTTACTATCAGAGACATATTTTTGACAGTATCATTTGGAGGGGGATGTGCTGTGCATGACTGGGCTCTTTTCTCTTGTAACAGAGAATTGCTGCTTCCCTGAACCCGTAAGTAACTTCATGTCGAGGATAGGAGAGAGAAAGATGCCGGGCGTTCGCCTCTTCCAGTTTCTTATCCAGGGACTCCTTACATTCAGTTCTAATCCACAGCGTCACAAAAGATAGACAGTTTCTCTGAGATTTCTGTGAATGAATGAGCAGATAGTTAGGCAAGAGAAGGGAGCTGAAAGCCAAGGTAGAAGCACAAAGATGTTTCTGCTCTGCACAACAGTGTGTGAACTGCACCCCCTTTGGCCTGGCTGGGTGGACCCTAAACCACCATCTGCATTCACGCCTTAGTGATGTGTGATGTTCTTTCTTACTTGGTCAACTTCTCAAATACAAGTAGCTTCTCAAATACAAAGGAGGGATAAACTCACATCTTAGTGTGAATGAGTCTTAGTTTTAGATTCTCTAATACCCTGAGTTGCAAGGGAGCCTAGAAGAGGGAAGAAGGAAAGAAGAGAGGAGAGGGGAGAGGAAGAAGGAGGGGGGCGGGGAGAGAGAATGAGAATATGAATATAGTGAATATAGGCTGGAATATCCACCTCCCCAACCTACTTTAGACTAAACACCATCCCTTAACACAGGGTTTCTGAAATCCGTAGTATTGATATTTGGGCGTAGAATTCTTTGTTTTCGGAGGCTGTCCTGTGCATTGTAGGATATTGAGTAGCATCTATCTACTAGATGCCAGTAGTATGATCTACACCGCCCATCTTCCCTGAGTTGTGACAACCAAAAATGTCTCTAGACATTGCCAAATGTCCCCTGCTTGTGAACCATAAAGGAAATCTTTCACAAATGTGAGCTAACACATGTGACTCATTCCCTTTGGATCAGAGAGGACCTCACCCTTAACAGAGGGCCGCCTGGAGGGCTCATAAGCCCGGCAACTATCAATGATCTCCTGCAGCTGTGCAGGGCAGTCTCCACCCAGTGGCTCCTGGTGCCGGTCCACAGCCACCAGTTGGCGGATCTTCCTGGAATCACAGCCTGGCATAGAAACAAGAGGATGAGAGGCTGAAATATCGTTCTGGCACTCACACATCTCTCTGGATGATGATTGCTGGCATCAGACTTAGGGACTTTAAGTGCTGAAGAAACAAGAGCTTCCAGTGGCACAGCTCAGGCAGTGCCCACATTCTAGAACAAAGCACCAGGACAGCACCGATGGGGAATTTCTAGTCTCCTGGAAAAGGACCCCATCCCAGCACCATCTGAGCCAACCTTCACCCTGGTTACCTGCAAACGGGATCTTCCCAGTGATGATTTCCCAGAGGACAATCCCAAAGCTGAAAGAAAACCAAGAAGCTGAACCATCTTAGCCATTTCTAGAAACTTCAATGAATTTTTTGCTTGTCACCCAATTCCATTCAATAGAGTAGAGGAATGATGGTGTTTGGACGTGGAGTTTGACTTGGGCTTTCCTATCCTGTTCATTTGAGTTAGAGTCTGATCAAGAACATGAACATACCTGTATATTTCAGCTTTTATGTCATGTTTAATGTACACATTTTCCAGTGTTTGAGGTGAAAAATATGCTGCGGAATTGACTCTCTCTTTTTTTTCTCTCTTACTTGCTCTGCTGATGGAAGTCTGTGTTTTGCTCAACTCAAATCCTGAAAGCTAGATAGAGAGGTGAATTAGAGATAGAAAGAAACAACACGATCTTGGGGTGGAGGTAGTGGGCAGGGGCTTGGTGCTACACACGAATGGCAAGGGATAGTCTTTTACCTTTGAAATGTATTTCCAGTGGTGTCTTCTCTTTGTGTGGCTACCATATAGGCTGGCATTATGAATTTAATTTATTATTGTGTACTGACCAAGAGAAACACAGAGGTTTCTTCTCTATAAAATGGGGCAATGAGGATTACCTGAGATCCTATCTAATAAAAGAGTAATATGCAAACTGACTATCATGCCACACACAAAATGTCTGCCCCCATATGGTCAAAGATGGCCGCCACAAGATGGCCAGTGCGGAGGAGCAGTTATGGGTGACCAGGCTGGCAGAGGAGGGCAGTTGGGGGCGACCAGGCCTGTAGGGGAGGACAGTTGTGGGCGGGGGGGGAACCAGGCCTGCAAGGGAATGCAGTTGTGGGCGATCAGGCCAGCAGGGGAGGGCAGTTGGGGGGCCATCAGGCCTGCTGGGGAGGGCAGTTGAGGGGAACCAGGCCTGCAGGGGAGGGCAGTTAGGGGCAATTGGGCCTGTAGAGAAGCAGTTAGGTGTCAATCAGGTTGAGATGGGAATGGTTAGGGGCAATCAGGCAGGCAGGTGAGCAGTTGGGAGCCAGCAATCCTGGATTACAAGGGGAATGTCCAACTGCCTATTTAGGCCCCATCCCACTGGGATCGGGCCTAAACAGGCAGTCGGACAACCCTTGAGGGGTCCCAGATTGGAGAGGGTGCAGGCTGGGCTGAGGGTCCCCTTCCCCCGCCTTGTGCATAAATTGTGTGCCCTGGGCCTCTAGTAATGGTTATAAAGCACTTGTAAGACTTGGTAAGTTGTAGCTGTTCTAGTATCACCATATTAGATGCAGTGCTTTCTCAGTTGAGGACTCAATTCCACTAAGTGAGGGTGGAAGAGGTGCATAGAGCTACCATATGGCTTTCTTTCTCTCAGAAGCAGTTGAAAAAATGACATAGGGTACCTTCTCGGTTCTATCTGACCCTATAGAATAGCCAGCCTGTTGCTTTGGATTTTACATGACAACTGTGATTTACCCCCATTGACCCTGCATGGCCAATGCCATGCTCTTAAAGAAGCTACATCATAATTAATGGGAGCAGGTATTCTTCTTTCTCCATGTGCACTGTCATTAGTACCATCAATGTGCAGAGGTTTGTCACCCCCAAACTTGACTAGATATGCAAATCTAGAGGCAAGGTCAGGAAAAGGATAAGACAGTTAGAGGGTATATACCCCACCCTTTTCTTTTTTTAAATATGTTTTATTCATTTTTCACAGAGAAGAAGGGAGAGAAATAGAAAGTCAGAAACATCTATGAGAGAGAGACATCGATCAGCTGCCTTTTGCACACCCTCTACTGGGGATGTGCCCACAGCCAAGGTAAATGCCCTTGACTGGAATCGAACCTGGGACCCCTCAGTCTGCAGGCCAGTGCTCTATCCACTGAGCCAAACCAGCCTCAGCTACCCCACCCTTTTTTAAAAAATATGTTTTCATTGACTTTTTTAGAGAGAGAGGATAGAAGAGGAATAGAGAGGTAGAAATATCCATGACAGAGGGGATCAGCTGCCTCCTGCACACTGGGGATTGAGCCTGCAACCCAGGCACGTACCTGGACTGGGAATCGAACCAGTGACCTCTTGGATCATGGGTCCATGTTCAACCACTAAGCAACACTGGCCAAGCTCATCCCCTTTCCATTGCATGTTTACTGAGCACTAACATCCTCTGACATCTGGCACCAGGCTAGATATGAGAGAGGAATGGCTGAAGAGCACATGTTACTGTCAGGCGGGACGAGGACCCTGAGTGATATAGGCATGGTGCTTTGGGAGCACTTATGTCACACCGATGAGGAGGAATGGCAGAAAAGAACTATCTTCCGTTCAGAGGGCTGTCTCTGAAACTCATAATGCTGGAAGAGAGAAAGCCATCTATGGATGACAAAGAAAATATTCTTTTAGCATTTGGGAATTGTGGACATTGAGGTAAACCCTTTCTCTTCCTTATTAGAATCTGACTTTTTAGCTCCATTCCCTTGGGAACCTGATAAAAGCAGACTATCACCTATGTTCCTGTTGATGACAAAAATGATCACTGATTGGTAAAGCTTATTGCAGACTATAAAGAGCTGATAGGGATGCTGGGCTTTGTGGTGAATCTTATAACTGACATGCCTCTTGTGGGCACACTTGAAGATATGCCTCAGAAGTTGTTATAATAGGACTTCTGAGGGTCATGAGGCTTCTAACGCTAGAGGGCTGCACACCCACCCGAGGGGAGCCTCCTTCTCTAGCACCTGTGGCAGGGCAAAGAGAACACCTCCTGGATGACTGTGGGGCCTCCACTGAAGAGAAAGATTTGACGCTGCCATGCTGGCAAGCTGTGTTTCCTGCATGGAACCCTTCTAAGTGACTCCAAATGCCAAGTGTGGCCTATGTCAGTCCAGAAAGTCTAAATGGCTAGTTGGGCCTGAGAAGATCCCCTGGTGGGTATTGGGAGGATGTAGAAGTGGTGTCTAGGCATCTAAAGGAAATGACTATCACCCAGCCAGTGTTGGTTGGGCCTCATCCCGTGCACCAGAAGGTGGCTGGTTCAATTCCCAGTCAGGACACATGCCCAGGTTAGGACACATGCTTGATCCCCAATAGGAGGGGAGGGGTGCAGGAGGCAGTGTTTCTATCTCTCTCGCCCTCTCCCTTCCTCTTTCTAAAATCAATAAAAACATATTTTAAAAATCATTTAGTCCTAGTCTCTTAAAAAAATAAATAAGGGAAATGACTCTTTGCCCATCCCTGCTAAGCAGATGGTGAGTGAAGACAGGCATCCTAACAGCAGGCAGGATTGAGTCTGACCTATGCTGGGCACATGGAAAGCTGTCCAGGCAAGGAAAGAGTTTTGAGTTCAGTTCTAAGGTTAAGGCAGAGAAACAAGCAGGCACAGCCTTTCTGGGAAGCAGGGGTCGCTCTCCCAGCACCAAATAGTCACAAAGGTTGACCTCAGAGAGCCCTCTGGAAGGCCAGCTCACCTTCACTTGGTAGCCGTTAGTTACTAGGAAGCTCTTGCTGCTGATGTTTCTGTGGAGTTCAGGGGTTTCAGAATGGTGCAGCCTGTTATGACCAAAGGCAGAGAGCATTAGTGATCTTCCTGGGGAGAGGGGCGGGGCTCAAAAGCTAATACCAGAACAAGGAAGCTGGTCAGTACCATGCCTCTCCCCCTTGTACCTCGGTTGTGGGCTCAATCCCTGGTCAGAGCAAGTGCTGGAGGCAATCAATTGATGTGTAGGTTTCACATCCGATGTTTCTCTCTGTCTCTCCCCCTCCCACTTTTTCTAAAAACCAATGGGAAAATATCCTCAGGTGAGGATTAACAACAACAAAAATGTAAGGAAGGGGAGACTATCTTGGGCTTCTGGCCTGTTCTCTCATCATCTCTGGGATTATCAGTAGGGGAGGAAGACTCATTCTGTTCTTCTTGGCATCCTTTCAACCCATATGGTACCTGAATAAGCCATTGACTGCCCCCATGGTCAGGACGATGCGCTCAGCCAATGTGAGGTCCTTTTTCTGATCCAGCAGTTCCCTCAGGGTCCCGAGCTCACAGTACTCCATGACAATGGAGAATTGAGGTGGGGTCACTGATGAAAAGAAGATCAGTCCCACTCAGAGGTCCGGCTCTGCAGCCTGTCTCCCCCTGTCTCTGCAGACAGACTCAGCGCTGCACTGCTTCTCCCCCTCCCTCTAACCCCATCTCACACAGTTTGCATCCTGACCTCATTGAATGGGTCACATACCCCCAGAATTCCCATACCTCTTCTTTCTAGTATTTGGCATGTCATAATTACACATTCTCTTAGTTATTTGAGTAACGTCTCCCCTACTCAAGTTCAAGCCCCATGGGGCAGGGTCTGTTTTGTTCACATCCTCAGATGCAAGAACTGACACACAAAGAATGAGTCACACCTCAGCCATCACCCAGGAGACCAAATATCACTGGAAGTTTTCCTTTAGTTGAGGGAGGCCGTAGAGAAACGTCTAAAGGGGATAAAAAATTTAAAGGGGTTGCTCTGTCCCCTCTGTAGGCAAGAGTAATAATGCATAACCCACAGGAGAGGCCATGCTATGAGGAAAAATGCAGCCACATTAAAAAATTAAAATGAAAGAGAATCTGATGCATGAGGTTCTTGGTTAAGGGGTTTGATCTACACTAATGATGATCTAGGGTAGATTCCTTATACTGATCAGTCAGCTTTAAAATGTTTTATTGCAACAAAATGCTTCCATTACTCAGGCCAGTATCTGAACAAGATCTCCAGTGGACTAGGAGACGAGGATGTGGCCACATTAGTGTAAATCGGCACTCGGGCTGAAGCCAAATTCAAGCCCTTTTTTCCCTGAAAAGATGTGGGAACCTACATCTTGGGATGCAGAAAAACTAACACTGATCATAATAACACTGTGTAGATCCCACCCTTTCAGCTCTTCTTTACAAATATAATGCATTATAAGATATATGACAGACCACCAAAAGAAGGACCAACCCAGAAGCACTCCTTACCCGTTTCATCAATGCAAATCCCAAATATACGCAGGATGTTAGGAGAATCAAATTTCTTCATGGTTGTGACCTCATTATTGAAAACTCGCCTCACTGTTCTATGAGGATGAAAGGGACAATTAAGATTTCAAGATGGGAGGATCCCTCTGAGAACAGTTAGTGTAGGGACTGTCTATACATGTGTGGGGATTGTCAGCATCCTGGGATGAGAGGAGCTTGATCACTGATGGCAGTGTTTAGCAGCAGAATTAGCATGCACAATACATGCTACAACATAGGTTTACCTTGAAAATATCATGCTAAGTGAAAGGCCACAAATCATATCATTCCATGTGTGCAATATCCAGAACACACAAATCCATACAGACAGGAAGTAGATTAGTAGGTGCCTAGGGCTAGAGATGGTGGGGGTAGCAGTATATGGGGAGTGACTGTTAAAGGGTATAGGGTTTCCTTGTGGGATGATGCAAATGTCTTAAAATCTCTTTATGGCAATGGTTGTACAACTCTGTACATTAAAAGCCGTTAAGTTATACACTTTAAATGGGTGAATCTTATGGTATGTTAATGATGTTCCAATAAAGTTGTTAAAAATACTAACCCAATTAAAATCTCAATGTGTATGTTGAGGAATGTGATATTTACTTAGCTTAGTAAACCTGAGAAAGAAGAGTCAAGATGGATACTGAGAATTACTAAAAAGTCATAATAAAAACAAAACACAGTGTTATCGGTGCAAAGACAAATTGACCAGTTAGAGCCAGATCCATGTCTAAATAGAAACTTAACACACAATAAATGTGGCACCACAAGTCACTGGGGGAAAACATTTAATAGCTGGTGTAGAGAAAATGGATTCATTGTATAGATAAAAATAAAACTAGGCCCTACATAATATCAAAGGTGGATTCCAGGAGAATTAAAGCCTTATGTGAGAAATAAAACTCAAAGTTAATAGAAGAAATCTAGAATGCCTAGGGGAGTGGAAGGGCACCTCAAGAGCACAAATATATAATAATGTAACACTTTGGTAGAATTAATAACATCAAAATTAGAAATATCTGTTGATGGATACCACTGGCAAAATTAAAGTATAGGAAATATAATGAGAGAAGACCTTTGCAGTATCTAAAACTTAGGGATGATTAATTGCCACAATATACATATTGTCTTCTACAAATTGACATACAAAAACAGCAACTGTGACAGAAGGAAGGGCAATATAGAGAAGTGGAAACCCAAATGGCTAAAAGCCATGTGAATAAATGTTCAAATTCATTAGTAAACAGAAATGCAAATAAAAATAACGATAAGATGCTACTTTATAACTATAAGCATGAGAAAAATGAGAAAGTTGAATAACACTAAGAGTTGGTAGAGATATGTAACTATAGAGTTATCACACATTGCTGGAGAGAGTATAGGCACCTGCAACCCATTCTGGTAGTACTTAGTCAATTTCCTATAAGCGTGATCCATTGATTCGCCTATGACCCATCGATTCCCTTCCTGGCAATACAGCCAAAAGAAATTCTCATACAGGTCCATAAAGGGATATTTATGGTGGCATTACTTTTGGTGGGGGAACGTTGGAAACAGGTTGGGTTCCATCATTTGAAAAATAGGTAAAATGTGGGTCTATACCATGGACAGCAGTCAGAAGGAAAGGGCTACAAGTACAGTACATGTTCCCTGATGCCAAGTGGAAAGGGAATAGTAAGTAGGCAACAGACGTATAACACTATAGTTTGTGACAATTAAAGATGCACGCACATATAACAATATACATTTTACAAGAACACCTACAAACGAAACACACTTTATTGACTGTGGAGGATGGAGAACTGAGAAATAGGAATGGGAGGGAATACAAAATTTTAAATAACTAAATGTATGAATAAAAGAGAAGTTTCTAGAATTGAGGTTGGAAGACATGAACTTAAAGTCTAGGCTCTGCTCCTTAAGAGTAGAGGGCAAGTCATTTCAGCCTTTGGGGCCCCGTTCTCCCAATTAATGAAGACAATATGCCTTCCGCCTCGGGGAGTTACAGAGTGGGAGTGAAGTGATACATGAGAGAACTAGACAAAAGGACTTACCTAGAGTTACTGGTCTGGACATTGTTAAATACTTTTATGGCCACTGGAGATTGGTAATATTTCCCTTTAAAAACTTCGCTGAATTCATTTTTCTTTAGCGAGATCCAATCAGTTTCTGAAAGCTCCTCCTTCTTAATCTCCTTGACTTTATATGTTAGGGCCGCCTTTATTGATTTCTCTAAATCTAACCATAGGAGAGAAGGAAATAAGGAGTCATTGAGCTGAGGAAGGTGTCATAAGGGAAGAGGTGTCTCTGTAAACATTAAGTGGGAAGCCTTACGCCATGACCTAGAGCTGGCCCTGGCGGGACCTTCTGACAGCCTGGGGTAGAGGTTCCACAGCCTCTGAGTGACAGTAGAGACACAGCTGGATAGTTAACAAAAATGTGTCGTGCACTTCCTTCCCTTCCTCTTCAAGTCCTGTCCATCTCTCCAGCTTAAACCTCCTTCTCAACCCATCTCTGTCATTTTGAGGCCTTCCTACTCCTACTGCCACTTCAGCTCGGCACTGGAACATTTAGCATCTTGTTTAGTCATTTCAGCTCCAATAGTGAGATACATAGTTCATGCTGACTAACTCCACTGCTGGTATGTGTTCACACACTTTCTCTCCTCTCCCTCCCTCCTACCCTGTGGCTGTGAGCTCCCCGCTAAGGCAGGGTCTTTCTCTGCAACTGACTTAGCTCTATGTAAAAGACTGACAGCAGATACAGATTGGTCAAATGGGTGATAAGAGTATTTTAAATTTGATTTGAATTTGTTCTTGGAAATTCAGCAAAAGAAGCTTCGATACCATCTCAAGGAAGTTGTCAGTCCTTAGACCAGAACTAGAAGGTATCTTTTGGGTCAAGAAGTTCCTTTCAAATGCTACTCCATGGACAGAAGCCTGGGCTGAGTTATGAGCACATCCACAAACCTGTGGGCTGTGCCCAACCAGCCAGCCTAGAAAATGGGCAGTGGTGGGGTGGGGGAAGCCTGGAGTTCCTACTGAACAAATGACTTCTGGTTTGGGGGCAGTCAGAAGCAGCAGGTCACAGGTAACTCACGCTGCCTCATGATTTTTTCCACTTCATTTTTCACTTGCTCCACTGAAACTTCAATAATTTCGCTTCCTGCAGGGAAAAAAGAGTAGCAAATACTCAAAAATAGAAGTGCGAATTAAAAACACACTGAGGTCCCACTTTCTCTAACATCACATTCATTACAGTAGGGATTACAACTACTGCTCACGAATATTCATTCATTCACCTTTCTACTTCTAAGCACACAGTAGATACCTGGAAGCATGGCCTGCCTCTCACTTTGACCAAGAATGAAGTGAAAGAAATGCGAAGGAAGTTTGTGTCAACGTGAAAGTGCCATAACCTTGAAAGTTCCTGGAAAGGACAGCTACCTCGGAGTCTCCTGGACTTTGCCTAAATAAGAAATAAAGTTTTCTTTCTTTGAGACACTGTTGTTGTTTTTATACCATAGCATAATCTCATCTATCCTTATTTACATAATCAGGAATACATTTAAAAATTGGTAAGACCTTCAGTGCTAAAACCAATGAAGAAAAGTGTGGAGAAACATAATCTCATGCATTGTTGGTAGGGATGATATTGATCTAACCTCTGTGGAGGACAATCTGGCAATCTCTATCAAAATTTTAAGTGCCGGGGGGGGGGGGCAGGGGAGGAGGCTGGGGACATCAATAATAATAATAAAAAAAGTAAAGTACTCATACTCTTTGACCCGCTTATAGGAATTGTTCCTAAAGATATCCTGAAATATATACGAAGATGCGTAAGGCAGGACTATTTACAATTGTGAAAAACTGGACCCAACTCAAATGTCCATCAATAGGGAGTTGTTTAAATTTATATGGCCAATGTCACTGGGAAGGCACTCGAGAATTCTATATTAGCCCCTCTTGCTCTTTTTTTTGCCAAGAGGGACCCTCTTCTTACAATCCAAATACACACAGCTGTTGCCTGAGCTTTCAGTTCAAGCCGTGGCTGAAGCCTCTGGGTCGCTGACATCATAGATCTGTCTCTCACCCAATGGTGTGAACTGGGCCCTCTCTGAAGAAGAAACCTGGGTCCCCCAAGATATGTGATCAGTACCAGGACCCCATCAGCAGGCGAGGGGGACCCCAAGGCAGGTGCTGGACGTGGAGGCCACGGGGGCATAGACTACAAAGGAGATAGAACTGAACCTCACATCACCCTGTTTGGCTCCGGAAGATGGCTGGTTAGCCAGAGACGGGTAAGATTCTTCAGGGAAGGAACAACATAAGACAGGCACAGTCGCAGAGGGGCCAACAGGAGAGAACTAAAAGGTCAACAGAGGCGGGGGGGGCACAGACCCTCACCCACAAACCTTGCAGGGGCCTGAACTCTCACCCCTTCTGAGGGAGGTCTGCCCCCACGGCTGCTTCGCCTCCCATGTACAACTCAGACTGGGACCCAGGTGGCAGACAGAGCTGCTCTATATTTAAATTCAGTCTATTACCAGGAATGCTCAGGACCTGCTCAAGAATGCAAATAATCTTTTCCACTACTATTTACAGGGTAAACTAAGATTTCTGCTTGAGTATTAAAATTGACAGTAAAATAGTAATCAAGTTTTCAGATTAATTTAAATTGGCCAAGTGAAATAAGTGAATACTCAAGAAAATTTAAGTGTACTGGACAAAAAGCTGTTCTTAAAACATTAACTAAAATATCTATTAGTAGTTCATCTCATTGTAAAATTGCCTAACATCCAAAGAACCTAAAGCAGTCATATTTGTGTGCAAAAATTAAAATTTAAAATTACCAAGACTGCAACCTAAAATTTCCAAAAGCCCCCATTAATCAAAAAAGGGGGGGATAGTGGGGTAATATCATGTAAGGAAAAATATCCTGTAAATAAAATACACCTAAAAAATTCTTACTCCAGAAAAGTAACTTCCATTTGTAAAGCCAACAGCAGGACACCCATGAAAAAACACACATGGTGTCAAAATAAGCCAAAGGAAAATCATTTAGGCAAAAATCAAAAGAATCCCAAGTCTAATTTGCAGAGAGGATCCCTTTGTTAACTTTTGGTTGAGAATGTGTTTGTGTGTTTTCAGAGAACAACTCCAAGACCATGTGGGTTCCTGCGACTGTGAGGAACTGACGGGTCTGTTCCAGTCACGAGGATGGTCCAGAGATGAAGGACACTGACGACACCTTGCCATGCTGTCGGCAGCTGTGCGTGGCTGCAGGTGGCCCAGGACCAAACCAGAGAGGATGGAACTTGCATTGCCACGATGTGTCCAATATCTGGATACCATTGCTGACATGTACACATAAAGAACTATTTGACATTGAAACTGGGACTCAGAACAGTTGGACATTGAAACTGAGTCTCAAACATTTTTTGTTCTTATACATTTATTTCTAGTATGCAGAGGCAAGATATTTTTGAAGAAAAGAAACAGGGGAGAGTGATTGATATAGAGGCAGGAAGGCATTGAACAAGCTGTCAAGCTACAGAGGGAAGGCTGGGGAGGGTGGGAGGCAGATGCTGGGGGAGATCAAACGAAGGACTTGTATGCATGCATATGAGCATAACCAATGAATGAAAGACACTGGGGCGGGGAGGGGAGCAGGTGGGGACATGTGCTGGGGGGTAGGGGAGGCTGGGGGAGGATATTGGGGGGGGAAAGGAAAACATATGTACTACTATTAAATCTTAAGTTATACTGCAAAAAAATTAATTAAAAAAATTTATATGGCCAATGTATACCAAGGGATATGAAGCAACCCAAGGAAATTAATATGGATGAATTTTCAAGATTTAATGAGAAAAGCAAGAAGCAGAACTGTGCTTAGGATGCTACGGATTGTGTAACAATGACCAAAAAATCTATATTCTTAAGTATCTGGAAGGCTATGCAACGAACTGGTAAAGGAGTTCATATCTGGGAAGGAAACAGTTCCTTTGAGGTCAAGGGTGAGGAGGAGATTTACTTCTCATGCTGGGCCCTTTTTGTACCTTGTGAATGTATACTTGATTGAAGTGTTTTCAAAAACTGAAAAGCAAGAGCAGAAAGTAAATCCTGTCCTCCAAGCTGATGACACCAATATGCTCCCCACCTCTCCCAGGAAGTGGACCAATGAGTGCTGAAGATTAGGAAGACTGGGGGCCAATCCTGTCTTTCAACTGGGATGCCCCTACACACACCTCGCTCCCCTGGCCCCCAACCCCTGATTCTCTTTCTCTTTGTTGGGTGTTTAGTTGGAGGATTACGGATGCCTCACTTTTCCTCGTCCAGAAAAGAACCCATTTTGTCCACGGGTCTCCTCTAGGCCTGGTTTGTCCCGGTTGAGAGTCTCCTGCTCACCCGATTGGAGATGGATTACCTTCCACATCAAGGTGGGAGAACAGTTATTTTGCCGGGCTCCAGTGCCCAGAAGGTCCATTCAAATGTCCTTTACCCTCTTCTCACTTCCTCTGTCTCTACCCACAAACCTTACAAAAGGGAAGAGTTTAGAATTCATATAACCAGGATCTGCAAAGGGGTAAAGAGGCCACATTTGTTTCCATCCTTCTGCTCTGTTCTGGTGCCTGTGGCTCCACTGTCACCCCTAGTCCACATTTCATCCTCTTGGAGCCTTGTCCTACACTAAGTCCCCCAAGTTCAAGGGCCACTCGAGTTCAAGCCACCGTCATCTGTTAGTCTCAAAGTGGCTCTTAACTAGGCTCACATTTCCACTCTTGCCCTCTGGGGTACGTTGAATTATTGGTCCCAATTCTTCACTCCTATGTGATAGTCTTATACATCCACACCACTATAGCTTCATAGTGGGCACACTATATTTCCCTGACCCTTCATGTTGGGCTTGGCTTTATCAATGGCTTTGAATATTAGTGGACACAGTAGAGGTTTGAAAGATGCTGGTACTATTGAGTTTGCCTTCTTGCAGTTCTGCCATAAGAACATTCTCCAAGTACTCACTGCTCCTATAACCTTGGCTCCAGAATGAGACAAGTTAAACAGACACCCAAATTAGACCTGCTGCTTGGAGCCCTGTGCGGCCAAGGTCCCTGAGATCAGAAGAATCCGAACGGATCCACAGCTCTATGAGCAGGAGAACTTTTAAAAAGGTTTTTGTTGATTTTTTTACAGAGAGAAAGGGAGAGGGATAAAGAGTTAGAAACATTAATGAGAGAGAAACACCGATCAGCTGCCTCCTGCATACCCCCTACCGGGGATATGCCCGCATCCAAGGTACATGCCCTGCCTGGAATCAAACCTGAGACCCTTCAGTCCTCAGGCCGACACTCTATCCACTGAGCCAAACTGGTCAGGGCACGTGAGCAGGAGAATTAATGACTTTGTTTCAAGCCTCTGAGTTTTGGGATGGTTTGTTATGCAGTATTAGTATAGCAACTGACTAATACATATCATTACAGTCCATTGCCACATGGCAGCCCAAGTGATGTTCTTTAATACAAGTCAAATCATGACGGGCCCACGTTTAAGACCTCCCTTTACTGGCTCCTGTGATGCAGAATAATATCTACATTTCTTTCCATGCCTTCATGGTCCTATATGACCTTGCTCCTGTATCTTCTAGCCTACTTTTCCATCTCAGACTGCTCTCTCTCCCATCTCTACCCCACCAAAGCCATCCTGCCTTCTGGTTATTCCTTGCACTTGCCACACTTATTCCCCATCTCAGGGCCTTTGCATCTCCTGTTCTCTCTGCTGGGAATGCTCCTCTCCCTCATCTTCAGATGGCTGTTCCTTCTCATTACTCCAGGTGTCCCTTCCAATGTCACCAGTCAGGGAGGCTTTCCCTGAACACTCCGTCTGCACCGCTGTCACTTTCTATTTCATTGCCCTGCTTGTGGCTTTCATTGCTTTTAGATAAAATGATTTAGTCCTCTGTCTGCAGACTTTATGTTCCAAGAGGGCAGAGAGTTTGTCTGTTTTGCTCTGTGTTATGTCTAGAACACTTAGAACTCTAGCTGGCATACAGTAGGTACAGTCGTGTGACGTTGAGGTCAACGATGGACTGCATATATGATGGTGGGCGATAATGTTATAATGGGGCTGAAAAATTCCTATCACCTAGTGAGGTACCACAGTGGTTACTTATATGTTTGTGGTGATGATGGTCTAAGCAAGCCTACTACCTTGCCAGTCATATAAAAGTATAGCACATATTACAATTATGTACAGTGCATAATACTTGATAATAAGTGACTAGGTTATTGGTTTCTGTACTTACTGTACTATACTTTTTATTGTCATTTTAGAGTGTACTCTTTCTACTTATAAAAAACTGTTTACTGTAAAACCATATGTAATATTATGCCAGCAACAACCTCATATATCTCATGCTTACTATGTCTCCTGATTGCATCATATTCTCTTGACTTAATATTTTATTGGTTTGTACAGTCGAATGTGGTACAGGTTTGTGGCCTAGGAGCAATAGGCGATACTATATAGCCCAGGTGTGTAGTAGGCTAGACAATCTAGGTTTGTGTAAGTGCCCTCTGATGTTCCCACATTGTTGAAATCGATGAATGATACATTTCTTAGAATGTATCCCTGCCATCAAGTGGCACATGACTATACTCAGTTCATGTTTGCTTAGTTAATTAGTTAATTCTTCTTCCTGGTAATTTACATATTAACAGAAGGTCCTGGAAAAACTAAGGCTGGAAGGAATTAGATTCTGGAATTCCAGGTATCACATCAAAGAGAGAATAAAGAGGCAAAGAAGACATTAGTATCAACACCCCCACCCTCTCTCCTACTCTGGCTTGCCCAAATTTCACCAGCCCCCACCATATCTGGGCCCATGGATGTGAGGAGTTCTGAGTCACATGAATCACACCTGCTCAAACCTCTTCAGCCTTTCGGCTCCTCTGGTAAATCAAAACGAGGCTAAAATGCCGCCCCCGCCCCCTTACTCCCCAGGACAAAATAAGCCTTACCAGTCAGACTTTGGAAGACTTGCCAGTCTTCCTCTGCATCCTGCTGATCTTCCTGTTCCCAGACGACTTTGCTGACGGCTGAAATAGACACCCTCTGATACACCTGAAGCGTCAGTGAGAGCTCCTGATAGACATCATTCAGCTGGCTGTTCACATCTGTAAAGAGTTCTTTATTCTTCCCTGATGTTAGGAACTTATGGAAATCGGACTTATCATTGAACTTATTTATTTTCTTCTTAGCTTCCAGTAGGGCAGCCTGGAAATTGTTCAGGGCAGTGATGATCCCAGGGGGCAGGTTCCCCTCTCCTTGGGCCTGGAGCTCTTTCAGAGGCTGCAGCAGGTGGTGGATGCGGCTCCTTAGACGCTCGCACTGGCTCTTGCAGTGTTGCATCATTTCACATTGTTTGTACACAAATTGGCCTAAGGAGATGATGGTCCCCAATTTATCCATACCTGGAAGAAACTGATGTTAATGTCCCAGAATTTCCTGCATATTTACTACTGGGCTACAGGAACCTTAAGGGTGTCTGTGATTTAAGTGGCTGAAGAATTCTCCCCACAATCTCATATAAGGTAGAGATGGCTTGATGTCCACCAAAATCTGTTCTGCCCTTCCATAATAACAGAGCTGTGGCTGGGAAGTGTGGGCTCACCTAGGACTACACCTCCCAGGCTTCCTTGAGGCTTGATGTGGCCATATGACTAGTTCTCCCCAATGGGGTGTGAGTGGGATACGATAGGTGCTGCTTTGGGCTGAGGCAGGTTTTTCTCCTCTACACACTATCAGCTGGATGCATAGGGGGACACAGCCCCAGGGGTGTTGTAGTCCCAGGAAGGAAGGTGGAGTCTCAAGAAAGGAAAATACTGGGTCCCTGATTCATCACTTGGAGGAGGGCTGCTCACAGACCTGGACCGTCTGCCACGGACTGTTAAGTGAAAGAGGAATACATTTCTATTGTGTGTGAACCATTATATTTTGGGATCTGGTCATTATATCAGTTTAGTCTATTCTAGCAAAAATATCCTGCCAAAGTACAGGGGTGAGGATACAATGGTGGGTTGGAAAGCTCAGGCCCTGTCTAAAGAAGGCAAGGGTTAGCCAGCAAGGATAAATGGTCCAGTGGTGGAAGGTCTTCCAGTTTTGAAAGAGCAGTCAGAAATCTGGATTTTCATGTTAAATCTCTCTCAATTTAAAATCTCGCAAAGAACCCTGGTCAGGTAGCTTAGTTGCTTAGAGCGTTGTCCCAATACATCAAGTTGCAGGTTCGATCTCTAGGCAGGGCACATACAAGAAGCAACCAATGAATGCATAAATAAGTGGAACAACAAATAGATGTCTCTCTCTCTCTCTCTCTCTCTCTCTCTCTCTCTCTCTCTCATTTTTAAAAATATAAAATCTTGCAACCAAGTAAAAAAATGTTTTACAAACTGTCAAATAAAACATGTCTGCCAACAGGATATTGCCCAGAAAGCCCCAATTTGCAATCTTGGCCACAGTTGGCCAAGGATAACTCAGGATTAGTAACAGAAGTTGGCTTCTGTCAACCTCAACTTTTCCTTTCTATCTCTTCCCAATGCTTGAGCATCCCTGTCTCCCTAGTGCTTGTCCCCAGCTCTCTCTGCTGTGTTTTTAGAAAGCTGTACATTTGTTACAGCCTACTCACTGTCTATGCACCAATAAGACTTCGTTATATAAATGCTGCTCCCCTCAGAAGCATTTGCAATAAAGATGCAGGGGTTTTCCAGGCCCAAAGGAATCGTAGTGAACATCTGTGTTGCCTTCACAGCACCCATTTCCCTACTTCCTATTACTGCCTAGATTTTAAGTGGCTATCTGCTTCTTCCCCATTCAGCAATGAGTTTGTGGGGAGCTGGCCCCACTTCTGGTTCTAGAAGTGAAACCTGATGTATCTAAGCCAGTGGTTCTCAACTAAAGGTGATTTTGCCTCCACAGGACTTCTGGCAATCTGATTGCTTCTTACATCTAGTGGGTAGATGTTGGGGTTCTATAATGCATAGGGCAACCCCTCCACAACAAAGAATTATCCAGCCCAAAAGGTCAATAGTGCTGGGGCTGAGGAAACTTGATCTAAGGCATTAGAAAATTCCTAATAGCCTATCACTGTGATTGATTCAAAATTGGGCACATGAGGGTGGGGGACAGGGGCTGTAAGAGATCAACTGAAGGACTTGTATGCATGCATATAAGCATAACCAATGGATACAAGATACTGGGGCGGCAGCAGCGGCGGCGGCGGGGGGGGGCAGGTGAGGGCATGTGCTGGGGGGTAGGGGAGGCTAGGGGGAGTTTAATGGGGGGAAGGAAACATATGTACTACTATCTATAATACTTTAAAGAATAAAAAAAATAGAGAAAATAATTGGGCACATGGGCTAACTTGAGTGGTGGGGAATGGTTGCCGGGAGATTCCTGGATCCCCTAAGACAGTCCAGGAAGCCAGCTTCTAACTCTTAATTTCTCTCCTCCCCCCCTTTCATCTGAATATGGGTGAATGAGTGAGAAAGCATGAAGCCCCAATCCTAAAGCCTTGGGATGAGCAACTTATAAATGACAGAGTGCAAAGAAAAGGAAAGAACCTGAGTCCTTCATGACAACATTGAGTCACTGGTTTGAACTGACCCTGACGTCTACCCCATTTCTCAATTACATGTTTCATGAACCAATGACCTTTCTTATTATTTAAGCCAGTTGGAATCATGTTTGCTGTACTTGTAACTAAAGGCAACAGGTTTCAGTAATGAGTGATGATACTAACAATGATCACAAATCTCTCTATTCAGTTAAGTATATGCTACGAGTTTTGGAACCCTGATTTCACTGTTTTATAGTTGGAGATACTTAGGCTCAGGGAAGTTACATTTAAATAAATACAAAACCATGGCAACGGTTTCCAAAGTACTTTTAAACAGTTAATCTCAGCAGCTCCATGAAATAGGCAGGACACCTATTATCACCATTTTAAAGATCAGATAATAGTTTGGAGCATTGCATTGGCTTGACACCAAAACTGGGTTTTAAACTGAAGAGTGAAAAACTAGCGGAAGTGAAACTAGCTGAGCAATCAATTGGTAGTACACTTTGGTTTTTCTTCCCTGAAAGTTATATGGACCCGGCAAGGAAAGTAACAGGTGTTAAGGTATGTCTAAAAAGACTCGATGGATTTCATACTACCCAGTTACTCCCAGGTGCAAAGCAAATGCCTTCAAAGCCATTTCTTGGCACCCATGAGAGCAATGGGCTTTACACTTTTCTCTGGCCGGCTGGAGACAGAACCAGATGTGAAAGTGTTGCTTCAAGGAATCTTACAGATTTCAGTTTCGTAGCTTCAAGCTCCAATTATCCTATTACCAGTTTCATAAAAAAGCCACATTCCCGCAATAATTAATCAGTAAAGGTAATGGGAAAATACCCCACTGGTAAAAGTGACAATTTAAAACAATACATTTTACAGAAGGGATGTCATGATATGAAGAAAATCACACAAAACAAAGCTTTAAAAGGATGGAGAGAACTATTATGTCTCTGGCTGTGAAGATTAAAAGTGACAAACCAGGCAGTCCTTCCCCAATTTAAACCCAATTTAAAGCAATTCCAATAAAACTCCTGATGGTATGGTTTGGTATTGAAGTTAATCAATACCAAAGTTAATCTCAAAAAGGAAATTAGTAGGGATAACCAGGTTTTCAAAAACAAATAAAGAAGAGGATTTACCTATAAGATGCAAATCTGTTATAAAATGTAATAACTGAAACTGCTTAGGGCTTATTGATCATTGATAAAGATACCAAAAGGATAAGAGGAAATATAAATACATTTATATTTTTTGACTCAACAATGTGAATTTCTAGGAACTTATGCTGTAGAAAAGCTTGTATGTGTATAGAAAGACATATACTAAGGTGTTCGTTGCAGTGCTATTTATAATATGTAAAGCTGCTAACAAGGAGAGGGAAAATTTACTATTTTTAAAAGTGAAAAAAATCTTTAAATGGTATAATATAAATCCATAAGTAATCTAATGGCGTTTCCTTTTCTCCTCAAAACAAAACAAAACAAAACAAAACAAAACAAAACAAAATAAAATAGAGGTATCACACATCCTTTCCTGCCATTACCACTCAGTAGGCTGCTTAGGCAATTTACCCCGCTGACAGCCTGGAGTTGGCCTGTCTAGGGCTTCTCGGACGGCGCTGGGCGGGTTCCGAGGCCCCTCTGCCCCCATCTACCCCACCCCCTCTTCCGGCTCCTCTGGCCGTCAGAGACCCGCGCGGGCAGCTCTACCATCAGAGTGAAGGAAATGAAACTAATTGGGTCCTGAGTTCCAGGAAATCCAACAGTGTGGGCCCACCCTCCACCCTCCCTCCACCCTCCACCCTCCACCCTCCACCCTCCGTTACTCCCCCATCTCCCCTCCCGGCCCAGGGATCCCACTGCAGCCCGCTTGCCCCGCAAGGCGGACCGCGCCCGGAGGCCACCACCAGACTCACCCTTGTCCCTCCCGAAGGCGTCCACTGTGCCCGGTGCACCGCCCGGGAGGCCGCTCCAGCCGAGCAGAGGCTCCTGTGCCCAGCGCGGGGAAGTCTGTAGACGCGAGGCGGGTGGAGAGGCCCGAGGCCCTGCGCCCCGTTCCCTCCAGGGGTCCGCGCTCCGTGCTCCTACGCTGCGCCCTTCCTGCTGCAGGACCGTCTGTGGTGAAGCCGGGACGGGCTGTGCCAGAACTGTGGGCTGGACTGGTGCCTGAGCCGTTGGGCCCTGCGCCCTCCAGAGGCCGCCGCCCAGGGCTGGCACGTGGACAGTGGAGTCTGACAAGCCCAGGAGCTTTCCAAGTGGTTCTTGCTGCTCGGGCTCAGCTGCCCTGGCCCCTAGAGCCCCTTTCTAGGCAGGTCAGAGCGGAGTCTCCTCCCTTCCTCCTGGCAGTTTCCTCCAGGACCGTCAAACTGCCACATGCGGCTCTTTGGCCCCTTGAATGTGGCTCTTCCACAAAATACCATGGCCTGGGCGAGTCTATTTAGAAGTGGCGTTAGGAGACGTTTAAGTTTAAAAAAATTTGGCTCTCAAAAGACATTTGTACTGTTAATATTTGGCTCTGTTGACTAATGAGTTTGCCTACCACTGCTCTAGGAGGTCACAGTTCAATTCCTGGTCAGGCAGGGCACATTCCCAGGTTGTGGGCTCCATCCCCAGTGTGGGGGGTGTGCAAGAGGTAACCAATCAATGATTCTCACTCACCATGGATGTTTCTATCTCTCCATCTACTTCCCTCTCTGAAGTCAACAAAAATATATTTTAAAAATCAACTAAAAATGAAGCAAAGACTTCAGAGACCGGAAACTGTAAGACTTTTGAAGCTTTGGGACACTGGTCCTGACTGTGAACTCATGAATATGGCACCAAGAGCACAGTTAACAGAAGCAAGTAGGATTCTATCAAACTAAAAAGCTTTGGCACAGCGAAAGAAACAATCAGTAGAGTGAAAAAGCAACCTACGAAATGGAAGAAAATATTTTCAAACTACAAAGTTGATTAGGGGTTAATATCCAAAATATATAAGAAGCTCCTACAACTCAACAGTAAAACATACACACACCCAAAATGTAATAACCATATTTAAAAAAATAATTCGCACCTGTGGATATTTTTCCCATTTATTTTTTTTAGAGAGAATGAAAGGTGGCTGGCGGAGAGAAACATAGACGTAAGAGAGACACATCGACTGGTTGCTTCTGCCAGGGCCCCAATTGGGGGCCCCGCATAGAGCCTACAACCGAGGTACATGCCCTTGACCAGGATTGAACCCACGACCCTTTAGTATGAGGGCTGACATAGTAACGACTGAACTAAACCGGCAAGAGCTAACAACCAGATTTTTAAAAATGGGTCAAGAACTTGAACAAACACTTTTTCCAAGGAGACATACAAGTGACCAACAGGTATATGCAATATCATCTCACACCTGTCAGGATGGCTGTTATAAAAAGCCCACGCACCACAAAACCAAAAGACAGCAAGTATTAGTAAAGATGTGTAGAAATTGGAACTCTTGCACCCTGTTGGTGGAAATGCAAAATGGTGCAGTCATTGTAGAAAACAGTATGGAGGTTTCTCAGAAAAATTAAATGTAGAACTACATTATAATGTAGTAGTTCTACTGGGTATTTATCCAAAAGAATTGAAAATCAGGATCTCAAAGAGCTGGCTTTCCCATTTTCATTATAGTGCTGTTCAAGATAGCTAAGATGTGAAAGCAATCTAAACATCCATTGCAGCCTAAACCAGTTTGGCTCAGTGGATAAAGCATTGGCCTGTGGACTGAAGGGTCGTGGGTTCGATTTTGGGCAAGGGCATGTACCTTGGTTGTGGGCACATCCCACTGGGGGTGTGCAGGAGGCAGCTGATCGATGTTTCTCTCTCATCGATGTTTCTAACTCTCTATCCCTCTCCTTTCCTCTCTGTAAAAAAATCAATAAAATATATTAAAAAAATAAAAATAAACATCCATTGCAAATGAAATGATCAAGAAAATGTGGCCTATACATATAATGGGATAGTCTTCAGTCTTTAAAAAGAAAGAAATTCTGCAATATGCAATAACATGGATGAACCTTGAGGACATTATGCTAAATAAAATAAGGCAATCAAGAAAATAGTATATGACTCACTTATATGCGGTATCTAGAATAGTCAAATTCATAGAATCAAAAAGTGGAATGGGAGTTGCCAGGAAAACACCTGGAATGGGGAGAAAACAGGAGGTTACTAATCAATGGGCATAAATCCAAGCATGATGAATAAGCTCTTGAGATCTGCTGAATAACATTGTATGTATAGTCAACAATATACTGTACATTTAAAGAGTTAGCTCTAGCTGGTTTGGCTCAGTGGATAGAGCATCAGCCTAAGGACTGAAGGGTCCCAGGTTTGATCCCAGTCAAGGACACATGCCCAGGTTTGGCCTGGTCCCCAGCAGGAGGCGTGCAGAAGGCAGCTAATGAATGGTTCTTTTTCATCATTGATGCTTTTTCTCTCTCTCCCTCTCCATTCGCCTCTGAAATCAATAAAAATATATTTTAAAAAAGACTTGTTGCCGAAATCGGTTTGGCTTAGTGGATAGAGCGTCGGCCTGCGGACTGAAAGGTCTCAGGTTCAATTCTGGTCAAGGGCATGTATCTTGGCTGCAGGCACATCCCCAGTACAGGGTGTGCCAAAAGCAGCTGATCGATGTTTCTCTCTCATCGATGTTTCTGACTTTCTATCCCTCTCCCTTCCTCTCTTTAAAAAAGAAAATCAATAATAATGATAATAAAGACTTGTCAAGAAGGTAGATCTCGCCCTAACTGGTTTGGCTCAGTGGATGGAGCATTGGCCTGTAGACTCAAGTGTCCCAGGTTCGATTCCAGTCAAGGGCATGTACCTTGGTTGCGGGAACATACCCAGTGGGGGGTGTGCAGGAGGCGGCTGATCGATGTTTCTCTCTCATCGATGTTTCTGGCTCTCTACCTCTCTCCCTTCCTCTCTGTAAAAAATCAATAAAATATAGATTTTTAAAAAGAAGGTAGATCTCATGTTAAATATTCTTTCCACAATAAAAATAAATAAATAAAAAGGATTATAAAAGAATACGGTGAACAATCTTATGCCAACCTAAATGAGACAAACAAACTTCTAGACACAAATTACCTAACTGACTCAAGAATAAATAGAAAATCTGAACAGACCTATAACAAGTAAAGACATTGAACCAGTAATCAAAACCCTCCTAACAAAGAGAAGTCCAGGCCAGATGGCTTCATGGTGAATTTTACCGAACATTTTAAAATGAATTGACACCAATTCTCTCAAACTCTTCCAAAAAAAGAAAAAAGGAGAGGAACTTCCTAACCCATTTTATCAGGCCAGCATTACCCTGATACCAAAGCCAGACAAAGACACCACAAGATAGAAAATCACGAAACAGTATCAGTGACAAATATAAATGCAAAAGTACTCAACAAAATACTAGAAAACTGAATCCTAAAACATATGAAAGGTTTATACACTGTGACTAAAATCATTTCCCCCCCCCCCCAGGAATGCCAGGGTGGCTCAACATGTGAAATCAATGTAATAAATCACATTAATAGAATAAAGAAAGAAAACATATGATCATTTTGGTTGATATAGAAAAAACATTTGACAAAATTCAATACTCTTTCATGTTGAAAACATGCAGAAAAACAGGAATATAAAAGGAACTTCTTCAAATGATAAAGAACATTTATGAAACACCCTCCACTAACATTATATCTAACTAGGGGCCCGGTGCATGAAATTCATGCACTGGGGGGTGGGTGATCCCTCAGCCCAACCTGCCCCCTCACACATACTGGGAGCCCTCAGGGGATGTCCTACTGACCACTCACCCCTAGACTGCCCAAGGCCTAAAGCCTCAATAAAATATATATTTTTTAAAAGAAGGTAGATCTCATGTTAAATATTCTTTCCACAATAAAAATAAAAATAAAAAGGATTATAGGCCTTTGCCCCAGCCAGCTTGTGCCCGGCTCTCATGGGCCTTGGTCCCGCCTCCCCGCCCCAGACCTCCCTGGTCAGCGCATGCTGGCCGTCTCAACCCCGCCCCCCACGGCCGGAGCTGCCTTGGCCCCGCCCCAGTTCCTGATGGGCATGGCTTGTGGGTGTAGCAAAGGTATGGTCAATTTGCATATTACTCTTTTATTAGATAGGACTAGAGGACTGGTGCACAAAATTCATGCATGGGAGGGGTGTGTCCCTCAGCCCAGCCTGCACCCTCTCCAATCTGGAACATCCCTCTCACAATCCAGGACTGCTGGCTCCCAACTGCCTGCCCGCCTGCCTTCTTGATTGCCCCTAACTACTTCTGCCTGCCAGCCTGATCACCCCCTAATCACTCCCCTGCCAGCCTGATTACCCCTAACTGCCTTCCCCTGCAGGCCTGGTCACCTGTAATGCTCCTCCCCTACAGACCTGAGTCCCCCCCAACTGCTCTCCCCTGCAGGCCTAGTCACCCCCAACTGTACTCCTCTGCCAGCCTGGTCACATCTAACTGCCTCCCTTGCTGGCCTGATCATCCCCAACTGCTCTCGCTTGCAGGCCTGGTCCCTCCCAACTGCCCTCCCCTGCTGGCCTGATCGCCCATAATTGCCCTCCCCTGCTGGCCATCTTGTGTGTTGGAGTGATGGTCAATTTGCATATTAAGCTTTTATTATATAGGATAGGATGGTGAAAGACCAAAAACTTCCCCCCAAGATCAGGAACAAGACAGGATGCTTGCACATGGTCACCATTGCTATTCAATATTTACTAGAAGTTCTAGCCAGAGCAATTAATTATTAGTCAAGTGGGAAAAAAAAAGACATCCAAATTGGATAAGAAATTAAAATATCTGTTAGCGAATTCCATAATTTTGTATGAAGAAAATGCAATACACCATAAAAGTTTTTATTGTAGTTAATAAATGAATTCAGCAGAGTTGCAAGATACATGATTAACACACAGAAATGAGTAATGTTTCTATACACCAGCAATGAAAAATACAAAAAGGAAATCAAGAAAACAATTCCATTTACAATAGCAGCCAAAAGAATAAAACACTCAGGAATTAAAATAAGTAGGTGAAAAGACCTGCGTAGAAAACATTACTGAAAAAATAAAAATAAAAAAGCTCTGTGAATAAACACTTGGACCCCACTCTCCTCCATCCCGCCAATCTCTTGCAGTGTCTGTATTTGTAGAACCGGCAGCCAATGAGCCAAAGAACACACAGATCGGCCTCACAGAGCACTGAGTGGAGTGGGGAGAATGAATCTGGAGAGCAGGTGGAAAAAATCTAGCACATCTCGTAATTTCAATATCTGATGTCTTTGTGGGTGCTTTTCTGTTGCATGTTGTTTCCATCAGCTTTTACTCATGGTGCCTTCTTTCCTTGTGTTTTGTTTTATTTTTATTGCAAGCATATAGTCCTTGGAATCTTATCCATGGGAATATTTTGAGGGCTCGATTAAAGTTGCATTTCTCCACAGAAATTTGTAAATGCTTCTTCTGAGAACCTTGTGACTTTACCAGCCAGGGACATATTACACAAAATTTATATATATATCCTTAGCTGGTTTGGCTCAGTGGATAGAATGTCGGCCTGTGGACTGAAGGATCCGGGGGCAAGGGCACATGCCGGGGTTGTGGGCTCAATCCCCAGTGGGGGGCATGCAGGAAGCAGCCAGTCACTGGGGCATGCCAGCCAGGCTATAGCAAATTTTTGACTCAAGGTGTTTCAGACTAACCAGTTTGCATGTTAGACCTCCATAAGGGCTGTGGTGGTCCTATGTCCTCAAAAGAGCCTTTCTCTGTTCCCTGCAGGCAATTTTACTTGCAGTGCCATGGAAGGTGGGTTTATTTCTGGTTCGGTCTTACATTGAGGATATAGAACTGCGGGGGTGCTGGCAGACACATCTGATGATCCTGTCATATCCCTCCTGTCCATCTCTGGTGTTAACCTTAGTTGTTGTGGATTGTTCTGCTCTTATTTCAGCCATAGTTCTGGTGCATGGGTCCTAGCAAGCTCACATGCAACTTGTGCTGACTGCATCCACTTCAAGGGCACACATCCCTCTTTCTGCTCTTGCTCCAGGACCTTTGTCAAAGCCAAGGAAACTGGCAGGCTTTCATGCCAGGGCAGCAGGTCAGTGAGGAGGCAATTGTCACCCATGAAGACAATCCTCAACTCACAGGAAAGGAAGATGGTGGAAAAATGTTCCAGGCTCTTGGCCTAGGGGTGGACCATTCTGGCAGGTCTCTGCTTCTCAGGATGCCTGCCCCCTGCAGAGGAAACTGTAGGAGAAACTGACATCCTCATTCTTATATGGCTGCCCTGCTTTCCTTTCTAAACCTTCCCAGTCACACACTCCTTATTTCTGCAGTTGCCTCCCAAATAAACTACCTGCATCCACGTTCCCATTTTAGGTGTTGCTTTTTAGGGAACCTAAATAAATGAGGACAAGATCCCCACTTTATACTTTTGCCAAAACAAGATTCTTTTCTTCTTTTTCTTATCATTTTCCCCCCCTCTATTACAAGCTTGGTAGGTGTCTGAGATAGAGTGAAGATGACAGTGCTAGCATTTTCCAAATTTCACATCCATCCTGTAGCATCTTTAATAGATACCTTTTACTCATTGTGCTGTTATCACCTCACTGAAAAGAAGATCCAGTCAATTTTTGGCAGCCATCATATTTTCATAGAAAGAACTGCAAAGTTCATATACACAGTTTCAGCTTCCTCTCAGAAGCCTAAACTGTAGATGAGGCAAAACAGTAAGTCAAGAGACAGGTAAGGTGGAAAAGCGCTGGAATTTTACGATCACAGCCATCTGATTCCCAAATTAGTGAGGGCAGTTACAAGAGGGCAGAGCCTCCTGCAATCACCAGAGGGCAGCAGAGGCCAGAGGAACAGGTGGAGAAGCAAAGAGGGAATACTGTGAAACTGCTAGAGATCTGATAGAGATAAGAGTCGTATTTATTGGCGCCTGTGACAAGTTGGGCATTGTGCTGGCACAATAAGAAATCGTACAAAGTTCAAAGGGAGAGATTGGAGGCCAGAGCCAATGGAGAAACAGAACAAAGTCCAGTTAAGAAGGCAGTTCTTCAGGTCAGCCTGGAAGTGCTCAGACTGCAAGCATGTCTGGAAGTACAACGCCAGAAATAATGTGTATAATGGCTATGGGCCTGTCCTCTGCCAGGGCAGCTGGGTAGTTGCTGGGGAGTCAGGTAAGGTAAATTGCTAGGATGACTAAGCAATTTTATTTACACTGACCAGAATTTAAATGGCCTTTGCCTGAGTGAGCATTCAACTTTCTTAATGGTTTTTGTGTCTTCTCCCACCACAGAAATAAACATAATCATCTGCCCTACATTTCAGGCTTTCCCATCATGCTAACTGGCATTTTGGTAATATCCCATGCTTGCTTTAGCATCTAATCTTTGATTCTTATGTCTCTTGCACTTGCTGATAAAATTCTCCAGCTCTGCCAGAAGGCCACAGAGTACGGAATGCACTATGGTTGCCAACTGGTTTGAGATGAAGGTCTTTGTGGCGCTTCCTATACTCCTCTCTTCCATAGGCCTGTGGAACCCCCTGGAAAGTTATTGTGGGCTCAACAGGAAGCTCTGGGGGGAATCCACCCAATATGCACTGAGTGAATCTTTTAATTTAGGTTGGCTTAGTTGTGTGTGTGTGTGTGTGCAGCTGGTTTCATACTATTCCCCCCCTCATATCTTCTCATTGCCAAGCTACAAGCTCACTTAGATTTTTGTCATTTCTTACTAGTTCTTTTTCTTTATTTAAAAATTTAATAAATCTTTATTGTTCAGATTATTACAATGTTCCTCTTCTCCCCCCCCATAGCTCCCCTCCACCCAGTACCCATCCCACCCTCTGCCCTTACCCCCCCCCCATTGTCCTCATCCATAGGTGTATGATTTTTGTCCAGTCTCTTCCTGCACCTCTCACACCACTTTCCCCCCAAGAACTGCTTGTCCATTCCCTTTCTATGTCCCTGATTCTATCATGTTCACCAGTTTATTCTGTTCATCAGATTTTTAATTCACTTGATTTTTAGATTCACTTGTTGATAGATGTGTATTTGTTGTTCATAATTTTTATTTTTACCTTTTTCTTCTTCTTCCTCTTCTTAAAGAATATCTTTCAGCATTTCATATAATACTGGTTTGGCAGTGATAAACTCCTTTAGCTTTTTCTTATCTGCGAAGCACTTTATCTGCCCTTCACTTCTGAATGATAGCTTTGCTGGGTAGAGTAATCTTGGTTGTAGGTCCTTGTTATTCATCACTTTGAATATTTCTTGCCACTCCCTTCTGGTCTGCTTAGTTTCTGTCAAGAAATCTGCTGACAATCGTATGGGTGCTCCCTTGTAGGTAACTGTTTTTCTCTTGCTGCTTTTAATATTTTCTTTTTGTCTTTTGCTCTTGGCATTTTAATTATGATATGTCTTGGTGTAGTCCTCTTTGGATTCCTTTTGTTTGGGGTTCTGTGTGCTTCCTGGACTTTTAAGTCAATTTTTTTCACCAGGTGGGGGAAGTTTTTGGGCACTATTTCTTCAAATAGGTTTTCAGTATCTTGCTCTCTCTCTTTTTCTGGCACCTCCCTAATTTGGATGTTGGTATGCTTGAGGTTGTCCCAGAGGCTCCTTACACTATCATAAATTTTTTGGATTCTTTTTGCTTCTTGCTTTTCCGGTTGAGTGGATTTTGCTTCTTTGTATTTCAAATCTTTGACTTAATTCTTATGGTCCTCTAGTCTGCTTTCAGGTCTCTGTATAATATTTTTTATTTCAGTCAGTATATGCTTAATTTCTAGTTGTCCTTTTTCATATCCTCTAGGGTCTCGTTAAATTTATCGGCCTTTTCTAGGAACCTCTTGTAAAACCTTATAACCGTGGTTTTGAACTCTATGTCCAGTTGTTTTTTTCCCTCCATTTCTTTCACATGTAATTTGTTACCTTGCTTCGCATTTTGGCTGCTTCCCTGAGTTGGTCGAGTAGGTTTGTGTGGTAGGTGTCCTCTAGGGGACAGTGGCTCAGCCTCCCCAATTACCTGAGGTGGAAACTCTTGGTGCACCCCTTTATGGGCTGCACAGTCTTGTTGTAGTTAAGCCTAGATTGTTGCTGGTATCACTGGGAAGGGTTGACCTCCAGGCCAATTGGCTGTGAGAATCAGCTGTGTCTACGCTGGGAGAGCCTCTGTGCTCAGCTTGTATGGGGTGAAGTCTTCCAGTTGAGCAGTCAGCCTTGGTTTCCCATCAGCCCCACCCTAAGTGGCGCCCAGGTCTCTGTGCCCTGCAGCAATGCCTGCACGCACCTCTGAGAGAAAGCTGCCCCCAAGCTCTACCCGCTGCCAGACAGTTCAGTTTCTCCCCAAATGAGCCTGGACACCCAAAGTCTCACTCAGAACTGGAAAACAGTGCAGTCTGGTGTTTGTTTTTTCCTCCAAAATGAGAGAGCCAGCCATGCATCCTCTCTGCAGCTCCCAAATCTCAGAGTGCTTCCTTCTTACAGTCTAGTTTCACCCTGTACGAGTCTGGGTTCCCGGAGACTTGCCTGGAACTGGAGATCAGTGCAGTGGGACGCCTTTGTCTCCCTCCCCGTTTGAGAAAACCAGCCGGGTATTCAGCCGCCCGCCCTTTCCACTCAGGCGTGTCTCTGCACCTCTGTCTCCACAACTCTGCCCTCCACAGTTTCTCCAAGTCTCAGTGTCCTTTTATCTTTCCTTCTATTTGTGGAATTTCTACTCAGCCAGCTTTCTGGTGGTTCTGGATGATGTCCATTTCGTCTTTTAGGTGTAGTTTTAAGATTGTTGTGTGGGGCAGCCGTGTAGGTATTTACCTATGCTGCCATCTTGGTTCCTCCTTTACTAGTTCTTTTTCAATAAGTTTTCTTTCCAATTAAATTTTTGCTCACCTTAGACTTTTCTCTGGTGGAGTTGCATATTTACAACTTGCCCATCTCTTCCTTGCTTCCCTCTGTGTGTGATGCTCCACCGTCAGGTTCCCAGTGCCTGGAAAGGGGGCTGTGACTTCTGTTCTTTGAGCAGCCTGGTTCCAGGGATAGACTCCAGAAGCTTGAGCGATGGCTGGCTCAGACCAGTGGCCTTCATCTTCAGGCTGGGAGCTGCAGGGACAAAGCCACCATGTGGCTGCTGCAGCAGGGAGAGGTAGTGAGGCCAGAGCAGGGAGAGGAAGCGAGGCCATGTTGCCAGAACCTCACCAACATCAGTTCACATCTGAGTCTGCCTCTGCATCTGCTTCCACTTCTACTTCCCCATCCTGGGGGAGGAAAATCCGGAGCCCACCTCCACTGGGCCCCCTGAACCAGACTGTGAGTGTGGCAGCCTTGGATCTGCACGCTAACAGATTCCACAGGCGGTTCTGATGTGCCGGCTGGAACATCCTGAGTGTCTGTCCCCCAGACTGAGCTGGCCTGATCTAGTTTTCACTGTGAGCGCTTGTTGCTAGAGTCTTCCTCCTTCGTTTTAGGAAAGCCAACTGGAATCTCAGTTGGGGTCTGATAAGTTCCAGAGGAAACATCTCCCCAGTGGTGTGCCAGGGCGGTTGATGGGAGTGACACCCCCACACTCCCCAAACCCCCACCCCATGTGCAGGCAGACAGTAATAAAGCCAAGTCAGAAAATAAGAGTTGCTCAGCTGTTTATTATCCCCACGGCCCAGCAAGTCTACACAGCCTGGTCAGGGATAAACACCCCTCCCTGCTGGATGGACCATACCTACCCCCCTCCTTCCAAGGTGAAGTCTGGTGAATCAATACCAAATGGCAAATGCTCTTTGTTGGTTTCTTTTTAAATGTCTTTATTTTTCAAAATATACAATTTATTTACACCTTTATTTCACAACTGTAGTTTGTATATTTATTCCAAAATCTTTAAATAACTCCACAGTAAACAGTACAAATCACAGGAGCGGTCAAACTGCTTCTCTTTAGCCTTTATGCTCATCGAGTTTTTTTTTTGTTTTTTTTAAGTTTCAAGTAGTAATGGTTTGTGGGTAAGAAGGGAACAAAAAGAGGACCAATGGTTTACATAAGCTCAACACATAGAATTAGAAAGGGCAATCTGAGCAGCTACTTGAGCATTTATATAGTTTATAAATAAGACCTTCTCAAGAGCAGTGAGAGTTTTGGTTATGAGGAAAAAGGGGCTGGAACCTCATCTGCTGGAATGGGGTGGGGAGGGGGAAGAAAAAGAGAGGGAGGGGGATAAGGCACCGAATAAAGGCTCCTTCTTGGCCTATGGAGGCACTGGCTGGAAGGGTCCTGAGTCGGGGGCAGGGGCCCACCTGTGCCAGGTGGAGGTCAAGAATGGTTGGGAATGGGTGGGGCTCCTACCCATAGAGAGGCCTCTTTAGCTGACCTTGGAGCAAAGCTTTGTGATTCTGGAGGCAAGGGGATGGCTAGAGCAGCTGGTGGTTCCTAAAGAAAGGGGCCTGGGCTCCCGTCAGCCTGGAGGCCAATGCCAGCTAGCCTCGGTCCATCTGCACAGGCAGGTGAGGGCTGGGCCTGTGTCTCGGCCTGAGGCACCGGGCGGTACAGCTGGCATCTGTGATTGGCAGTGGACGAAAGCACTGCCCTGGGATCTGGGATGGCTTGTGGGAGGCATCATGCTGTCTCTTCCTGTGAGAGCCCTTCATCCACCTCAATGTTCTCCACTCACCGGCAGGAAGCCAGAGCCATCAAACCGCCACCGGGAGGGAAGGGAAGGTAGGGAGACTAGGGCAGAGGCCCTGCAGACCCCACTCTTTGCTGTGGGGGTGGCTCCCAGGGAGCCTGAGGTGCTAAGACACAGGTGGATCCCAGACCTGCCAGGAAGTCACAGGGATCCGTTTCCATCATTCCCCTTGGCCAGGTCCTAAAGCAGTCATGTGGGTTGGTTCTGGGCAGAGGTGCTGGTGGGAAGGCTGGGATGCTGCAGGAAAGAGCTAGTTCCTGAGGGCCATGTGGCCACCAAGTGGACGTGACCCTCTTGTGATGATGGGTCGGGAGGGAAGTCTCAGTCTTTAGGGTCTCCCCAGCACCCTTCACCAAGCCCAAGAGCTGGACAAAGCCCATCCTGCTTGCCAGGCAAACCTCCTTGCAGGGTCTGGATGGGGTGGGGGTGGGACAGGGGACACAGTAGGTTGGGGAGTTGTCACTGGATCTTCAGGTGGGGCTCTTCCGGCATAAGAGTGTGGAAAAAGTAGTCCCAAAATTTAGTGCTGATGCCAAACCCTAGAGAGGGAGATGAATAGGGAGAAGGTGAGGCACTGTCCAAGGAGAGGGAGAAATCTGCTTGGAAAGGGGGCCAGGGGAGGGCCAGCTCTTGGGGAGATTTTCACATCTGTCCCCGCTGGCCTTCCCGGCTCTCAGGGCCAACCTGGCAGAAGTCAGGAGCAGGATACCAGTTTCCCAAGGATGCCTTTGTGGTAAACCCAAATCCTTTATCTGCATGACTTCCTGAGACAGCCTGGCCCCTGCCTGCCCCAGCCTCCTCATTCTCTTTGAAGATGCCACGTCCGTTCCTGCTTCAGGGCTTTGCCCCTGCTGCTCCGGAGATGCTCCTTCCCCAGATGTTGGGCGCTGGCTCCTTTTGACTTAGGCCTCTGCCCTAACAACGCCTCTGCAGTGACGTCTTCCTGGACCACTTGACCTAGTGCTCTGCCGTCCAACACGGCGGCTGCTAGCCCACCTGACCGTTCAGCACTGCACATTTTAATTAACTTACATTTCAATTTAAAAATGTATACTCGCCCTAGCCAGTTTGGCTCAGTGGATAGAGCGTTGGCCTGCAGACTGAAGGGTCTCGGGTTCGATTCTGGTCAAGGGCACATGCCTGGGGTGCAGGCTCGATCCCCAGTAGGGGGTGTGCGGGAGGCAGCCAATCAATGATTCTCTTTCATCATTGATATTTCTATCTCTC
Organism: Antrozous pallidus; assembly: GCA_027563665.1. Lineage (NCBI taxonomy): Eukaryota > Metazoa > Chordata > Mammalia > Chiroptera > Vespertilionidae > Antrozous > Antrozous pallidus. The sequence goes on along the minus strand of CM050525.1, from coordinate 40,581,557 downwards.
CCTCCCCTCCTTCCTCTCTGAAATCAATAAAAATATATTTTAAAAAACCACATATACTCAATTCAATTACTGGAAATCTTTCAAGCATATCAGAGCAATTCAGGTATGTGAGTCTATTTTTTTTTAACTGTAAATTTTATAAACTCTGAATACTGATTAAATATTTCCAATGAAAATTTAACACCTGAATTGAGATGTGCTATAAGTGCAAGATACACACTGGATACAGACGACTTAATATAAGGGGAGGGGGGAAGTAAAATGTCTCATTAACAATATTTTACATTGATTATATCTTGACATAATATTGTGGTTGTATTTGGCTTCATAAACTGTGCTATTAAAATAAATTTCATCCATGTATTTTTACTGGCTCCTGCTGCCACTAGAAATTTAAAAATCGCATCTGTGACTTGCATATTTTATTAGACAGAGCTGGACCCTTCCCCTGACTTATATGGTTCCTCTGACATCATCTTGCTTTACTTTCTTTGTGGCACTTATCACCGTCTGAAAGTGATCTTTTACTATTGGGTGACTTCCTTGTTTGTCTCTGCACTGCCCCCCACACCAGAGAGTAGGATGGGAGCCCCAGACTTGCCTTGCTGTTTGTGGATCCCCAGAACCCAGACCAGTGCCTGGCCCTGGCAGGGGCTTAGTGGTAGCTGTCAAATGAGTAAGCGATGAAATGAGTGAGACTGGGAGGTGCTGGCGGAGCCTTACCTGACTGCTGATGTGCAAAGTGATGCTTGACGTGGTGGGCCTTCATGCTGTACAGGTAGGAGCCCTTGTGTGGGGAGCCGAAGTGCAGGTAGTAATGGGTCATGTCGTAGAGGACGTAGCCCAGCAGGCCGCCCGCAAACACAGTGCCCCCCACCGCCTCGGGCAGGAGGAGCTGCAAGGCTGTGTAGAAGAAGGCAATCACCAGCGAAGCTGGCACAGGGGGGAAGACCAGGCGGGACTCATCGAAGGGTGCCTGTGGATGGAGAGGCTCACGGGTCAGAAGGCAGCTGGGGGCCTGCTGGTAGCCACAGCAGAGACTTCCCCATGGAACATGGGGCAGGGCAGCCCAGCTGTCCCAGGGAGGGGCAGTGATTGTCATGGTAGACTTGGCACTCTCGGTGGCTTTGGGGAGGGCAGGCCACTCTGCTGGAAAGTCCCAGAGAGACCGTCCTGTTCCCGGTTTCTGAGCTAGGCTAGGACCCGGAACGCCGTGCAGGACACGGGGTGGAAGTGATGTGGGCAGGTTTCGAGTCCTTCTTTATGCTCAAGAGGCCACCTTGGCTCTGGAATTTGTTAGATGCTAGAGAGGAGCCCCACCTCCGATGACCAGGTGGGGCTCTTAGACCAGGGCCTGATGCTGTCTGGGAGGCTAATGTGGATTCACATGGTGGGGTGATGCCGGAAGTGATAGCATACTTTCTCCCCACCCTTCCTCCAAACAGGGGCTCTTCCTTGTTCCAAGGGGTGCTGTCACATTAAACAATAAGAGAAATGGGCCTTAGGCTATGGGGCTTTAAAAGCCAAAGGCCTAGCATAGAGGTAAGATTTTAGTGACTGATGGTGAGGATTCTGAGAAAGACAGACCCTCTCTGGGCTGGAAGGAAAGATAGAAAGCAGGCAATAGTCATAAAGCGATATGCCGATGGGGGTCTCTCTTCCTCAGACTGAGAGCAGCAGGACCAGTGGTATGCTGGAGAGCCAGCTCTGGGAGGGAGGGAGGGAAGGAAAGAGAGAGAGAAGGAGGAAGAGATGGCACCCTGGGATAGGCTGAGAACAGCACGGTGTGGGGACAGTGACATGCAACTTCCTCTGGGCAGACCTAGCTTCCAGTCCCTGCCACTGTGGCCATCACATTGGCCGTGAAGAGCCCCAGGCTGGTGGGTGGTCGAGAGCACAGACTCTGGAATCCACAGAAGGAGGCACAAGATCCTGGCAGTGACAGGTGTGACCTTGGGTGATTTCCTGGTTTAATTTCCCCAAGCCTGTTGCTGCTGCGTGGAAGCTCCACACGGGCAGTGGCTGCTGACTCTTTTGCTCAGTGGTGTCTAGAACGGTGCCTGGCGCAGAGTGAGCACTCGGTGAACATTCATTGAGGGAATGAACGAGTTGCTGTGAGGATCAAAGATGGTCCACGGAAGGAACCTGCGGAGTGCCCGGTGTCAGTAACGATGGCACACAGATACACATGCTCACTCTGTCCACGCCCGGTCAGGTGAGGCCCAGTCCTTCCTCTGAGCAACAGTAATGCCCTGATTTCCCTTGTTTCCAGCCTGACTCCCAGAGAAATGGGCGGCTCCTGTGAATCGGGTAGAGCTGCAAGTCCCCGGTGGGAGCCCGCCTGGCTCACCTTGTGGTGCTGGCCGTGCAAGATGAAGTGCAGCATGATGAGGTAATAGCTGTTGCTGGGGGGCTTCATGTGGAACAGGAAGCGGTGGAGGAGGTACTCTGTTAGGCTCCAGAGGAGGAACCCCAGCACAAAGAGGCCTGGGAACACGGACTTAGGCATGGCTACTGAGTACTCTGCAGGGCGGCAAGAGAGAGGAAGGTCAGGGCGGATGGCCCCAGCAGGCAACAATGCCTGGTGGCTCCAGATGTCCATCTCCCCCCCCACCCCATCACCTTGCCCGGCTGGAGTGGCTCAGTTGGTTGAGCATCATTCTGTGTGCTGAAAGGCATATTGCTGGTTCAATTCCTAGTCAGGGCATGTGGGTTCAACATGGTCAGGACATGTAAAGGAGGCAACCAATCAATGTCTCTCTCACATCAATGTTTCTCTCTCTCTCTCTCTCTCTCCTTCTCTCTAAGCATATAAGCATATGCTGGTTGAGGATGAAGAGGAAGCCTATCTAATAAAAGAGTAATATGCAAATTAATATCACCTGCTATACCCACAACCCACTCCCACCAGCCAATCAGAAGCTGGTATGCAAATTAACCCAAACAAGATGTCTGTGGCCAAGGCGAGAACAGAAGGCTTACGTTTCCCTGGCAATGGAGGAAGCCAAGCTTTCCGCACACCCTGGCAGGCCCAGGCCTCCACTCAAGGATACAAAGTTTCAATTATAGAAGATAAATAAATCCCAATAAAAATGGCAGCAGCCATGGAGCTGGAGAGAGCAGAGGCTTGGGTTGCCCCTGGCAATGGAGGAAGCAAAGCTTTCCACAGCCTTGGCCTGCCTTGGCCTCCACTACAAAGTTTCAATTATAGAAGATAAATAAATCCCAACAAAAATGGCTGTGACCACGGAGCAAGTGGGAGGCTTGGCTCTGCTCAAGGCTACAATTTTCAATTACAGAAAATAAATAAATCCCAGATACCAGGGCCTCCACTTGGGTCATCTGGGGTGTGTGGCTGGCTTGCAAACCACCACAGGCCCTTCACTCAGGCCGCCCCAAGCAGGACACCCTTCAGGGCAAATCAGCTGGCCCCCACCCCTGTGCCAGGCCTCTATCCTATCCTATCTAATAAAAGAGTAATATGCAACTTGACCATTACTCCAACACACAAGATGGCTGCCCCCATGTGGTCAAAGATCCTGCCCCCATGTGGACACAAGATGGCCACCACAAGATGGCCAGGCAGTTGGGAGGGACAAGGCTTACAAGGGAGGGCAGTTGTGGGTGATCAGACCAGCAGGGGAGGGCAGTTGGGAAGGACCAGGCCTGCAAGGGAGGACAGTTGTGGGCGATCAGGCCTGCAGGGGAGGGCAGTTAGGGGTGACCAGGCTGGCAGAAGAGGGAAGTTGTGGGCAACTGCACCTGCAGGGAAGGGCAGTTGGGGGGGGGAAGGCCTGCAGGGGAGGGCAGTTAGGGGTGACCAGGCCTGCAGGAGAGGGCAGTTAGGGGCAATCAGGCTGGCAGGGGAGTTGTTAGGGGGTGATCAGGCTGGCAGGCAGAAGCGATTAGGGGCAATCAGGAAGGCAGGAAGGTGAGCAATTGGGAGCCAGCAGTCCTGGATTGTGAGAGGGATGTACCAGATAGGAGAGGGTGTAGGCTGGGCTGAGGGACACCCCCTCCGTGCACAAATTTCATGTACTGGGCCTCTAATAAAGAAATAAAAGAGTGCTCACAGAGCTCCCTGTTGCTTTTGTTCATGTGATGACACAGGAAATCTGTGACCTTGATCTGAACTTTCAGCTTCTAGATCTGGGAGCAATATATTTCTGTTGTTTATAAGTCACCCAGTCTGTGACATTTTGCTGTAGCAGTCCAGATGGCTAAGACCCCTGAGAAGACCCCTCAGTGGCATGGGGGAGAGGGAAGGATGATCCCAATTAAGTCAGGAGAAATGGGCAGTCATTGATGAAAAATGTGAACCACCAGGGACTGGAGAACAAGAGGGACAAGAAAACACACAGAGAAATCTCAATGGACAAGACTCAAAATCAGTCTTGCAGGGGCTTGAATTCTCACCCCTCCTGAGGAAGGTCTCCTTCCCCCACGGCTGCTACGCCTTCCACGCACAACTCACACCGGGACCCAGGTGGCAGACAGAGACTCGGCCAGCAATAGCTGCCCTTATCTAAATTTAGTTTATTACCAGGAATGCTGAGGATCTACTAAAAAATGCAAATATTCCTTTCCACAAGTATTTACTGGGTAAACTAAGATTTCTGGCTTGAGTATTAAAATTGACAGTAAAATAGTAATCAAGTTTTCAGATTAATTTAAATTGGCCAAGTGAAATAAGTGAATACTCAAGAAAATCTAAGTGTACTGGACAAAAAGCTTTTCCTAAAACATTAACTAAAATATTTATTAGTAGTTCATCTCACTGTAAAATTGCCTAACATCCAAAGAACCTAAAGCAGTCATATTTGTGTGCAAAAATTAAAATGTAAAATTACCAAGACTGCAAGATAAAATTTCCAAAAGCCCCTATTAACCAAAAAAGGGGGAGGGGGACAGTGGGGTAATATCATGTAAGGAAAAATATCCTATAAGTAAAATACATGTAGAAAATTCTTACTCCAGAAAAGAAAATTCCATTTGTAAAACCAACTGCAGAACACCCATGAAAAAACACACATGGTGTCAAAATAAGCCTAAGGAAAATCATTTAGGCAAAAATAAAAAGAAGCCCAAGTCTATTTTGTAGAGAGGATCCTTTGTTAACTTTTGGTCGAGAATGTGTTTGTGTGTTTTCAGAGAACAGCTCCAAGACCATGTGGGTTCCTGCGACAGTGAGGAACTGACGGGTCTGTTCCATCCACGAGGACGGTCCAGAGATGGTGGACGCTGACGACACCTTGCCATGCTAGCAGTTGGCAGCTGTGCATGGCTGTAGGCAGCCCAGGACCATACCAGAGAGGATGGATCTTGCATTGCCATGATGTGTCCACCATCTGGATACCATTGCTGACATGTACACATGAAGAACTATTTGACATTGAAACTGGGACTCAGAACAGTAGGACAATGAAACTGACACTCAAACTTTTTTTTTGCTCTTATACGTTTGTTTCTAGTATGCAGAGGCAAGATATTTTTGAAGAAAAGAAACAGGGGGAAGTGATTGATATAGAGGCAGGGTGGCCTCGAACAGGCTGTCAAGCTACAGGGGGAAGGCTGGAGTGGATGGGAGACAGATGCAGGGGAAGATCAACCGAAGGACTTGTATGCATACATATGAGCATAACCAATGAATGAAAGACACTGGGGCGGGGAGGGGGGGCGGGTGGGGACATGTGCTGGGGGGTAAGGGGGGCTGGGGGGAGGATGTTGGGGGGGGAAAGGAAAACATATGTACTACTATTAAATATAAGTTATATTGTAAATAAAAAAATAAAAATAAAAAAAATAAAAGAGAAAAAAAAGACTCAAAATCATAGCATATGAGGAAGAGCAGGGGGAAAAACTGAAGATGATGAACATGGAGGCGAGAAGACTGGAGATGTAATTGTCAAGTGTGAGGTTCCCAACACACACCCTCTCATGCCAGCCTGCACCCCTTGAGGCTTTTATTTCTTTTTTCCACTTTGTTCATTTCTTTTTTGTTGTTGTTAATTCCTACCCCAGGATATTTTCCCCATTGACTTTTAGAGAGAGTGGAAAGAAGGGAAGGAGAGAGAGGAACATCAATGTGAGAAACACATCAGCTGGCCACAGACTTCTATCTTGACCTTATTTGGGCTCTCACCACATAATCCTCATGGAGGCCCCCTTGCCCACCCAGGATGCCATGTGGTTCTGCTTCCAGGTACTGCACTTGGGGACATCCTGACCTGCAGAACCTCTCTGCTTTTCCAAACACATTCATGTACACATCTAGGAATTTCAGTTGTGAACTGGTGTCTCTGCTCAGGCTCCACTGCTTCTCGGCTCCCTGACTCTTCTGCATGGATGCTAGTGCTCCCTTTTTCCAGCCGCTGTGTGGGGACCTGTCAGCTGCCCCTTGCTTAGCTCTGTGGCTCTTCCTTTCTCTGCCTTGCCTGACGCGTGGGGAGGTGTGGGAGGCCTGTGGACACATATCTTACGCTGCCATTGCTAGCATCATGGTCACGGGCTCTACACTGGACCTTTATTAACCAGCACATCTCAGCTCTCTGCAGAGGCCTGCGATTCTGACCAAGCCCTCAGATCACCCTCCCCATCATGCAGAAGAGCCCCCTCCTATAGGTCAAGTCTCCGCCCACTCCCTCACCCCAGCATCATCCCTGTTGGTGCATCTGCCCTGGAGCTGGTACCGAGTGGCATCTCTAGAGGAATCCTGCAGAGGGACCTGGGCCAAAGCTCCGGCAGCCCCTTCCCCCTCCGGCCGCCAGCCCTGGTGGCACTGCCACTGTTGCTGATTGTTAGGGGAGCCCTGGGTGGACAGTGGGTGATTCAGTGAGCAGGCTTTCTGAGCAACAAGCCCTGTGCTGTGCCTGAGCTATTCAGCGTGGGCAGAAAAGGGTAACCTTGGCTCTCAGGGTGTGCATGTTAACCCTTGGTGACCGGGTGGAGTTCTGGGCTCTGGAGAACTTCCTGCATCTTGTTCATACCCTACCACATCCTGGTCCACACAGGAAAATGGAGCTCCCATCACTGTGGCTGTGGCCCCGCTCATCTACACCATTCTGGTCCTCTGCTTGCCACTCCCAGGAGCCGTGGGCAGGAGAGAAGCCTCAGAGTAGGGGCAGAAGAAACCTGCATCTTGCAGAGAGGGGGCACTTTAAAGGCTCGCAGTCAGGAACATTACACGTGGTTGGGAAAGGAAAGCCCACCTGAGCTACCTTCTCCTGCCTGTCTCCTTCCCTGGCCTCCATCTGAGCCTCCTGCCACTACCCTGAGGCAGGCTGTACTAGGACGTTCAGACCCCCAGGGCAGGCGGCACGGACCTGGAGGCCCAAGGGAGGTGGTAAGCTTGGGAGGCGGGCTGACAGAAGTAGCCTCACCCAAACCCATAGCTGCCCTGAAAGACAGTCCCCTAGGCTCATTGGCTGCCCTTCTCTGTCTCCTGATCCCAGAGGCTGGAGGGCACCTGGCACCTACATCCTAGCCAAATGACCCTGAATCGCTTGTGTGACTTCTCTGAGGCTCCATTTCCTCATCTTGAAAGGGCATGATAACAGTACTTTTCTCATGAGGCTGTTGGGAGGGTTAACCAAGATGGTCCCTGGACCATCAGGCTTGGCACATAGAAAGTGCTCATTAGAGGTTAGTGGGGCTGTGACTCCGGGCCAGGGGTTCTGCTGCCTGGACCTTTGCCCAGGAGACACTGCAGGACACTCCCAGATCTTTCTCTTCCAGGTTCTAATCTGTGCTGAGTCTACTCTCAGCTGCGCCACATGGTGAATGATTTCATTTAGTTTCTTGACAATCCCAGATCATACCTTTTCTAGTATTAGACTCAGTGATAAACCTCTTTCTTTAGTTTCTGTTAATGCGTTGCTGTTCCTCCTCCCCTTCCTCCTCCTCTTCCCCCTCCTCCTCCTCCTCCTCCCCCTCCTCCTCCTCTTCCTCCTCCACCACCACCATGACCTCCTCCTCCTCCTCCTCCTCCACCACCACCACCACCACCACCACCACCACCTTTTCCATCTCTTCCTCCTCTTTTTCCTTCTTCTTATAATCCATTCAGGATTGGGGCTGAGGGAATCTGACAACATTTTTCTTTGGAAGACTATTTCTACAGAAAGGTCTCCCTTCACAATGTTTGTGATATGGTTTTGGGTTCTGTCTTTGCAGAAACCTAGTGCCAAAAAGAACACCAAGGTCTCCCACCTCCAGGAGCCATGGGAGCAGATCAGGAAGGGACCAACATTACCTGTGGTGAAGGAAGCGAAGAGTCGGACATTACCCTGGGTGAAGGTTCGATAGTAGGACCAACTGAGGTACAGTACCAGGGGCATCCAGATGATGGGGACACTGTACCTGCAAGGAGGGCCACCAGGGTGAGATATACATGCTCAGGGGCTCACCGGGGCAAGCTTTCCCAACACACACTTGACTAGAGGGGGGAATGACATGATACCACTGCACGTGTAGAGAGCACGTGGAGACCTGGGGTCAAAGGGGCACTGCTGGGTGGGTGGGAAGGAGAAACCAGAAGGAAGGCCGTGAGTCTATTGGCCGTGAGTCTATCTGCTGTGAGTCTATCTGTGTGAGTCTCTGAATGAGTTATTGGCAGAAAAGAACTGTGTCCCTGTGGCTACAGATTCTGTGCAGCTGAATAGATGCTGACCTCTTGTAGCAAAGGAGCTAATTGCAGGCAAAATTGTTCCCATGGGCATTAGAGGCTGGAAACCCTTCATAGGAATCTGGAATAGAACAGGCGTGGCATTCAGAGTGGTTCCTGGCTATATGTTGGTGTGTCACTCACTCAGTGAACAAACCAGGCATAGGAATGGATTATACTTATGACATGTTCCACTATCCCTGAGAGCTTACAGTATAGCTCTGGGCTGGGATTGGGGGAGAACCCAAATGCCCTTTCCCCTATTGTATCTGACTGATACCATCAGGAGAGAGGGACAGCCCACCAGTGCGGGGCTCACCAGACAGTCTTGGTGAGGGCCTCGATGAAGTCTGAGTAGAAGAGGCGGATGGGCCTGGTCACTGGCTGGTGGACCCACTCATCGTATTTCTCTCCCAAGTGGCCTACCTGCCACAGTAGGGGCTGCTGCCAGTCTACCAGGTCCTGCAAGAGAAAAAGTCAGTGGACACTTGATATTCATACCTATACACATTCATTCTCCTGTCTCCTAGTTATAGTATCACACTCACCATCCTTTACCTCATGGAGTTGGTATAAGGCTGCCTGCCCTCTCCCTTTAGTGATTCAGGACTTGTCAAAGCCACTCATTTCAGCTCCTGGCCACAGAAATAAGATCCAGGACAGGCTTATGACCTAAGCTGCTGCAATAAGTCATCAGACACTCTCTTTTCCTGTTAGAGTGGCCAAGTTGGTGGGCATGAACCTGAGTTAATACAGAAGGTAGCCAATCCAGGGTCTAAAGACACCAAATCCAGGTGATGACACCTAAGCACCTGGATTCATCCATGCCTGAAGCTTGAAGGCCTGCCCAGGACACTGTACGTATAGGAGCCAATACATCCTGTACTAGGAATGAAACAGGTCCTTTTTCCCCTACCAGAGGCTTTCTTCTTGGTGTTGGCCTGGGCAATGCACATAATTTAATAGTACATTAGCACATGCAAATAATTTATAAGTAATTAAAATGGAAATAGAATGAAAAATGTGCTCTAAATGTTTTACTTATATATACTAATAATAGAAGAATATGCAAATTGTCCGAGGCTCCATAACAGTAACAACTGAACTGCAGGCTGCATGGGGCAACAAGGCCGGCAGGGGGGTTAGTGAGAAATAACCAAACGACTGAACAGCCAGCTGCACGGGGGGGCAGTAAGGGACAACCAGTTAGGGGTGATCAGGCCAGCAGGCAGAGGTGGTTAGGGGTGATCAGGGTGGCAGGGGAAGCAGTTAGGGGCAATCAGGCGGTCAGGCAGGTGAGCAGTTAGGAGCCAGCAGTCCCGGATTGTGAGAGGAATGTCCTGGGATCGGGACTAAACGGGCAGTCAGACATCCTCTGACGGGTTCCAGTTTAGAGAGGATGCAGGCTGGACTGCCCTCCCATGCATGAATTTTGTGCACCAGGCCTCTAGTAGGGATATAAGATCAAAAAGTTTGGAAACTGTAGTTCGAGGCAATGAGAAGCCCTTAAAGATTTATGAAGAGTCAATGTATTGTAGATTAATCTGAACTGAAATCAGGAAACCAAAACCAGTAAAGGACAATGAAGTTGTAGTGAGGGGCCACTTTCAAAGCCTGGCTCTGTCATTTATCAGCTGTGGGGTCCTGGGCGAGTGCCTTGGCTTCTCAGAGTCCCTCAGCTCTCTTGTCCTAAAGCCGATGTGCCCACCACCTATAAGAGAGAGGGCAGAATATGGATGGGCACATAGTGGATGTCAACAGATCTCCAGTACAAGGGAGTCAGGTGGCTACTGCAGGTGAGCAGGGGGGTGGTGTCAGGAAAGAAAAGGAGAGGAGAAAGAGATACATGGAGGAGGAGCCCTCAAGTCTAGGAGAAAGAATCACCAGCGATTCTGCAACCTGCCTTCCTCACCCGTGGCTGGACTCATCCTTGCACGGGCCTCCCCACCAAAGCTTTCAGCCCTGCTGGAGGCGAAGCTAGCCCTGCCATCACAGCCTTGGAGCAGGGGCGTGGGGCTCTTGGGCAAACAGGACAGGTCACTGAGCGGTCTCCCTGAGCCTGCCACTAGAGGAAAAGGTCCAAAGATGGTTGTGGCTTCCTGTTATGTGAACTTGGCAGTTCCAGGGTGCTGGCTGTCTTCCTGCTTCCCAGGCTGGAAGAGGACTCTGGTCAGCCCAGCAACATCCCATCCAGCACCCATTAAACAAGGCAGCCATCCAAACCCCACTGAGTCGCACAACTTTCTCCAGTCCCCACATCTCCTTGACTTTTTCCCCTGGGTCTAGCAGGAAATGGATTCACTGGGTGTTTAGTGTCTCATTCCTTCCATTCCTCTGCCTTGGGTCTCTACACACACACATACCCAGCACCACCACCACCACCAGGAAAAAACAAACAAAACAAAACTGGAAGAACCAGCTATTGCTCTGTGTTTACACTTTATCTTATGCAGCCCACAGAGCCCCACCTCAAAAGAAGAGAGGCCAGGGTCATGGGGAGAACTTGAGGTTTTGCCCCAATTGCAACACCATTGAGAGCAACACTTAGAACAATGGTTATATGCAGGCATGACTCTAAACACTTAATCATTTGATCTTCAACATACCCTTAACTTGGCAAGTACTGTTATTACTGTCATCTTGCAGGTGGGGAAACTGAAGCAGAAAATTTGCCCAAGGTCACCCAGGTATGTCTCTTTGATGAATTGGCCCCGTAATCATTGGGAAATAGCCATCTTGGTCCCTGCTAATACTCCTTGTCCTGAATCTTAATCGAGCCACACCAGGTTTTTATATGCTTGGTTGGCATGATCTAACTTTCCCCATCCTTTTACTTTATATTTTTTAATTGATTAAGGTATTACATATGTATCCTTATCCCCCCACCATGGTTTTACTTTCAAACTATGTACATCTTTACATTTGAAGTGCATCTCTTGGGTCTTGCTTTATTTTTTTAATCTAGTCAATCTCTGTCTTTTATTTGTAGTGTTGAATCCATTTTTATTTAATGTTGTGGTAGTCTCACCATCCTGCTATTTGTTTTCTGTTTGTCTCCTCTATTCTTCTTTTTTCTTCCTTGTTTGTATTAATGACGTATTTAAAAATATTCTATATTATCTCCTCTATTGACTTTTTAGCTATGCCCTTTTATGCCCCCTGCATTGTTACTATACAGATAATAATACCCATCCTTAACTTATTACCATCTTTCTCAAATGAAAATCCAGGTGTTCATATGTTCTACTTTTCTATGTTGCACATAGCACTCCATGCCTGTTTTTCATTTGTCCACTTAATTCGAATAACTGCTTCAGACAATGAATGCTTCCAGCAATTCACCGGGGTGCATGCGGCCAGTCAGGCCTCTCTTCTGAGCCTTGCTGTGGTTTGGGCAAATTTTCACCTGTTGATGCATTTTGCCCTTATTTTATGGAGAGTAGAAACAGCATAGGATTCATAAGCTTGATTCGGTTGAGACCCAGGAAAAATGTCTAGGCAGGCAGCAAACAGGGACTCCAGTGGGAACTTCCACCCGACTGTGAGGGAAACAGAGCAGGACAGCAGGTGTGGAGAGCTGAGGCTAGATTGCTGAAGAAGCGTGTGTATACAGGGGTGGTGGTAACAGAGCCATAATCACCCCCAGTCCCCAGCCCCTTGGAACACAGGGTCTTTCAGTTGATGCCCTGCTGCCCATCTGAACTTTGTACATGACCTCGGATCCTCCCTGAACAGACCAGTAGGCAGTCACCATACAAATGGCGGACTCGCTGTCTAGAGTTGGTCGCGAGGCTGCCTCTGACTAGCTCATTGGCCCTGGAGGGCCTCAAACCCAGGCTCTGTGTCTAGCCCCCAGTACATTTCTGTGAGATAGTGGCTCCAGGAAGGGCTATTTCATTCCAGGGGCTAACCTGGAGGACTCCCAGGCAGGCTCACTCTCACTCTGCAAACATCTCCCTCAGTCCCCAAAGGCCAACAACTGTACTTCTACCGCTGTAGTCTCAGTCCACTGTTCCAGGGGAAGTAAAATGAGCTTTCATATAAGTAGAGACGTCCACCTACTGACTCTTCCCCACTTTATGAATGAGGACACTGAGGCCCAGAGGACTTACTTGATTCTTGGGACAGGGTTGGTTGGCCCTGAAGTGGGAGCCTCCTTTCTCCCCTCCCCTTCCACACAGTCTCCCTGGAGCTGGGACATTCACTGTGTGCTCAACCTGCTTTAGACGGTGCAAGTATTGACAGGGTGTCTTTTCTCAATTCTCTTCCAGTCCTGATTATTGAAGGGAAAGTCTCAGCTGGGTGCTACTATGCTCAACATCTCTCGTTGGTCATTTCCAACGTGGCGGCTGGCTGGAAACTCATCACAGGAAGAGAGGATGCCAAAAACGACAGCTCGGATCCCGTAAGTGGGGAGGGTCTTGGGATAAATTTCATTTCCTACCCTACCCAGCAGAGGACCCCTTGGCTAACCCTCCCAAAAATGGCTCTCTTCCTCCCAAGTTGATGCTGGGTCCTGCCCTCTTCCCACCCCTACTTCCTAAGGCTTGGGCAGCTGGGGAGGCATCAAAGGCATCCGCAAAGGTCTGACAGCTTCTGTAGCAGGTCAGGTGGAGGGTGGGGGAAAGGGGTTCTGAATAGGTCACACCTCCAGTTCTTAGCCATAGCAACCCTCACAATAGCAAATCTTCCTTTACACAGCTGTGGAACCTGCAGCTCAGAGAAAGCAAGCGATTCACTCAGGGTTGCCCAGCTAAAGCGGGACTGCATAGGTGAGGGTGAAGGGTCTTTTGGTGAACTGCAAGACCCCAAGCAACAGGCTGGGCCCCCCCAAAACACATGCAAGTCCAGGGAGAGTTTGTTTAAAGCACCTAATGCCAACTGTGTGTGTCCCATTCCCCTCCCCCACGCAGCTCTGCTACTGCCCCAAAGGGAGGGGGAGGGCCTCGGCCTCTCCCGGCTATGCCAGGAATGCAGCTGCAGCAGGGCCAGGCAGGGGGAAAGGGCAGCCTTCCACCCAAAGGGTGGGTGGAAGGGCATGCGTGCTGCCAGGCTGGGGAGGGGGCCTCCATGCTCTCCCCTTTTCCCAGGTGCCCCTCTTCCTGGGCAGCACAGAGCCAGGGGGCACAGAGCTCTTTCCCGGGGCAGCCCCAGCACAGGAGCAGGAGCTGGTACCTGCTGCCCTGCAGAAGGGGCACATGCAGAGAGAGGGGCAGCTGCTCTGTGCCAGCAGCTCCTCCCACCACCACAGTCACAAGCCAAGGCAATTGTTTAGAGAAATGCCCGCCCAGACCCCAGAGCTCACAGCTCCCGGGCAGCTTTCTGAGCCAGGAAGGCTGCGATGGGCTTCCAGCCCGTGGGGGTTGGTGGGGAGGGGAGTGAGGACAAGGAGCTGGACAGGAATCCCAGGACATAGTGCCCTGGATCCTGGTCACAGCCCCCTGGGCTCAGACGTCAAGGCCATTCTCCTCTGTGAGTTGTGATGTGGATAACTAGGGCCTGCAATGACCGCACTTTACAGATGAGGAGGCAGGTCAGACGCTCTGCGGCAGGTGCTGGAGGTGGGACCTGCACCTCAGTCCATCTTAACCCAGAACCAGCAGGCCTGTCATCGGGCTCAGGACCCCATGGTGAGAGTTAGCCAGCACAGTGGCTGTGAAGGACCCAGCAGGGGTGTTCAGTGTGGGGGGCCATGAGGGCCCTTGGTGGCCTTGCAGAGGTGGCTCCTCTAACTGGAAGCTCCTATGTGCAAGTCCACAGAGGGGGTTCTGGACCAGCATCCTCCTCCCTGTACCCAAGTGATGGGGTAGCTGGGAGGTGGCCTCAGGCTCCCGCTGTGAGGGTTCAGGGGGCTGAGAGTGGCCAGGAACAGGGGGTGAAGGGGTCAAAACCCTTTGGAGGGAGGATCGCCACATTCCATGCAGAATGCCAGTGTGACCTCAGCACTTGGGACAGAACAGCAAAGTGGCTCTGCCTTGTCTCCCTGTCCCCCCACCCCATCCTAAAGAGAAGTGGGCTAGTGTTGCACTGGCCACTCACTTTCTGATACCCTGTGTCCCCTCTTCCGGGTCCTCCTGACAACCCCACACAGTAGGGATGGGGATAACTTCCTCCCACTAGTTAAGGGAGAAACAGAACATAGCTGCCTATGGACATCCAGCGGCATCTCCAAGTCGAGCCTGCCCCATCCACTGCCCCGGTAGGACTCAGAGGGCGGTGCCCAGCTCTCCTACCTGTCTTCTCCCTGGGGTAGGTGCGGGGGTGTTTTTGAGCACTCCTGAGCTCTTTGGAAGAGGGGCAAGGGTTTCTAGGCCAGGGAGCAAACAGGGAGAAAACTTAAAATCCTGGCCCAGCCAGGACAGTCTTGGAGAGGTCGATGCGGATCCCTCGGAGCAGCCAGGCAGATGGCGGGTATCCCTCTGGGGTAGGTCAAGGGGAGAAAGGAGCCCGAGGTGACACAGAGGGGCGATGCAGAATGCTGGGCGATGAGCCTGGGCTGCCCACAGGAGGGCAGGCCAAGAGGGCCCTTGTTCAGATCCAGGGGCTATTTTCCTGAGAAGTGACTTAACTGAGGGTCCCAGTGACCAATATCAACATCTGCCAGGCCCAGGGGACCCTCGGAGCAGCCCCTGATGCCAAGGAGTGCGTGCGTGTGCGTGTGCGTGTGGCAAGGGGACTTTGAGAGCCCACTGCTGCATTTTGCTTTGTGACATACCTGGCTGGATGAGTCTACCTGTCTCTTAAGGGAAGAGAGTGGCTTCCACCCAGTGGAGGGAGGACGGGTTCCGCTGGAGTCTGGCTTAGCCTGAGGGGCGGGATGGGGAAGGGGATGTGCAAAGCTTTGGAGATACCTCCCTCTGGGCACCTGCTCAGCCTCCTCCCACCCTCTGCCACCCCCTCTCCCAGGCACAGGCCTCAGGGTGGGCAGGACACCTGGAGGGGCACTCACACGGGGGAGGGGCTCAGCAGTAAGCACTGGCGGTGCTCAGGAACCAGCAGAGTGATTCTGGGCAGGCGACTGAAGCTCTTCCTCGTTGTTAAATCGGGATCTGAAAATCTTATCTATTCTGTTGTGGGAGTATTAAATTAGATACCTGGATCATAAATTTAGAGTGCTTGGCCTGCAGTGTCTGGCACCTAGCAAGAGCTCAATAAAAGAAATGTTAATTCGGCCCTAACTCTGTTACCTAGAGGGATTTGGGCAGGGACATCAGCAAACACTTTAAATCATACCAGTTTCTTCTGGTATCAGAAAGCTGGCCCCAAAAGTGGGCAGACAGATGGAGGAGGCTGCCAGGGGAGGGCTCTGAACCCACAGGTGAAGCAGTGAAAAGGGGGAGTGGGAAAATGGGACAGGTGTGCCTGGAGCCGGGAACAGTGGGAAGCTCCGGCAGGCTGGGCTCCAGAAAACTGGGAGATGTGTAGGGTGTAGTGCAGGGTGAGGGGCTGGAACCTGTTTCTCTTCCCACAAGGAAGCCTGATCCTGCCTGACTGGGTGATTGGAGGGATGACTGAGAAATTGTTCTTTTAAAAAAATTTATATATATGTATATATATTCTTTAAAGTATTACAAATAGTAGTACATATGTTTCCTCCCCCCGCCCCCCATTAGAAATGGTTCTAATAGCCCAGATGATGTGGCTCAGTGGTTCACCTTCAACCTCACATTCAATTCCCTGTCAGGGCACATGCCCAGGTTGTGGGCTCGATCCCCAGTAGGGGGTGTGCAGGAGGCAGTTGATCAATGATTCTCATTATTGATTTTTCTCTCTCTATCTCATCCTCTCCCTTCTACTCTGAAATCAATAAAATATATATTTTAAAAAAGAAATGGTTCCAATAACCTGCCATGCAGAACTTGAAAATCAGACTATACCACATCTCTAAGCAGGCCCCCTGGGCTGGTTTCCTGGCCTTTCTGCTGTACCTCCTCCCTGTGCCCCAGCACCCCAGGTCCCCTGGCTCTTTCCAGCATGGCCCACTCTGTCCCACCTCCTAGGGGAGGCATGGCCATGGGAGCCCAAGGCTCCCTTCCTCAGCAGTGCCCAGAGGAGCTCCCCTTGAATGAAAAACATGAAGGGTTAACTTTGGCAAGTCCCTTTGCCCTAGAGGTAGATGAATTTAAAAAAAAAGAGAAAAAGAGCAAAGAAAGCAATATTTCCTCTTTCTGGGAAGCCCATCTCCCCAGGCTGGGTCTACTGAGGGGCGGGGGGGGGGGGGGCTGGGAGCTCCTTGCTAGGGTGGTTCTCCTTACCCTCTCTTGGTCCAGCCCTTGCCCCCCTCTCTCAGCCCTGATGGGAAGAAGACAGAAGGTTGTGTGAAAGAATGATAGAGGCAGGGAAGGTGAGTCAGGTGTGACCTGTCTGAACATGCTGGCAAGAAGCCAGGAGCAGGCCCTGGGGGAGGAGGGGGAGGGGAGGCCCCTCATCCCCTCAGGTGGGGGCACAGGTGATGGTGGGACAGGGCTAGGTGGCCTTGATCCCCACCCACCAAACCCCCATGCAGTGATAGGGCTGGGGTCAGCCTTGGACCTGCAACCCAGGTAGACTGGGAGGATCCTTTTCCACAGCAGGATACTTATCCAACCTGGTCAGTTCCCTCAGTAAAGTATTTTCTTTCCAAAGCCCAACCCCTAAGCCAAGCCCACAGATGCTGGTGCCAAGGATCCCTCTTCATGGCTCCTTTTAGTCCTGCCCCCTGGCCTTGAGCCCTGAGCTGACTGCTGCAGTGCCTTCTCTGTCCTGCCCTCAGCCTCACCCTCCTTATCTCCTTCTGAAGCTACTCCTATCTCAGGGCAAGGTCCTGACTCCACAGCTTTGGGGTTCTCGTACCATTCAAGCTGGCTGTGTCCCCCTCTGTCTTGCCCACATGCAGAACAAGCCCAAGTCCCCAAACTTCCAGAGAAGCCAGCCATTTGTAGCAAGACCCCCCCCAGCCTCAGCCCTGGCCCGAGCACTGAGCACTTGTGGCCAACCTGGGGCTCAGAGCCAGCACACCAGGTTCCGGGGAGCTCTCCGGGGGCCTGGTGTGGGGTCTGGCTAGCCTTCTTCTCCCCTGTCTTCTCTTTCCCTTTTGGTTACATGCCTCTGGAATGGGATGGGCATGGAACAACCTGTCCTTGTTGTGGGCTGACCGCTCCCTCAAAGGCGGTGCAATCCCTCTGTGACAGACACCATCCCCGAGTTCCTGGAATCAGGGCCTCAGGAGTCTTGGCCAAAGGGGCCCCACCTTTCTTCTGCTCACCTGTGTCCCTTGGACATGCTTCTCCCCAGGTGGTACTAACCGTTGACAGGGTCGGGGCGGGTCTGTCCTCCCACCAGATTGTGAGCTGCCTGGCTCAGAGGCCTGTCCTGCTTGTCTCTTGCCTGGTGTCCAGCACAGGCAGGGACACATATGGATAACCCACTTGTGTCTTTTCCAGGAAGAATTGGCAAAATGACACTGGGACAGTCCTATAACCTAGGCTGAAGGGAAATGGCTCCTACATCTGGTTCCCTCCAGGACCTCCAGGCCACGCTGCTTCTCCTCCCCTGCCCCACATGTAGAGGTTCCATTTCCACCTGGGACCAACAAAGGGGGCCTGCCTAATCCCCTGAGATGCTGGCCTCTGAGCACCAAGAGAGGTTTGGTGTCGGGCTCTGCAGACAAACACTGCCTCCGCCGCCCCAGCAGGTCCCACGGTGACCCTGGCAAGTGATTGCTGGTGCCTGGGCAGCTCTGCCTGTGCACTGGTCAAGCTGGCCGTCTGAACCTACTGACCCTGCACTGTGCCCTTCTCAATGTCAGGGGTCCATGGGGACCCTCCCATGGGTGCTTGGGTTTGGCTCTATACAAACCTCCTCGTGCACAGTTCTCCTGCACCCATCACAGCCATGGTCACGCGTGCAACCCAGGTGATGCCTGTATGCAGTGGGCATCTGCTTCCCAACCTCATCTTTCTGGGCAAACGTCACAAATAACTCCAGTCTTTGGCTCCACACACCCTCTCCTTGGCCATGGGAACTCCGATCATCATTCCATCCCATCTTGTGCCACTTACCTTGTCCCAGTCTACCACTTTGAGCTTTGGCTCCATCGCTGGGTCTGTCTTCTGGGTGTCCGCAGAGACTGCAGCCCCGTTCTCCATAGGCCCCTGGAGAGAGGAGGAACGTGGTGATTACTCATAGTGGGTGAGGGCAGAAGTTCAGCCACCCCATGTTCAGGCAGCCAGGAGTGGTGAGAGCCTATGGTGGGGCAGGTGGATGGAGGAGATAAAGGATATTGAGAACATTTTGAACACAGGTAGACAATGATGGGCGTGGTATTATTCTCTGCATGTTTCTTCTCCTTTAAAAAACAATTTCTGCAAAAACAAGAGGCAGAAAGATTGGGTTGGGGGACAAGGGGAGCAGCAGCTGAGAGACTGTAGGAAAATGAGCTGTTAGTGGGAGTGTTCTGGGCAAGGAGGTCCCTGCCAGCCTCCCTCCTGGTCCGTGGCAGGTGTCAGGCAGAGGGAGTCGCAGGAAGTCACCTGGCTGGCTCCTGTGCCATGCCCAGTGACTACCCTCCCTGGTGATTCCAGAGTCCATAGGTCACAGGCTGGGCGGGCTAGGTCCACGTGCCCACAAGAAAGAAAGGCAGCAGAGAGCGAGGGAGACTGACCCTCCAGGAACTCCCATGTGTGGGTCAGTAGCCACACACGGTGAAACTGGCAGAGGAGTGCCCAAATGGGCTCAAGGTTAAATTACCGCGGCAGAGAGGCAAAGTCAGAAGGAAATAGAATGCGCTAGGAAAATCACATGGTCCCAGCTGGCCCTGATGTCACTGGGTGAGGCTGGAGAGGGCAGGCTGGCACGTAGCTAAAACTCATGCTTCTTCGAGGGAAGGGTGGGGAGACCATTTGCCGGGGGCCGGCCCTCGGAGTCCCTGTGACTAAAGGACACAATGATGTTGGTGGCCACAGACGAGGCCTTGGAAGCTGGATATCAGCAAGAACCCAAGAAGACTGCCTGAGCTGCCAGTTGGAGTGTCTATTGTCACAATTCTTACATTTTTGCTTTCAGATGAACCAAGAGAACCTGATGGTGACAGTGACCCTGGGCATTTTCTGGGAAAACTCATCAGTAACCCAAATAAAGGCAGCTTGCATGGTCTTGCCTTGGTCTGGTATTATTTTTATTTTCAATCCTCACCTGAGAATTTTTTTCATTGCTTTTCAGAGAGTAGTGGGGAGGGAGGAAGAGAGACAGAGAGAAACATCAATGTGAAAAAGACACATCGACTGGTCGCCTCCCGAACATGCCCCAATCAGGGGCAGGGAGGGAACCTGCAATCCAGGTACATGCCCTTGACCAGGAATCAAAGCGAGGGCCTTCAGTTCTTGGGATGATGCTCTAACCACTTTGCAACACCAGCCAGGGCTATCTCAGTATTTTTAGTCTGTGTCACCATGCTAATACCTGTATTCTTTTTTTAAAAAAAGCATCTCTGATGATCTCTTAAGGACAAAGAAGAGTAAACTTTATAGCATATCATACAATGAAACTCCCTAAGTACCCGAAATAAATGTCATATAATAATCTTGCCACTTATAATTCTGTTTCACCCTCAAAATACCCCAGTGTGCCCTCAATCACTGAGTTCTTGATTCTCCTTCCCTCCTGAATAGTTATTTCCTCCTTCCTTAAGTTGGGTGATCCAACTCTTCTGTGACCACAACCCCATTTACTGTAACTCCATCATCTCTCTCAACAAGACGAAAGGTTCACTTTGGAGCCTGCAGGGAAGGGGTTCTCTCATGCCTTATCTTTTCACTAGTAGCCCTGTGCACAAGTCCATGTGCCAGTAGCTCTCTGTGGGGCCTGGCCGCTCTGCGCCCACTGTCCATGGCCCAATGGCCCATCCGCAGCCGGGCACGTAACGCTTGCCTCATCACCGGGGCAACGAAGCAAGCATTCCGCCAGGCCACTCACACTGCCCACTCTCAGGGGCCGCCCCCCCAGGACTGGGGGACTCCGGCGGTGCTGAGAGGACTGGGCACCGCCATCTTGTGATGGAGTGACGGTTACTTTGCATATTACTCTTTTATAATATAGGATGATTTTGTCTGTGCTACATTTTCCAGACACCCCTGAGTGGCAGAGACAGAGCTGTTTGGGGTACATCCATCTAAACAATCCCTGGAAGCAGCAGAAAAGGTGGTTGCCTCTGGCACAGGACACAGCACCCATCGATGCAGGCCACTCATCTGCTCCCTCCAGTCTGGACTGTTTTCTGAGAGCGCCAGTCCTTGGCTCAGCTGGCAGCCTCAGGTTTCCAGGGACCACTCCTGGTTCTTTCCCTCTAGGACCACACACGCACTGTCTTCTCCATCTGCAGGATTGTACATATTTGCGGGCAGCTGGACCCCCACCCTCTGCCATCTGCTTTTCCCCAAGACCCTGTTAGGACATAACAGGGTCCCTAAGCATAGTGGGTGGTCCATGTTCCTCTTCCAAAGTGGGTGTGATGGGGCCAGTGCTGTATGGGCTCGTGCCTCCCTCATATGGATGGCCACGTTTCAGGTCATGGGAACTGAGCTCCCATTGGCCCTCTGGCGGCCACACCACATGGCTCATTCTCTTAGCATATGGCTAGCAGAAGTTTATTTCTTGGACGGCTGCTGCTGGCGTGCTGTGGAGTGGGGGGTGCCTCAGGAGGGCCTGCTCCCTGGAGGGCCACAAAAGATGTGTGAGGAAGATCGGGACACCCCGAGTGGTGATGAATGGGAAGCAGTGGGCCCTGGGAAGCAGAGGAAGCCTGAGAAATGGGATCAACAAGGGGGGTTCACAGGGATAGGAAGCCCGGCTCGCCGTCAGCCTCCTCTCTGTAAAGTCTTACTCTGCATTTCCAAACGCCTCTCCTGTTAAGCCTTTGGATTAACTGCAACGTTTCCCTCTAGCCAGCAGCAAAGATTTTCCACTTTCTAAACATGCCTTGCATTTTCCTTCTCAAATGTCACCCTGTCCAGGATGATGACAGGCACTTTGGGCACATCCCAAATATTCACGGATGCTTACTTGTGTCCAGCCCTTTAATCTTCAGAACAATTGTCTGAAGGAGGCTAGATTATTACTCCTGAGAGACGAGGAGACCTATGCCTGGGGCAGTGCCATAGCTAGTGAGAGGTTAGACTCCAGAATATTCTCTCGACCACTGTGCACTTCTTCCCTAACCATGCTAGCCAGACACATCTCTATTATCCAGCTTCTGGAAAACCATACTTTCCGTGTGTCTCATGGCGACAGTTGGTGTTTATGATTTCCTGCCTCTTGTCATCTTTGGACGTTTGGGTAGTTATTTGTTTGTCCAATGGTATTACGGATTCCAATAGGGAGGGAAACTACGTGTCCTTTTCCCAGGTGCCTAGAAGGGGCTCCTGATGCTATGAAATGCTATGGAATGCTCCGTTCCTATTTCCTGGATGGACCATTAGTCAGTGCCGTGGGCTGTGGGCTGGGCTGCTGGGGTCTTAGCCCTGAAGCTCACGGGGCACCGACTTCTTGGAAATAGAAAACAAATGGGCGGGCGGGTTTGCTGAAAGGAGAGTGGTGACCCAGGATTCCGAATACACTGTCTTAGAACATCCCTCTGGGCTGGAGAGGACAGTGTCCGGGAACAAGGGACAAAATTCCAATAATCTGGGCCATATATTCTCAGTGCCCTTTGGCCGAGTACCCAGAATAGGCATGAGCAGGACAAAAAGTACATTAGACGGATACACAATTGAAGGCATTTTATTTTGCCAAATAAAAATATTTCCTAATTACTATCAGCAGCATTTCGTAAATAAAAGGAAGTTTCACCCTGGCAAGTGTGGCTCATTGGTTGGGGTGTTGTCCTGTACAATAAAGGTTGTGGGTTTGATTTCTGGTCAGGGCACACACCTAGGTTTTGGGTTTGATCCCTGCTTGGGGGATGTACAGGAAGCAACCAGTTGATGTCTCTCTCTCTCTCTCTCTCTCTCTCTCTCTCTCTCTCTCTCTCTCAACATCTATGAAAAATGTCTTAGGGTAAGGATTAAAAAAAGAAGAAGAAGAAAGAAAATTTTAATACCAAATAGGTAGGAAACAGATACTTTCATAGTAAAAGTCAATCTTTCCCAAGGAAGGGCAGTTGGCAACTCTACATTGACATTTAAATAAATAAATAAATAACTATATTCTATTTAAAAATATTAATGTGAAAGAATTACACCCTAACGTTTTTTTGTGTGACTATGAACTGTACATAATTGTTTCTTTTTGGTTCCAGGTGGTTGGAGTCCTCTGGCGTATCTTTCATCTCTAATCTACGGGTAACAGGAAGTAGAGCAAACATTCACTTAGTCCCAATTGTAAGGTTTGGCTTTAAAAATTACTAAAAATAGGCCTGACCGGTTTGGCTCAGTGGATAGAGCGTCAGCCTTCGGACTGAAGGGTCCCAGGTTTGATACCAGTTGGGGGCATGTACCTTGGCTGCAGGCGCATCCCCAGTTGGAGTGTGCAGGAGGCAGCTGATCCATGTTTCTCATCAATGTTTCTAACTCTCCCTTTCCCTTCCTCTCTGTAAAAAAATCAATAAAATATATTTTAAAAATTACTAAAAATCCAGTTTTGCAGAGAGATGTTGGCTAAAAAATGGAAACAATACTTTTGAGGTTTCTTCCCTTCAACTGGAAAGTTTCCAGGGGATGTGAGGGACGTGGAGGACGGGAGCGGCTCAGAGTCTGCCAGCCGGGCACAAAGCAGTCAGGGACGCTCTCAAGGCAGTTGTCACTTTCTTTAAAAAATTTAAAAAATATATATGTTCATTTAGTTCAGAGAGGAGGGGAGAGGGAGAGAGAAACATTAATGATGAGAGAGAATCATTCATCGGCTGCCTCCTGCACGCCCCCGACTGGGGATCAAGCCTGAAACCTGGCCATGTGCCCTGCCTGGGAGTCTAGCCGTGACCTCCTGGCTCACAGGCTGGCCACTGAGCCATGCCGACTGGATGCCAATCCCCTGCTGATGAACTCTTAGGCTGTTTCATTTCCCCTCTGTAATTAACCGTGTGAGGCAAACATTCTCACGCAAACTTTTTTGGGTATCTGTGCACCAACACCATTGGGGCGCTGCCCACAGAGGATGAGGAACAGAGGCGAGGGAGAGAGGCAAGTAGGGGTCACTTTCTCCCGTCCTTCTCCTCCCTCCTTCTGCTGCCCTGGTTTAATCGCGACGTAAAATTCCTGGAGCCACCAGGCAGTAATGTCATGGGTGACAGGCTTTTGGCAAATAAATCCCCAGGCTGACCATATAAACAAGGTGCTTTTTGGGTGGCCTCATGGGGACTACACCCCTCCCTGGCAGAAGCCCAGGTTGTTAGTCACAAGACTGCACACACCTCCAATGCAGGAGGAGACATCAAGGAGAGCTAGAGCAAGCAGCACGCTGGCACTGCCAGTAGCAGAACTGCCCTCAAGTACCAGAAAGTGTCCTTGGACGCATCTTTCATTGACTGTTTTTCTCGAGTCTAGTTGTGAGCTTTCAAAAGGCCTACCCACCTTTCCACATGCGGACGGGACAAAGACCCTCCTGAAGGGCTCCCATGCCCACTGGGGCTGCTCGTCTCTGATCCTGGAGGTTGGGGCCGGGGCCTCAGGAACCAAGTCCTCCTGGGAGTCGCAGCGTCTGGGCCATGTTTTCCAGACTTCTACAGCCCAGGGATTATTTTATAGTTGAGCCAGGCTCACCCTGGAATTCCACAAGCAAACGCCATGCATGAATCAGACGTGTGCAAAGGTCATTCCTGGGAACCAGGGTACTATGCCAACTTTAAAAGACTTTGGAAAAAAGTTTCTTGGAAACTTCCACAATGCATTATTTAAAAGGCTCTCCTGGCCCTGGAAGCCGGCCACAGGGAGCTTTAAAAACCAAAAAGCATCAGAAAGCGAAGGCGACATGTGCTCTTTTCCGTATTTGAGAATCAATCCGGGTGATACCTTCAGATTAATAAGTCTCACACAGTAAGGGAAGTGAATAATTCTGTAGTCAGACACACTGGCTTTCACAAGAATGGTCAGCCCAAGTGTTCATGGGTGTGGCTGCAGGTGGCAGTTTTCTTAGAAGGTCCATATGAGGGACAGAAGCCTGTTCTGGGGCAACACACACACACAACACCCAACAGAGATGAAAACCCTTCCTGGCCCAGGACACCCCCCCCCCCCTCCGCCACACACACACACACACACACATACACACACCTCTCCACTCTGGTTTTTAAAGCTGGGAAGGAAGGCTGGGACTTGGCTAGGAGTCTCTGCGTGGTCTGGCCTGTGGCTGTGTGGGAGGATTGCGGTGAGTCTAGGAGGATAGCGCTCAGGCTGAAAGCATCTTACTCATTTCCCTGGGAGTGTCTCCCAAGCTGGAATAGCAGCTCCATGAGAGTAGAGGCCCCCCTGTGAGTTCCCCAGTAGCTGCACAAGATCAGCACTCAATTACTTGCTGAATTATCATTAATGAGTAGATGGTGGCCTGTCTAACCTCTGGGGACCCAGGCCTGGAGAGGCCCCCAAAGTGGGGGCAGGACAGGCAGGAGGAGACCTGTCGATGCCTGTGTGTACCAGGAGAGAGAGGTAGGTTGGGAAGCAGGCACTGCCCATTCTGCACTGAGAACCACTAGACATGCTGGGCCACAAGGTGGGGGTGGCAAGGAAGGCCTGTTGATCTCCTTAGGTACCCCACCCCTACTCCAGCCACAGCCCAAGCCACAGGGAGACAAGTCAGAGAGACAGGAACGCCAACTGTGGCTTCTCCCAGTACAATGCCAGCTCCTGGCTGGTCACATGGTCTTATTTCCTCTCAGATCAGCCAAGCCATGGCTCTTCTCTCGCGGAGATGGCTCTGCTAACACCACCACCCCTTCTCCTGGGCTCCATCCTCCACATGCCTCTCTCACACTGAGCTCAGCACCCTTAGACCCAAACTCAGAGCACCCAGGAGCTGTTTCCTGCCAGCTCCCTGAGATCCAGCCAGTCCATAGTACATGGACTGTCACTCTGCCACCTGAGTCAGGGGAAGAGTCCAAGGTCAGGGTCTAGTCCTAGATACTGCAATTCAGGACAAAGGTTCCATCTAAGCTCCATTATCAACATGTTGCATGCCCTGAGGATCTTCCTCTTGGAACGAGAAGTGGCTTCTCTCTGGCAGGAGCACCCCAAGTTCCTGCTCTTTCCCCAGAGGTTGGGCAGGTGACACCAATGAGTGAGGCAGGTGGTGCCTATTATGGACCCATTTTGTTTGCATAATAAACATCTTACCTAATAATAGAGAAACATGTAAATTGACCATACCTCTGCTATGCCCACAGCCAATCAGAGTGAGTATGCAAATTAACCCAACAAAGATGGAGGTTAATTTGCATACATACCTGGGTCCCGGGACCCTCCTTGGTACCCAGGTCACTCCCAGCCAGCTATTGGAGGGGCGGGAGGGGGTAGGGGAAGGGCCTGAGCCTGTGATTGGAGGGGTGGGGGGTCCCTCTTCCCAAGTCTAAAGCCTGGGGCAGAGGCTTTAGGCTTGGGCAGGGGCTGAGCCTGGGATTGGAGGGAAGAGGAAAAAAATCAATGGAAACATAACCTCAGGTGAGGATAAAAAGAAAAAGAAAGAAAGAAATGTCATATCCTATGAAAGATACATCTTAAAAATGCCTAAAGAAAGTGGTCATTTTTTCATGACTAGAGTCCGTGTTGATGAAAATACCTTGGCAGCTGCAGCAGCGGGGTGATGGGGCTGGTGCCTTCCCCTGATCAGCCGGTCACCTCCCGCAAAGGGAGGCCAGACTATGGCTTAGGTCCACTCCCAATGGGAAGCGGGCCTAAACCATCAGTAGGACATCCCCCAAGGGCTGCCAGTATGTGAGAGGGGGCAGGCTGGGCTGAGGGACCCCTCCCCACTGCACAAATTTTGTGCACTGGGCCCCTAATGTAGGCATATTCTTCATCTCCACAAGGAAAGATGCTCACATTCATTTTCCTTAAAGCATGAGGCACCAAGAAATAAAAACAAACAAAACCATAAGGTACCCATACCAAGACAAGCAAAACCATAAAGCTCTTTTTTCTAGAGATGTTGGCACAGAGAAACAAAGATGGAATCCCAGACTACACAGACACGGGCCAGCCAGGCTGCAGGGTCATGTATACCAAGACGCCTGGGGAATGGAGGTGGAGGGTGGGGTGACAGGCCAGTACCAAGGGGACCAGAGCCCCCAGCAAGGTCCAGTGAAGGGGGACCCCAGGTCTCCTCTTCCCTCCAGTCTAATGGAGAGGATTGGCTTCAAGACAAGCAGGGTGTCAGGGAGCAGAAGTGGGTGGTGGCTGCTGGTTTTACTGGTTCTCATTGCCTTGGGGTGTCCGGAAAGGAGACAAAATCCATGCAGGGGAAGGAATCAAAGTGGAGACGCAGGCCATGTTCCAAAGAAGTGACCTCCGGGGTCTCACCTCCCAGTGTAGAGGCCTCCCCTCCAGATCCACCTGTGGAAGTCTAACCCCGTACCTCATGCCGTGACCTCATTTGGGAACAGGGTCATTGCAGAGGAAATGAGTTAAGGTGAGGTCTTGAGGGTGGGCCCTAATCCAATGTGACTGGCGTCTGTATGAAAAGGGGAAATTTGGACACAGACGCACAAAGAAGGCATGTGGAGGTGAAGGGAGAGGTCGGGCGATGCAGCTACAAGCCAAGAAACGCCAAGGATTTCTTGCAGAGCAGGGGGTTGAGGGGCGCCTGGGGCAGGCTCGGAGGCCTGGAAGAGCTCCTGTTTGCAGCCCAGAGGAACCAACCCTGTTCACACCTTCATCTCAGACATCTCGCCTCAGACAGTGACGCACATTTCTGATGCCTAAGCTACCCCGTTTGGGGCTCTTTGTTATGGCAGCCCCACAAATGAACCCAGGCCTGACCCAGTCTCCCTGGGAACTGAGACAGGTCCGCAGAGGGAGAGGAATTCAGCCAAGGGAGGCGCTCAGGGAGACGTGGAGACCAGATACCCTCTCCTCGGATGCTGAGGGGTGTCAGAAACTGGGGCCTGCTCATCAGCACGGCCATCCTGCCAGGCCACAGTGGCCGCCCACACGGACAGCTCCTGAAGGGGACCACCCAGGACCCCACTCCCCAGCCCACTGTCTCCTGCCCTGGAGCCAAGGTGGCCTTGTTCCCCTTCTGCAGGGCCTGAGAAGTCCCTCCCATTTTCCCCATGTATGTGGGAGGCAGGCTAAACGGGGGGGGGGGGGGTCAGGCAAACCATAGCCTTCTTTAGCCTCTCGGCCTACTTCGTACCCCCTGGCCCCAGCCATGTGGCTCCTGGGACAGAAGTGCCATCTCCCCCGTGAGTGTCATTACCACCCTGGCATCTCACCGATATCAACACAATTCTCCCCGCAAGACCTGCAGGAGGTGTTCCACAGGTGGGGAAACTGAGGCACAGGGGACCAAGTCACTAAATCAAGGGCTCTCCGATGATTGCTGGGAGAGCCAGACAGGAAGCGCCCTCCAGTGCTGTCCCCGCTGAGACTTCCTGCGCCCTCCACCGCCCCCTCTGGAGGACCACCGGGTGCTCCAAGCCCGGGCCTGGACTCTGTCTCAGACCCCAGCCCTCCTCCGGTGCCCACACCCTGTGTCCCCAGAGAGGGTTTGCTCGGAGGGTACATGAGGGGGAGAGAAAAGAGAAGAACAACAGAGAGCCTGCCCTCTGCAAGGCAAACAAACAAGCGGACCACAGAGGCGGTGAAAGGAGGCAGTGTGCTGGGGGGCGGGGGGCTGTGGGGGGCGGGGGAGCCAGCATAAAGGAATGTTGTTTGGGAAAGCCAGGGCTGGGCACCGAGGGATGGACAGATGGCCTTTTATGCCGAAGCCTGGGTTTGGCCTGAAAACCCCTTTTCTGAAATGAGATGGTGCCCCAGGCCCCGTGTCCAGCTGCCCGCAGCTCATGGTGGCCCAGAGGAAAGGTGGGGACTCTGGGTGTCCCGGACGTCTGGGTAGCAAAGGACCTGGGCAGAAGGGAAGGAGCAGGAAGAGGACGGTTCTGGAGCCACAGCTGCTCCTAGAATCTTCCCTGGCCAGAAGCCTGTGTGTGAAGCCCACCTCTGAGGCCCCACGGAGCAGACTCCTCAAAGCTGGCTGTTTTCAGCAGCCAGAAATTTGGGGTTAAATGAAGACAGCAGGAGGGGCTTGCATCTGTTTCCAATAAGCCCTCTGTCTGAGGAGGTCCAAATCAGAAGCCAGGTCCAGCAGGTCCTGTGGCCTATCCCAGTGGTCGGCAAACTGCGGCTCGCGAGCCACATGTGGCTCTTTGGCCCCTTGAGTGTGGCTCTTCCACAAAATACCACGTGCGGGCACGCACGTACAGTGCGATTGAAACTTCGTGGCCCATGCACAGAAGTCGGTTTTCGGCTCTCAAAAGAAATTTCAATCGTTGTCCTGTTGATATTTGGCTCTGTTGACTAATGAGTTTGCTGACCACTGGCCTATCCTATCCTTAAAACACTTTAAATAAACCCTATGGGCAAAAACAAAACAAAAGACAAAAACCATTCGAAGCAACTGACAAGCCAGAGTCCCCAGAGCACAGCCAGTCCTCGCCTGCCCACCTTCGCTGCAAGGCGGCTAGCTCTGTCAGCCACCACCCCAGTACTCACAGGAGGAAGAAGAAAGGCAAAGAGAAAATGGGTAGCACACTTGTGCCCAAAGCGTGACCAACTTCTCCCACTCAGGAGATGCGGGAGCAGGACAGGGCCAATCAGTCCCAGCCTCCTGGGGCCCTGACTCGGTTTGCCTTGGAACTGACATTGCTTCGACTCATGAAATGAGTCCCCCTGGTTGACATCACCATCAACCTTGTCACCGGAAGTAGAAACCAGCAGAGGTGGGAGATCCCGGACATCAGGAAAAGGGAGCGGCAGATTGAAAATACTACATTATTACTCAAAACTCGCCAGTGCGCCCACACGGCGATTCTCTCAGATCCTGCCATGGACTGGCCATCTGCATCCACACAGACCCTTTCCTCTCCACCCTCTAACCTCACAGGAGGGCACCATCTCCAGGAGACCATCAAGGGCCAAGGGGATACATGGTTTTTCTCCAATGAATGCCTGACTCTGGGATTTGGAGCAGCCTGAGGGGTCAATCCCATCTGGGAGCCCTGGGCTGGGGCGTGACCTGGGCTTGGTCTGGTGGACCAGGGGAGCTCTCTGGGGCTCAACTCCTGGGTCCTGCCTTACAGCCCCACCTGGCAGTACAGTAGTAGGAGGGGTGGGACTAGAGTTTCAATTCTGATGAGCAGCACCCACAGCATGCAGGAAACGAGTTCCTCAGGACTGATCTTTTTGTAGAGTGGAGGGGGCATTTCTAGATGGTGGTCTCTCAGGACTTAGACCTCAAGGCACCATCGGAGGCTTATGGAATGAGCTATCGACAGGAAAATACACTTACACCACCTAAAACAGACGGTCTCTTCTCTGACCCAACCTTCATAATAAGACAAATTTCAGATCAATCATGTAACACTCCGATTTGGAAGAATTACCCTCAAAATACTGCATTTTGCTGTTCTTTAAAGGAAAAAACAAGACCATTGATTTACTAATGACCTCATATGTCACTATTCCAGAAACAATACTCCTAAATTTTCCTTTTATACTCTAATAACTTAAAAAAGAAAAATAATTGTTCTCACTATTGTTTACAAACTGGCAAATGACTATAAAGTCAAAAACAATATAAGTCATTGGACAATAATAACAAAAACAATAACAATAAAGAGAACCTGTCCTACACCTACTAATTCTTTGTACTTATTCAGAAATATGGATTCAATTAATGCCCCTCCCCCTACAAGACATGGAATTCTCTCCCATGAATAGTTGAAGGTGGAGCCCTGGCAGGGTGGCTCAGTTGGCTGGAGTGTCATCTGAACAAAATGTGGCAGGATTGATACCCAGCCAGGGCACATACTTAGGTTGTGGGTTCAATCCCCAATCGAGGCATGTACGGGAGGCAACTGATCAAGGTTTCTCTCTCACATTGATGTTTCTCTCTCCCTCCCTCCCTCCCTCCCTCCCTCCTTCCTCCCTCTCTCTCTCTCTTTCTCTCTCTCTCTCTCTCTCTCTCTCTCTCTCTCTCTCTCTCTCTCTCTGTCTCTAACCTTCTCTATCAAAGCAATAAAGATTTAAAAATCACCAGGTGAGGATTGAAAAAGAAATAGTTGGGGATGCCAAGACCGGTTTGGCTCAGTGGATAGAGCGTCGGACTGCGGACTGAAGGGTCCCAGGTTCGATTCCGGCAAGGGCATGTACCTTGACTGTGGGCACATCCCCAGTAGGGGGCGTGCAAGAGGCAGCTGATGAATGTTTCTCTCTCATCGATGTTTCTGACTTTCTATCCCTCTCCCTTCTGCTCTGTAAAAAAATCAATAAAATATATTTAAAAAAAGAAAAGAAATAGTTGGGGACGTTTCTGCTCATAGTGGTTGACTGGCTGGTCTCAGTAGCATGGTTAGTTCTAGAAGACAAGATGGCTGGACTCTAAGCCTGTGCCTTTCCCCCCCACTCTTATTTAACCTGACAAACTTCCAAATCCATTGCACATTGCTTAAGTTTACACAGTTATCCCTAAAACTGGTGTCTCCTGTGACATTTTGCCAAGAGCGGGGGTTGGGAATGTCCGGCCTGTGGACCATATAAGGCCCATTTGGTCTGGCCCTGCCAAGGCAACCTCAGGCGGGACTTAAACTTCAGTAAGTCTAGGAGCTTTTTTTCATAGCAACATAAATTTATGGTAAGTGAATTATATTAAGCGGATGATGTTATAAATATCCCAAAGGTCCTCGGCAGAACAAAGGTGCCCCACCCCTGGCCTATCTGCATGTTTGATCCTCACTAACCCCCATGTTTACACTTGTCACTATAATAAGCATCCGCTCCAGGGATGC
Source organism: Antrozous pallidus (assembly GCA_027563665.1). Taxonomy (NCBI): domain Eukaryota; kingdom Metazoa; phylum Chordata; class Mammalia; order Chiroptera; family Vespertilionidae; genus Antrozous; species Antrozous pallidus. The sequence goes on along the minus strand of CM050525.1, from coordinate 40,549,929 downwards.
TGTCCTTGAACAAACCCAGGGAAAGTGTCCTTCTGGATGGCCAGAGCCTCCCTGCCATGGCCACAGGTCAGGGCCATCACTGAGCACACAATCTGGTGCGGTCGAGCAGAGAGGAAAAGAAGGAGCCATTGTGAATGACGTGAATGACCCAGAGACACCAACCTCCGGGACCAGAGCCACCTCGTGAGGATGCCATTACCCCAGAGAGAAATGCTTTGTGACTCTGGGCCACAGCTCTAGGCCATCACTGTGCAACAGAACTCTCTGCCATGATGAGGATGTTCTTATCTGTGCTGCCCAATAGAGTAGTCACTTGCCACTTGTGTCTACCAAGCACTCAGAATGTGGCTAGTATGACCAAGGAACTGAACTTTACTTTATGTAACCTTAATTGAATTTAAACAGCTGCATGTTTCTAGTTATCTGAATAGAGAGAGGCTATCATATTGGGAAGCATAGCTCTGGACTCATATATTCAAACACCATTTGAAATCTCTACCTAGGTGTTTCCTTGTATCTCAAACCCAATGTGATCGCAGCGAACTCTGCTCCATTCCAAACCTGGGCTCCCAACCCAGTATTCATCATGTCCTTCAATCAGGTTGCTCAGGTCAAAACCCCGGCATCCCAGTCAATATCTCCTTTCCTTACTCATGACATTTAATCCATCGGCAAGTTGGTTCTACCTCCAAGACATTTCCAACTTCAATCCACTTCCTTCCATCCTTCTGGCCACACACCCAGGCTACCTCCTACCTAGACAGAGTAATGGCCTCTTAGATCTCTTCCTGCTTCCATCCTTAACCCTCTTCAATGTACCCTCCACATGGCAGCCAGATAAACTAAAAATGAAGATTAACTTTGCCAGCCTTCCACTTAAAATCCTCCAACCCATCCTCAGAATAAAATCCACCCCCCCCCCCCCCCGCAATAACCCACGAGCCCTCGTGAGGCAGGGCTCCAGCTTACCGCCACACTTCGTCCCCACCATGCTCCCTGAACTCACACCCCTCCGGTAATACCGGAGCCTCCTCTGGGATTCCGGCTCCCTCTCACTGGAATGTTTTTTACCCAGTTCTTATGATAGTTCTTTTTCATCCATTAGATTAAGCTACTCTGTCACAGCCCCCTGTTCTAATATAGCTATGATCTATTCTGTTACATATAATATATGTACACAGACTACATATATGTATATATGCCACCTGCAGGTGTCCCTTCTGTCTCCCTCCCTCCGCTGACAGGTGTGCCCCATGAGGGCAGTGACCAATTGTCACTTTATCCCCAGCACCAACAGCAGTTTGGGCACGAAGAGGCATCCGTTATGTTTGCGGCTAAATAGAGAGGAACAGTGGGGAGAAGGTGGCAGCCCTGCACGCCCCTGGCACCACTTGGGTCTCTGCCAATCTCATCGTTGGACACTGTCTGTCCCTGACCAGGGTGAGTGTCCCCAGGCCTCCACTTATCCAGGTGAGGAGGGAATGAGGGCAGCAGGTCAATGCAGACTCCGCCTGCCCAGGCTGGTGGACGGAGCAACTCTGAGGAACTGAATGTCACCACTGTGTCCAAGAGGGTCTGAGCACATGGATGCTCTGAAAACATCCATCCTCGCCACCTAGCAGGAGCTAGGGCAGAAGGACACTGTAATTATCCTGTTTCAGTTTTAAGCTCCATGTTCTGTCTTATAGATTTCACTGTAACCACACAAAACGCTGCAGAAGGAAACCAAGACTGGGAGAGGTTAAATGGCTCACGCAAGGTCACACAGCCAAGGAGACAGAGCTAGACCCAGAGCACTGTCTCGGCTGCAGACACCAGGCTCCTGCTCTTGCAGGTGTGGGGGAGGGGAGACAGGGGGGCTCCCTGTTCAGTGCCTATGGCACCCCTGCTCTGCCCCTGAGCCCCACAATGGGACTCTGATCTTTAGAAATCCGAGAGACCCGATCACTGAGCCACTTTTGGGGTCTCCAGCTTTCCATCTCAGTGTCCCTCTGCCCTTAGCTTCTAGAACAATGGATTGTAAACTCTTTGTGCTGCTGAGTCCTGGGGTCTTACTTCCAGAGATTCTGATCTTATCAGTTTGGGGAGGTTCCCAAGAATCTATTTAGACACATATAATATATAAATCCTTATTCTAATTCATTCTTCAATTTAGTTACATGTGTTTTTTCCCACTCAAGTGAAACATCAAACGTTCCACACCGTCTTCAATATTGGAATCTATGCGGCTATTAGAATCATTTCTGTGAAACTTAACACAGCTCTCCAGGGCACCTTTGTGAAGCTGAAGGCAGCGACTGAAGTGCTGCATCTCTAAGCCAAGGATTGCTGGCCCTGTTAAAGGAACAGATCCCCCCTCAGAGCCTCCAGAAGCAACCAATCCTACTGTCAGCTTGAGTCCAGACTTCCAGACTCTAGACCTGTGAGAGAACAGAGTTCTGTTGCTTTAAGCCACCCGGTTCCTGGTACTTGGTTACAGCTGCTCTAGGAAACAAATCAGTATCACAGGAAATGTGATTCCTGTTGCACACACCCATTCAGTGTGATGGCTTTGCTTTCCTTTCCTTGTGCACTCCTCCTTTGAGAACATATCTGTGAGTGATGTGTCCACAGTGTAACAACTTGGTATTCCCACATTTTATTATGAAAAAGTTTAAACATACAGTCAAGCTAAAGAAGCTCGCCTTGAATACCTATATCCCCAACATTCACATTACATTCACATTCTCCTACTTTTTAAAAGAAATCTTTAAAGATTTGTGATTACCAACATCTAACTCTAGTAGTCATGAGGTCACATCCTTAGGAGTGATTACTAATATGTATTAAATGTGTTTTCATTTTAAAAAATGGGTATAATTTTCATATCATAAAAATTACAGTCTTCATGGGTGGAGGGGGTTTGGGAGTGGATCTGGGCATCGAGGGGATAATGGTGATGAGGGAGAAAATTACTAGTCTTAAGCGTATATAGTTTGGTAAGTTTGACAATTATATTATATGCTTCCTGATAGCCAATGTCCAAATCAAGATGTAGAACATTTTCATCATGCCAGCAAGTCTCAAGAATCTGTTTTAATAAGCTGCTCATGCAATTATGATGAAAGGAAGCTGAGGGGATAAGTGTGCAGCTCCCTGGGCCAGAGGAACAAGAAGTTTGAGATTTGCAGGGCTTTGCAAGAGAGGTGGCAGGTTCCCTGTCAGCAAACACGGCTGCTTCCCTGCTCTCTCAGCCTCCGGCTGTTCACACACACACAGAGAACTTGACCTGGAGGCCCCTCCTCCAACCACAGGCTGTGGAGAAAGTGCAGGAAAGGCACACAGGACCCGCTGCATGCTGAGTGCCAGCAGCAAGGCTGCCTCCAAAGGCTCCCTCCTCACCCCTCCCCATTCCTGCATTCCCTGCTGAAATCCCTACCATTCCATGACCGCTTGGACACCCACTTCGGGCCCTGGCAGGAGCTTGCTGACTGGGGCCTGTCGCCTGCGTGGGCTTCCCTGAGCTGCTTCCCCCCTGTTCTAGCCACAGCACCACAGGGTCATGGCATGCGGGCAGCCTCAGGCCTGAAAGTCACTCTGTGTTTCCCCAAGGCCAGTAACATCGCCCAGAAATGACATTCAGCTCCTGTCGTGCCCTTTACTTTCTCTCATGGAGCAGATGGGAGCAGAACCCTGGCTGGAGTGGAACAGGAGAAAAACCCAATGGCCTAATAATAATGATAATAATAAAAAGAGTATTTCATTGGGAAAGAATAAAGTCCAGAAATAGACCAAAATATATCTGAACGACTGATGTGTGAGAAAGTGTTTTGGGGTGTGTGTGTTTTTTAAATCTCTCAATTTATTGAGAGAGCAGGGAAAAATAGAATATTTCATAAGTCTACTGAGATAACCAGTTGGTCATTTGGAAAAATATAAATGTAAAATAATATCTATTTTGTTCCACATACCAAAAGAAAAAATCATAGATAGGCAAAACATTTACGCAAAAACAAACAATAAAACGTTAAGCATAAAACTATTAGTATACTAAAACATTTTGTTTTTAATGTATAAAATTCTTAAAATAGAGGTGATCTTTCTAAGAATAAAACTTGGTATATTTTTCCACATGAAAAATTTAAAGGTTTAAGTGGAGGAAAAACATTAAAGAAGTCAAAAGATAAATGAAAACTGGAGGACAGATAGTGATACATATGATGGAAAAAAAGGATATAAAAACATCCTTTATATTTAAAGATTATAAATCAAGAAGCAAAAGACCCCCATGGTTTAATCTCATGCCTAAGATTCATCCTTCATGGGTATACAATGGAGACTCACAATCCAGGATCTCCCAAAGCTACTGTTTTCTCATCTATTAAATGAGAGAACTGACATCTACCCCACCTACTTTAAGGGTTCAAAATAGAAATATATGAGGAAATACTTGTAAAATGTTAATGGCTATACAAACTTAGGTGTATTACTACTAGTTGTCTGAGGCTTATTGCTATCCAAGTGTTCTGGGATCTGAGTTCCATAAGATTTGAGTTGCAAAGGACAGCAAAAATCACCTTCACATGCCACTGTTCATTCCTACTCAAATAAGTCTCCTCGGCCTACCTAGGCCTGTAGTCGGCAAGCTCATTAGTCAACAGAGCAGCAAACTGTGGCTCGTGAGCCTCATGTGGCTTGCGAGCTGCAGTTTGCCGCCCACTGACCTAGGCAAAGTGATGGTTGGGGCTGCTATCAATGCAACAAAATGCAAACGGACTGTAAAGTAAAATTGAAAATTAATGCAAAAATTCAGAAAATTTTATGAAGTTAGTGAGAGTGATAGAAAACTGTTTTACTCACAACTCCATTGCCAAATAAGGATCTGGCAAAGTTAAAATGGAAATACAGGCAATAACAAGGAAAGCCTTCAAAAGACAATGACCTGTTTATCAAAAAATCAAGAGAGACCATTAGCCCTTAATTACTCTTCTCTTAAAAAAAATATTTTTATTGATTTCAGAAAAGGAGAGAGAGAAATAGAAACATCAATAATGAGAATCATTGATCAGCTGCCTCCTGCACGCCCCCTATTGGGGATTGAGCCTGTAACCAGGGCATGTGCCCTGACCAGGAATTAAACTGTGACCTCCTGGTTTATAGGTAGACACTCAACCACTGAGCTATGCCGGCTGGATTACTCTTGCTAATCTTTATGATCAGGTTATGAATAGCCAATGAGAAGTTGAGAATGTCACATTATGCTTTATACAATTTTATCAGAAAAGCTACACATATACACAAAACACTACTTGATTATTTGCTCAACTTATGAATTGGCATGCAATTGCAATCTGAATTTTGCTGCCACCATAAAATAAACAAAAAAAGTTTTTGTTTCCTTTTTAAAGATAATCAATGTTCTTCTTCCGACCCCCTGCCCCATTTTCTATAACATTTTGGTCTTTATTTAAAGCAGATTCACTTTGCGTGAGCTGGGCTCTGTCTGGAGAAGAAACCTGGGTCACCCGAGATATGTGATCAGTACCGGGACCCCACCAGCAGGCGAGGGAACCCCAAGGCAGGTGCTGGATGTGGAGGCCACGGGGACATAGACTACAAAGGAGACAGGACTGAACCTCACATCACCCTGTTTGGCCCCGGAGGATGGCTGGTTAGCCAGAGACGGGTAGGATTCCTTAGGGAAGGAGCAACCTAAGACAGGCACAGTCGCAGAGGGGCCAACAGGAGAGAACTAAAAGGTCAATAGAGCTGGGGCACAGACCCTCATCCACAAACCTTGCTGGGGCACAGACCCTCATCCACAAACCTTGAATTCTCACCCCTCCTGAGGGAGGTCTCCTACCCCCACGGCTGCTACGCCTCCCACGCACAACTCACACCAGGACCCAGGTGGCAGACAGAGACTCGGCCAGCAATAGCTGCCCTATATCTAAATTCAATTTATTACCAGGAATGCTGAGGACCTACTCAAAAATGCAAATATTCCTTTCCACAAGTATTTACAGGGTAAACTAAGATTTCTGCTTGAGTATTAAAATTGACAGTAAAATAGTAATCAAGTTTTCAGATTAATTTAAATTGGCCAAGTGAAATAAGTGAATACTCAAGAAAATCTAAGTGTACTGGACAAAAAGCTTTTCCTAAAACATTAACTAAAATATCTATTAGTAGTTCATCTCACTGCAAAATTGCCTAACATCCAAAGAACCTAAAGCAGTAATATTTGTGTGCAAAAATTAAAATGTAAAATTACCAAGACTGCAAGATAAAATTTCCAAAAGCCCCCATTAACCAAAAAGGGGGGGGGCAGTGGGGTAATATCATGTAAGGAAAAATATCCTATAAGTAAAACACATGTAGAAAATTCTTACTCCAGAAAAGTAAATTTCATTTGTAAAACCAACTGCAGGATACCCATGAAAAAACACACATGGTGTCAAAATAAGCCAAAGGAAAATCATTTAGGCAAAAATAAAAAGAACCCCAAGTCTATTTTGCAGAGAGGATACCTTTGTTAACTTTGGGTCAGAATGTGTTTGTGTGTTTTCAGAGAACAACTCCAAGACCATGTGGGTTCCTGCGACAGTGAGGAACTGACGGGTCTGTTCCATCCACGAGGATGGTCCAGAGATGGGGGATGCTGACGACACCTTGCCATGCTAGCAGTTGGCAGCTGTGCGTGGCTGCAGGCGGCCCAGGACCAAACCAGAGAGGATGGATCTTGCATTGCCATGATGTGTCCAACATCTGGATGACATGTACACATGAAGAACTATTTGACATTAAAATTGGGACTCAGAACAGTTGGACATTGAAACTGACACTCAAACATTTTTTTATTTTTATTTTTTGCTCTTATACGTTTGTTTCTAGTATGCAGAGGCAAGATATTTTTGAAGAAAAGAAGCAGGGGGGAGTGACTGATATAGAGGCAGGGTGGCCTTGAACAGGCCGTCAAGCTACAGGGGGAAGGCTGGGGTGGATGGGAAGCGGATGCTGGGGGAGATCAACCGAAGGACTTGTATGCATGCATATGAGCATAACCAATGAAAGAAAGACACTGGGGCGGGTAGGGGGGCAGATGGGGACATGTGCTGGGGGGTAAGGGAGGCTGGGGGGAGGAAATTGGGGGGGAAGGAAAACATATGTACTACTATTAAATATAAGTTATATTGTAAAAAATAAAAAAATAAAAAAAAGAAACCTGAAATACTGGTTGAAAAGAAAAAAAAATAAAGCAGATTCACTTTAAGTGACCTTTTATCTTGAGAGTCAAGGACTTTACTAGTTAGATTCAAGGAACAACTGAATATTTTATGGCACGCTGTCTCCAACCTGCACAAGTCATTACGTGCGGCACTCCAAAGAGTCTTACCTGGAGCAAGAGAAAGCAACCACTAAATCAAGTTGGTTTGGCCTTTTCCTTGGTTTACAGTGATGGATACAGGATCATGGAAGCTGTAGTTAATCAGTCCATTCCTCTGTGTGGCAGCCAGTCTCAAATTTGGGCCTTGAATTGACTTTAAAATTTTAGGTCTTCCTTTAATCTTTGTGAATAAATGATGCCCATTTCACAGACTTTCATTATTACATAAAACTATTTATTAGTGACTAAGCAGATTATTATGGACTATTAACATTTGGAATTTATAAAACTAAAGCTAGCTATTCTTAGAGATCCCTACATTCTCTGGTTCCATTTTCCAATGGGAAATCTGAGCATCCTATCTAATAAAAGAGTAATATGCAAATTGACTGTACCTCCGATCAAGCCATGCCCATAGCCACGCCCACCAGGCAATCAGGAGCAAATTACGCAAATAAACCCCAACCAAGATGGCTGCCGCCACTGAAAGCAGGAGGGAGGCTTGAGTTTTCCCAGCATCAGAGAAAGCCAAGCTTTCTGCCTGCCATTGCCAGCCTAGGCCTCCACTCAATGCTACAAAGTTTCAATTATAAAAGATACATAATCCGAACAGAATTGGTGGCAGCCACGGAGCTGGAGGGAGCGGAGGCTAGGGTTGCCCGGGCAATGGAGGAAGCCAAGTTTCTGCAGCCCTGGCCAGCCTAGGCATCCACTCTAGGCTACAAAGTTTCAATTATTGAAGGTAAATGTCCCAACAGAAATGGCTACCACCATGGAGTGAGCAGTAGACTTGGCTCTGCTCCAGGCTACAAAGTTTCAATTGTATAACATAAATTAATCCCAGACCCCAGGCCTCCACTTGGGTCGCTGGGGTGTGTGGCTGGCCTGCAAACCATCACAGGCCCATCTCCCAGGCCACCCCATGCCCCAAGGGAACCCTCACCCTGATCTGGGACACTCTTCAGGGCAAACCAGCCGGCCCCCACCCACACACCAGGCTTCTATCCTATCTAACAAAAGAGTAATTTGCAGATTGACCATCACTCCAACACACAAGAGGGCTTCCCCCATGTGGTCAAAGACCCTGCCCCCATGTGGACACAAGATGGCCAGCAGGGGAGGGCCATTGGGAGGTTCCAGGCCTGCAAGGGAAGGCAGTTGTCGGTGATCAGGCCAGCAGGGGAGGGCAGTTAGAAGGGACCAGGCCTGCAAGGGAGGACAGTTGGGGTCAATCAAGCCTGCAGGGGAGAGCAGTTAGGGGTGACCAGACCGGCAGAGGAGGGAAGTTGGAGGCAAACAGGCTAGCAGGGGAGCTGTTAGACATCAATTAGGCTAGCAGGGTAGTGGTTAGGGAGTGATCAGGCTGGCAGGCAGAAGTGGTTAGGGGCAGTCAGGGAGGCAGGCAGGTGAGCAGTTCGGAGCCAGCAGTCCTGGATTGTGAGAGGGATCCCAGATTGGAGAGGGTGCAGGCTGGGCTGAGGGACAGCCCCTGGCCCTCATGCACGAATTTCGTGCACCAGGCTTCTAGTCATGCAATAATAGGCAATGTATACATGTTAAACATTAATAAAACAATTTTTCCATTTTAAAATAAGGTTCTACTCTCCACAGAAAAATGTAGAGAACTAGAATTCTACTCCTTTTAAATTCTATTCCTTTTCAAGGAGAAATTACGACTAATTCACTTAGGCAATTATCAGTCAAGCTTGTATAGATTGTGTGATTCACTCTAAGTGTGTAGTCACACGGATTTGCATCAACAAAATTTCTGGCTATTAATTTTCCTATAACAGAACTTTAAGAGATTCTGTATGCATTGGAGTGAAGATATATTAAAATGAATCCCCCAGATTTGCTTATCTGGAACTGCTGCTTAAAGACCTGGCAATATACTATCAGGGTAAGAAAACAAAGTATTTGGATAATTATGTTTTAGGGAAATGCTTTATGACAAAAAATCCCAAATCTAAGGTTTCTACTTTATATGCTAAACTTTATAAGTATTGCTAGCATCAAGTTTGTTGTTCTCTAATTTTATTTTTCTGGACCAAGCTCTTTTTCCATTGGTGAGCAAGAGCAGATGGGGAGAATGGACATTAGAAGCCCTCTACCAGCCTTAGTCAGTTTGGCTTGGTGGATAGAGCATTGGCCTGTGAAGCAAGAGGGTTCTGGGTTCGATTCCAGTCAAGGGCACATGCCTGGGTTATGGGCTCGGTCCAACACGCAGGAGGCAGCCAATCGATGATACTCTTCCTTCCTCTCTGAAATCCATAAAAATATATATTTTTTAAAAAGAAGCCTTCTGCCCATCTTAGATGAGAGGCAATTGGAGAAGGTTGGTCTGTTCTAAGACTACATGCCGTAGAGAGATTCGCATGAAAAGACACAGGAAAGAGTAAAAAGAGCAGGAAGCCAGGCAACCCGGGTCCTGCCTGTTCATCCAGCCACGGACAGCCACAAGGGGACTGGTCACAGCTCTGAGAGCAATGAGGGCTCTCGATTGGTATTTTCTTTGGTTAACTTCACTTCTACCCTGTCCATGGGCAGGAGTAAACTGCAGCAGCCTGGTGTGGAAGATGTTTTGCCAACTCTCACTCTGACGGCAAATAACTGAGGGCAAAGGCAGAAATGAGTAGTAACTCGATTGATGGCCTCCCATCCTCTTCATCAACTCCCAACCCTTTTTACGAAGAAGGAACTAGATTTTTCTTTTTACATTTTACTTCTTGAAGTATCTTGTGTGTGCTAATATTACTACTTTCCTTTTCAGTTATGCACACATCTTAAACACTTATTAGTTCCTGTTGGCATCCACCTGTGTGCTAGTGTGTCCTAGAGAAACCCAGATGAATCAGACAATTCTAGTCTTTCAATAATTTATGTTAGTAGAGAAGGTAAGACACGTGGTGAAAATACAATAAATGAGGAAGAACTTTATGAATGCTATAATTGTAGGTACAGGTAAAGTGCTATGAGAATTTGGGAGGAGAAAAACCAGTTCTAGATGAAGAGGTAAGGCAAGGATCTGTGGAAGAAATAGCATCTGAACTCAACTTAAAGGATGTGGCAATGGGGAGCCATTGAAGACTTAGGATTACTGTGGCAACATAACTAAGTTCTCTAGAAAACTTCACAGGCAACGGGGTGCAGGAGGCATTGGCAGGAAGAGATTGCTGCCATAATGAGCATAAGGCGCTCTGGCCAGAGAAGGGTAGGAATGGAGAGATGTCCTGGAGGGAAGACTAAGAAGGCTCACGAAGGTCAGCATGTGGTCTGTCCAATCCATGGGCTCTGTTGTTTCCAGTTATCCCCATTCCCCCCTTCTATAGCCTGTGAATTATCTAGGACAGAACAGGCAATGGAGACTGCTTCTGCCAAGAGTAAAGAAAACATAGAATCTCCCATAGCATCAAGTGAAAGAAGCTATACAGCAGGGCATACACCACGTGCTTCCATCTTAGCTTTGTGCACTTTTCTTAAAAATGAAGAGCAAGAGAAAGTAGTGATGGAGACTGAGGAGCAATGAGCAGGAGTATAGGCCGTGAGGTGGGTGGAATGATGCACCCCTCCCAAGTCTGTGTCTCAGTCTCTGGAACCTGATAATATGTTGCCTTTTACACAGATAGCAAAAGAGGCTTTGCAGGCGCGTTTAAATTAAGGACCTTGAGTTGGAGAGATTATCCTGGATTATCTGGGTAGGCTTAGTGTACCCACAAAAGTCCTTAAAACTGAAAGATGGAGGCAGGACAGTCAGAGTCGGAGAGCAGAGGTCTGAGTGATGTGATTGCTGGCTGGGGCCATGAGCCAAGGAAAATGGGCAGCCTCTCAAAGCTAGAAAAGGCAAGAACACAGATTCTTCTCTAGAGTCTCCAGAGGAAGGTTGCCCTGCCAATTCATTTTTGGCTTCTGACCTCCAGAACTGTAAGACAATACATTTGGGTTAAGTCATTGAGTTTGTGGTAATTTGTTAGAGCAGCGATAGAAAACCAGTGCCGGCGCAAAACCAAAAGGGTGTGGTGTCCAGGAGCCAAGTGAGGCAAGTGTATCAAGGAGTGATCACCACGCCAAGAGCTGCTGCCAGGCCAGGTGACTTAGGGTGAGAACTGATGACCGGGTTCAGAGAGGTGCAGGTCCTAACCATCCTGCCCAGGGCGCTTTCAGCACCAGAGTAGGTTTCAGAGGAACAGGGTGCTTGTCACCATTTGTCTAAATGAGTGAAGACAGCATGTGGACCAACGGTGAGTGTGAACCTTAAGAAAAATAAGTTCAGAAAGGGAAGATGATGGATGCTGCTCAGGTATTAGTTTGGGGTTTTTCCTTGGAATATTCCCAAAGATAACAACTCTTGGGTATTTCTGAGACTCCTGTTTGTTTCTTTTTATTTCCCTCAGAGAATCCTAATTTCTGATCTTCCCTCCAATTTGGGTCTTGAAGCCCCCTTTTCACTGAATTCTGAGGTGACACCAGGCAGCACTCTGGAAGCCTGTGTTTACCTGGGTCCCTGGATGCTCTACCCGTTGGCCCGAGGCTCATTCTACTCGAGCCAGAGCTTGGAAGTCCCTGGCAGGTACCAAAGGGTGGTGACTGCTGATTGGGCAGGCAGCCTCAATTGAGAATCCCTCTTATAAGTGAAGCAAATCTCAACTTCCTTCCATTAGCAGACTTCTCACATCTTCGGTGCCCTACAGGTAGGGGCAGTTTGGCAAGTTCCCCAACCACCATTTTTTGAAAACTGAATTCTCAGCTCAGACAAGCTTTCCAAGTTGGGCTGTGCTCAAGATGTTCTGGAAGCCGGGGTGGGGTGGGGACCCTGAGTCTTCCTGCACTTAGATCCCCTCCCTTTCATCCATCCTCATTTAGTCACTCAAGCCCCGAAGCTCTGGATGGCCAGGCCAGAAAGCCTGGCAGAACCTGTGGACTTCACAGACACTTAGAGGTGTCTTAGGGCATGGCACTCAGAGACATGGTGAAGACAACAGCAGTGGTGGGGAGCTGAGGCTGGCCTCCCTCCAGGGTCTTCTCAAACAGAGGGCTTTGTCTGCAGTGTGGTCAGATGTTTGCCCAAGGGAAGATGGCTCGAGGTGTGTGTGAGATGGGGAAGTGTAAGACGCCCTTTCCCAGGCCCTATCCTCTTGGTGGTCTCTCTCATCAGAAAAATGCACAACCTGTGCCTTCTTAAACACAACTTCATCTCTTTCATTAACTTCAGGAAATGATCCACAGACATCAGGGTTAAGAAGCTCTGCTCCAGCCATAGCTGGTTTGGCTCAGTGGATTAGAGTGTCAACCTGCGGACTAAAGGGTCCCAGGTTTGATTCTGGTCAAGGGCACATGCCCGGTTGCAGGCTTGATCTCCAGTGGTGAATGTGCAAGAGGCAGCCAATCAATGATTCTCTCTTATCACTGATGTTTTCTATCTCTCTCCCTCTTCCTTCCTCTCTGAAATTAATTTTAAAAAAATGTTTTTAAGAAAGAAGCTCTGCTCTAGCCGAGACTGGTTTGGCTCAGTGGATAGAGCGTCGGACTGCAGACTGAAGGGTCCCGGGTTCGATTCTGACAAGGGCATGTACCTTGGCTGCAGGCACATCCCCAGTGGGGGGTGTGCAAGAGGCAGCTGATCGATGTCTCTCTCTCATCGATGTTTCTGACTTTCTATCCCTCTCCCTTCCACTCTGTAAAAAATCAAAAAAGAAAGAAAGAAAGAATGAATGAAAGAAAGAAGCTCTGCTCTATATTTTCCAAAGTATGATATATACTCCACTGACGGTGCCCAAGATGATTTTAGAGGGGTATGAGGACAAGCAATTCTTATTTTAATAGGTCAATATTTATTTTAAAGAGCTTGTAAAAACTGTGATTTCACTGGTGGTATTGCCTACAGTGACTAAATGGTAAGCTAAAAGGTGAGTCTAGTTACTGATAAATGTTAAACAGAATAGTTCAAGTGGTATGCCAATTCAGAAAAAAATGGAAACAGTGATTCATGGATGAATCAAATCTGGGAAACAGAACATTTGGTCTTGGGAGGTTTGAACCTAAAGTTTTTTCCTTTCCTCTTTCTTTCCTTTTTTTGAAATGCCAGTTTCAGCTCAATAAATGAACTTCGTTACCCACTAACAACGTGGTGGGTAAACACCCTACTGGCCCTTGGAAGCCAAGGTGAGACGAGGGCCTCGTTTCCCTCATAGTCATTGTTCTCTCACTTGCTCAAGGTGGGCAGCCTCGTTTTCTCAAGTCCAAGGTCAAGGCAACAGCAGACCTTGTCTCATCCCCACAGTATGCTGGCTCAAACGAGTTTGACTTGTTTTGTGTGTGTGTGTGTGCCTTAGTGTGAGTGTGAATGTGCGTGTAAGTGTGTACACAGAGGGGTGTGGCAAAGTAGGGAACAGGGGAAACCAATGGGGCAAGGCCTTCTCCCTGGAGATTTCCTAGAGCTCCAGGAGGCTTCCCCCTCCAAAGAACCCTAGAGGGGCAGCAACCAGAAATGAGCCCCAAACAACAGAGTGGGTGCATGATACTCCCCTTCCCCATCAACACCCCTCCTGGTCCTCACATTACAGGAGCTGGGCTCTCATCTCCTGGTCCAGCAGAAGAAGAGAAGGGAAGTGGAGAAGGCAAGGATGTTTCTAGAAAGACTTAGCTAGATAGAAGAACAGAAATGTCTTGTCTCCACCCGGGTCTTGAGAAGAGGGCTTCTCTCGGAAAGATTTCTCCTCAAATTACCTCTTTCCCTCAATTTAAAGACAACCCAATACTAGTTTCTAGAATAGACATCTGTAACAGACGCTGACAGCAGCTGGAGGATTGAGTGAGTTGGTCAAGTTTGGGCCACAGTTTGTGTGTTGTTAATTTTTAACTACCTTCCCACATCCTCAGGTTGGGGCAGATGTACGGATGCCTGCAACATGGTCACAGTGGGGCTCTTGAGGCAAGTGCAGGGGGGGAGGGTAGGAAACAAATTTGGTCTCAGTATTCTCTAAGTGCAACCTCTGAGGGTTGCAAAGCAAAGCAAAATCAAGTCAGCAGAGCTGGGAGGTGGAGCCGTCTAGGGCAGCTGGCCAGGACTGATGCTCATGATGGTACAGGGATGAGAAGCCACACCTAAGGTGCCTGTTTATAGATACAGTTACAATGTAGGGTGGCTCCCAGGTGCCATCACAAGCCTAGAAGCCTCTAGTCTTCTGGTTCCAACCTCTCATTTTCCGCACTCTGGTTTAGTGATATCTATGGCTAAACCTTCTGCCCCTTCAGCATGACCTGGCACTAAACATCAACTTCCAAGATTAAATTGGGCTCCCTCTGCAGAATGCCAATTCCTGGCATCGAACGTATGAAACCTCCCAATTGAAACTCCCTCTCCCCTCAGTCACAGCTTCCACAGTGGCAGCTACCATTACCTCTCACCTCGGGTTATGCAGCAGCGCCCTGCCTGGGCTCCCTCCATTTCTTCTGGCGCTGCAGCCCTGGGTGCTCTTCCAAAGATGCAAATCTGACCATGCCACAACCATGCTTGAATCCCTTCCCTGATTTCTCATTGTTCTTAGAATCAAGTTCCAAATCCTGACCACAGTCTAGGAGAATGTGGCCCCAGCTGATCTCTGGCCTCCTCCCACTTCCATCTCCTTGCCCATCAGCTTTGGTCAGATTACTTTTATTTCTGTCCCTTGACTATGCCAAGGCCTTACTCTTCAGAGCCTTCACAGTGCTGTTCCCTCTAGCTGGAATGCTTTTCCCATCACACGTCACCTCTCAGTGTAAATGTCACTTTCTCAAGAAAGCTCTCCTTGAACCTCTCCCCTCCAGTTCCATTATCAGCTAGCATCAGATAATTAAATAATCACTATGCAATTAGTACATCCCTCCCCCTCCTCATTAGCCTATGAGCACCACAAAGACTGGTATTGGTTTTACCCACTGGTGCCTCCCGAGTGCCTCACTCAGTGCTGCCAACTATTAAGGGATCAAGTGAGTGAATGAATAGATGACTAAAGAATTAGGCAACATGGCTCAGTGAGGAGCCACCTGGAACAGGGAGAGGCAGTCCTTTCATCCAAAGATCTAAAAGCACTTGCTAGGGCCATATTGAAAGCAAGAGCTAGAAGGAGGGAACAACTATTGCTTTATGTCCAAGCATGGTGGTCCTAGCATGATATCACTAGTCCTACAGCCAGGCCTGGAGAAGGACGAGGGAATCAGCTTGACCTCTGGCCTGAGTCTGCCTGGAGCCCTGGAATGAAGGCAGTATCAATTTTGGAATCAGATACACTTTTTGGAATCAGACACCTAGCTATTTGGCCTTGGATAAATTACAGAGCCACCTGAAGCCTCAGTTTCCACATCCTAAAATGGGAATAAAAGAACCTTCCCCAGGCTCACGTAGAAGCTTAATTACCATCGGGAACCTGTATTGCACAGCAGCATGCAGCTCAAAGAGCTAATTCCTTCTCCCCAGCAAACTGGCTCAGCCCTTTCATTTCACCCTTTGGACACCCAAACCAGTAGGCAAGACAAGGAATGAAGGAAAGTTTGAGGGGTGGGAGGACATAGTCCTGCCCTGACCTTTCCATCCACCCACAAGAGGCCTAGAGCAGCACCAGGGCAGCACCAGGGAATCCAGGCTTGCTGTGCCTTTTAGGAACAGGAATAGGGTGAGATGGGGAAGGGAGAACAGGTAAGCTTGGAAGCTATTATTCAAACTGAAATAAAGAGCAGCTGCAAAAAGGGAGAGGCCAATAAGGTAACAACAGGAAGGAAAGACTGGGCAGATCAGGGGCTGAGAAAAGGTGGTCCAAATTGTCAGATGGCAGAGGCTGCAGGAAGAACAAATAGGAAGGCGGGGGTAAATGGGTGGTGGGGAAGTAGCAGATAGAAGAGGGTCAGGGTTAGGGCTGGAGAGGAAGGGCAAACTCCCGACGAGGAGGTCAGGGGCATTGACTTGCTTGCTGGACAGAAGAGACGCAGTGGTGAGGCGGAGGTTGTCACCTTGAGTCCTCCTAGAGGGCAGGTGAACCGGGCTTGCGGGGAGTGGAGTGTTGGGGTAGGACGGATTGGCGGGGGAGGGATCTGTGACCCCGGGCCCCGCCGTACAGCCGTACCTGAGGGTCTCCTTGCAGCTCGCCCACGTAGTACTGCTCCAGCCAGCGGCGGGCGTTGGCCGAGTGCCGGTGCGGAGGCCCGTCCAGGTCGTCGCTAACGTCCTGGCCAGCCCGCGCCCGCAGCAGCTGCTCGCCCCCCGGGTGCTGCCGCAAGAAGCCGGTGAGGTCGTAGAGGCGAGCCCCGCAGCGGACCCAGCAAGCGCCGGCCGCCAGGCGCTGCTGCACCTCGGCGGGTGAGAAGGAAGCGGCGGGGGGCGGAGCGGGGACCATGGCGGGAGACCGGAGCTCGCAACTCGAAGCCCGGGCGTCTGCTCGGCGGCCGCCCAGCGCGCCTCTAACATCCCCTTAGCGGCTGACACCCTGATGGGCCGGCCGCCACCGCACCTGCTCATTTGCATGCCGCGCTCCCATTGGCCAGACCGCGGGACATTGCCCCAGCCGGAGCGGCCCCTGTCCCCATTGGCCCGCGGGAAGCCTAGACCCGAGCGGGGCGGGCCTGGCGCTACCGGCCGCCAGCCCCGTGCCCGGCGCAGGTAGAGGGCGCGCCCGCCAGGTGTGTCCAGCCGCCGGAGGGAAGCCGGGAGGGCGGCCATCTACAGACGGAGCAAATCTTCCTGTCTCTAGTGACTGGACGGACATTCTCGGTGGCCGGATCGCCACGGGAGTAACTTCTGCTGTTGCTTTCCGCGAGAAAATTGCACTTTTCTATCCTCAGGCTCCAGGAGGGGGCGGGGAGGACGGAGTCAGGGAGAAGGCATTCTGTGCAAAATATATGAGGACGCCTCCTCACTCAGTAATTACAATATATAACTTTTTAAAAGTCCTCACCCAAGGATATGTTTTTCACTGAATTTAGAGAGAGGGGAGCGGAAAAAGAGAGAGAGACAGAGACGCACGCAGAGAGGAACATGGGTTGGATGCCTCCCGATGCAATCGAACCTGCATCCTAGCCTCGTGCGCTGACGGTGACCTGACCGAGAATCCAAGGCAACTCGTCAGAGCACACCAGCCAGGGCGCAATGTAACATTCAACGTAATATTTTAAAAAATCATTGTTGCATAACAATATGAATGCCCTTAATGCCACTGGACTATAAGTTTTAAAATGATTAAAATAGTAACTTTTATAATATCTATATTTTACCACAATAAAAATATATATTATAAATAATTTCTTTTTAAAAAAAAAAACCACAACATTGGCAAACCACAGCCTGCAGGCTAGCTACATGTTTCTGCAAATAAACTTTTATTGGATTTGGGACTAGTGAGGTGAGTGAGGCAGGATGGTGAAAGCGAAGGGTGAGAGTTTGTCTTGAATATATCAAGTTTTGGAATTTTGTTCATTATGAATTTTTGCACTAATTTTGAATTTTTAAAATCCTGCATTAAAATATTCTTTATCTTGAATACTGGGGGTGGGGGATCAGGAGGTTGGCATGCTCTTGGGTTTTGTATCCAGAACTACTGCCTCAGTTGCCTCTCACTCTGGCCTCACCCTTCAGGAGAGGACAGAGGATCCTGTCTCCATCACACAGGGCAAAAGAGGGGCCAGAAGGAGAAAAGCCCGCTCGTTATGCTAGATGGAAGGGAAAACGGGGTGCTCTCCAGTTTTACTCATAAGAGGGAAGACGTGCACACATCATTACTTGCCCAGTAATTGGAGCTCTCCCTTGACCTCGTGACCTGTAATCAAAGGACCCTGGTGCTGAGGCTGCCCCATCCAACTGGCCTTAGTCTGCCGGGAAAAGGTATTTTCTGGCCACCCTTGTTTTTGCTCTCCTGGGGCCGTGATGTGGGGATGTCTGGCCCAGGTGCCTTGGACCACATTAACAATGCCCAGAGTCAGGAGAGTTGTCTCTTCCTTCCCTCTTTTCCAGGCCTCTCCTGGCTCACCCTTAGGGAGTAGGCAAGCGTTGGGCAGTCTATGCATCTGCTATGGAACTGCTTCCCCACAGGCCAGGAAGTCTTAGGTCAAATGGCAAATACATGGTCACCCTTACACCAGTTCACACCTACTCTGTTCCAAATACCTTGCATGTGCAAAAACCTGTCCTTGGGAATCTTCCATTTGGATTTCTCACCATTGCCTTAAACTCCCATTATCTCAAGTCAACAAAGCAATTCAGCTATTGACCTAGAATTGTAATACATTTCTCGCTATAGGTCATTTCACAGTTGATATTAAGATACAGTATAACCCAGCTGGTGTGGCTCAGTGGTCATTCTAGGAACCAGGAGGTTACAGTTTGATTCCCAGTCAGGGCACATGCCCAGATTGTGGGCTTGATCCCAGGTTGATGATTCTCTCTCATCACTGATATTTCTCTCTTTCTCTCGCTCTTCATCTCCCTTTCGCTCAAAAATCAATAAAAATATATGTATATTTAAAAAGATACTCTATATATATGTGTATGCATAATAAATCAATGGCAATCTTGTTTACAGACTAGAAGCAACCCAAATATTCCTCATTAGGGAGGACTAAATGGTATATTCAGACAGTTAAATACTATGTAGCCATTAGAAAGAATGAGGTCGATTTATGTGTACTGATAGGAAAAATCTCCAGAACATTGTAAATGGAAAACAACAAGAATGGTGTGTATAGCCAAAACAGGTTTGGCTCAGTGGATAGAGCGTTGGCTTGTGGACTAAAAGGTCCCGGGTTTGATTCCAGTCAAGGGCATGTACTGTGGTTGCGGGCAAATCCCCAGGAGGGGGTGTACAGGAGGCAGCTGATCGATGTTTCTCTCTCATTGATGTTTCTAACTCTCTATCCCTCTCCCTTCTTCTCCGTAAAAAAAAATCAATAAAATATATTTTTTAAAAAGAATGGTGTGTATAGTGTGCAACAATTAATCTGCTATTTTTAATTCTTTAACCCATATGAAGAAAAGTTCCTATAGCCTATATACCAGGAATGTAGTTGTTGGGTCATAAGATATGCAAGTATCCCATTTACAAAAAAAAAAAATGTAAATCAACTTCTATTTTACACCCCATGAAAGATGTATGAACATCCCTAACCCTACGTCTGGAAACAAGCATTCTCCTCACCTATATTGTATCGGAGGTCCTACCAGTGATGCAAGGCAAAACAAAAGAAATGAAAGGCATACAGAGAAGAATCAAAGGCTTAAAATAGTCTCTACTTACAGATTATATGATTCTTTACATAGAAAAATCTCAAATAATTTGAAAGCAACTAGAACTACTAAGTGAATGTAGCAAGTTCACAGGATCCAAGGTCAAAATACAAAATCCAATTGTATTTTAATTGTTAGCAGCAAACAATGGGAAATAATTTTTTTATTTTAAATATGTATTATATTGATTTGAGAGGGAGAGAAAGAGAGCAGGAGAGAGAGAAACATCAGTGTGAGAAAGAAACATCCATCAGATGCCTCCCACAGGCAGGAAAGTGAACCCTCAAGCTGGGCATGTGCCCTGACCAGGAATTGAACCAGTGACCCTTTGGTGCATGGGATGATGCTCAACCAACTGAGCCACACTGGCCAAGGCAAGGGAAATGGCAAATTGTGAATTCCACTTATAATAATGTCAAAGGCATAACATGTGAAAATAAATGTGAAACATCCAGGATGCCTAACTGAGGAATTAAAGAATATCTAAATAAATGGAGTTCATAGCTATATCAAGTTCAAGGTTATGAATTAGACGACTCAATATTAAGACCTCAAATCTTCCAATTAATCTACAAATTCAACACAATTCCAATTATAATACCACTAGGTTTGTTGAGAGTTTTTAAAGAAATTGATAAACTATTATGTAATTGAAATTTACTAAGAAAATAGGACTTAAATATTCTCACCAAAAAGAAATTGATGGATGACTTCTAACATTTCTATAGAAATATAAAGGACCTAGACTGTCCAAAGCAATATTGTGAAACAACAAAGTTGCAGGACTTATACTTCCTGACTTCACAAGTTAACACATAGAAAACTACATATTCAAGATAGTGTGGTACTCACAGAAAAACCAACACCAAATAGATTAATGGGACAAAACAAAGTCCAGAAATGGACCTCCACACATAAGGTCATTTTGTTCTTTTATGGACATACTAGAGGCCCGGTGCACAAATTCATGCATGGGTGGAGTCCCTCGGCCTGGCCAGTGATCATGGCCGATTGAGGATAAATGAGGTTGGCTGGCTGGGGGAAAGGACCACAGTGTGCTCCCATAGCCAACCTCCTGTGGTCCCTCTCCCCAGCTGGCTGGCCCCAATGGGCCCTGATCAGCTTATTGGGATTGGATGAGTCAGCCCTGATGGGTCCCGATCACTGGCCAGGCCAAGGAATCCCACCTGTGCATGAATTTGTGCACCAGGCATCTGGTAGCTTTATAATAAATCTTGATATCTTGGTAAGGCAAAGAGAGCTTCTGACACGTAGTTAGTGTTTAACACATATTTGTTGAAATCAAACTCTACTCTCTAATCCAGATGTTCCCCTCAAGCTTAGACTAGTGCAAATGGCCTAACGATCTTCCTTCCTTCAGTTCCACTTCTTTCCATCCATCTTCAACACCATGGAAGAACTGAAACTCAATTTAGCATATGTCATCACTCTGTTCAAAACTGTCAGAGGTTCTCTCTTGAAAAAATGATGAAATCCAAATTGAACCTGGGATTCAGACCCTAACTACCTCTTCAAACTCACCCCTCTTTCCTTCCAATGGAAACATCCTTGTATCTCTCTGCCTGGCAGGCCTGACCCCTAGGTTCAAGTGCCACCTCAATCTTCTCTGATTCCTTTATTGCCTATAACATCGCATTTATTGCTCTTAGCATACGTGCCCTGTCCTGTCACCTTCACTCCCTAACTAGACTGGAAATGCCTGAGGTTAGGAGATGTTTCTGGTGTTAGTTTGAGTCTCCAGCACTTAGCACACAAGTATTTACTAATAATTATATCAGTAAATAGAAACACAAATTATACTCAAGCATACATGCACACACAGAAAACATACGTATATGCTTACATTTTAAACACTCTTTTGAACACTAAATATTTTACCTGTATTAGGAAATCTAAAGGTAATATGTATTGTTTTTCTTCTTCATGTTATCGAATATGTACCTTGTTCAATGCGGGTCAAACCCTGGATTTATTGTTTATATTTTGTTTGTTTGTTGGCTGCTTGATCTCACTTATAAGTGAAATCTAAGGAAAAGCCCCAAACTCATAGAAAAAGAGATAAGATTTGTGGTTTATCAGTGGTGGATGCATTGGTTTTTGAGTCAGAAGCCCTGAATCTACTGTGGGTCCTAACGTTGACCTGGTGACTTAGTAAGTTTCTTTAGCTAGTGAACACCAGCTTCTTTTTTTTTTCCCCTCCAGATTTTTTTGTTTAATTATTAAACAAGTAATATGAATAAGTAATGCATTCACATGGTTCAATGTTTAAAAGGAATAAATGTCCCACAGCATCTAGTTTTTTATTTTATTTTTTACTGAGGTAACATTGCATAGTAATATTATATAAATTTCAGGTGTACAACATTATGATTCCATATCCGCATATTCTATTGCATGTTTACCACCAAAAGTCTAGTTTCCTTCCATTATCATATATTTGACCCTCCTTTACCCAAGTAGCCCCCCTCATCCCATCCCCTTTGGTGACTACCATTCTGTTGTCTGTCTCTATGAGCTTCTTTTTACAAAAAAATATTTTATTGATTTTTTTTTTTTTTACAGAGAGGCAAGAAGAGGGAGAGTTAGAAACATCGATGAGAGAGAAACATCAATCAGCTGCCTCCTGCACACCTTCTATTGGGGATGTGCCCACAACCAAGATACATACCCTTGACCGGAATCGAACCTGGGACCCTTGAGTCCGCAGGCCAATGCTCTATCCACTGAACCAAACCTGTTAGGGCTTTATGAGCTTCTTTTGGTTTGTATCCAAACAAGAAGTTAATCATTTTGAAATGTACAACTAGTGGCGTTTTGTACATTCCTAATGTCGTACAGCCATCACCTCTACCAAAAACATTTTCATCACCCAAAAGGGAACTCCAAACCATTAGCACTCACTCCCCATTCTCTCTGACCTCCATCCCAACTCCAGTCCCAGTAACCAGTAATCTGCTGTCTCCACGGATTGACCTATTCCCAATATTTCATATAAATGGAATCATACAGCATGTGGCCTTTTGTGTCTGCTTTCTTTTACTTAGCATGGTTTTGGAGGTCCCTCCATGTTGTAGCATGGATCAATATTTCATTCCTTTTGAAGGCTTAGTAATATTCCACTGCACAGATACAGCACATTTTCTTTATCCCTTCAAAAGTTGATAGATATGTGGGTTGTTTCCATCTTTGACTATTTTGTGTGTGTGTTTTTAAATATATATATATTTGATTGATTTTTTACAGGGAGGAAGGGAGAGGGACAGAAAGCTAGAAACATCAATGAGAGAGAAACATCTATCAGCTGCCTCCTGCACACCCTCCACTGGGGATGTGGCTGTAACCAAGGTACATGTCCATGACCCGAATCAAACCCGGGACCCTTGAGTCCGCAGGCTGACGCTCTATCCACTGAGCCAAACTGGTTTTGTCTCTTTTGACTATTTTGAATAGTGCTGCAATGAACATTTGGCTTCCTTCCGTGAAAAATAGGGATTTAAGAAACCCTGGCCCTGGCAGCCTCAAGGGCTGTTGTATAACCCAAATGAGAACCCATAAAAAAGCACCTGGTGAGCTGATTGGCCCCATGCATGAGTGTAGTAGGAGTTGCTGGTGGAGAAATATTATGGCTGTGGCCAGCATGATGGATATGGTTATAGGCAGGTTCCATGGATGGAAAGACAGGTGTCCCTGGTCCCAGCCCTCCCTCAGTGCCAGCTTATCACCCATTGTCCAGTTGCTGGGTCTGGTGGAGAACAGCTGCTCAGAACTGAATCTAGAAGTTCATGCTTGGCCACTTCGGATAAAGCAATCAGGGCAAAGGGGCCAATTATTTATGAGGACAATAACTTGCTTTGGGATTTGAATCATAAGTTGGCCTTGCTACCATTGGGTCTGAGCCATTCACAGCGAGTGGAATAACATCTGAACAAATCTGCTGGGCGTGGTGCGTCTAGTTAGGTAGGATGGGGGTGAATGGTTGGGGATCATTGAGAAACTCCTCAGTGCTTGATGCTAGAGACCAAAGTGCAGTGCAGAGGGCGACCTTCATTGCCTTCATCTTGGCCAAGTGCCCACGCTTCCTGAGCAGGGACACGATGGAAAGAGAAGAGACCATCCATATGCCCCCTGCAAAGGGAAAGAAAAAAAAACCAGCATGTAAAGCTGGAGAGTATTTGTATTCATTAAAAAAACACACACAACTTTCCAAACTGCAATGGTGCCAAGTGCAGAGAGCAGAGGGAATCTGTACCTTCGGAACTGGTATAAATGGCTCTAACAGTCCCAGGGTATTTGCTTGGGGGTCAGGATCCCAGCCAATCTTTTGGGACATCTGCATAATTTCTAGGATACCGTTGGTGTTTGAGGGTGGAGTTTTTCTCCCTGTCCACCAGGTTCCATCCACACCACCCACCTCCATGTTCCCACACTCACTCCCCAGATCAGTGGCTGGCAAACTGCAGCTTGCGAGCCACATGTGGCTCTTTGGCCCCTTGAGTGTGGCTCTTCCACAAAATACCATGGCCTGAACGAGTCTATTTTGAAGAAGTGGCATTAGAAGAAGTTCAAGTTTAAAAACTTTGGCTTTCAAAAGAAATTTCAATAGTTGTACTGTTGATATTTGGCTTTGTTGACTAATGAGTTTGCCAACCACTACCCCAGGTCAAAGATGGAAAAGGGAGCAAGGGAAGCTGGAGCCATGGAGTCCTGGGGCCTTGTAGAGAGCTGGGCCTCTCCGCTCAACTGCTGCTGAGTTGGCCCCAGAGCATACTAGATGTGAGTATATCCACCAGCATCTTTTTTGTTTAGTTGTTTATTTTTTGTTAATCTTCATCGGAGGATTATTTTTTCCATTAATTTTTAGAGAGAGTGGAAGGGAGGAGGAGAGACACACACAGAGAAACCCAGATGTGAGAGTGACACATTGATTGGTGACCTCCTGCAACTTGCATCCGAGGTACATGCCCTTGACCTTTCAGTCCATGGGCCAATGCTCTATCCATTGAGCCAAACTAGCTAGGGCATGTCCAACAGAATCTTACTGATGGCAACTCTCGTTCCATTCTCACTCTTGGCTGTTGAACACAATCTCCTGTGAATTCTGGCCCCTTCCCTGACATTCACACTTCTAATTCTTTGCCAGCCCCTTTGGCAGCATCTTCTCTCTCCCTGTCCCCCTACCCCCACCCCATTAGCATCTTTTCTTCTCCCCACTGCCTCTGAGGTGGAGATATTTCACAAGGTGGACCTGCCTCATTCTCTCCCATACTCTTTCCCTTGGTTGGATTCTGAATCCATAGCTCCATCTCTGACCCTCTCTCCATTCTAAAGAAGCATTTCTGGCCAAACTTGTAGCTCAGTGGATAGAACATCGGCCTGCAGACTGAAGGGTGCCGAGTTCGATTCTGATCAAGGGCATGTACCTTGGTTACAGGCACATCCCCAGCGGGGGATGTGCAGGAGGCAGCTGATCGATGTTTCTCTCTCATCGATGTTTCTGACTTTCTATTCCTCTCCCTTCCTCTGTGTAAAAATCAATAAAATATATTTTTAAATAAATATTTCTGGCCACATGTGAGCCTCCAACCTGCCAGCATGCCAAACCCAAATCCATAAAACCAGTGGCTCCTGTATCTGCAGTGACATCATGAAATTTTAAATATGCAGAGAGGAACCTCAGAACCTTCTTATATTTCTCCTCTCCCACCACCCCCAAAACCAATCAGCTTCCATTCTACCTCTGAGATGCCTTTTGTCTTCACCCCACCTGTGTACGTTCAGATTATCACCCTTATTTTGCATTTACAAAATATTCCAGAATGAGTCATCAGAGGCATATTATTTTCATATGATGATGAGAAAGTGCAGGATAAATTCCTAAAAATGAAACTGTTGGGTTAAGAGGTAAATGCATTTATAAATGTGTTAGGTAGGACCAATGCCATTCCACAGAGGTAGTGCCCTTCTGCACGCCCACCAGCAGCATATGAGAGTCAACAGTGTGTAGTCAAACTTTAGAAGGCTTGCCCATCGGATAGGAGAGAAATTATGTAGTCTTTTTTTGTTTAAATGTCTTGGTTATATGTAGTCTTCATTTGCATTTGTCTTGTTATTATGGATCAGCGTAATCCTTTAAAAGCCTTTCTGCTTTTTCCATTTATCAGGGGTGGGGAACATCTGTTTCGCAGGCCATACTAGGCCCTCAAAATAATTTGATCTGGTCCTGCCACAGCATTAGGGATGAGTTAATTAAATGCTTGACCAAACAAAGCAGGCTAATTTTTTAAAGTTTTGACTTTTGTCTATTATGAATGCTACTACTATGAACATTCATGTACAAGTTTTTGTGTGTGACATATATTTTAATCTCGATACCTAGAAGTGGAATTATGGTGATTCTATATTTAACCTTTTGAGGCAGTTTTCCAAAGTGGCTGCATTGTTCTGCATTTCCACCAGAAGTGTAGAAGGTTTCTAGTTTCTCTACATCCCAACAACACCTGTTATTGGCTGGTTTTTGTTTGCTTGCTTATTTGTTTAATTATAGCCATCCTAGTGGTCTGAAGTGGAATCTCATTGTGGTTTTGCCCTACATTCCTCTGATGGCTAATTAAGAAAATATTAGCACAAAGAAAGACAAATTGACCAATGCAACAGAACAAAAAGCCCAGGAACAAATCTATGCCTGGAAGGAAACTGGTATATGATAGAGGTGGCTTGCAAATCAGTAGAAAGACCTTCCTTGCTATTCTTCACTTGTTGCTGGGAGAGCTGGTTATTCATATGGAAAATATATCCTTATCATGTACTTATCAGCCATTTGTATATTTTCATTGGAGAAATGTCTCCTCAGATAGTTTGTGCATTTTTAGATTTGGCTATTGTATTTTTACTATTGAGTTGCAAGAATTTTTTATATATTTTGGATACTTTTTATCTTATTCTGTGAGTTACCTTTTCACTTTCTTGGTAGTGTCCTGTGAGGTATAAGAGTTTTCCATTTTCATAATGTCTAATTTATCCGTATTTTCTTCTGATGCTTGAATATTTGGTGTCATAGACAAGGAATAATTGGCCTAATCCAAAGTAATAAAGATATACTCCTTTGTTCTCTTCTAAGAATTTTACAATTTTAGCTTTCACATGTAGGCATTTGATTCATTTTGAGTTAATTTGTGTATATGGTGTGAAGTAGAGATCAAACTTCATTCTTTTGCATGATTTCCAGAACCATTTTCTGAAAAGACTATCCTTTCCCCCATTGAATGGTCTTGGCAGGCTTGTCAAAAGTCAACTTACCACAAAGGTAAGGATTTGTTTCTGGACACCCATGGTAGTCCACTGATCTATAGGTCTATCCTTATACTAGTACCACACCATCTCAGTTCATTTAGTTCTACAGTCAGTTTTGAAGTCTGTAATGTAGATGTAATAGGTAAAACAGTAATAGCACAAAAAGAAGGAAGTGTGTTAGTCTTCCAACTTCCTTTTTTTTCAAGATTGTTTTCATTATTCTGGGTCCTTGGAATTCCCAGATGAATTTTAGAATTAACTTCTTAACTTCTTCCAAAAAGTTAACTGTGATTTTGATAGGGATTGCACTGAATCTGTCAATCATTTTGGGGAGTATAGTAGTCTGCTCAGGCTACCATAACAAGATATCATAGATTGTATGGCTTAAAAACCAGAAATTTATTTCTCATAGAATGGGAAGTCCAAGATTAAGGTGCTGTCAAGGTAAGTTTCATTCTGAAACCTCTTCTCTTGGTTTGTAGAAAGTTGCCATTTCTGTGTGCTCACATGACTTCTTTATGTGTTCACCAAGAGAGAGCAAACTCTTCGGTGTCTCTTCTTCTTCTTCTTTTTTTTTTTAATATATTTTATTGAGTTTTTACAGAGAGGAAGGGAGAGGGATAGAAAGTCAGAAACATCAATGAGAGAGAGACATCAATCAGCTGCCTCTTGCACGCTCCCTACTGGGGATGTGCCCGCAGCCAAGGTACATGCCCTTGACCGGAATCAAACCCGGGACCCTTCAGTCCACAGTTTGGCGCTCTATCCACTGAGCCAAACCGGACTCGGCTCGGTGTCTCTTCTTATAAGGGCACTAATCCCACCAGACCTGGCCCCACCTCATAACCTCATCTAACCTCAATGAACTGCCAAAAGCCTTATCTCCATTGCCATCACATTGAGGGTTAGGGCTTCAACACATGGATTGGAGGACAGGAGGACACATTCAATCCATAATAGGGAGTACTGTAATCTAAACAATATTAGGTCTCCTGATATTTTTCAAAATACCTTGGGATATTTTCCCAGATTTTAGGTCTTTAATTTCTTTTGACAATATCTTGTTATTTTTTAAATATAAGTTCTGCACATTTTAAAAAATATATATTTTATTGATTTTTTTACAGAGAGAAAGGGAGAAGAATAGAAAATCAGAAACATCGATGACAGAGAAACATTGATCAGTTGCCTCTTGCACACCCCCTATTGGGGATGTGCCTGCAACCAAGGTACATGCCCTTGACCAGAATCGAACCTGGGACCTTTCAGTATGCAGGCTGACGCTCTCTCCACAGCACTAAACTGGTTTTGGCAAGTTCTGAACATTTTGTTAAGTTTATTTTGAAATATATTGTTTCTTTTGGTACTATTTTAAATGGAATTTTATTTTTAGACTCTTCATTGTTGGTGTATAGAAATACAGTTGACTTTTGTACATTGATCTTGTACAACCGTTTGGAACTTATTTGTTCAAATAGTTTTTAAAGTGAATTCCTTAGAATTTTCTATATACAAAGTCATAGAGTTAGTTTTATTTTTTCCTTTTTGATCTAGATGCCTTTTATCTCCATTTATTGCCTAACTGCCCTGATTAGTACCTACAATGCACTGTTGAATGAAAGTGGAGAGAGCAGACATGCTTGTCTTGTTCCTAATCTTAGGGGTAAAGCTTTCAGTCTTGCACTAAGTATGATGTTAGCTGTGACTTTTCCTAGCTGTCCCATGTTAGGTTGAGGAAATTCCCTTCTAATCCTACTTTGTTGAATGTTTTTATCATGAATGGTATTGAATTTTGTCAAATTCTCATTCTGCAATTACTGAAAATTTGTTTTTTTCCTTCATTCTATTACATTATTGTTTTCAAATATCAAATGAATCATGCATTCCTAGAATTAATCCTATTTGATCATGTTGTATAATCTTTTCTATATGCTGCTGGATTTGAATTGCTAGTATTTTGTTAAGGATTTTGTTTATATGTTCAAAAAAGATACTGGTCTGTAGTTTTCTTTTAATGTGTTTGTTTTGGATATCAGAGTAACAGTGGACTCATATAATGAGTTGAGATTTGTTTCCTCCCTTCAATTTTTTGGATAAATTGCAAAGAATTGATATAAACTCTTCTCTAAATGTTTGGTAGAATTTACCAGTAAATCTGGGTCTGGGCTTTCCTTGATGGGTGGTTTTGGAAATTAGTATTCAGTGTTTTTTACCTGTTATAGACCTATTCACATTTTCTATTCCATCTTGAATCAGTTTTAATAATTTGTGTCTTCCTAGAAATTTCCCTTTTCCCATAAATTACCTAATTTGTTGGCAAATAGTTGTTTTCTATAAGGTCATAGTAATGTTTCCACTTTCATTATTGATTCTTGTAATTTGATCCCTCTCTCTCTCTCTCTCTCTCTCTCTCTCTCTCTCTCTCTCTCTCCTTTCTCCTCGCCCTACCCCCTCTTTAGTCTAGCTAAATGTTTTATCTATTTTCTTGATTTTTTTAAAAGAATCAACTTTTGATTTTATTTTCTGTATTGTTTTTCAATTCTCTTTTTTATTCATTTTCACTCTAATCCTTAGTATTTTCTTCTTTTTTGCTAATCCTCACCTAAAGATATTTTTTCCATTGATTTTTTTTTTTTTAGAGAGTAGAAAAATGGGGGGGGGGGGTGAAAGGGGGCAGGGAAGGGGGAGAGAGAGAAAAACAACAACACAGATGTGAGAGAGACATATTAATTGGTTGCCTCCTGCACATGCCCCAACTAGGGCTGGAAATTAAACCTGTAACCCAGGTATGGGCTCTTGACTGAGAATCAGACCCTGGACCCTTTGGTGCTCCTACCACTGAGCCACACTGGCCAGGGCAATATTTCCCTCTTTCTGCTTGTTTCGGACTTAGATTGCTGTTCTTTTTGGGGTTTCTTAAGGTGTAAGGTTAAGTTATTGATTTGAGATCTTTCTTCTTTTTAAATATAAATGGTAGTAACCCTGGCCAGTTTTGCCCTCGTAATGTCCTGGGTTTGATTCTGGCCAAAGGCATGCGCCTTGGTTGCAGGCTCAGAAGACAACCGATTGACGTGAAGTCTCTGTTCCTCTCCCTCTGTCTCTCCCTCCCCCCCCCCCCCCCGCCCCCCGCCACTCTGTCTAAAAATCAATGGGAAAAAATATCCTTAGGTGAGAATTAACAAAACAAAAAGTAAATGAATATAAGTAGTAATAGCTATAAATTCCCCTTTAAGTACTGCTTTTATACACCCATAAGTTTTGGGATGTTATATTTTCATTTTCATTCATTTAAAAGTACTTTCTAATTCCCCTTGTGATTACTTCTTTGGTCCATTAGTTACTTAGAAGTGTATTGCTGCCCTAGCCGGCATGGCTTAGTAGATAGAGCGTTGGCCTGTGGACTGAAGGGTCCCAGGCTCGATTCCAGTCAAGGGCATGTACCTTGGTTGCGGGCACATCCCCAGTAGGAGGTGTGCAGGAGGCAGCTGGTTGATGTTTCTCTCTCATCCATGTTTCTAACTCTCCCCCCTCCCTTCCTCTCTGTAAAAAATCAATAAAATATATATTTTTAAAAATTGTATTGTTTATTTTACATACTTGTGAATTTCCCAAATATCATTCTGCTATTAATTTCTAACTTTGGTCCATTGTGATTGAAGAGCAATCTTTGTGTTATTTTGAATATTTTGAACTTATTGAGGCTTGTTTTATCACATGGCATGTGGTTCATCCTGGAGATTATTCCATGTTCCCTCGAGAAAAAGAAGTAGTCAGTTATGTTAAGTGGAGTGTTTTAGATATGTCCATTAAGTCTAGTCTGTTTATAATGTCCCAAGTCTTCTATTTTCTTGTTGGTCGCCTAGGCGTTCTATTATTGAAAGTGGAATACAAAGGTTCCAACTATTATTGTTGAATTGTTATTCCCTCCTTCAATTTTTAGGCTCTGTTATTAGGTGCATATATATTTATAATTTTTATATCTTCCTGATGGGTTTACCCATTTAATATTATAAAATGTCCTTCTTTGTATCTAGTAAACTTTTAATTTGAAAATCTATTTTACCTGATATTAGTATAGTCACTAATGCTTTCTTTGATTGCTGTTTAGATGTACATATTTTCCTATCCTTTGACTTTTAATCTATTTGTATTTTTAATATAAAATTTGTATCTCGTAGACAGGATGTAAATGAATCTTGTGTTTTTTAAATCTAGTTTAATAATAACTGCCTAATCATTGAATTGTTTAATCCATTCACATTTAATGTTATTCTTGATGTAGTTAAAATGAAATGCTGTTTTACTTTATGTAGTCCATATGTTTCATGGCTTTTTTGTTTTAATCTCATTCTATTCACTTTAATCTTATTCTATTCACTCTTTCCACTTTTTGTGCTATCATTGTGATACTTATTACATCTATATGTCTTTCAAGCCCAATAATACATTGTTCCAATTAATACTTTATATAATTTTGTCTGTTAAAGAAGCTAAGGAAAGTATGTATTTTCAGAGTTATATTAACTTTCTTATTTATCATTTCCAGTTCTCTTTATTTGTTCCTATGTATTATTCCAATTACCATCTGGTATCATTTCCTTTCTCCCATGCAACTTTGGTTCTATTTACCTCCTTTGTACCGTTATTGTCACACTTTATATTTCTATGTGTTATAGGCCCAACAAAACAATTATATACATATTTTTATACAAATGGAGGTGGAAGGCCTGTATCAGGAGTAGGATGACTTATCCATGGCAGAGAGAGTCTGGCACAGATGTAAGCAGATGTTTCCACAGCATGGTCATATTGCCATTGTCTGGCTCCTCTACTTTCTCAACAAAGTGTGAGGCAAGGCCACAGTAATGATAAATCTTGGGGTCAAAAGGCAGGGGCACATTAGTGTTGGTGCTGTAGACAACAGGCCAGCCAACTGGGCCATCGTCTCTACAGTTGCCAGCTAGGTTTGTTGGGGAGAGTCCCAGGTCTAGGTGCTACACTGACAACCAAACATACTCTGTTTATATACACGTACAGTGCTTACTTTGGCCAGAGACAAACCCTCATCTATGCATAAAATCTGTGCTTAAAGCAGCCCTTTGCCCTGACACACAACAGGGCCTCCAGGAATGGTATTAAATTGACTTGAATAAAAGAATATACATTTCCTTGCCTACAAAGAGAATCTTCTGATGGACTATCAGGAAACATAGACTTAGTGATGTATTTCAAGAGTTCAGGATAGCTTTCTGGAGACCTGTCCACACATTCTACTGAGAGTCCATAGCACACAGAAGGGACACTGACATAAATACCTTGCTACATAAGTATACAAAGTGTTAAAAATAAATAAAGCTGATGTTAGTTCAGTCGATAAAAACAGATTTTACTCAGTAACTACTGACAGTAGGGAAAGGACTGAGCTCCTTTCTGATTTGTGCAGCTGTGATTTGGTGTTTTAAAGGGAGGGAGGACTCAAGTTAAAAAATGACAAAGAGTTGGTCAGTGGACTAGTAAGTGCTGACTAGGCCAGCTGTGTCTGCTAGCTGGCATGATCAAAGTTAAACCATTTAATTCCCTATCTATCCTCTCTCAGAGACTGGGAGATAGAGGCCCTATCCTTCCTAACATGAATGGCTTTCAGGTCCTTGGGAAAGACACTTCTACGATGTGGGAGATACATATACATCTCAAAGGGACAGAGAAAGGAGTCACAATTGTAAGCCCTTTTCTGTAAATCCTCTAAGAAAGGGTGGCTGGGGGGGGGCGGTGCCCTAGAACAGTGATGGGCAACCTTTTAAGTTTGGTGTGTCAAAATTCGCCAAAAAAACAAGCATAACTCGGGTGGTGTGTCATTTCGAGAAAAAAACCATAATTTCACCATATTTATAAATAACAAAAATGTATAATTGTAATATAGAACTGTATTTATTAAACCAAAAACTAATTATTTAACTCACCTGCTTAGTGACTTCTTTGTTCATCTGTCAGTCGGTCTCTTTTGTTGGTCTTGATATTATTTAACTTGTGTGGGGTGCCGAGAACTAAGGTAAGTGAGGGGGAGGGGGAATGTTTTAACTAACCTGCCTATTAGTGACTTTTTTGTTGCTGAATTGTACACTTCAAGCCCAAGCAAGCACTGCTAACTTCATCTGTCAATCTGTTCCTTTTGTTGGTTTTGATATTATTTAATGCTGAAAATAAGGTCTCACAAAAATACATAGAGGGAAAAATTGTGAGTAAAGCCATTGCTATATTTTTCAGGGTGCTAAAAGTGGTAATCAGTTCCAGGCCCTCCAAATTTCCTATTCGTAGTGGCACTCCTCTTGATTCTCTAAGCAGCACCTTTCCAGATTTTCAAGCTTTGACCTCAAGTCGAAACACCTGAGCCCAGATGCTGTCTTGAAATTCTGCAAGTTGCATCTCCAAATCATCAGTTTGCATCCATTGGAAACCATTTAATTCCAAACTACTGTAGACTACTACATCTGGATACTTAATTATTTTTATGGTCTGTTCTAGGCTTCTAAATTAATTAAATATATCACTGAACTGGTCAAGTAACAAGTCTAAAACATGCTGGTACTTTATATGGAAGGGTTCCATTTAATTTTGTACAACTGCACTGGCCTTCTCAAAATACTTTGTTACTTGAGGAAAATATAAGTTTTAATTTCTACATCTTGCTTAAAAATTTTAAGTTTCCTTTCAAAAAGCTTTTATGTATCCAAACATAACGTCAATACTTTTGCCAAAACCTTGTAACTTTAAGTTCAGTTCATTAATATGAACAGAGAGATCTGTAAAAAAATATCAGGGTGTTGACCCACTTTTCATCATTGAGCTGAGAAAAGTCCCAGATCCTTATCCTCAAGAAATACCTTAATTTCTTCAAAGCACTCCACAAAGCGTTCAAGAACTTTGCCTCGGCTCAGCCATCTTACATTATTGTACATCAGCAGTCCACTCTAGGTGGAATCAACCTCCAGTAAAAGTGCAGAAAATTTTCACATGTGAAGGGGGCAAGCAGCTATTAACTATTTTTGTAACAACTGACATTAAGTCGTTTAAGTCAGTGAATCCTGCCTTGGCATACAAAACCTCCTGATGGATAATACAATGAAAAGGCACAATCGGATGTCCAATAGCTTCTATAACAATTTGACAAATCTGACTTTTTCCCCCACCATTTTTGGTGCCTCATCTGTTGTCACTAACACAACTTTAGAGATATCAATGCTTAGGTTACGGAATGTTTATATAACAACCTTACATATTTTGCTTCCTGATGTACTTATTGGCACCGATACTAACTTTATCAACTCTTCTCTCATTGTGAGACCATCAGAATATCGACCAATAATTGCCAACTGAGCATGTGATGTGACATCAGTAGTTTTATCAAGAGAAATAAAAAAAATATTTACAATTACTTATGTCTCTCTTTAATTTTTGTTGTACGTTTGTGTTCAGTCTCATTGTTCGTTTTTTTATTATATTTTTTACTGAGTAGTAACTCAGATATTCTCTCTCTTTTTTTTAAATCTTTATTGTTCAGTTTATTAATTACATTGTTCCTTTTTCCCCTCTATACCTCCCCTCCACAAGGTACCCATCCCACCCTCCGCCCTCACCCCCCCCCACTGTCCTCTCCCATAGTTGCATGATTTTTGTTCAGTCTCTTGCTGCACTTCCCACACTCCTTTTCTCCCCAAGAATTGTCAGTCCATTCCCTTTCTATGCCCCTGATTCTGTTACATTCACCAGTTTATCCTGTTCATCAGATTATTAATTCACTTGAATTTTAGATTCATTTGTTGATAGATGTGTATTTGTCGTTCATAATTTACACTTTTATCTTTTTCTTCTTCATCTTCTTAAAAAATATCTTTCAGCATTTCATATAATATTGGTTTGGTGGTGATGAACTCCTTTAGCTTTTTCTTATCTGCGAAGCACTTTATCTGACCTTCAATTCTGAATGATAGCTTTGCTGGGTAGAGTAATCTTGGTTGTAGATTCTTGCTATTCATCATCATTTTGAATATTTCTTGCCACTCCCGTCTGGCCTGCATCGTTTCTGTTGAGAAATCTGCTGACAATCGTATGGGTGCTCCCTTATAGGTAACCATCTGTTTTTCTCTTGCTGCTTTTAATATTCTCTCTTTGCATTTTAATTATGATGTGCCTTGGTGTGGTACTCTTAGGGTTCCTATATATTGGGGTTCAGTGCGCTTCTTGGACTCCTAAGTCAATTTCTTTCACCAGGTGTGGGAAGTTTTCAGTCACTGTTTCTTCAAATAGGTTTTCATTGTCTTGCTCTCTCTCTTTTTCTGGCACCCCTATAATTTGGATGTTGGTATGCTTGAGGTTGTCCCAGAGGCCCCTTACACTATCTTCAATTTTTTGGATTCTTTTGGTTTCTTGCTTTTCCAGCTGAGTGGATTTTACCTCTTAGTATTTCAAATCTTTAACATGGTTCTTGGGGTACTCTAGAGTACTTTTAGGTCTTTGTATAATATTTTTTATTTCAGTCAGTGTATGCTTAATTTCTGGTTCGTCCTTTTTCATATCCTTGCAGGTCTCATTCATATCCTGGAGGGTCTCATTCATTTCCTTGTAGGTCTCATTCATTTCCTTGTAGGTCTTGCTTATTTCCTTGTAGGTCTCGACCTTTTCTAGGAGCCTCTTGAGAAGCCCTATAACCGTGGTTTTGAATTCCATGTCCAGTCGGTTTTTCCCCTCCATTTCTTTCACATCTGATTTCTTTCCATGTCTCTGCATGGTGGCTGCTTCCCTGAGTTGGTCAATTAGCTCTGTGTGGTAGACTTCCTACAAGGGACAGTAACTCAGCCTCCCCAGTTACCTGAGGTGGATATGGGTTATACAGTCTTGTTGAAGTTAAGCCCAGGTTAATTGTTGTTAGCACTTGGAGGGGTTGACCTCCAGGCCAATTGTCTGTGATGTTCACTCAGATATTCTCTTAATAATTGCATCTTTATTCTGCATATCGTGAACTAGAACTGGTGCACATCTTAGGAGAGTTTCTTTAGTAAATTCTCCCTCACTGAGTGCTTTTCCATGCTGAGAAATGGAGTGAGCAATGCTCAAACTTGCACATGTTAAATTTGTCGAGCCTTTTATAAATTTAAGGATGGAATTAGATTGGCTCTTATAAAGGTGTAGCTGT
Organism: Antrozous pallidus; assembly: GCA_027563665.1. Lineage (NCBI taxonomy): Eukaryota > Metazoa > Chordata > Mammalia > Chiroptera > Vespertilionidae > Antrozous > Antrozous pallidus. The sequence continues at coordinate 40,513,818 of CM050525.1, read as the reverse complement.
CTGGAAATGTATTCCTTCCTTTCATCCTCACTTTTTTTTCAAGAGCTGGGAATGATTAGTTTCAAAATGTCTATTTATATTCCACGTTTTGCTTGCTACTATTTCAGTACATAGAATGCAAAATGATCTGCCATTTTTTTTTATTATGCCATACATTTCAGTCCATGTCTCTTGAAAGGGTAGGCTACTGCTACTGCCACTTCCTTTACTTAACCTTGGTTTTTTATTTTGGGGGTTCTCCATCAGAGGTGCAGTGATAGAAGATAGAATTATAGATAGCTTGTTAGCCCTGCAGGCAATTAGGGGTTAACTAGCCTACCTGACCACAAGATGGCACATGTAACTATCTTTTAGGAAAGGGCAGGGTTAATAAGCAGAAATAGGGGTTAATAAGAATGCACAACAGTAATAGTGGTGAAATGGAGTCTGCACTATGCTGCAAAATGGCATTCCTTATATAAATTAAGATGGCTGCCTCTATATCTAATGGCGGGAAATGGCACCCATAGCAGAGGCCCTCGCCTCTCCCGGCCTCCCCCCCCCCCACTTATCTCAGTAATGATGGTCAATTAGAAATCCATGACACCCCAGAACACTAGATTGGATGATGGTTGCTGTGGTTATGTGGTTGCTGGTAATGGCAATCACAGGGCCCCCAGAGATGCGTCCCCTGCGGCATTCTGCTGCTCCCTGCTCCGCCGGCTGGAAGTGAGGTCAAAGATCCCCCAACGGCCTAACCAGAAGTCCCAGAACTAGACGCTTTGTGCTGGAGTTCTGTTGTTTTGGCCTACAGACCTCTGGTTCAGAGTGTTTGCACTACACTACAGCAAATGTTTCATCCTCGGCTACTGCACCTGGCCATGCAGTAGCCAAGGATGAAACGTCCTCCTCAGCATGCAACCCCATACTTCTCTGTATGCGACCACATGTGGCTGTGTGTCATCAAAAATGACTGGCATGTCAGTGCTGACACACGTGTCATAGGTTTGCCATCATGGGCCTAGAACAAGCAGTAAAACTTCCTGGCAGCCTCGAGCTTTCTCAGGCAGACATTTTTTTTTCAGGCAGACATTTTTGAAATGAGGGAGTAGAAGGAGTGGGGAAGGCACACTGGGGTCATTCCAGGGACATGCCTCATGCTGCTAGAAGCCATGTTAGAGTTTGGACAGAGTCCTTATGTGCCGAGAGGCCTGCAGTTACACACACACACACACACACACACACACACACACACACGCACGTGCACGTGTGCACATGCATTCTCACTCAGTACCTTAGGCCCAGCTCTACAAGATCCATATTCAAATTCTTCCTCTCCTTTGGAAAGCCCCTGGGTAAGTCTTCATTGGAGCAATGTGTAATCCTGAGGGCTGAATCCTGGTCCAAACCCAAGGCAGGGTCCTGCTGAGAAAGGAGACTGGCCACACAGTGACCTTGTGGCAAGTCCCTCCTGTCTCTGTGGCTCCCCTGAGCCACACATGTCCAGGGAGCACAGCCCAGAACATGGGCTCAAGAGGCCATGTGGGGGGAAGGAGAAGCGCTCTAATTGGAATGTATTGACATCAATGCAACTGGTTTGTCTTTGTTGTTATTTTATTTATAGTCCCCATATACTTTGGTGATAGTGATGCAAAGTTTCTTTTTATATGCATTTATTTCTATTTTTAAAAAACGTGGGGGCCCATTAAAGTAAGTTACTGCGTATTTAAATAATAATGGCATGGCAAAATTCATGAGGGTGGTTCTGATAGTGCATAAAGATTAAAAAAATAAAAATTAAACTAAAAAAGGCCCCTGTATGTCCAGGTGGGTGTAACCACCCCTGTGAAAGCCTCCTGGGACCGGAAGGTTTGGGGCACACGCACCTGGTTAGAAAAGGTAACTCTCTCTCTGCCCAGGGACCTTGGGCTACATCCCAGCATCATCTGAAAAGAGCCACGTCATCGGTGGTGGTGGTGTGGGGGGGGGGGGGGGGCATGCATGCTGGCGCCTGGAGGGAGATGCAGGGGAAGAGATTTAAATGGGAGTTGTGGGGAAATAATCAGCCTGTGAGGTCCTGGGAGTGCTGAGTGGCTCGGGGTGATGCGGACCAAGCACAGCACTGCGCTCACCGCTCCTCACCACTGGGTGGCGGGCCGTGCTCCCCGAGGGAGAATGGTGGCTGGGGCGCAGGTGGCCCTTGCACCCCTGGACCAGGCCACTCGCCTGCCCCTGTCACAGCCCTGCCTAAGGGGCCCTTAGAGGGCGAGGCGCCAGGCACGAGGAAGTCAGTCACATTGTCCTTCAAAACCAAACCCCAGAACACCAGGAAATGAACATGACTCCTACATGATTCTTTACCTTTTTTTTTGTACACAGGCACCTTTGGAAGAAGCCTGGTGAAGCTCTGGTGCTCTTTCAGAATGTTTCCTACTGAGAAAAACATATGGGAATAAATAACAAGGTGTAGTAATTTGAAAAATTGATGGGCACCAGTGACTTCCCTAGCTCTCTTGCAATGACTGTAATATGACATGAAAATGTCTTCAGTTTCTATTGGGACTGTTAATACTACCATGTTTTATGTGTTGCCTATATCCATCATTAAAAAATAACCCTAAATATCACTTAGGATGTTTAGTAAGAATATAGACTTCATTATTTTCTCATGTACGTTTAATAACTTCATGAATTCTGTGAACCCGAGGTTAAGAAACCCTTAGCAAAAACAGACATGGTGAAGATGGGAGACATTTAAGCTGAACACCTTATGTCCCACACAGGTAACTCCAGCCAATTTCCTGTTCTGCCCCAGCTTCAGAGTTCGGTGCGTCCTCAGCCTTCACCCTAAGAAACTGGCTGTGAGCACCCCTGGGCAAAGGTATAGGTGCTCAGAAAATCACGATGGTAAATAGGTAGAGACAGCAAGTCTTCCAGATGTTCTCCCACAATCCAGGTGTAGATTTTTCTCTTCCATGACAATCAAGCCTGGCTTGATTTTTTAAAAAACTTTTTTGCATATGATCTTTACTCCAACCTATCTCACTTGATCTGAGCTCCAACAAGCGTTGCAATCTTTAGCAACTGTGGCAGTCAGAGTCCACTCAGGAAAACAACGACCACAGTAGTTATTTTAATAGAGAATTCAACAGGTACTGGAGGAATGAAAAGGCGAAAAGGGAAATCTGACATAACACGGACAGAATAACCTCAAGAAGTAACACCCATTCCAAAGGCTGGGAGAACAAAGGGGGAAGGTTGGTTTATTAGAACCTCAAAGCTCTGGGAAGGGCTCTGGGGAGCTGCAGCCCAGACCTCTGAGGAGAAGGCACAGCCAGGCTCACGTGGCCTCGGCGAATTCCCGTGGCCAGGGCTGGGAAGAAAATCCCCCATTTTTACTCTCCAAGTTTCTGCCAGGACAAATATGTTGAAGCCTAACAGCAGCTGCTTAAGATTCTGCAATAGCCTCTATGTGACAATAGCAAAAGCTTGTAAAGGCTACGGGAGGAAGGTGCACACATCATCCATGCACTGAAATGGCTCAGGCCCCAGGGTCCCCCAGAGACCTTGGGCCTGAGTCCCAAACATAAGCTGGAGGCACAGAGGGTCCTCTCTGAAATTATATATATATATATATATCTGAATATATATATCTGAATTATATATATCTAAATATATATATCTGAAATTATATATATCTGAAATTATATATATCTGAAATTATATATATCTGAAATTATATATATATATGAAATTATATATCTATATGAAATTATATATCTATCTGAAATTATATATATATCTGAAATTATATATATATATATATATAAATTATTTATAAAGATATATATATATATCTTACAGGACCCAGGCTTCCCTCCCAGCCCCAGCTTTGTGCAGAAGATTGTCCAGAAGAACATCTGCTCTAATTAGTATTAGAGCAGATGTTCTTCTGGACAACCTGTTAGAGCAGATGTTCTTCTGGACAACCTTCTGGACAAAGCTGGGGCTGGGAGGGAAGCCTGGGTCCCGGGTGCCAGAGGGAAGCCCATGCCAGAGGAAGGCCTACTCTTGCACAAATTTCACGCACCGAGCCTCTAAAATGTGTGTGTGTGTGTGTGTGTGTGTGTACGTAAAAGAACATTGGGATAGTGTGCAAAACTTAAATAGGATCTGTGTATTAGACGGTAGTAATGAATCAATGTTTATTTTCTGGTTGTTGCACTATAAGTATACAATATATTGTCTTGTTTATAGGAAACACTAAATTATTTGGGAGTGATGGAAGCATTATGTTGACAACTTATTCTCAAATGGCTCAGGGAAAAGGATGCTATTCTTGCAACATTTCTGTACATATAGAATTATTTTAAAATAAAATAAATAAATAGAAAGAACTGGGGGCATGGGGAATTTTTCTATCCTCCCTACCTGTTCCTTCTAAACCAAGAAAACCCATTTCCCCCCGGGGGGTCTCAAAACTTATTTCCCTAAGAAATATTCTCTCTTCTATATATGCATTCACAGATGGGAACCTTTCATTCTGACTTTCATAGTCTTATATCTTCAAGATGGAATTTCCTCTTCATTGTGATAGGTTATCTCTAAAACAACTTGCCTCTGTCTTAGCGATAATGGAGATGTGGAGGGGGAATGGCCCACTGAATAATGACTGGTGTTCCCCAAACTGTGGAAACCATAGGCAGGACTGGGGCTTGGCAGGGTTTTCCCCTAGTGTGTCTGTAGCAGATGTCCTAACTGGGCCAGCGCACCTGTTCTCTAGATCCTGGGTGTCCTAACTGCTCACACCTACACCCTTCTCCAGCCCTTGGCTGACTATGGCTGCTTTGCCCAGAGAGGCCTGGAAAGTGATGCAGAGTTGTCAGAAGGCGGTGTAGTCTTCAAACAATGACTGGTGAGTGCGGGAGTGTGACTTTCTCATCCCCTTGCCTCTGGGTATGTGTAGGGGACAACCTCTGTGATACATTTCACATTTCAGAGTTCCCTGAGATCAGGCGGAGACTAGCCTTAATCCGAAACCACAACCTGGCTTGGCTCATCTCATTTCCTCACCACTAAAACTTAACAAGAATCAACCATTTCAGGCCCTGATTCTAGGAAAACCATTCCTACAAGCGTGTCCTGCCCAACACCAGTCCCATAAGATGATCGATAAGACGTGTGTCTTGCTCAAATAGCCTGAGCAACTGCAATGTTTATTTCCCTCCTCGAGAGTCAAAATGCTTGAAGTTCTGAGAAATACTGCACTAAAGAAACCTAGTTAGCTGTGCTCAGTCCTGTTAGTACTTATTAATATCACACATTTTAGTAAAACTCATGTAGGCAGTGTGCCCCCAGGAGCCAGTCAGCTCAGGAGGAGTAGGATGAGGGCAGGAAAGGAATGTTGGGAAGAATCAATGATCTAGAATATTCTGAGACGGAGTCTATTTTGAGGCTGGCTTAGGGTTTGGATTCAGTTTTGTTGGGGATGAGAGAGAGGATTTGTTCTGTGACTGACTTGTAACCCTGGGGGCTTCCCACCCGGAGTCCCACCCTGAACACAAATGACAAGACTCCAACCACCTTGTTAGCTTGGAGGCCAGGGAGGCGTCGTTCCTCTCACCCTGCCGGCTCCTCTGTTGACCACAGTCATGACTCCTTGTGCCTTGCTGGCCTCAAGGACCACACAGGATGACCACCTCTCCTTCTTCCACTGGCAAGTGGGAAGAGTACCTTTTAACCATAGGAAACCTCTGGCTTTTTCAGAGTTGAAGAAATCCCAAAGCCAAATTCACTCTGGGAAATCAATTCATCATAATCCATCTTCTCTCTCTGCTTCAAGAGTGTATGTGTGTGGATTGTTCTCTATTAACAAAGCTAGAGGCCCAGTGCACAAAATTCATACGGGGGTTGAGGGAGCCCTCAGCCTGGCGTGCATCCTCTCACAATCTGGGACTCCTCAGGGGATGTCCAACTGCCAGTTTTGGTCTGATCCCACAGGAATTCCTACAGGATCAGGCCTAAACTGGCAGTCAGACATCCCTCTCCCAATCTGGAACCGTTGGCTCCTAACTGCTCGCCTGCCTGCCTAATTATCCCTAAATGTTCACCTGCCTGCCTGATTGCTCCTAACCATTTTGCTTGCCTGCCTGATCACCCCTAACTGCTTGCCTGCCTGCCTGATTACCCCTAACCACTCTGCCTGCCTACCTGATTACCCCTAACCACTCTGCCTGCCTACCTGATCACCCCTAACCACTCTGCCTGCCTGCCTGATTACCCCTAACCACTCTGCCTGCCTACCTGATTACCCCTAACCACTCTGCCTGCCTACCTGATTACCCCTAACCACTCTGCCTGCCTACCTGATCACCCCTAACCACTCTGCCTGCCTACCTGATTACCCCTAACCACTTTGCCTGCCTGCCTAATTGTCCCAACTGCCTCTGCCTCGGCCCCCACCACTGTGGCTTCGTCCAGAAGGGTATCCGGAAGGTCATTTGGCTGTCCAGTCTAATTAGCATATTACGCTTTTATTAGTATAGATGGGTTGGCAGGTCCATGGTGATAGGGAAACATGACATCAGCATAAACAGGGCAGAGCTAGAAAATCAGAGGCTTGGAGGCAGCTGTCTTCCATGCCCCATGTCCAATGCTTCGCTGAAAACTGAGCCTCCAAACTGCAAATAAAAAGCCAGCCCAACCGATGTGGCTCAAAGGTTGAATACCGCCCTGTGAATCAGGAGGTTATGGTTTGCTTACCGTTCAGGGCACATGCCCTGATTGCAGGCTAAATCCCCAGGAGGGGGGCTAGTAGGAGGCAGCTGATCAATGATTATCTGTCATCATTGATGTTTATATCTCTCTTCTTCTCCCTCCCTCTCTGAAATATATATATATATATATTTTAAAAATCCAAAGCACACTGAAAAGGAGAACTTGAAATGTCTGAATATCTGATTGTACAATTCCAGTTAAGACCATATCACAGCCCAGCCGGCGAGCCTCAGTGGTGGAGCGTCTACCCAGGAACCAGAAAGTCACAGTCAACTCCTGGTCTGGGCAGGTCAGGGCACACGGCCAGATTGCGGGCTTGAACCCCATTAGAGGACATGCAGGAGGCAGCCGATCAATGACTTTCTCTCATCATTAATGTTTCTCTCTCTCTCTCCCTCTCCCTTTCTTTCTGATATAAATAAAAATATATTTTTAAAAATATCATATCACATACAAAACCTCCTTAAACAAGCCCACTTATACTTAACTAATAATTGAATTGTCCCCAGAGGTGAAAATACAAACAACTTTTCCATCACTGTTTATTACTCACTATATGACAAATAATAAGCACATGAAGCCAAACACTAAGATTAAGGTTCAGATATCAGATAACTATGTTTTCCTATATAACTATGTTTACTCTCCAGACTTTTTTTTACTAAAAAGCCCATATTTGTCCGGCTGTCAGGTTTACACAGGGTAGAGGTGTATAATGATGTCTTCCATGTTTTAAAATGTGTTCTGAATGAAGTAATGACTAACCTGTTGGTGGCTGGAGAGAGTGAACACCAGCTCAGATCCCACCTCTTCCCTGAGGCCTTGGGCACCACTCTCTTCCATGGGTACTCCTATTAGTGCATACATTCTTTTCCAAATAGCCTGGTTTAAAGTAGATCCTAGATGATAAAGGAATAATATGCAAATTGACCACACATCTGCTACACCCACAAGCCACGCCCACCAGCCAATCAGGAGCGAGTACAAAAATTAACCCAACCAAGATGGCAGCCGGCCATGGAGCGAACAGGAGGTTTGGGTTTCCTCAGCAATGGCAGAAGCCAAGCTTCCTGCACAACCTTGCTGGCCCTGGATTCCACTCGAGGCTACAAAGTTTCAATTATAGAAGATAAATAAATCCCAACAAAAATGGCTGTGGCCACAAAGCAAGCAGGAAGCTTGGGTTTCCCTGGCAATGGAGGAAGTTAAGCTTTCTTCCCACTTTGGCCAGCTCACTCCTTCGCTCCAGGCTACAAAGTTTCAATTATAGATCATAAATTAATCCCAGATACCAGGGCCTCCCCTTGGGTTGCTGGGGGGCATGGCCAGCCTGCAAACCACCACAGGCCCCTCGCCCAAGCAGCCCATGCCCCAAGGGAACCCCCGCCCTGATCCGGGACACTCTTCAGGACAAACCAGCTGGCCCCCACCCATGCACCAGGCCTCTATCCTATCTAATAAAAGCAATATGCAGATTGACCATCACTCCAACACACAAGAGGGCTGCTCCTACGTGGTCAAAGATGGCTGCCCCCATGTGGACACAATATGGCCACCACAAGATGGCCATCAGGGGAGGGCAGTTGGGAGTGATCACGTCAGCAGAGGAGGGCAACTGGGTCTGCAGGGAAGGGAAGTTGGGAGGGGAACCCAGGCCTGCAGGGGAGAGCAGTTAGGGGCAATCAGGCTGGCAAGGGAGTGGTTAGGGGGTGATCAGGCTGTCAGGCAAAAGCAGTTAGGGGCAATCAGGAAGGCAGGCAGGTGAGCAGTTGGGAGCCAGCAGTCCTGGATTGTGAGATGGATGTCCAACTGCCCATTTAGGCCCGATCCTCCTGGTAGGATCAGGCCTAAATGGGGAATCAGACATCCCTTGAGGGGTCCCAGATTGGAGATGGTGCAGGCTGGGCTGAGGGACATCCCTCCCTGTGCACGAATTTCATGCACCGGGCCTCTAGTATTCAATAAATTAGTTAAATGTAAACTGACTAAAGTATGTTTTATAGGAAATTATGTGGAAGCCACTAACACAAGCCACCTATGGAAACAAGTTTTTTAAGAAGAGAAAAATAAACAGGTGAAATTAATTTTAATAATACTTTTAATTTAGTCCACTATGCCAAAATATTATTAAGATAATATTCCATCATTATAGAAACTTTTAAATGTGATATTTTATTCTTCTGAAATACAATGTGTGTTTTATACTCTCAGCTCATCTTTTCTCCTCCTCCCCCTCCTTCTTCTTCTTCTTCTTCTTCTTCTTCTTCTTCTTCTTCTTCTTCTTCTTCTTCTTCTTCTTTTGAGAGAAATCATTGTGAGAGAGAAATAGTAGTTGGTTGCCTCTCATATATACTCTGGGACCAAACCTGCAACCCAGGTATGTGCCCTGACCTAGAATTGAACCTTTGGCCTTTTGGTGTATGGGATGACACTCCCACCAACTGAGCCACACCAGCCAGGGCTCTCAGCACATCTCTGAGCCACATTTCTAGTGCTCAGTAGTCACATGTGACCAGCAGCTACCATATTGTGTCACACAGATTTAGGGCATCTGCACAGTAGCCATTAAGCTGAGTACTTTCTATCCATGTCACCATAATAACAATAACTATAATCAGCCCATAATGCATGCTTCATACCTATGGCGTGCCAGGCATTATACTAAGAGCTTCACTTGGACTATTGTATTAATTTTCACAGAAGCCCTATAATTACTCAACATGGTGATGTTCACTTCCCACATGAGGGAGCTGAGGATTCGAAATGTTAACATTCTCTCTCATCATTGATGTTTCTCTCCCTCTCCCTCTCCCTTCCTCTCTAAAATCAATAATATATATAAATACACCCTAACTGGTTTGGCTCAGTGGATAGAGCATGGCCTGGGGACTGCAGTGTCCTGGGTTTGATTCCAGTGAAGGGCACATGCCTGGGTTGCAGGCTCAATCTCCAGTAGGGGGCATGCACGAGGCAGCCAATCAATGATTCTCTCTCATCATTGATGTTTCTCTCTCTCACTTTCTCTCTGAAATTAATAAAATTTATATGTATATGTAAAACACAAAGAAATGTTAACAAACGAGATCGAAAGCAGCACAGCTACTGAGCAAAGGAGCCAGGCTAGGAAACCTTAGGCAGAAGCCGTACTCCTGAAAAACTTCCCCATGGTCATCTCAATCCCCACACCCACTTGTAAAACACATTCTTATTGTGAGTCTTTTTGAAAACTGTATTTTCCTGTATACTCTCCAGGCTGCTAGTCAAGACTGAGCTGTAAGTAGGCATTTATTTTGGCCAACTGTATTCTCACCACCATAACATAATTGATTGCTTAATGCATTATTAAGAAATTAGGTGTGAGCTCAATTGCATCCATCTATCCACCTTTAGTTCAGAAGTAAAGACCATAATTTATGTCTTTACTAATTACTGTATATTTATTATTTCTAGTTACACAGGTTAATTTTCAAGCAGAGATCAGAACAGGAAATGAATGTTTTTAATTTCTATTCATGTTTTGCAATGTGATTTAAATGGTTCTCACAAAGGCTAAAATTCTTTAAACCACATTACCTTCAATCTTCTCTAGTAGCACACAGGGAGTTGCAAAAATAGCTATTTTATAGAAAGCAGTAGCATTAAGCTCTTGTGGCAGCTTCTATACTATTTGGATATGGGATCCTTAAGATTAGGGAGGTTTTTCTATTCTCTTTGGGGGAGGAAAAAGCAAGAAAAAAATGATATGATCCTTAGTTTCAGGTTCTGATGTTTTTAAAATTTCTGATATCACAAAGAATTTATATGCATATACTAGAGGCCTGGTGCATGAATTCGTGCACGGGTGGAGTTCCTCAGCCTGGTCTGTAATCAGGGTTGATTGGGGCTGGCTGGAGGAGGTTGGCTGTGGGAGCACACTGACCACCAGGGGGAAGCTCCTATGTTGAGCATCTGCCCCTGGTGATCAGTGCACACCATGGCAACCAGTCGTAAGGTCACTTAGGCATATATATAACCAATGGACACAGACAATACAGACAATAGTGTGGTGAATGCCTGGGCAAGGGGCGGAGGTGGGATTGATGGGGTCAAGGGCGGGGGGACATATGTAATACTTTCAACAATAAAGATCTTTTTAGAATAAAATTTCTGGTATGTTAATTCACTATTTTACCTGCTCAATATGACTGATTTTTAAATGTGGTGATCAAGGAACAGTTTTGAAGATGTGGTTTCTCAAATTTTAGGGTTTGGTAAGAATCACTTTGAGATGCTTATGAAAATGGACACTTTTGCCCCTATCCTCTGAGATGGTGACTCACTATCTTCAAAGTAGGCTCATGAATCTACAGAACCTCCAAAGATTCTCTTCTCCATAACACAATTAGAAAACTGGCAGGTTGTTTTTTTTTTCCAGAATTCTGTAAGTTAGCCAATATCTTGCAGCAATCCAGAGAGTATTTATTTAAGAAAAGTGACTACATCTTAGCAGCATTATGCCATTTTAACCTGCCCTAAGCCAGTGTTGGGCAACCTTCTGAGCTTGGTGTGTCAAAATTTGCCAAAAAACCAAGCATAACTCGGGTGGTGTGTCACTTCGAGAAAAAAACCATAATTTCACGATATTTATAAATAACAAAAATGTATAATTGTAATATATAACTGTACTTAATAAACAAAAAACTAATTATTTAACTTACCTGCTTAGTGACTTCTTTGTTCATCTATCAGTTGGTTTCTTTTATTGGTCTTGATATTATTTAACTTGTGTGGGTGCCATGAACTAAGGTAAGTAAGAGGGAAGGGGAGTTCTTTAACCTGCCTATTAGTGACTTTTTTGCTGCTGAATTTCATTGGTAAACCTTCAATTGAAGGTTGGTATTTTGTACACTTCAAGCCCAAGCAAGTGCTACTAACTTCATCTGTCAATCTGTTTCTTTTGTTGGTTTTGATATTATTTAACGCTGAAAATAAGGTCTCACAAAAATACATAGAGGGAAAAATTGTGAGTAAAGCCATTGCTATATTTTTCAGGGTGCTAAAAGTGTCTGGTAATCGGTTCCAGGCACTCCAACTTTCCTATTCATAGTGGCACTCCTCTTAATTCTCCAAGCAGCACCTTTCCAGAGTCTCAAGCTTTGACCTCAAGTCGACAAACACCTGAGCCCAGATGCTGATTTGAAATTCTGCAAGTTGCATCTCCAAATCATCAATTTGCATCCATTGGAAACCATTTAATTCCAAATTACTGTAGACTACTATATCTGGATACTTAATTATTTTTATGGTCTGTTCTAGGCTTCTAAATTGATTAAATCTATCACTGAACTGGTCAAGTAATGAGTCTAAAACATGCTGGAACCTTATATACAAGGGTTCCATTTCATTTTGTACAGCTGCACTGGCCTTCTCAAAATACTTTGTTACTCAAGAAAAATACTTGTAAGTTTTAGTTTCTACATCTCACTTGAAAATTTTAAGTTTACTTTCAAAAGCTTTTATGTTTCCAAACATAACGTCAATACTTTTGCCAAAACCTTGTAACTTTAAGTTCAGTTCATTAATATGAACAGAGAGATCTGTAAAAAAATATCAGGGTGTTGACCCACTTATCATCACTGAGCTGAGAAAAGTTTCCCAGATCCTTATCCTCGAGAAATACCTTAATTTCTTCAAAGCACTCCACAAAGCATTCAAGAACTTTGCCTCGGCTCAGCCATCTTACATTATTGTACATCAGCAGTCCACTGTAGGTGGAATCAACCTCTAGTAAAAGTACAGAAAATTCTCGCTTGTGAAGGAAAAATGTCCTACTGCCAGTTTACAAGGATCAGGACTAAACTGGCAGTCAGACAACCCTCTCACAATCCAGGACTGCTGGCTCCAGCCACTCACTTCCCCACCAGCTTGCTTGCCCCCAACGACCCTCCCCCCTGCCAGCTTGCTCACCCCCAACTGCCCCCTCTGGTGGCCTGTTCGCTCCTTCCTTCTCTCCCCCTGGCTCACCCCAAGCTGTCCCCCTGCTAGCCTGCTCACTCCAAACTGCCCCCCCCTGTCCTGATCACCTCCAACAGACCCCCACTGATGACATGCTCACCCCCAACTGGCCCCCCTGCTGATCTGCTTACCCCAATGGCCCCTGCCATCCCATCCTGGCCTGATCACCTGCCAGTGACCCAAGGTCCCAGCCTCTTCTTTTTTTCTTTGTCTTTTTTTTTTTAGCACCTCCTCGAGCAGAAGCCAGGGTCAGCTGGAAGCAAGTATCTAGGATTTATTTATCTTCTATAATTGAAACTCTGTAGCCTTGAGTGGAGGCCAGGGCCTGCCAGAGTAGGAGGGAAGCTTGGCTTCCTCCATCGCTGGGGCAACCCAAGCCTCCTACTCACTCCAGCTCCGTGGCCACTATCATTTTTGTTGGGATTTATTTATCTTCTATAATTGAAACTTTGTAGCCTTGAGTGGAGGCCAGGGCTGGCCAGGGTGGGCTGGAAGCTTGGCTTCCTCCATTGCTGAGGCAACCCAAGCCTCCTGCTTGCTCCAGCTCTGTGGCCGACCACCATCTTGGTTGGGTTAATTTGCATAGTCATTCCAAATTGACTGGTGGGTGTGGCTTGTGTGTGTAGCAGAGTGATGGTTAATTTGCATGTTTCTCTTGAATTAGTGTAGACTAGTGGCCTGGTGCACAAAATTCGTGCACAGGGGGGTGTCCCTCAGCCTGACCTGCACCCTCTCCAATCTGCCACCTCTTGGGGTGATGTCCAACTGCTGGCTTAGGCCCACAGGGACCAGGCCTAAACCGGCAGTTGGACATCTCTCTCACAATCCAGGACTGCTGGCTCCTAACCACTTGCCTACCGGCCTGATTGACCCTAACCACTCTGCCTTCCAGCTTGATTGCTCCCAACTGCCCCCCCTTCCAGTCTGATCACCTTTAACTGCCCCCCACACCGGCCTGATCACCTCCAACTACCCCCCTTGCTGGCCTGATAACCCCCAACTGCTCCCCCTGCTGGCCTGCTTGCCCCCAACTGCCCTCCTCTGCCATCCTGATTGCCTCTAACAGCCTCTGCCTCAGCCCTGCCACCATGGCTTTATCTGGAAGGTCTCCTGGTCTAATTAGCATATTACCCTTTCATTAGTATAGATTTCTATTAATATCTGCCTGCCATGTCACTCCTCTGTTTCTTCTGGCACTCAGATAAATACAACTTGATGCCAGGTCTTCATTTAATGAAGCTAATTTGAGAGACAGGTGAGCCTGGACATGTAAGATCCAGTTACCAAGCACTGATTTGTAAGCATGGGGAATGTCCTGGTGATGTTACACACATCACCTTATTTCATCTTCACAGTATCTCTCCAGTAGCGGTGGCATGTTGCCTGTTTACCGATTTGGAATCAGAGGTTTAGAGGGGCTTCAGTAACTCTGCAAGGAAAGTAGTCTACCCAGGATTGAAACTCAGTTTTTGTCTAACTCCCGAACCAATGCTTTTGATCCTGTGCAACATCACTTCCCCTGTAACTTGGTCTATTTCAGAAATCAATTTATCTTGGAATAAGCAGTTTACTCTCCTAGGTGTTACGACCTACTTTCTGTTTTATAACATTGCCAGGTAAATACTTTAAGATTGTGTGTGTTTTTAATTGTTTGTCTATCTGTTGTTGCTACTGTTATTTAAAGCAAATAAACAATAACAAAGATCAAGTAGCCAGGAAGCCAGCCTGCACATGGGAAAAAAGAAAAAAGAGAGAAAGTAGCTGTGCTAAGTGAGTCATCTCTTCACCTGCTGTCATCTCTCTCTTGGGCATATGCCTTGGAGCATTGTGGCCTCCGGGTGTTTTTTATTGCCTTAACTGTTTAGCTCAATAACTGTTCCCTTGTGCTTTCGCAGTAATGTGTATCTCTTTAATAGAACAGGATGAACACTGTAGAGTATTGAGGTGGTATAATGAAATTCTGATTCAAAAAAACCACATGAATGTCAATATTGACTGGAACTGGTGGAGAGCCAAATAGTTGTTTCATTATTTTGTTTTTGGTTTTGTTTTTTTAAAAATGTGAAAATTAAGGTACGGACCCCCTGCTGGGCCTGGGCTGTGGCGATGGGGACCAGGCTTGCCAGGGCCAGGCTTCGGCAGGGATCTGGACCCCCTGCTGGGGCTGAGGCTGCAGTGATCGGGACCACAGATGCCGCCCCAGGCTTTCCAGGGCTGGGCTTCAGCAGGGGTCCAGATCCCCTGCTGGGCCTGGGCTTGCCAGGGCTGGGCTTTGGGTCTGGTCGCCATCTTGCTTTGGGGTTAATTTGCATATTGCTCCTATTGGCTGGTAGCATAGTGAAGGTACAGTCAATTTGCATGTTTCTCTTTTATTAGGATAATTCACAAACCATATACTTCACCCATTCAAAGTCCACAATTCAATGGTTTTTGGTATATTCACAGAGCTGTGCAACTATCACCACAATAAATTTAGAACATTTGCATCACCCCAAAAGAAAACCCTATCCCCATTAGTAATCACTTCTAATTTTCTCCCCAAACATGCCAGCCCCTGGAAGCCATTACTCCACTATATATCTCTGTATTTGCCTATTCTGGACATTACTTAACTAATTTTAATCTTCACAACTACCCTATGAAGTGGGCACTGTTATTGCCCCCATTTTACAGATAAGGAAAGGAAGGCATGGAGGAAAACATGTCACAGGTAAAACAGACAGACAGTGGTAGAGCTGGGATTTGAATCAGTTTGTCTCCAGAGCCCACATGACATTCCCCAATTCTCATCAATATGAGCAGCCCTTTGTCACTGAGTTATGTTTGAGCAAGCCACTCCCTGCATCCCATGGAACTTGAAGACAATGCACAATAGAAACCCCATATAGCACAAAAGGAATAACATCTAACACACTGGAATGGAATACTGCCAATAGCACTCCTGGTACAAAGTAACCCCAGAAAGGAGGCAGCCTCAGTTCTCCAACAAGACTGCTCCTGCTTTCTAACGATGTAGCTGTAGCCAAGAACAGCCTACAGAAAGGCAAAATGCACACCTGATTATTGTTTTTGAAAAGCATTTCTAGCTAGAACTAATAGAGTCTAACAAATTGGTTGACTCATATTTCCCCTAAATAGAAGTTTTTTTGCTTCCATGTGGAGAATAGTGCAGGTTTTCCCCTTAATTACATTCAGTTATTATCATTTCATTTGTTTTATGATTTCTCATAATAGGTTTATTTAAAACTAGAGCATTAACTTTAAAAGCGCTGGAAAGTTAAAAAGAGTGATAGTTTGAAATAATTAACAAAGGCTACTCAACCCACAAGTAAACCTTAAGATATAGCGTCATCATTTTCCTAAAGCAGCATTGTCACTTTCACCTTATCAACGGCTTGTCTGCATGACCAGAA
This sequence comes from Antrozous pallidus, assembly GCA_027563665.1. Classification (NCBI taxonomy): domain Eukaryota; kingdom Metazoa; phylum Chordata; class Mammalia; order Chiroptera; family Vespertilionidae; genus Antrozous; species Antrozous pallidus. The sequence goes on along the minus strand of CM050525.1, from coordinate 40,497,655 downwards.
ATCCTGGCCACAGTTCCAGCTTTTGAAAATTTTTCCTTATTTCATACTTCCTTGGTCATTAATTTAAATCCTCTCTTGAGGATATTTTTCCCATTAATTTCCAGGAATCAATCCCACGACCGGTTAGTCCACAGGCTGTCTCTCTAGCCAAAGAGCCAAACTGGCCAGGGCAACTTATTTTTCCAACAACTGGCCAGGCTACAGCCAAGTGGGACATTCACCTTCTGTGGAGCTCAGGACTCTTTTTGCTCCTTGTTCCTGCCTCAATCTATACTTCCCGGGCCTGGAGATGAACCTACAACAATGCTATTTATTTATGTATGTATGTTTGTGCAACACTATACAGATTTCTTATCTTAAAATTCTGGAGGTTCAGAAGTCCAAAATAGGTCTTTAGAGCTAAAATCAATGTTGACTCTGAAGCCTCTAAGAAAGAAGCTATTTCTTTGCTTTGTCCAACTTCTAGAGGCTGCCCCTATTTTTAGCTTATGGCACCTTCCTCCATCTTCAAAGCACATCACTCCAACACCGGATTTTGTCCTCTGTCTCCTCTGCTTATAACCCTCCTGCCTCCCTCTTATAAGGACTCCTGTGATGACAATGGGTCCACCCTGTTGATACAGGATAATTTTCCCATCTCAAGATGCTTAATTTAGCAACATCTGAGAAATCTCTTTTACCATGTGCTGTAGACGGAATGTTTGTGTCCCCTCCCCAAAGGCATACGTTGAAACCGAATGCCCAACGTGATGGTATTAGGACATGGGCCTTTGGGAGGTGATTAGATGATGAGATTGGAGCCCTCATGAATAGAGAGCTCTTATAAAAGAGCTCTCTCATGCCCAGATGGTGTGGCTCAGTGGTTGAGCGTCAACTCATGAACCAGGAGGTCAGAGTTCAATTCCCAGTCAGGGCACATGCCCGAGTTGCAGACTTGATTCCCAGTAGGGGGTGTGCAGGAGGCAGTAGATCAATGATTCTTTCTCATCACTGGTGTTTCTCTCTCTTCCTCTCTCTGAAATCAATTTAAAAAAACAATTTTTTAAGAGTTCCCTTGATCCTTCCACCACGTGAGGACACAGAAAGAAGCCAGCCGTCTATGAACCAGAAAGCAAATTCTCTGATTATGCCAGCATCTTGATCTTGGACTTCCCAGCCTCCAGAACTATTTAAAAACAAACAAACAAATTTCTGTTGGGTTTAGGTCATCCAAACTATGGAATTTTGTTACAGCGGCCAGAAAAGACTAAGACACCATGTAAAGTAATACATTCACAGGTTCCTGGAATTAAGATGTACACATTTTTGGAGGGCCACTATTCAGTCTACCCCAGTGCAACTTTATACTGTAAGCTGCCTACAATAATGCTTTTACAAATAGATAGAAAATGAAACTTTACTTCCAGGCTTGATTTTATTAGCTCAATTCGGATCGTCCAACGTGGCCAGAGCTAACCAGCCATGGAACCTCTGAGAGTTGGCAAAACCCCTGTGGGATTGAGATGCATAAATACCACTTGGAAAGGTTAGACTGGATGCTATATTCTCTCTGTTCTCTGAGCTGAGAAAGGCATGGCTGGCTTACGCCTTTGGGATATTTCCAATTGCACTCCCAAGATCACACAGAATGTTCCTAATGACAAAGTCCTAATGACAAAGCCCTGGCTGGTGTGGCTCAGTTGGTTGGGCGTCATGCTGTGCACTGAAAGATTGCCAGTTCAATTCTCGGTGAGCGCACGTGCCTGGGTTATTGCCCGATCCCCAGTAGGGGGCATGTAGGAGGCAGCCAATAGATGTGTCTCTCTTTTATCGATGTTTCCATCACTCTCTTCCTCTCTCTCCCTCTCCCTTCCTCTCTGTCTAAAAATCAAGTTAAAAAGAAAAAAGACCATAAGAGTCTATAGGGGGAGGGGAAGCTATTACAATAAACAACACAGTCATCTTTTTATAGTAACCCCTCTGAAAATAATGCCTCAAGCTAGATGCCATAATTTAGATTCTAGCTTTCATTCTGTTTTTAAAGAAGTTTATAGAATTTTTAAAGCTACCTTAGAGAATTAGGCAAGTTTATAAATTGTTTCCATTTAGTAGTTTGCAGAATAGGTCATTTCAAATGTAATAGAAACTGCAAACATTTCTATAAGACAAAGACAAATCAACAATAGAAATAGGCTGAGCCGAGAGGCCATAATAATCTCCATCTTTAGATTGGCAATATGTTGCTCAATAGTAAAGGAAATAATGCCAGTTACTCTAACCAATACCTTTACCCGAAAGACCCAAGGCCCACTGCAACAAGCCAGAGGATGTTAGCATTTTATAATCAAGTGAACAATGACTGTGAAGATACTTTTGTGTTCAAGGTATGCAGGTGTCACAATCCATTTGTTGCACCACAGCATTTGTGCAAATGAGCTTCCTCCCCCCTCCCCAGTGATCTATCACCTAGAGGTATGAAGAAATGGGAGAGCAGAAGGTAAGAAGTTGGAGTAGATAAGACATCCACCTGAGACAATTAAGATATATACCAAACACCAGCGTCCAAGTCATGTATTGCCTGCTTCTGACCTAGTAATAGAGCAGAATGTAGTCCTGAATTACAGTCCTGGCTTTTCAACTGAAAATTTACCATGAGAGACACTTGCTTTAATTTCTCATTGTCTAGTTCTCATTGGGTACCTGAAAAACATCAATAAGAAGGAGAAACTTTGATGCTGGGTGATAAAGGTGAAGGGATTAAGACGTACACATTGGTTGCCGAAATTGGTTTGACTCAGTGGATAGAGTGTTGGCCTGCGGACTGAAAGGTCCCAGATTGGTTTCAGTCAAGGGCAGCTGCCTTGGCTGCGGGCACATCCCCAGTAGGGGGTGTGCACAAGGCAGCTGATCGATGTTTCTCTCTCATTGATGTTTCTGACTTTCTATCCCTCTCCCTTCCTCTCTGTGAAAAAATCAATAAAATATATATATATTTTTTAAAAGAAAGAAGTACAAATTGGTAGTTATAAAGCAGTCATGGGGATGAAAAGTACAGCCTGGGGAACACAGTCAATAATATTGTAATAATTATGTATGGTGCCAGGTGGGTACGAGAATTACCAGGAGTATTACTTCATAAATAATATAAATGTCTAACCACTATGCTGTACCCCAGAAACTAATACAATAATACTGAATGCCAATTGTAATTTTTTTAAAGGAATGAGAAACTTGGTCAGAGAACACTGCTAACATTTCACTTGGAGTTCTAAATTCGATTTATCAACAAACAGCTCTGGAATGGGGGCTGAGGAGGTGGATACAGGAACAAAACCTAAAGAGAGTGCAGAACTCAGTGAGCTGCAACCCAAGCTGGGGTCAGAGAAGAGCTACCAAATTCCATCTTCCTAAACTAGAAAATAAAGCTGGGTAAGGATGAGCTATAAACAATGACAAACTGTATGATGCCCTGGGCCAAGAAATGTCTAATGAACTCCAGTTCAAAGATGTGGGGTTGAGATTCAGACACTAAGAAAGGCCCTCTCGTCTCTACTCTAGAGGTGTAGCAATAAATTCAATGTTTGGATCCCTATCCCTTGGTACCTGGGGGAGATTGTTTTTAGGATACCAAAACCAACAGTGCTCAAGTACCTTATAGAAAATAACACAGTATTTGCATATGATATATGCACATCCTCTCATATGCCTTAAGTCATTTCTAGATTTTTTATAATACCTAGTACAATGTAAATGCTATCTAAATAGTTGTTATGCTATATTGTTCAGGGAATGAATGACAAAATAAACTTTCAGGTCAGATGGCAATGTGTAAATACATAGTACACATTGGCAACAAATAATGCTTTTCTTCTGAATATTTCTAACTACGGTTGGTTGATTCTGCAGATGCAGAACCCACAGGTATGGATCCCTGAATGTACTAATTAAATATGTTTAAATTTTGCTTAAAATAATAAGTTTTATGGTTGTGCTTCACAAAAATTTTTTTTATCTTTTAAAGATACATATTGAAGTGTTATGGACAGAATATAATGTCTGAGATATGCTTCATGACAATCCCAGAGCAAGGAGGGACGAGAAAGGTGACATGAACGGAGATGAAAGGACATTAGTAGGTGTTGACAATTGTTGAAGTTTCTGACTGATAGCACTTTGCTCTGTGGCCCTTTTATATATCATTAAAAAAAAAAACAAAAAACACTGACTCTTGAAGATAAGAAAAGCTGCCAATGTGCTAAGAATTGGGCAGAAAGAAAAACTTGGTCTGTTACTTTGAAAGGGACACTAACCCTAGCTGGTTTGGCTCAGTGGATGGAGTGTCCGCCTGAGGATTGAAGGGTCCCAGGTTCATTTCCAATCAAAGGCACATGCCCGGGTTGCAGGCTCGATCCCCATGAGGAGGCGTGGAGGAGGCAGCCAATCAGTGATTTAAAAATAAATGACTGCTTCCCACAGCAGATTTAGTCATGGCCTTCCAAGATCCATTTCCTGTTTCTCTTGGTAACCACCGCTTTTCACTTCTTCAGGTGATGGCCTCCTGCTCAGCCTACCTGTTCAGCTCCTTGGCTTCCAGGGGTTCCACAGATGCAGTCCTCTACATGGGCCAGGGTAGACCTCTCACAGGGGCCCAAGAACTTCCGGCTGCCAAGTACTTTCCCCAAGTCCACAAACACCCAGTGGCCCAAAGCCCTCCGAGCTGCTTGGTGTAGGAGAGGCAGACGGACTGAGTTGGAAACTGATTACTCCATGATTTAAAATGTACATATGGCCCTGCTGGCATGGCTCGTGGTTGAGCATTGACCTATGAACCTGGTTTAATTTCCAGGTTGGGAGCTCTATCCTCAGTGTGGGGCATGGAGGAGGCAGCCGATCAATGATTCTCTCTCATCATTAATGTTCCTATCCCTCTTTCTCTCCCCCTTTCCCTTCCTCTCTGTGAAATCATAAAAAAATATATATTTTTAAATGTACATATTAACTTTTTTTGTTTTACAAAATTGAAATATTAACATAAATATGTTATTCACATCTTTTTAACTTAGTATATTAACATTATTTGCTCCAAATTGTTCCAAACTTTTGAAATTCCAATTTCTTGAAATGGTCTTCAGCTGGCCTGTTTGAGGTAAAATCTCCCTCTTGTCCTTTTTATTATTGTCTTTTAAGGCTATTTTGGAAGAAAAGCCAAGTTTTCTTGGTGACATTATTATTCCAAGGACTACGTAATAGATGCACAATGCCAAAACTTAAGGGAAGGACTTATAAAATATGATTTTAATTGTCACTTCCTATTAGCTAAGCTATTATCCTGAAAGTAATGACAGGATGATACTTCAAACCAAGTTGGTATTACATCTGAAATGTAAAGCACACCCATAAAGTGTACCTCGTAATAAACGTGTTCAATAAAACTCTAACAATATCAGCACACCTTCTTCGGGTGTGTGCTTCTTTGACTCATAGAAACATTCTGACTCAAGCACAGCAAACCTGTTTAAAACAAAATTGAGGAAATAAAGTGGTTTGCATTCAGCTGCCTCCAACACACAAAATTCTCAGTCAAGCACTGAGCAGCCAGAAAAACATCTCTTTTTATATTTTAATAAAAGTTGCCTGTTCATTTTTTGGCAAGAAAATCTTACGATATTCAAACAGTGCTGTTTTGTTTTACATTGAAAAGTCAAATGGGCATATTAAACGCAAAACCAGACCTGGACTGTGTGGCTCAGTAGCTGAGTGTCGGCCCAGGAGCCAGGAGGTCAGAGTCTGATCCTGTAGGGGGTGCGCAGGTGGCAGCGCATCAATGATTCTCTCTCTCCCTCTCTCTTCCTCTCCAATCAATAAAAAAACTTTTTTAATTTTAAAACTCAAACTACAAAAAATTAAAATTAAGCGATCCATGTTTCAGCTCACATTGATATTTCTTTCCTCTCTCTCAAAATAAAAAAAAATAAAGAAGTCTGTGCTCACCCTGTGTTTTTTCAACTTTTTTATATTTAAATGGAAAACCTAAGTGGAAAATGGAATTTCCTTTGTGTGTGTGCTCACACACACCCTTAGCTAGAACCCAAGGAATGCAAGCTTGCTGCCATTTCTGAACACAGAGACCCAATTAAGTAAAATCAGAGTAGTAACAGGTAGGGATGGATACCATTCCAAAAGTTTATCCTTATTTCTAAGAATGATTAATTGGCTTTTCAGCCTAATTTGGAAAGATTAATTATACACTGAGCAGTGCTTTGGTGTCACTGTCTGATTACTCCTTGATCTTAAAATGTCAAGCTAAGAATTAAGGGATTGCTCCAGATAACATCTATACTAGTGAAAGGGTTATATGCAAATTGGTCACGACACCCTCACAGTAACAACTGAACAGCACGCTGTGTGGAGCAACCAGGCCGGGGAGGGGGGGGCAGTTGGGGGTGACCAAGCTGGCAGGGGGCAGTGAAGGGCAACCAGGCCAGCAGGGGGGACAATTGGGGCAACCAGGTCAGGGGGAAGCGGCAGTTGGGGGTGATCAGGCTGGCAGGGGAGGCAGTTAGGGGTGATCAGAGAGGCAGGCAGGTGATCAGTTAAACAGTGGTCCCAGATTGTGAGAGGGATGTACGATTGCCGGTCGGACATCCCCCAAGGGGTCCTGTATTGGTGAGAGTCCAGGCTGGGCTGAGGGGGACCCTCCCCCCAAATGCATAAATTTCATGCATGGGGCTTCTAGCCCTATATAATAAAAGCCCAGTGACCATAATGGCAGAACACTTAACCAGAACAACCACTCGACTAGTACTACGAGGTGCATTGACCACCTCTTGGTCCCTCCCGCTGGCCAGCAGGCTCTGATTGCCAGATAGTGATTGGGGAACCGGGATAGGTGGAGGGGGATGCGGGCAGCGCCGGGCCAAGGCCCCTTCCCTGCCAGTTGCCCCACACACAGAGGCCAACACACAGCAGAGGTGGGGCCAGTGAGTGGGCAGGACCAGCTGACCTCTCGGTCCCTCCTCCACAGCTGTCAGGATCCCATCGCCTGATGGCAAACTGGAAACTTGGGTGGGTGGCGGTGGGGGGCAAGGCCAGCTGCTGGCAGCCAGAGAAGATGACCCTGATCACAGGCTAGACCTAGGGACTGTACCCACACATGATTTTGTGTGCCGGGCCTCTAGTCTTTAATAATAAAAGCATAATATGCAAATCGACTAAATGACCAAATGGCAGGACCATCTGGATGACCATGCTATGACACGCACTGGCACCTGGTCAGCCAAGGCAGGTGTGATGCGATTGGTCAGGGGGTCCTGCCATTGCCCCACACTCACTCCACAGAGAGAGACCCAGGCCACCCTCTGCAGGGCGATTGATGGGGTGGGCTCTGCAATTGATTGCCCCAAAGAGGGAGGCCTAGGTCACCAGCTGGCAAGGCAATCAATTAGGGGAGGGGGGACAGGGCTCTGCGATCACCCCAAAGAGGGAGGCCCAGGCCACCGGCCAGCGATGCTGTGGCAGGTGTGCGGGCTGGCCAGTGATCGCCCTGCAGAGGGAGGCCCAGGCCAGCCAATGAGGGATCACACCCCATGCCTGTCGCCCGCAGAGGGAGGTGACTGGTGGCAGGGGTCAGGGGGCAGCGCTGCACAGATGGCAAGCAGTGACAGCAGTGGGGGTGGGGCCAGCTGTGGGCAGCCAGGAGAAGGAAAGCCCCTATAGGCCCTGATTGCTGGTCAGGCCTAGGGACCCTACCTGAGGGGTCCCAGATTGCAAGATGGTGTAGGCCACACTGAGGGACACCCTCCCTCCTCACTCCACCACCACCCTGCATGAATTTCATGCACCAGGCCTCTAGTAAGGAATGATTTTGATTCAATTATTTAGAAATGTCATGCCAAACCGGTTTGCTCAGTAGATAGAGCGTCAGCCTGCGGACTGAAAGGTCCCAGGTTCGATTCCGGTCAAGGGCATGTACCTTGCCTGCGGGCACATCCCCAGTTGGAGGTGTGCAAGAGGCAGCTGATCGATGTTTCTCTCCCATCGATGTTTCTGACTTTCTATCCCTCTCCTTTCCTCTCTGAAAAATCAATAAAAATATATAAAATAAAATAAAATCGTCAGGTTTTGTTTTTTTTTTTAAAAATAGAAATGTCAGCACATTTGAAATCTTGATAATGAGGATAATTCATATTGTATGTTTATATGAAACAGGCAATGTCAAAGAGATTAGATGAAGAAGTGAGTATAGTAAATCTTCAACCTTTTCTTACCTCTTTGAATAGCTTTGGAGGTTATTATTACTGTCACTATGAGAAATGTTAAATCCCTTATTGTTAAATGTTAAATACATTTGAATAACCTTTTTATTTCAGAAGAGTTTTAGATAGTACAGACAGTTCCCTTATGTTCCACACCCAGTTTCCCTTTGTATTAACATCTTACACTATATTCATCACAATTGTTCATGTAAAAAAAACATTGAAATCTGTAAAGAATTCTTGTGTGTTTATTTGAGCCAAACTGTCGACTATGCCAGGAGGCAGACCCTTAACAAATTGAGATAATGCTCCAGAGAATGATGGGTTACATCTGTATTTATACATTGCAATCGAAGGAAAGGGACATAGGTGGGTTACATGGAGGGTGGGGGAGGGGCATGGGGGAGGGAACCCCTGGGATTGGATATAAAGTAAAATGATAGACACACCCTTAGGTAGGTACAGGAACAATTAACATGAAGACAATGAAATAATTTGTGGTATTTGACCTGCCCCCCCCCCCCCACATTAGGTTGTGCCCCAAGGGGTCCAGAAAAAGGGAAGCTACAAGTTAACCAAACATTTCAAGGGTATGTTATTACTGATGCAAAAAGACAGATAGGCTTAGTTAAGGTAAAGGTTAACCATGTCAGTGAAGATACTAGCCTAGGATGTAACTACCCACCATAGCTGCTTTTTTTTCTTTTTCTTTTTTAACTGAAAGAGCTCTTTTATTTTTTTAAGTTTTTTTTTTTAATTTAATAAATCTTTATTGTTCAGACTACAGGCCCGGTGCACAAAATTTGTGCATGGGGGCAGGGGGCAGGGGATGTCCTTTAGCCCAGCCTGCACCCTTCCAATCTGGGACCCCTTGAGGGACGTCCGACTGCCCATCTAGGCCCGACCCTCGTAGAATAGGGCCTAAACGGGCAATCAGACATCCTTCTTACAATCCAGGACTGCTGGCTCCAAACTGCTCACCTGCCTGCCTCCCTGATTGCCCCTAACTGCTTCTGCCTGCCAGCCTGATCACCTGCTAACCACTACCCTGCCAGCCTAATTGATGTCTAACTGCTCCTCTGCCAGCCTATTTGCCCCCAACTTCCCTCCTCTGCTGGCCTGGTCACCCCTAACTGCCCTCCCCTGCAGGCTTGATTGCCCCCAACTGCCTTTCTTTGCAGGCCTGGTCCCTCCCAACTGCCCTCCCCTGCTGGCCCGATCGCCCACAACTGCCCTCCCTTGCAGGGCATGGAACCTCCCAACGACCTTCCCCTGTTGGCCATCTTGTGGTGGCCATCTTGTGTCCACATGAGGGCAGGATCTTTGACACATGGGGGCAACCCTCTTGTGTGTTGGAGTGATGGTCAATCTGTAAATTACTCTTTTATTAGATAGGATTATTACAATTTTTCCTCTTTCCCTGCTCCGCATAGCTCTGCTCCATCCGGTTCCCACCCCACCCTCTGCCTTTACCTCCCGATCACTGTCCTCATCCATAGTGTACGATTTTTGTCCAGTCTCTTCCCAAACCCCCCGCACCCTTTTCCCCGAGAATTGTCAGTCCACTCTCTTTCTATGCCTCTGATTCTATTATATTCACCAGTTTATTCTGTTCATCAGATTTTTAATTCACTTGATTTTTAGATTCACTTGATAGATAGGTATTTGTTGTTCATAATTTTTATCTTTACCTTTTTTTTTTTTTCCTTTTTCCTCTTCTTAAAGAATACCTTTCAGCATTTCATATAATACTGGTTTGGTGTTGATGAACTCCTTTAGCTTTTTCTTATCTGTGAAGCTCTTTATCTGTCCTTCAATTCTGAAGGATAGCTTTGCTGGGTAGAGTAATCTTGGCTGTAGGTTCTTGCTATTCATTACTTTGAATATTTCTTGCCATTCCCATCTGGCATGCATAGTTTCAATTGATTGATTGATTGATTGATTGATTGATTGATTTTAGAGAGAGAGGAAAGGGAAGGAACATCAATTTGTTGTTCATCTACATATGCATTCATTGGTTGATTATTGTATGTGCTCTGACCAGGATCAAACCCACAACCTTGGCGTATCAGGACAACACTCTAACCAACTGAGCTACCAGTGCGAGGAGTGTTGGACAATTTTAACTTCAAGTCTCCCCTATGTGATGCAGACATCCCTAATCCCTCTGTCCTCTGAAGTCACCTTTATCTTTGATATCTATATAAGGCAGGTCTGGGCTGCCTCCCCCAACATTCTCATAGATATCTGGGAAGACACTGACATAATCTAGCCAGTGCAGGCTAGAGATCACTTGCTCAATCCTCAGTGCCCTCATTCACTGTCTTATCTTACCGGTCACTTCCTTTAGTCATCTTTTTAATTCCCCCAAAAGCCCCAGGTCATAACATAATGACAAATTGAATGTTAAGGATCACTGATCTGAGCAACTGTTCAGCAAATTTCTCACTCTGGTGTATGTATGGGGATAGGGGTAGACCTTCTGGCAGGTTGCTCTCCCACTCTCTTTCTCCCTTCTTCCATAGCTCCTCTGGGAACATAAAAATTCCTTATTTCATTACAGAGAAAAACTGAGCTCTATTTTCTGTACCTTCTCCTCTCTGACCACACCAGAGCCAGCTCACCTTTCATCCCAGAGACTCATCAAGGTTACCTCCCTATATAGAAATACTCTAAGATGAGTTATGTAATATTAGTAATGTCACGACAATCACTCATTTAAAGATTTTTTTGCTACCACTAATAAGGAGCTGAAATTTATTTCCTTGTAATCTGTTTCCATGGATCCTACTTTTGACTCTGGAAGCACAGAATAACTCTAACTTACTTTCAGCCATTATAAGTCAGAGTTTTGTGTCTTCTATCTTCTCTTGGCCAGGTCAAGACTTACCAATCCTATCTAATAAAATAGTAATATGCAAATTGACCATACCTCTGATCAATCCATGCCCACCAGCCAATCAGGGGTGATATGCAAATTAACACCCAACCAAGATGGCTCTTGGTGAGGCTTTTTCCGGCCTTGGGTGGTGGTGGGGCCAGGGCGGAGCCAGCCAGTGAGAGCGGCCCCATGGCAGGGTGATCGCTGGGTTCCCGAGGTCTTGGGTGGGCTGGGGGGGTGGGTCCGAGGTGGAGCCAGCCAGCCAGTGAGATTGGCCCCATGGCAGGGCGATCTTGCTGGGTTCGCTGGGTTCCCAAGGCCTTGGGCAGGCCAGGGGGCCCGGAGCAAAGCCAGCCAGCCAGCAAGATCGGCCCCATGGTGATCACTAGCTAGGTTCTCCTGCCCAAGGATGAAAGCCTCGGCCAGAGGCTTTTGGTGTTGGGCCAGGGGTGAGCCGTTAGTAGGACATTCCCTGAGGGCTCCCAGTATGTGACAGGGGGCAGGTTGGGCTGAGGGAGCACTCATCCCCAGTGCATGAATTTTGTGCACCAGGCCCCTAGTCCTATCTAATAAAAGAGTGAAATGCAAATTGACCATACCTCTGCTACACCACAAGCCACACCCACCAGCCAATCAGGAGTGACTATGCAAATTAATCCCAACTAAGATAACTATGGCCAGAGAGAGAGCAGGAGGAAGACTTGGGTCTCCCCAGTGATGGAGGAAGCCAAGCTTTCTGCACACTCTGACTGGCCCAGGCCTCCACTCAATGCTACAAAGTTTCAATGATAGAAGATAAATAAATTCCAATAAAAATGGTGACAGCCACGGAGCTGGAGAGAGCAGAAGGCTAGAGTTGCCCCCAGCAATGGAGGAAGCCAAGCTTTCTGCAGCCCTGGCATGCCTTGGCCCCACTTAAGGCTACAAAGTTTCAATTATAGAAACTAAATAAATCCCAACAGAAATGGCTGCCACCACAGAGTGAGCAGGAGGCTTGGCTCTGCTCCAGGCTACAAATTTCAATTATAGAAGATAAATAAATCCCAGATACCAGGGCCTCTGCTTGGTTGCTGGGGTGTGTGGCCAGCCTGCAAACCACCGTAGGCCCCTGCTCAGGCCACCCAACACCCCAAGGGAACCCCATCCTGATCAAGGACACCCTTCAGGGCAAACCAGCTGGCCCCCACCTATTCACTAGGTCTCTAGCCTATCTAATAAAAGAGTAATATGCAGATTGACCATTACTCCAACACACAAGATGACTGCCCCCATGTGGTCAAAGATCATGCCCCTATGTGGACACAAGATGGCCACCACAAGATGGCCAGCAGGGGAGGACAGTTGGGAGGGACCAGACCTGCAAGGGAGGGCAGTTGGGGATGATCAAGCCTGCAGGGGAGGGCAGTTAGGGGTGACCAGGCCAGAAGAGAAGGGGAGTTGAGGGCGCTTAGGCCTGCAGGGAAGGGCAATTTGCGGGGCAGGCCTGCAGGGGAGGACAGTTATGGGGAACCAGGCCTGTAGGGAAGGGCAGTTAGGGGTGACAAGGCCTGCAGGAAAGGGCAGTTAGGGGCAAACAAGCTGGCAGGGGAGCAGTTAGGCAGCAATCAGGCTGGCAGGGGAGTGGTTAGGGGGTGATAAGGCTGGCAGGCAGAAGCAGTTAGGGGCACTCAGGAAGGCAGGCAGGCGAGCAGTCTTGGATTGTGAAAGGGATGTCTGACTGCCTATTTAGCAGTTGGACATCCCTTGAGGGGTCCCAGTTTGGAGAGGTGCAGGCTGGGCTGAGGGACACCTGCCCCCACCGCCTGTGCATGAATTTTGTGCACTGGATCTCTAGTGTTTATAATAATTCTTCATTTTAGATAGTTTCCAAGCTCTTCACCACCTTTCTTATTCTTTGAACACTGTTCCTATAAAAATGCCCTGGAATGAACAGAATGGTCACAGGCTGATAAAGAGACATAAATAAGGCTATTACTTCTCTCCATGCAAACAATGAAGTCTAAGTTTTCATTGACTTCTTGGCTATAAATGCACACTGTTGAGCACACAGCTAAAATCTGTAAGTCTTTCCCATATGAAATCCCTCATCCTGAACTTCTAGCGTTAACTGCTTCTAACAACAGAGACTTTGCATTCATCTTTCATAAAACTTATCTTCTTAGTCCGACTCCATGACCATAATTCATTATTTTTTAAATCTTGATTTGATGCAATTATCCATCATATGACTTGGTCATCTCAGATCTGTTTCATCAAGTGACCTTGTAAAAACACGTTTTCCAGGGAGCCATCCATCAGGGATTTGCTGTCCATTCCTGATAAAGCTACACGACAGAGTGAATGTCAGGCTAACCTACAGGAAATCCGGGTTCTAATCCCAGCTTTGTCATTCTTTCTGTCACCTTGAGCATAATGTCTCTGAGCCTCAGTCTTACCAATTGTAAAATGGGCTGTTTCCCTGTGTGAAGGTCAAGGGTGAAAACGGTGAAAGTATATTAAAAGACATCTACCTGACGTCAGCTTAACATTTTTGTTTTATTTTCTCCTTAGTTCAGCTTCTGCCTTTTCATTCCATCCTAGAATCAATATTGGTAGAATTCGCTGAAGCACCTTACTGACCAAAGCTTGTAGATTTAATGTGGCCACATCCACCTTCCTTATTGATAGCTGTATTTTAATTAGTGTCTCATTTTAAAATGCAATTTAAAATTAAATGTTAAAAGCTCAGATTTTCAGCATTGATGTTTGGGAAATCTTCATTCTTAAGAAGGCAAGACTCAGGATTTCAAAGGGCTTTGATTTTCTGATGGTATGTGTTTGCTCAATCATGAGATCGATGAATCCAAGGCGATTACAAGTAAGCAGCTCTTTCATTTCACAAGGAAAGAAACAGGCATAGACTAGTCTGGATTAACCTTCATCCCTCAACCTCATTTCAGGCTGAAAATTCTGATTGGATTCACCAACTCTAGATCTCTGCTGCCTCCTAGTGTCGATAACTTGTCAGTTTTTCAGATATGAAGGTTGAGGAAGCTCTGCTCTAAAAACTCCATGCTGAGCTCCTTCCATCACTATTTCAGGATTTCCAACTCTGTCAAAGCCTTTTGTGAGGAAAGCAAAGAAGAGTATATCCTCTACTTGTAATGCACAGATGTTTAAGATCTGCTGCATCAAATGTGTCTAAAATGTTTACAGAAGGAAAAAAGGTTGATTCCTTTAAGTTACAGATTGGGCCACGCCTTCTAAAGCCAATCAAGCACATTCGTTTCTGATACATTCTCTTGATGGGGAAAAAAATCCACCTATTTTAGACACCAACTTCAATTTTTTTCTCCTTTCTTTCACATCTGATCTCCATTAGAAAAAGAATAAAGAGATTCCATCTTGGAGGTCTCTCCATCAATGATTCTCTCTAAATTAAGAGAGCGACAGAAGAAGTTTTCAACTTCAGAAAACACCAAGGTGAGAGAGTGTGCTTTCTTGAATGATAACCCAGAGCTGTGACAGCAAAAGTTGGGCTTAATGAGAAAAGATGTGTCATTTCTATCTCATCATTTTCTCATCCTTTATATCTTCGCTTAATGTAGCAAAATAGAGGTAGTAATTATAGTTTGAGATTTATACTACTGTAAGAGAAATCCTATATAATAAAAGCCTAATATGCTAAGTGTTAGACCATTTGGCCAGTTGCTGTGACACACACTGACCACCAGAGGGCAGATGCTCTAACCAGTAGCTTGCTGCTGGAGTCTGGTGGGTGAGATGGGCTGGATATGCCCTGAAGCCCTTCCTCGGCCCCTCCCTTCGCCCCAATGGTGCACCCGTGGGGTCCCCAGGCCTGGCCTGTGTCCTGTCACAAACCGGGACTCCTCAGAGGATTGTGGGAGAGCTGATTTTGGCCTAATCCCCACAGGCCAGGGACCCACCACTGGGCCTCTACTATCTTTATAACACTCTTGTCTGTGCTTTTCAGATTGGCTATTCATGTTCAATCTGAAAGACTTTATTCACAACCTCCCCCTAATGGCAGCACTGGGGATTTCTGATATCTGGTTTGGAAGGTAACCAGTCTCCCAGGATTAGCTGCATATTTTCAATATAATAAAAGAGAAACATGCAAATTTGATCATACCTTGGCTCCTGATTGGCTATGCTACCAGCCAGTCAGGAGCGGGGGTGGGGCCGTGGCACGAGCGCCAGCCCCAGAGGTGGAGATGAAACGGTGGTGGTGGTGGTGGCGAGCGCCCAGCCCCCGGGCGCTGTGAGGGGAAGTGGTGGCAGCAGCAGCAGTGGTGGCGGCAGCAGGGAGCACCCAGCCCCAGGGCGCTGAGTGGAAGTGGCGGCGAGCGCCCAGCCCTGGGGGCCGGGTGGTCGCAGGCAGCCTGGGCTGAGCTGAGCAGGGCGATGGCTTGGGCAGGCTGGGGTTGAGCCATCAGTTGGACATCCCCTGAGGGCTCCCAGTATGTGAGAGGGGGCAGGTTGGGTTGCGGGACCACTCACCCCCAGTGCACAAATTTTGTGCACCGGGCCTCTAGTTTTCAGTAAGATGACAGAAATCACGTGTCATCTATTCCTGAACGTTTTAACTGCTCTCCAACCATGAGAATGACTGGAAAATAATTCCAACTGCCATAGGGGACCAGTCAGAAGATTAAAACTGGAATGAAAAACTTTGACATGCTTATTATTAAGTATCAGTCACCTCCTATAATATCAGCAAACCCAGGCTGTGCTCAATCCTGCTGAGTCTCTCACTTAAACATCTGACCCTCCCATCCTCCTATCCATTCCTGTGACTTAATAAAGTTTAATGGGCATTATTGATGCAATCCACCGATCTTATACACATGCTTCAAGTTTTACTTGTACTTCTTTGTGGATACGTATTTAGTTCTGTGCAATTTTATCACAGGCATAAAGGTCTATTCACTTCCACAATCAAGATACGAAACGTGTCCATCTCCACAAGGATCTCTTCTGCTGCCCATGTATGACCATACCTCTCCCACCCCTTTGTACCCCCCGACACTAATCTGTTCTCCAGCTCTATAATGTCATTTCAAGAGTGGTAAATAATGAAATTCATACAGAATGTAACCTCTGGGGACTGACTTTTTTCAATCAGCACAATCCCCACAAGAGTCTTCCAGGTGGTTATCTGTATCCCTGGCTATACAATTTTCTTAAACAACTAGCAGAATAGGCCAGTTTATGCCAGCAAAGCTTCAGTCCCCTTCTGGGACTTTGATGTACAAATGGTGTATCTTTGGTTACTGTCCCTAAGGCTTGTTGAAATACCTGAGGCAAATCCAGTTTGGGGCTATTACAAATCCGCCATTTGAGTATTTGTTTTCAGTTTGTTTCCTCTGCTTCTCATTCCTGTTTCTCTTGTCTTGCCTTCCTGTGGATTACTTGAAGATTTTTTAGAATCTCATCTTAATTGTACTGTGTTTCTTTCCTTTCCAATTTTTATTATGGAAAAATACAGATAACATAAGTTTACTATCTTCACCATTTTAAGTGTACAGTTCAGTGGTATTAATATATCCATATTGTTATGCAACCATCACCTCCATCTATCTCCACAAATCTTCATCTTGCAAAACTGAAGCTATGCCCATTAAATAACTTCCCATTCTCTCCTCCTCCCAGCCTCAGCAACACCCATTCCACTTTCTGTCTCTGTGATTTTGACTATTCTAAGCACATCATGTAAGTGGAATCATACAGTATCTTTTGATGACTGGCTCATTTCATTTAGCTTCATGTCCTCCAGGTTCATCCATGCTGTAGCTTATTGCAGAATTTCCTTCCTTTTTAAGGCAGCATAATTTCCCATTGTATGCATATACCACATTTGGTTTATTCATTCATTGATGAGCATGGGTTCCTTCCACATTTTAGAAATTATGAATAATGTTGCTATAAGCATGGGTATAAAAATACGTCCTTGGGACCTTGCTTTCAATTCTTTTGGGTGTATGTCAGAAGGGGAATTGTTGATAATTCTATATAGAATTATATGACAATTCTAATTTACTTATTTTGAGGCATGTCATACTCTTCCACAGTGGCTGTACCATTTTACATTTATAGAGCTTTTGCATGTATCACTGTGTAGCGCTCCTAGTGGTAGCTCTAGGTATTACAATATACATGTGACCAGTCAGTCTACTGGTAACATTTTACCACTTTGAGTGAAGTGTGGAAAACTTCCTTTCATATAGATCCCTTTACCTTCCCCGCTTTAAGTATCATTTTTGAATATCAAATCCTAGTAGTGTTATATTTGTGTTTCAATCATCAAATATGATTTTTATAGCTCCTGAGGATAATCATCATATGTACCCATATTTCTGCTCTCTCCATTGTCTTCTTCCTGATGCTCCAACATCCCTTCTTTTATCATTCACTCCTGTTTTAGTAACTTCCTTTAGCCATTCTTTCAGGATAAGTCTGTTGCGACAAAATTCCCTTCATTCCTGAAAGGTAATTTTGCCAGATATATAATTTGAAGTTGACAGTTCTTTTAACTTTGAAAAGCATCCATTTTTTTCAAGCCTCCATAGTTTAAGGTGAGAAATTTATTGTTATTTCAGTTGGTGCGTTCAAGATTTTATGTCGTTAGTTTTCAGAAATTTAATTATGATGTGTCTTGACATGAATTTCTCTGGGTTAATCTTATTTGAATAAATTAATAAACTTAAAATTGTAAAACAAATAAATCTCAACTGGTTGACGTGGTAGATTTATGCTTTTTTTCACTAAACCTGGCAAGTTTCTGGCTCTTATTTCTTTGCTATTTTCAGCCTCTTCCTCTTCAGTCCCCTTCTGGGACTTTGATGGTACAAATGGTGTATCTTTGGTTATTGTCCCTAAAGCTCTGATCTCTTTTTTTCCCTCAGTAACTTCTTTTCTGTTCTCATTAGGTAAATTTTATCCTCAACTTCATTGATTCCAATTAGTCATTTCCATGGCTTAACAGTGTGGTCCGTCCATACCACAGAATATACTATGCAATCAAAAGGGACAAGCTATTGATATATGTAACTTGGCTGGATCTCAAGGGGATTACAATGAATGAAAACCCAATTTCAAAAGATTTCATACGGCCTGGCCAGTGTGGTTCAGTGGTTGAGCATCAACCCATATATGAGAAGGTCATGGTTCAACCTAGTCATGCCACATCCCCAGGTTGCAGGCTCGATCCCCAGTAAAGGGAATGCAGGAAGCAGCCAATTGATGTTTCTCTCTCATTCATGTTTCCATCTCTCCCTGTCTTTCCTCTCTTTCTAAAAAAATCAACAACATATTTTTTTCAATATAGCTCGAAAAGTTTAACCGAAAAATAAAAATAGTGATAAAAGTAGCAAACAACTCTTTGAATACATTCTAGATGTAAACAAGAACCTGGATTTCAGAGAAAACATAGAATATTACTCTATGTGTTGGGACAAATGAATTTGTAAGTGTAACTATGTGGATTGTGTAACTGAAAAGGTAATAAATATGAGACATGATGATAAATACCTGAAATCAGATCTTATTGGACTTGTTATCCACTTGCACCTATTCACCAGAGTGTAGTTTGTAAAATTTTGTTAAACCATGGCTACTATCCTTTCTAACAATACATGGCCTCTCTGGAAATCAATCAAGTGCTTTTAAAATCAAGTGAAAAATACTATCAGTACAAAGCAGTTTAAAGATAAAGAAGAAACAGTACTTAATGTTGAGGTTAGGTTATTAGGAGTTCTTAAGAAAGAGCTGTGTTATAAATTGATGAGTATTTAAGTCTTCTCAAAACCTGATGATTTTCTTTACTTGTCAGAGAAAGGAACTGATGACATTAGTACTGGGGATATCTTTAAAAGCAGAGCCAACTGCTGCAACAGAGCAAAAAGGGATTGAGAATCCAATTATTGTTCTTTCGTTTTCTGAGAAAGGTGCTCACTTTTTGCCACCTGGACAAAATGCTGGATTTCAGGGGGAAATCTCTCTATAATTTATTATTCACATTTGAATAAAAAAAAAATCAAAGAATCTATATATATAAAAGCCTAAACAACCGGTCATCAACTGGTTGACCGGTAGCTACGATGTGCACTGACCACCAGGGGGCAGATGCTCACCACAGGAGCTGCCCCTTGGTGGTCAGTGTGCTCCCACAGCAGAAGCTCCACTCAGCTGACCAACAGGCTCCAGATGTTGGGCTCACAGCTGGAGAGCCTACTAAGCAGCGGGGCGTGTGCAGCGGACCGGATGGGTGGGAGTGGTGCAGCGCCTGGCCCAGGCTCCTTCCTGGCCACCTGCTGTGGCCCGATCCCTGCAGGCCATGCTGAGGTACCCTGCCGGGGCACGAATCTGTGCACTGGGCCTCAAGAGACTATAAGCAGGAACACCAATTAGTGTTCAATAACCACCAAATACTTGCTTGTATTCTCAATGACCTGTAATAATGACTGGAATTTTCCTACTTAAAAGGCAAAAAAAAAAAAAAAAGTAAAATTTAAAATAGACCAGACATGGAACCTCACTTACCCTTTGAAATACATCATCAAGCTTGGTTGATGACTGATGTGAATGACTTTAAACACTTTTGTTAATAGTGTTTTTATAAAAGATTTGTAAAAAAATTTATTATTGATTTTCAGAGAGAGCGGGGGAGAGGGAAGGAGAGAGAGAAACATCAATGTGACAGTGAAACATTTATCAGCTGCCCCCTCCATGCCCCTTATTAGGGACTGAGCCCACAACCTAGGCATGGCTACGGAACTGGCAACCTTTAGGTGCATGAGGTGACGCCCAACCAAGCCACGGCATCCAGGGCTGTTAGTGATTTTTAAGAAGTTAAAATTGGCCAAACCGGTTTGGCTCAGTGGATAGAGTGTTGGCCTGCGGACTGAAAGGTCCCAGGTTCGATTCCGGTCAAGGGCATGTACCTTGGCTGTGGGCACATCCCCAGTTGGATGGAGGTGTGCAAGAGGCAGCTGATCGATGTTTCTCTCTCATCGATGTTTCTGACTTTCTATCCCTCTCCCTTCCTCTCTGTGAAAAATCAATAAAAAATGTATTTTAAAAAAAAGTTAAAATTGGTGTTTGTATTTGTGGGGAACATCCGTTATGCAGTTGGTAGATAATAAAAGACTAGGAGACCTGGGCTTACAGACTCCTCAGCACACTGCTGGGGACTCGCTGTACTCTGGCTCCTGCCTGCTCCCCAGCCTCAGTTTTCAGCCCCAGCCCGAGCTCCACCTCTAACACATTAAGCGCCCGGCCTGTTTCGTCTTCCAGATGGAAAGTCTAGTGTCAGTCACCAGTGACTGACAGGGCGCTAAATGTGTTAAGAAACCACATACCGTGTCCCCAAATGCCATGCTTACTGGTCCATCCTTGCCTTAGCCCTACCCATCCTCACCTTCCCGCTCTCCCCCCCCCCCCCCCCCCCGAAGAACACTCGCTCTCAGACTGGGCCAACGCTGCCCTCTCTCTACGATCTCCGCTCGGCGAGGCTCCTCCGCCCTGCCCTGGTGCCGGCAGCACACGCAGAGCAAGCACTTACACCAACATGAACTCCCTACCAGTCTACACTCCCGCGGGACCGAGACCACGTTCTCTCCGTTCACCTCTGACCCAGGGCTCCTCTCATGGTGAATACCTGATGAATTAAATCAGACCTCAGGTTTTTGGAGAAAGATTAACTCAGTGATACTGTGCTGAAACGACCGTGCCGGGATTGTGGAATGCCAACAGGACAGATTTATTTCTCATGCTGATAAGGACAGAAAGTTTGAAGGAGAACAAGGAAACCAAGGTGTGTGTTTCCTCCCATGGGGTCTGCCCTCTGAGTGTGTGTATAAGGCCCCTACTGCCAGCTCCGGCTCTGAGGAAGGTCTGAAACAGTAAGTCGTAGAGGGTGTTGCTTATAACTCTGTTTTACTGAACTGTTTTTCCGCCACTAGCAAAATCAATCTTCTAAGAAATTGTTCTGTTGCATTGACCACCACCGAGCTTCCTGACCCATCAGCACTGGTGTTTGAACAAAACGAATGACTCCCGTCTTTCCCTCAAGTTCCTGCCGCATTAAGCCACTGAAAAGCAACCAGCTTTCCCTGAACTCCTGCCAGCCACCCAGGAAATCACTGAAAAGAGGAGAGGAGCTACCGGGCAGGTGAACTCGGCATCTTCAGATAGCCTGCATTTTTATACCAGATAAAATTTTTAAAATGTAAAGCAACATTGAGTCTATGCATGTGGCATTACCAAGAAAAGCATTACACCACTTTTGTTTTATGGGGGCTCAAGGACAGGGGGACAAAATCAATCTGGTAGGTTACCCAAAAGGTTCACCCCTTCCACCATTCTTTTTATTATTATTGTTGTTGTTGTTGTTGTTGTTGTTTGAGAGAGGGAAAGGAAGAGGGGGAGAGAGAGAAAGAGAGATATTGATGTCAGAGTGAAACATGAATCAGCTGCCTCCTGTAAACCCCTTACCGGAGATCAAACCCCAAACCTGGGTATGTACCCTGATCAAGAATCAAACCCGCAATTCCTCAGTCGGAGCTGGCAGTAGGGGACGATGCCAAACCACTGAGACACACTGGCCAGGGCTCTTCCCACACAACTTCGTTTCTGGTGCTCAAATAAGGCTGCTCGGCCTGGTTTCTCTGCCAAGCTCAAGAGTGCTTTGGAACAGCTTGTATTATTTTTTAAAACAAACAAAAAGGGGCTTAGGTGCTTGTAATAATCTATTCTGAGACAAAGAGAATAATGACCATGGTCAGCACCAAGACCAACGTATTTTTTAAATATTAAGTTTTTGTTCCTGTAATTCAGAAATCCAAAAGGAACACATATCTTAAAAGAAGAAAATATGTAACGTTTTAAGCTTTCAAGTTCTTAATACCTGTGATTAAGTTTTGAGTATAGAAGGCAAGGTTCCTGTAACAATAAACACATCTAACTGTTGACAGGGACAGATCTTCACGTCTGCTTAAATGGCGGGGAGCATTCTCTGCAAGCGGCATGACTTCACTGAGAGACACAACAGACCCTTTTCTCAATGAATGAGTCAACCTGCTCTGTGATCACCATGACAGTAGCGTCCACACACACCAGGGAAAGGCAAAGAGTGAACAGATTCCAATTTCCTTGGTCGCCTCCTTTCCAGCCCTCAGTGTGCGTGCAGTACCTCGCAACTCAGTTCTCTCTACGCAGACAGTGGCGTCTGACCTCAGACCAGAGCCCAGAGATAAAGCTCTGCTCTCACTGAAAAGGACCTAGACTTCTCTTTTTTTTAAAATAATTTTTAATGTTTTTAATTGATTTTTAGAGCAAGAGGAAGGGAGAGAGAAAGAAACATTGATGTGAGAGAGAGATATTGAACAGTTGTCTCCCACGTGCATCCCAACCAGAGATTGAACCCACAAGCTGGGTATGTGCCCTGACTGGGAATCGAACCGGTGACCTATTGGTCCATGAGCCACACCAGCCAGGGCAAGGACCAAAGCTTTTCTAGCCCAGCAACGCACGGGGCAAAGTATAAACACCCAAAACAATGTTTTAAAAGTGTTTTCACCATAAGCTTCAGGAAGAAATGCATTTAAAGTGTGATCTACTACTACACATGTACAGTGTGTGCACATACACTTATAAATAAGTTACACAAAACAGTATTTTCCTAACTATGTGTGGCAATTCTGATCATTTTTATTCTACTCTATTTCTTTTTTTTTAATGCTGGTTTTTAGCCACTTAACTGATTTCACAATCCATTAATGAGTCCTGATCTGTAGTTTAAAACACGATATACAACCGCATGTAGCTACATTTCTTAAGCTAATCGATTTGAAATGGTAGAATTCTAAGAAACAAATTTCAGTAGCAATACAAGAAACATTTCTTTTTCCTGCACGTATGGATGGGAAGCGTTGGAAATGGCTCTGAAGAACTGAGTCATAACCAGTTGGAACACAGATGAACCGGGGCGAAGTGTGCGAAGGGGAGTGAAAGCACTTACCGCAGCTCAGCCCACCTGCACGCGGCAACGGAGACTGCCGCCCAGCGCTGGCTGTCGCCTCGCTTCCCGTTTGCCGGAAGAAATGATTAAAAAGATGCTGGTGGTGGGGAAGAACCTTAAACGTCAGGTTCGATTTTCTCCTGCCGGATGACAAGAGCACATCAGCATTTCCTTTCAAAATCTGCGCCCTGACTTTGTTCCGATCCAAGAGTTACCCTCAATTAGAAGTTGGGTAAAAATAAAGATCCACCAGGTCATTGTTCAACTTCCTCTATCTCTTTTTTTTTAAACAATTACCAGAATTTTATTAGCCACGGGGAGCAACTGGAAAATAACAAACAAAAATTACATCTTAAGAGTCCTTAAGTACATCATATATTTATAATTTAACTATATTTTAAACCGCTATCCATCAGTTCATGAAATGTACCAACTTATGTCATAGGTCCATTGTCAACTAAATTCCTGCCCACTGTCCTTTGGCTCAAGAGACTGTCCTTTGCGCCTGACCTTGGCTCTGTAACGGCATCAGAAAGGTCGCTGCTCGGGGGTTAAGGATAACACCTTAAGTCAACACGGCTCTGGAGGCAGGTGCTTGTCTCCCAGAAAACTTGCACTTGGCCACACAGCTCTGCACGCCTGCCCTCACCCACCTCGAGCAACACCCATGCCACCAGCGGTCAATCCGAAGAGAGGGCCAGACTCCCGCAGCGGTGCTGCGCGGTCCGGGAGGGGCACACCCCCCGTCTAGGGAGGAATGGGCACTCAGCCTCCCTCCTGGCAGAGAGCTTGTCGCCGGCACTCCTGGGGGTCCTCTGGGATTTCCGACAATTCCCACGGTCTGTGAGTTCAGAAAGTGCTTTCAAGCAGGCAGTGACACCCACAGCCGGTGGGACACACCTCCTGGGTCCGAAACCACTCCATCATGTGGCTGGTGTGTCCCCCGTGCCCACAGGTCAGGCAGAAATTGGACGATCCTCGAACTGCCACGTGGCAGATGGCGCACTGGAACGTGAAGCCCTTGCAGATGGTGCACTGCGTGCCGCGGACCTCGCTCCGGCAGTGGCTGCAGTACACGCCGAACTCTGGAACGGCCAGACACGGCCAGAACAAGAGACAGCGTCAGTTCAGTTCTGCAAAAGCAACCTGGGCACTGTGGGCTACGGAAGATGAATACATCTTAGGGTCCAATCAGACCAATGATTGCAATTTTTCCCCTCTTAATATGTTTTTAAATTGATCTTAAAGAAAAAGTATGGGAGGAGAGAGAGAAACATTGATAAGAGATAATCATCAACCAGCTAGCTGTCTCCTGCAGGCCCTCTACTGGGGACCTAACTCAAAACACGGGCACATGCCCTGACCGGGAATCGAACCAGTGACCCCTTGGTGCACAGGACGATGGTCAACAAATGAGCCACACCGGCCAAGGCTAGAGCAGTGATTTCCATCTTCTACAATCGCAGTGTTACAAAGAGGAGCTGCTGTCACTCAGGTGGCAGGGTGTGGGCCGAGGAGGCGGCAGGTCCAACCCCCGGTGCCTGTAGCGGTGGCAGGTGCTGTGTCTCATTCCCCTCCTCACCCCAACAGCTGCAGGGCCTGACTCACAGATTAATAAACTGTGCTGATTCTTGGCACTATCCTTGGTGCCTTCAGAATCCACGCCACCAACACTCAGCTCAGCTGACATCTCAGGTCACTGCCCTCTCGCCTCTCGCTTCCCACCATCACTTTCACTTCCATTCCATCTGACCCCTCTAGGGGCAATTTCCCGAGCTCAGCCTGAATTACGCAGCCCAAATTTACAATCACTTCTTGGCAAATATCCTCAGACCTTTGCCTTCTCTCCCTCGAGGCACCACCTCGGGCCTGGCTGAGCCCGGTCAGCTGCCCGCTCCACCTCTGCCCCGGCGGTCCTGGAGAAGGCCACCTTCACGCTGTGGTGCAGGGCTTTGACCCGTTTCTCTTCCATCCCCAGGCACACTCCCCACCTCGCCACATTCCAAACTGCCTCCCTCACACTCCGCTCCCCTCACCTGGGCCTCTTCTCTCACTTCCCTGAGAAAACAAAAGCCTTCCAACAGGGGCCCCTTCCCCCTCTGCCACCAAGTCCTCCAGTCTCCCCAGGTCATCCCTTTGTCCTGCTTCCTACAACACAGCCAGTTCCTCTGCTTCCAGACAGCCGGCAGTCATAAAAAGCACCAATAAATAATCTTTAAATACGCGGTAACTTTGGAGGAAATGTTATGGTGGTCCTAGTTGGGTAAATGGTTAGTCAAATTAGACTAGTTTGATAATTCTGGTTTAGAAATTGCCATGCCTTTTCTCTCTAAGCAGAACTTTTTATATTATGTAAAACTTCAATTTATGTTCTCATGAAAAGCCTCATTAGTTTAAATTTCTTAACTTTCCTTTTCTGGTTTTACTGGTTTGAGAGGATTCAACACTTAAGATAATGAGGGTATAAAAACTGTGTGTTCCAGTAACTAGAATTACAGTAACAAGTCCTTTAAAAGGGGTTGTGCTTTGGCACCTGAGGTCACTGTAAATGTAAACTTAATTATTCTCCACATCCATCTGGGTAACAGTATTAAAATGTCATCGCTCTAAAAAATCCAATGTGTTGTTAGTGATATGCCTCTCTTATGTTCACGTCAACTTAATTAAACATCATTCCTCACTTTAAGACCATAAGTTAATATTTCATTAGAATAACCCTGGGGGCGTGTACAATTGCTAAGTGGGCATACATTCACAAAGACAGGAAATTCAAAAACATAAGGCGCTGAGCAGAGGACCCTCCTCCGTTGCAATTTTTTCCTCTCTTGCCTCTTCGTGTCACACCAAATGGAAAGGCCGTTAGTAACAGCTGAGAAGGGGGTGTGGACACTTCTGGGCCGCACTGGGCATGTGAACCTTCTCCAGTGCAGGAGACACGAGACATGGAGTGTGTTCGAAAACCACAAAGCTGTGGCCCTGGCCGATGTGGCTCTGTTGGTTGGGTGTTGTCCCATGCACTGACGGGCTGTTGGTTTGATTCCCGGTCAGAGCACATGCCTAAGTTTCGGACTTGATCCCCAGTAGCGGGCATGCAGGAGGCACTCTATCGATGTTCTGCTCTCACATCGATGTTTCTCTTTCCCTCTCCCTCTCTCTCTCTCTCTCTCTCTAAAAAAAAATCAATTAAAAATTTTTAAATCACAAAGCTGTCCAGGTGTTTTTTTACTAGAACACTGACAAACTTAGGATTCTCGGGGAAGGAGGGATATACCCACAGGCTTTGCAGGTGAAATCTGGTGGAGGCAAAATGGAGCATTGTTGGTTCAAAACAGACAAGCTCCAAGACAGTAAAAACACTCCGGCACAGAGAACAATAAGGTCACGACTCCGGAGGCTCCCGGAGAACTCTGAAGATGCAGTGTCATAAGACTCTAGTTTGTTAACCATACAGGAGAGCTGTGTGTATGAGTGAACATCACCTATTACACAAATGTAAATAAAACCAGCCACATAAGTAAGACAACAAATTAATCAGCCGAAGCAGAAAATTGCTGCGCAAAATTTAGGGGAGGAGATGAGCACTCCGGGCAGGAACTGCGGTGGGGCTGACAAGGCACAGCAATCACCTTGCTCAGCCCATTACAACCCAGAGCCACAATGGAAGAAACAGAAACAAAAATCATCATACTTTCAGGGGCTTAAAAAAACCCCACACAAACTCTGTCCACAATTATGCCCAATAAATGAAGCTTCGAGACCTTTCTATAAATATGTACCTTCTAAATGATAGCACTTTATCCCTCAAATTTGTTGCCGATACAGGATGACCCTGCAGATGTGATAACCTCAAGCGTCAAATGCTGGTTTTCCACCCCAAGGATGCCAAGTACCCTTGGTAACGTTGTTGTATTTTCCTTTTACCACCTGCCATTTCCTGTAATTGGGCAGCCTGACTCTTCTAAAGAGTAAACACTTTAAGGCTGAAAATATTTCTTAATGTTTTTATCTGTACATCTATCTCTCACAGCCCTCCCTTTCGAAATTGTATAATAATGTTTGTAATGGTATTAGCACATATTCTTTTTTTAAAATATATTTTATTGATTTTTTTACAGAAAGGAAGGGAGAGGGATAGGAAGTCAGAAACATCGATGAGAAACATCGATCAGCTGCCTCCTGCACACCCCCTACTGGGGATTTGCCTGCAACCAAGGTACATGCCCTTGACTGGAATCGAACCTGGGACCTTTCAGTCCACAGGCCAACGCTCTATCCACTGAGCCAAACCGGTTTCGGCAGCACATTATTCTTGAATGGCATTTAAGTCTTCACAAGTTAATGTTTTATTTCTCTGATTGGATCGTAGACCTCTTGACCCATCCACCTACAAACCATGACTTACAGTTCTTTGTACAGCCTGTGGAACGCAGCGTGACACTTCGTAAGAGTAGATGTCACTAAGAGTTTAGCTGATGGATGAGTGATTCATCTATTTTCCTAAAAACTAATTTAAAAAGATAAAATTGCTCTGGGCCACTATTAATCTCTCCTTGATATACTTTCATGCATGTAGATGCTCTGAAAAATATATTGCCTTTGTGTCTTTGCATTTATTTCTTCAAGTACACACACCAAAATAATCCATGTTAAAATAATCTGTGTTATTCAGTATCTAAAGCTATGTATTATTTGTTTTACTTCTTTTTTATATTGAAACTAGATACACATGCACAAGACTATGAACAAAGCCAGTATTCGCTTCCACACCCACCACTCCTGAGGAAAATCCTTCCAACCCATTTCACTGTTCCTTTTGTTTTTACCTCCCTATCTCTAACCACCACTGGTTATGAGCTATTTCTTAATGTTCATATTTAAGCATTATCTATGACCTCCTCTTTCACTCCCCAACCATACACACACACACACACACACACCGCCTGTCCCTCATCTTCCCCAGAGAGTTCCATTACCAACTGCTTGGATCACTATTCTATTTTTACATGATTTATCTAGGTAAACATTATTCAAGTCATGCACCATGACTTTTCCTTTCTTCACATTTGGCTTTTCCTGGAGTTAGTAACTGTCTTGTTTTGTTCATTTGCTTAGTTTGCTATGTACTTACCAATAATTCATCTCTACTCTCTCCCTTAAATATCTGAATCTTCTATAAATATGCTGAACTACACTAGATACTTTTTCCAGTTTTCTCTTCTTGAAGACAACGCTCCAGAAGCTCCGACCTGGACTGGTCTACCTCCGGTGGGTCACGGCCATCTCCCTCCGCCTCCATTCTGACTTCCTTGTTTCCTGGACTGAATCTATTCCTCCTCCTTAGAGTGGCCCATCGTTCATTCTCACACTTGCCTGCTAACTTGGGTACAGTATCTGAGGTTACAAATCCTGTTCTTGTCATCTAGTTTCTAGTTTCTAGCTCACTGCTGCTGAAGTGTCCTGTACACGTAACCTGTTTGCTCTCTCTGGAAGCACCAGGGGTCTCCTCTTCAGCCTGTCTTTCTTCATTCATTATGGGAGGGGCTTGGCAGGTCCTCTGAATCTGGAAATCTATTTACCTTCTCTGGAAAATGAACTCCTGTTTTCTGCTGCAGTAAAGCGGGGACCTGGGACCTTACAAAGGCCCTGAAACAATACTCCAGTTTTTAATTTCCCCTTTTGTGCTGCTTCCAGAGGCACCGGGTACCACTCACTCCTGAGCCATTTGGAGGTTCTGCCCTGTACCTGACTGTTCCTTCTGCCTGCCAGTTTGGAGTTCAGCTTTCTCTGGCCCTATAAAATCTCTATCACTAACCGACCTGCCTCCCAGGTCACAAGTTTTATTGCCAACATTACTTCTTGCATGGTTATGCTTTTTCAGAAAAGCTCCATATAGGCTCTTTAAGGAGAGAAGAAATCAACTTGTGTTTAGCACACTCTCTTTGGCAGTCTTCCGTTTCACCCTTTAAAAAATAGCTCTTCTCTTAGCTTCTTTCGTATCAGTGTTGCTCACTGGTGTCTCATCTTTAAGGTCTTGTTTCTGGTTCTTCCTCTAAGACTCAATCTCCATGTACCAGTTTCCTTTCAAGGCCCGGAGTTGGTGGGCTCTCTTATTTGCTCTCCCATACTCTTCCTGCCCACCCGCCAGCTCCCAGGTAAATGCAGCCATTCTCACAACTTCAATCCCTGCCACTTAAATGCTGGAGATTCCCAAGTTCCTGACCCTACCTGCGGTCTCTCCTTTGAGCTCCAGACTCACACCCGCCTACCTACATGACTGCCATAGTCTGATATCTCACACATCATCTCTGACTGTCCCCAACTGAGTTCTCAATTTTCTTCCCGTCTTTTCTATCTTAGAATATGGCACCATCATCTATCTACCCAGCTGCTTAAGCTGAACACCTAGGAATCATCCAAGCTTTGTCTCTTTTCTTCAGTCCACATCCAGCAGGTTTGTAAGTCATAATTAGTCTAACTCCAACATATATTTTTAATCCACCCATCTCTCCCCACTGCCATCGGTATCAGCCCTAGACTGAGCTGCTGGTCTCTCTCTATCTACTTGAACAATCTTTAGTCTTCCTGCCTCTGCCTCTGCTCCTCCAATCCTTTCCTCAGGTAACAGCCAAAGTAACCCTCTTAAAATGGAGACAAGAGCAAGTAACTTACTATTTATTTATTTATTTATTTATTTATTTATTTATTATTTTTCAGAAAGGAAGTAGAGGAGGAGAGAGAGAGAGAGAGAAACCTCAGTGACAAGAGAGAATCATTGATCGGCTGACCTCTGGCACTCCCCATACTGGGGATCCAGCCCACAACCCGGGGACGTGCCCTGACCGGGAATTGAACCATGACCTCCAGGTTCATAGGTCAATGCTCAACCACTAAGCCATACCAGCCGGGTGGGCAAGTAATTTACCTCTTAACGCGCTTTGAAGTTTACCATTGAATTCAGAATACAATCCAAATTCTTTACTTGCAAGTTCCTAATCATCCTACTAATCTTACTTTATATAGAGAGTAGTTTATAATCATAATCTAATTATCATATCTAATTTTAACTTATACCACTCTTCTCAACACTCTGTTCTGGCCACACTGGGCTCCCTTCACTTGTTCAAATAACATTTCTCCCAGCACGGCACCCCTCTAGCTGCCTCTGCACCATGGATCCGCCGTATCCTTCAGTCCTCAGCGCCTCAGAATGGCCTTCACAGTGCCCTTCCTCACAGCTTCTAAAATTCTCCTCCCTCCCTCCCTGCCCCATCGGCCTCTCTGTTTGCTGTTAAATACTGATCACAATGTTGAATTACTTAATTCTTCTCCCCCACTAGTCTGTGAGTTCCATGAGGAGAGATGTGTTAGCACTGTGCCTTAGAGGAGTTTTAGTCCGACTTCCAATCAATCTCTGAGTATTGCACAGAAAACTACTTCTACTACAATAAAAATTGACTCTGGTCATGAAATGTAAGGGTTTTCAGAAGCTTAAAATGGACTCAAAATGCTTCAGCAATTTCTGCTTATCAACAAGAAACTAAAACTTCATTTCAGGTCTTATGTTATGGGTAAATTAAAGAAGCTTTCAGATAATGACAGGAAGAGAAATAAAATGCATATTCACCGATCCCTTTGTGAGGGTCAGGGGGACAGGAAACAAACTTCAGCACTTCCGCTCGCTTCTCTCTCAGACCCCAGCGATAGAGGATTTCCCCGTAGCATTTCTTAAAGTCATCAAACTGCTGGGTATTAGCAGGATCCAGGAGCCTGGAAAAAATTCAAAAGATTTCCTATCAGTTCCTTGAAGAAAAAAAGAGCTTAATACCAAATGGCACTTTATATGCCTTTCTTAATGCAAGAGCCCTGCTTCGGGAGAAGCCAAGCACTAAGCAGCCGCAGCTCGCCCTTGGGAAGGCCGTTACCTTTTGTTTTTATCATGCTGGTCACGCTCTCGCTCACGAGGGTCACTGCAGGTCAGACTCCCGAAGCGGATTTCTTCTGGTGAAGACTCTCCCCAAGGTGAAGATATGTGTTCTATCTCTCTCCCTGCTAAAGACAATCAAATGGGGAGGGAAGGTGAAAGTCAGAGAAGGCATGGAAAATACCTAAAAACTCGCATAAATTCCCCAGAAAAAAAATAAGCTACGTTGAAGACTATGAGAAATATAATTAAACAGAACTTTTTCTTAGCCTTACTTTTTTGTCTTGGTGTTACTTAGTGGCCTGATAAGTACACATATAATGATTAAGCAAATTACAGTATAGTGATATAGTAGCATATTAGGCAGTCATTACTTACAAAGACTTTTTAAATGACACGAGAAAATGCTCATGGTGATATTAAAAGCAGAACACAAAATCACACACACAGAATGACCCCTCTTACACCCCATGTACACAAGATTGGAAGAAAATGTTCTGGAATGTTAACAAGATGTTATTTCTAGGTGAGGCCAATGATTACTGTTTTCTAATCCAATACGTTCTGTTTTTCCTTTCACTGTGCATGCATTACTTTTATAATCAAGAAAATTAAGATAACCTTTTAAAAGAAATTTTAAAAATCCAGAAACCACAAATACACATCAAATAGGTGTTTACGGCCAGCAGGAATCGGGCTCAATGTTATTCTCTGCATGAAGACGACACAGCAGATGACGGGGCATGTGTGATGGAGGAAGGACAGGGCCAGGTTTTGAAGGTGGATACTGGGAAGTCTCCCTGTCAGCGTCTCAAGGTCATGGCTGTAAAGCAACCCAGCAAGGCACAAAGCCCTCCCAGAAACTGGCCTGTTCAAACATGAAGGGCCAGGCCTTGCTGACTACAGTATCGCCTCACAGGAAAGATAAAGGAAAATGAGAAACAAAAGAAAACAGAGACTATTCATCAAGTAAGGATTACATGGTACTAATGACTCACACGCAGCCCTTAGAGAACTAAACACCCAGAGTGGGATAAGTCAGGTTCGTACCCACCTATGTTCCAGCCGCCAGTGGTGAGCCCGGGGTCCGACATGCTTGAGCAGGAACCAGAGGAGGTGAAGCTGGGCTGCAGAACAAACAGGGGCGGCATCAGAACACCACCCACCATGAAGGTTTACTTTTAGCACATGCCAGACCCAAACCAGAAAATCGCAAGCTTACGTATCGACTATGGGACACCATCAGATTAGATGAACGACTAGGAAAAGGCCCAAAAGGGTTTGGTATCCCCTGAGGCCTGGACTGGGCTTCAAACACACTGCAGAGCATAGCCAGCGTCTGCACATCCCGGAGCTGGCAGTAATGAGCCAACCTGGAGAGGAAGAGGTGAGAGGAGAGAAAACAGGTCAAGAGGAGAGATGGAGGAAGGATGCTAGCACAATCATGGCAGTTGTTGCCAAAGGAACAGGGAAGAGAGAATGCTCAATTCTGCCTCAAAAACCCTTGTCAGGTACCAGGGCTTTCTATAGATCCAGAGGCTTGATCTACTTTTGAGTTTGGCTACATCTGCTTTGGAATAAAATATATCAAAGTATTACAGATGTCCTAGAATACTAATCTGAAAGCTTCTGGTTGGCACCAGGCACGGACTCCGACTGGAACAAAGCTTCTCCGAGAACTAAGCAGACTAACGTGACATCTGAGTGAGGACATCCATGCGGCCTCCCAACTCCAGGGCAGAACCCTGCTTTCTGGGGGTTCCTCAAAACTTCACCTATGGCTATGTGAAGGTGCTCCACCCCACAGCACAGCAAGCAGGCAATCGTCAACTCAAGAAAGGGCATCAGGAAAGTGAGCCATTAAATAAGAACAACAAAGAATAGCTTCACTTGTAGGAACTCATTTCCCCTTTACCCCTTTTAGGACCACTATGCTAGAATGTGAGGTAGGGACCAGGGGGGCTTGGCCTTTGCCATGCAATAATATTGATACTTTCCTTACGTCTAATATTTTTTAAGGTGTTTCACGCTCACTATCTTAAGTGAGCCTCACATGAAGTGTGAACAAGCATTACCATGCCTTGGTTTCTCTGAGGCAACTCTAGTGTGAGCAGATGTTGTTCCAGGTCTGGCCTCAACCAGTTACGAAGCAAATCTTCCCCTGAAAAAAGCAGGGGTTGTCTGCGTTCCTCTCAGGACCTGGGCCTCACTGTTATGGAGATCCAAGAGGCTTACCTGGCTGTAAATCATTGTGCACATTTTATTTCCAGTATGCTTTATTTCAGTGCAATAAATCAAAAACAAATTCAATGTTTCCCTAAACTGTCTACCAGGGTGAAAGCATCATGGCCCCTGGAAAACAGGAAACCCACTGTGCGCTTCTTTAATCTGTTCTCAGGGGCGAAGCTCCACAGCACCCACGAAACTGACCATCTCAAGAGCTCAAACTCCTGTGTTCAGACTCACGTGACTTATGGGCTTAAGCTTCAAAAGGACTCATGAGTCTCAAATCCTTGTTAGAGATGACAAACACTGCACAGTTCCTTCTGCTATAAAAAGTTAGTTGGGCCCTAACCGATTTGCCTCAGTGGAGAGAGCGTCAGCCTGCGGACTGAAAGGTCCCAGGTTCAACTCCTGTCAAGGGCATGTACCTGGGTTGTGGGCACATTCCCAGTAGGGGGTGTACAGGAGACAGCTGATCGATGTTTCTCTCACATCGATGTTTCTAACTCTCTCTCTCTCTTCCTTCCCCTCTGTAAAAAAGCCACAAAAACAATAATATACATATATATTTTTAAAAAGTTAGTTGACACAGAATCATGGCAGCACAAAAAGGAGAGCTCTCGCTTCCAGCTCTCACTCCTCGGGCCTCTGCACTTTCCTCTTAGGCAACAGCGTTGAAAGTGTTGACAGACCTAAAATTCACATCACTCTTTTCCTCGCTTTCAGCTCTAAAACCTACAGTGACTCCAGCAGCTGCCGCCCGAATGGGTGCCGAGCCCAGGGCGTTTCCAGATCTGGATCAGACTTCGGACCAAGGCAGAGATCTGTAGCTACCGTAGCCAGCGACCAAACCTGGACAAATCAAGAGAAAGACCCAAACTCAGATTGGTGAGGGCAGGAACAGGAAGCATGAGAGAATCCCATCCCTCCTCCCATACATCCCGCCCTTGCTCCTCTGAGAGCTGCAAAGCTGAAAGCTTACAGAAACACAGAACGGTAGGCCGGTGTGGCTCAGTGGTTGAGTGTCAACCGATGACCAAGAGGTCACAGTTTGGTTCCAGTCAGGGCACATGCCCAAATTGAGGGCTCAGTCCCTAGTGTGGGGTATGCAGGAGGCAATCAATGATTCTCTCTCATCATTCACTGATGTTTCTCTCTCTCTCCCTCTCCCTTCTTCTCTGAAATCAGTAAAAATATTTTTTTAAAAACACACTTTAGGGAGTAATATTTACTCAGGGAATTTTTTTCAGAACATGAACATTGGGTCTGCCTTAACATGCACTTACCAATCTTCTTACCAACCCTATGGGGTAATTATTCTTTTTTTTAAAAAATACTTTGCTTCTTCTTTTTATATTTATTGTTCAGTTTATTAATTACATTGTTCCTTTTTTCCCCCCTGTAGCTCCCCTCCAACCAGTACCCATCCGACCTTCCGCCCTCACCTCCCCCGCACTGTCCTCTCCCATAGGTGCATATTTTTGTCCAGTCTCTTGCTGCACTTTCCACACCCCTTTTCTCCCCAAGAATTGTTAGTCCATTCCCTATCTATGTCCATGATTCTGTTATATTCACCAGTTCTTCCTGTTCATCAGCTTATTAATTCACTTGATTTTTAGATTCATTTGTTGATAGATGTGTATTTGTTGTTCATAATTTATATTTTTACCTTTTTCTTCTTCCTCTTCTTAAAGAATATCTTTCAGCATTTCATATAATATTGGTTTGGTGGTGATGAACTCCTTTAGCTTTTTCTTATCTGCGAAGCACTTTATCTGACCTTCAATTCTGAATGATAGCTTTGCTGGATAGAGTAATCTTGGTTGTAGATTCTTGCTATTCATCACTTTGAATATTTCTTGCCACTCCTGTCTGGCCTGCATTGTTTTTGTTAAGAAATCCGCTAACAATCGTATGGGTGCTCCCTTATAGGTAACCAACTGTTTTTCTCTTGCTGCTTTTAATAGTCTCTCTTTTTCTTTTGCTCTTGGCATTTTAATTATGATGTGTCTTGGTGTGCTCCTCTTTAGATTCCTATATTTTGGGGTTCCGTGTACTTCTTGGGCTTTTAAGTCAATTTCTTTCACCAGGTGGGGGAAGTTTTCAGTCACTATTTCTTCAAGTAGGTTTTCATTATCTTATTCTCTCTCTTTTTCTGGCACCCCTATAATTCGGATGTTGGTATGCTTGAGGTTGTCCTAGAGGCCCCTTACACTATCTTTAATTATCTGGATTCTTTTTGCTTCTTGCTTGTCTGGCTGAGTGGATTTTGCTTCTTTGTATTTCAAATATTTGACTTGGTTCTTGGGGTCGTCTGGACTGCTTTTAGGTCTTTGTGTAATATTTTTTATTTCAGTCAGTGTATGCTTAATTTCTAGTTGGTCATTTTCATATCCTCGTAGGTGTTGTTCATTTCCTCGTAGGTCTTGTTCATTTCCTTGTAGTTCTCATTAAGTTCATCGGCCTTTTCTAGGAGCCTCTTGAAAAACCTTATTACTGTGGTTTTGAACTCTATGTCTAGTCGTCTTTTTTCCTCCATTTCTTTCACACCTGATTTCTTTCCATTTCTCTGCATTGTGGCTGCTTTCCTGAGTTGGTCCACTAGCTGTGTGTGGTAGATGTCCGCTAAGGGATAGTGGCTCCTCCTCCCCAGTTACCTGAGGTGCATACTCTTACTGCAATCCTTTATAAACTGTGTTCAGGTTGGATGGGAGGAGTCTCTGGCCTGAGCAGGCAGCGTCAGTGTCAGCTCCGCCCTATGCGGCGTGCGGGTCTCTGTGTTGGGTGGTAATGGCTGCAGGCACCTCCAAGAGAAAGCCACCGCTGGTCTCCACCCATTGCCAGACAGCTCTGCCTCTCCCCAAATAAGTCTGCACACCCAAAGTCTCACCCAGGGTTGTAAAACAAAGCAGTCCGGTGGTCTCCCGAACGAGGGAGCAAGTCACGAGTCCTCTCTGCGCGGTTGCGCACTTGTGTCCCCAAGTTTACGTGCAAACTGCTTTTGCAAGTTATACGCACTCTCCTCAAACTCGCAGACCTCAGCCGTGCCCAGGTTTTAGCTTGCCTTTCCTGAAACTGAGACCTCGCGTGGAACTGGGGAATCAGTGTAGTGGGACGCCTCTGGCCTCCCCGTTGCAGAAAACCAGCTGGGTTTGCTGCCGCCCGCCCCTCACCACTCGCACACGCAAGGCTCCGAACCTCTCTCCGCACGTATCTTCAAGGCTGCGCTCCGCCGCTCCTCTGAGTCACAGTGTCCTATCTTTACTTTTATCTGTGGAATTTTCACTCAGCCAGCTTTCCGGTGATTCTGGGTGATGTTTGTTTTGTTGTTAAGTTGTAGTTTTGGAATTGTTGTGTGGGGCAGCAAAATAGGTGTTTACCTATGCCACCATCTTGGTTCCTCCCTGAGGTAATTATTCTTATGGTTCCCATTTCACAAATACAGGGTGGGCAAAAGTGGTTTACAGTTGTTTGTATGGAAAATGATACAATAATTAATAATACAAGAATAAACTGTGTTTTACAGTTTCACAACTGTAAAACTACTTTTATCCCACCTAGATAAGAGCTGAGAGAGTCCGGGATTACATCTCTATTGCACCTCCAGACGACCCCAAGAACCAAGTCAAAGATTTGGAATACAAAGAAGCAAAATCCACTCAGCTCTTATCTAGGGTGCTGAGTTACACCTGTGCCTCCTGTTATACATTCCACAATATTTCTACTTCTTTATTTGGCTTCTTAGTATTCACGGGACTTTAGGTAGCTAGGTTCTTATAGAAATAGATCATATCCACCTAACAGAGTTTGGGCAAAAACTACAGTATTTATTAGGAGACAAATGGAAATCTGAGGGGTTTTCTACAAATAGAAATCAAGGGAAGCCCTTATTTCGGGTCATTTGGAGGATTATAAGGGGAAAAAACTGAGAGGACTGGACAACAGCTGGTGGTTTCCATTGCTCAATCTAATCCTCACACTAAAGAATGGAGGTGCAATAGAGACAGAGGGGATTAGTGGTTGCCTAGGGCTGGGTGAGGAAGAAGGATTGAGAGCTAGGGTAATGAAAATGTTCTGAAAGTATTTGTGGTGATGGTTGCAAAACTATGTGACAGTACTAAAAGCCATTAGATAGTACATTTTAAATGGTGAATCGCATGGTATATGGACTATATTCTCAATAAAGCTGTTAAGAAACGATAAAGGAGCAGCTTGCTTCAATATACTGATGTGTTTCTGCAAAAACGAAGATTTAAATTTTTGTAAGATCACATTGTACTTTAAAACTGAACGTGTCTATTCTAAAAGAATGTTTTTGTAAACATCTTATGAAATGAAGCATTTTTTAAAATAAAAAAAAACAGAACTGAGAATACAAATGGTAAAGATACAGATACCTAAATTTGGTATTCAACCATGACCATAGTACTACTAGTAAAATAGACAACAGATGCAATACAAAATAGTTAGCAGGAGGGAGGAACCAAGATGGCGGCATAGGTAAACACCTATCTTGCTGCCCCACACAACAATTCCAAAACTACAACTTAATGACAGAACAAACATCATCCAGAATCACTGGAAAGCTGGCTGAGTGAAATTCCACAAATTAAAGTAAAGATAGGACACTGTGACTCAGAGGAGTGGCGGAGGGCAGCGTTGAAGATACTCTCGGAGCCAAAGGTTTGGAGTCCTATGCACGTGCCAGCAGAGAGGGAAGGCGGCTGCAAACCTGGCTGGTTTTCTCCAATGGGGAGGGTGGAGGTGTCCCACTGCATAGATTCCCCAGTTCCAGGCGAGGTCAAGGATCGCACACTCATACGGGGTGGAACTGGGCAGTGGGAAAGCATGTTGAAGCCCGGCGCGGTGGAGGTCTGTGAGTTTGTGGAGAGGGCGAGCTTGTGGAGAGTGCGTGTAAACTTGGAACAGCAGTTTGCGCGTAAACTTGGAAACAGAAGTGCGCGACCGCACAGAGAGTACTCGTGACTTGCTCCCTCATTCGGGAGACCACCGGACTGCATTGTGTTGCAACCCTGGGTGAGACTTTGGATGTGCAGACTCATTTGGGGAGAGGCTGAGTTGTCTGGCAGAGGGTGGAGATCGGCAACAGCTTTCTCTCGGAGGTGCTTGCAGCCATTGCCACCCGGCACAGAGACCCTGGTGCCGCATAGGGCGGAGTTGACGCTGCCTGCTCTGCCGGAAGACTCCATCCATCCAACCTGAACATAGCTGATCCTCACAGTCAATTGGCCTGGAGGTCAAACCCTCCTAGTGCTAACAACAATAAGCTGGGCTTAACTTCAACAATACTGTACAACCCCTAAAGGGCTGCAGCAAGAGTATCCACCTCAGGTAACTGGGGAGGCTGAGCCACTGTCCCTTAGAGGACATCTACCACACAAAGCTAATCGACCAACTCAGGAAAGCAGCCACAATGCAGAGAAATGGAAAGAAATCAAATGTGAAAGAAATGGAGGAAAAAAGACAACTAGACATAGAGTTCAAAACACAGTAATAAGGTTTTTCAAGAGGCTCCTAGAAAAGGCCAAGACCTACAAAGAAATGAACAAGACCTACAAGGAAATGAATAAGACCTACAAGGATATGAAAAAGGATTAACTAGAAATTAAGCATACACTGACTGAAATAAAAAATATTATACAAAGATCTAAAAGCAGTCCAGACGACCCCAAGAACCAAGTCAAAGATTTGAAATACAAAGAAGCAAAATCCACTCAGCCGGAAAAGCAAGAAGCCAAAAGAATCCAAAAAATTGAAGATAGTGTAAGGGGCCTCTGGGACAACCTCAAGCATACCAACATCCAAATTATAAGGGTGCCAGAAAAAGAGAGAGAGCAAGATAATGAAAACC
Organism: Antrozous pallidus; assembly: GCA_027563665.1. Classification (NCBI taxonomy): domain Eukaryota; kingdom Metazoa; phylum Chordata; class Mammalia; order Chiroptera; family Vespertilionidae; genus Antrozous; species Antrozous pallidus. Next base: position 40,458,505 of record CM050525.1, on the reverse strand, counting down.
TATTTGAAGAAATAGTGACCGAAAACTTCCCACACCTGGTGAAAGAAATTGACTTAAAAACCCAAGAAGTGCACAGAACCCCAAAATATAGGAATCTAAAGAGGAGCACACCAAGACACATCATAATTAAAATGCCAAGAGCAAAAGAAAAAGAGAGATTATTAAAAGCAGCAAGAGAAAAACAGTTAGTTACCTATAAGGGAGCACCCATACAATTGTTAGGGGATTTCTCAACAAAAACAATGCAGGCCAGACAGGAGTGGCAAGAAATATTCAAAATGATGATGAATAGCAAGAATCTACAACCAAGATTACTCTATCCAGCAAAGCTATCACTCAGAATTGAAGGTCAGATAAAGTGCTTTGCAGATAAGAAAAAGCTAAAGGAGTTAATCACCACCAAACCAATATTATATGAAATGCTGAAAGGTATTCTTTAAGAAGAGGAAGAAGAAAAAGGTAAAAATATAAATTATGAACAACAAATACACATCTATCAACAAATGAACATAAAAATCAAGTGAATTGATAGGCTGATGAACAGGAAGAACTGGTGAATATAACAGAATCATGGACATAGAGAGGGAATGGACTGACAACTCTTGGGGAGAAAAGGGGTGTGGGAAGTACAGCAAGAGACTGGACAAAAATCATGCAACAATGGGAGAGGACAGTGGGGAGGGGGAGGTGAGGGTGGAGGGTGGGATAGGTACAGGGTGGAGGGGAGCTATAGGGGGATAAAAAAGGGGAAACAATGTAATTAATAAACTGAACAATAAAGATTAAAAAAAAATAGTTAGCAAAAACTTTAGGATCCTCTCAACTAAGCTCTATTAAGAAAAGCATCCAGCCCTAACTAGTTTGACTCAGTGGATAGAGCCTCGGCCTTGGACTGAAGGGTCCCAGGTTCGATTCCAGTCAAGAGCACATCCAAAGAAGGCAGCTGATCCATGTTTCTCTCTCATCGATGTTTTTAACTCTCTATCCCTCTCCCTTCCCCCCTGTAAAAATCAGTAAAATATATTTTAAAAAAAGAAAAGAAAGAAAGAAAAACATCCAAGGGATTTAGAAAGCTATTTTGTCCTGTAGTTTGGCAAAGAAAATGGGAGAGAAACTGAAAAATAGGAGACACACCTTGAAATGTCACTAAACCACAACAATAAAGTGAAGAGACCCTGCTCGGGGGTTAGGGGTTAGGGGGTAGGGAAAAAAAATCCAGATTCCAGCAAAAGGGATGGACATACCTGGACAAGATCCTTCCTTCCAACAAGCAAGGCAGAAGTGGCATTCTTCTGACACGTTTCCTGAATATCATTTACATTTAATCTGAAATGTAAAAAGAATTAAAGAGTTTCTTTCGGATCTAACTTCCTAAATCAATTACTCCTCGTTTAATAAACCGACTGAAAACTGCCTCTTCGGCTGTCACAATGTTTTCTTTGTACTGGCCTAAAGATCCCTTTGTATGTAGGAAGAAAATGCTTCGCTAGCAGCTGTGATGCTGTGGGTTCAGGCCTGGGGAAGGTGAAATCGCTCACCTCTCTGAGGCCAGAAGAGGAGGCCAGACTCAAAAACCAATTTGCTGGCCCAGCCAGGTGGCTCAGTGGGTTAGAACACTGTCCTGATACGCCAAGGCTGCAGGTCAATTCCTGGTCAGGGCACCAATGAATGCGTAGGTAAGTGGGACAACAAATCTCTTCTTCTCTCTCTCAAGTCAGTGAAAAAAAAAAAAACAGACACCGTTGCTAACCTGCTTAGCCGTGAAGTTCCTCAGACTTGAGAGTTGAATAAAAATGGATTGAAATACTATACTACACTGCAGTTTCTAACACAGAGAGTGGTATGCTGTGCATATACTAGAAAATGAATATTTGTCATGTGTTCAGGCTCAGGAAGAAGGGGAAGCAGAGGCCGGCCTCCGTATGCTTGTCACTCACCTCCCACCTCCCTTCAGCCAAAGTGGCTCTGCTTCATCTGTTCTCCTGATTGGGCTTGGGAGGCAGAACTCTGAGCCTGCTCCCAAGATTTCTGCCTCCTGTTGTAAGTACTTTATAACCTCCTCCCCTTAATTGGGATGAGTCCGTGAACACTGAGAGGATGTCGCTCCCACAATCAGGTGATTGTTAATCAGTTGACTGTGAATTTGTCAAAAGGGACATTATCCTGAGTGAGCCTGACTACGCAGGTGACACCTTAGAAAGAAGGTGAAGTGACAGTGAGACACCCCTGCTGGTCTCGAACAAAGTGAAATTCACCTCACTTAACAGCTCCAAGAAACCGAGTTCTGTGACAACCTGCATGACCCTGAGCATTAGACAGGCACATCACCTGGTCAACTCCACGATTTCATCCCGGTGAGAGCCCTGGGCAAGGACCCAGCTGTGCCATGGCCAGGCCCCTGGCCCAGGGAGACAGTGAGGTAATAAGTGTATGTTGTTTTAAGCCACTAAGCTGGCCGAAATTTGTTATGCAATAATAGGAAGCTAATATACTGGGTGACTCCTAAAACTGCTTTTGAAGAAAGGATTCCAATACTTAAAAATATATATATACATTGACTAAATGATAGGCATGGCACACTTAAAACCTTGAACTTACATGTATAGCTCTCCCAGTGACTTGTGAACAGGAAGGAGGCACGCAATATCCTGGATGACAACTTTCCCAGCAGCCTTGATTGGTCGGTTGCCAGAGTCTGATCCCTCGCGCTTGCTTTTCCATCTCCTTGATTTCTGGGGGAGATGACAAGATGTCACTAATGGGGACTTTGCTGAGTGGAAACCTCTAGTTGCAGAGCACATCATTGTTGGGTCATTGGTAATTTGCAGAGACTTTGCATTACAACATCATGCCCACAATTATATGAATCAGCATCTATAGGAAATGAAAGGATAACAAAGGGCATTGAGCTCTTGGTCCAAAATCCTAACAGGAGGACAAGCACCTACTGCAGAGCTGAGCTCAAAAACAGACACCTTGAAGCCAGAATTTTGAGAATAAGGAAGAAAAAGAACAGCAGATAAATGTTAGTAAAGACCACAAAAATGTGGAAAAAGAGCAACTTTTAAAGCTGGATTCAGCCCTAGGTTCAAAATTTTTTTCCCCTTCTAAGAGAGTTTTAATTGGACCTATTGAGAATATAATCCAGGAATAGCAGTTATGGGTCTGCAAACTTTAATCTATGGCAGGCAGGCAGACAGACAAACTTTGCAGCTAGCTCAAGGAGAATTACCTTGTTTTTCCTAGCAGACTTGCACTATTTCTAAAAGTGATCATTTTTAGAATGTCAAAAATACTTGAACAGAGGGACGTGAGTAATGGACATGGAAGATCATGAGCAACTATCTTATTTCCCCAGAGCCTCACTGTAAATGGCTGTGTAGGAGCCTGGATGTGGGAAATGAGAGATAACTGAGAAAATGGGAATTAGAGAGCAGCACCATCTGGTACCTTTAAAATGACAGCCTGCCAAGGGAATGATATTCTATTTCATATTATTGCCAGAAATTAAAAAGGGGGCCACCAAAGTGACTCAACTAAGGAGGAAGGAGGGAGACATTTATTAACAAAGAGTGCACAAAGAGCCTTTCTGAAAGAGCCTGCAATTTGGAATCAGAAAACCAAAGTTTATTGGTCTTTTTGCCACATGTACTGGTGGTTCAAGGTGACCCTGGGCGAGTTACTTATTTGCTGTGAATTTAATCTCATGCCAGTCTCTTTTCATTCACTGATGACTCAGGATGCGCTCTGTTGTTCCAATCTCCCAAGGTTAATACGGGTACAATGAAAAGTGAGTAAACATTCTGTAAATTCAAAGAGTACAATTTTAAAATCTATAATTTTTATGAATGCGCATAAACCTTCAGCAATGTAATTGGACCACTTTTAGATTACTCACCAATTCATTTTCCACAAGTGATTTTTATACAATTACCCTTCCATAAATTAGTCACGGTCTATGTCAGACATCTCTGAACCCTGAGGGCCCATCTAATCCCCAAAGTTGCCCAATGCAGGTAACTTCCTAAGGAATCAGTAAGTGTTATGGAACCTACTAAGTCCAGGACACCTGGACTTAGTTCATGGACAGCAAATGAAAAAGATTAGCTGAAATACTTGGACTGCTTATCATAATTGGTAAATATAGTTGCTACATTATCATTTTGGACCTTAACCCATTTGCTTTTAAGAAGTATTTACCCATATACAAGACAATACTCTGCAACACAAGAGGAAGCTTAATCTATCATTGTGGGGTAGCCCTTCAATTCTCTGCTAGCCCTCGTTATTTTCAAAATTAGAATTGTGTGAGTATTCACAAAAAATGCTACCATTTTTAGCCGAAAATATCCTGATGTGGGTGCAAGGGGAGAATGTGCTGAAGAGCAAACAACCTGTCAGAATGGACTGGAGCGTTAACCAACACAAGACGGTGTCGTCATGGCTGCCTACTGCTCTGATACGACTGGTTTTCGCAAGGAGGGCGATTTGGCAGAGACAGGAACAGCACAATGTGGTTAGGCAGAAAAAGGAGGTTGTAAGTACACCTACTCATTTCACTGTGATTTTCATCCAGGTTCCCAGGAGTTTAAAAATCCCAGGAAATGACAAACCCACAGACCTCACATGAGATTTAAGGTACTGGATAGGAAAAGAGGAGGAGGAGGAGGGAGGGAGGGAGAGGGAGGGAGGGAAATATCTACACTAAGAAGATTCGACAAGATAGAGAGAATGATCCGTCTAATTTGGTCCTCGGGTTGGTCAGACGGCCTCTAAAACACTGCTCCAGGCAGTCACTCTGATTCTTCATTATAAAAGAGAAATGAGAAACACTTAAAACACTGACCAATGAACCAGCTCTGTTTAACTAAACCCGGCAAATTTGGAAGCTCATGAGAAATGGGGCCTACAGCTTTCAGACTGCAGTGAAAACAACCACAATTCCCTACCTTTCTAAGCAAACCCAATCAAAAGATAATATTAAGACCTAACCGGTTTGGCTCAGTGGATAGAACGTCGGCCTGCAAACTGAAGGTCCCAGGGCATGTACCTTGATTGCAGGCACATTCCCAGTGGGGAGTGTGCAGGAGGCAGCTGAATTGATACTGAATTGATGCTTCTAACTCTCTCTCTCTCTCCCTGTCCCCTCCTCTCTGTAAAAATTCAATAAAATATATTTGAAAAGGAAAAAAAAAAAGATCCATGTGCCCAAAGTGGTTCATTTGCAAATAGACTAGCTTGTTTTAAAATGTTTTTCCTACCAGACTTGAATATTTCTAAAAGTGACCATTTTAGAATGTCAAAGAAACTTCTAGAGGGACATTGGTAATAGAAAGGGAAGATCATGAACAATTATCTTAGTTCCTCAGAGCCTTGCCTACAAATGGCTACACAGGAGCCCGTATGTGGAAAAACAACTTGGGACTTAAAGGCTAGCCTGTCGGAACTGACATCAGCGCCTGCTACACGGCTCCCGCCACGCGATCGCGAGCCTCACAGCGCTCACAGAGGGCTGCTGCCTCCACCGCTCAAGGCCACACTCATAAGAGCTGAGATTTGAACACAGGCCAGTCAGACCGCTAAGCCCATATCTGTTCATCTGTTTTAGAGAACATGACTTTAGATTAAAAAGGGAGGGAAATTAAGTGCTAACTACTTGTAAATATGTAAATAGTGTGTTCCATTTTTAAATGGATCCATTTCTGCATGTAAGGAGATCAGCATCTGATTCTAATGAGGACTCGCCAACACACCATCCTCTACAATTCCTCACTTCTAAAGCCACTTCTCTGCCAAGCACTGCAACTGTTCAACTAAGGCAGAGCAGCGTGCTGCAGATCCGCAGAGCAAGCAGCTTCCAGGGCTACACACCTTGGCAGTGGGCATGCCAGGCTCAGACCCAGGCTATATTTCAGGCCAGGTCAAGGGCCTGCACCTCATGCTGTTTAATCACTGAATGGACTTGTTAGGATTAGGTATATTCATAGAGAGGACTCAGAGTCCAATGAGCTATCTTATGACCCTTCCCCCATTTGCAGTCTTGGGTCACAGAAATCAGTAGAAACAAACTAAGATGAATTATCAATATGTACTTGATGAGAATATAAAGATAGCAGTCTTAAACAACTACCTACAAGTACCCTTCATTGAACTATAGAAGTCATACTCTGTATTTCCTGGGACTTTCCTGTCAACTTCTTGAGACACCAGGCTTCTAGGTGCTTCTCTGTTTGATCTGGTTGATGTGCAGTGATGTTTATGAAATTTCAATAAGCTGCCTGTGAGCCTATAGTAGAAGCCTCCCCAACACAGGACCACCTAATTATAGCTGCCACCAAGAATCACACTATGAAAGCAATTAACGAATACAGCAGTATTTATTCATTTAATCTAGCAAGGAATACTATATAAAACATTATCAAAGATCTTTAACCAGTCACAAAACAGTTTTTTGTGTTTTTGTGTGGTGTTTTTTTTGTTGTTTTTTTTTGTTAATCCTCACTCAAGAATATTTTTCCATTGATTTTTAGAGAGAGGGGGAGAGAAGGGGAGACACAAGAGAGACAGAAACAGCAATGCAAGATGTCTCTCTCAGATGGATTGGTTGCCTCCTTCCAGCACCAAGACCAGGGCTGAGGATCAAGCCTGCAACCAAGGTATGTGCCCTTGACTGGAATCGAACCCGGAACCCTTTGGTTCACGGGCCGACATTCTATCCACTGAGCCAAACCGGCTAGGGCAGTGGTTAGCAAACTGTAGCTCCCGAGCCACATGTGGCTCTTTGGCCCCTTGAGTGTGGCTCTTCCACAAAATACCACCGCCTGGGCGAGTCTATTTTGAAGAAGTGGTGTTAGAAGAAGTTTAAGTTTAAAAAATTTGGCTCTCAAAAGAGATTTCAATCATTGTACTGTTGATACTTGGCTCTGTTGACTAATGAGTTTGCTGACCACTAGACTAGGGCAACAGTTTCTTTTTTAAATTTGTTGGTTGGTGGCTTTAACATATGAAATACCTCCCCTTCCTGCTACAGGGGTCACTCAGTAATCCTGTCTAGTGGCCAATTCCTTGGGGAGCCAGATAAAACAAGGCTGCTAAATGAAGACAAGCCAAATCTCAAATCCTTGCTGCTCCCTAACAAGTATGGGCCATTTTTCAGGGTGTTTCTTTTAGAGCTTTGACAATTAAAAGGGTTCATATTCCATCCACATTTTCCCCAAGACTTCCTTTCCCCTTAATATCTAGTGGCAATTTTAGGAGTCTCTCTTATCTATGCAACTGTCAGGTGAAGACAGGCAAAGAACCATGACACACCAGTCTGCGTGTGGTTGATCTTTCCAGGTGAGGGGAGGACACTGTGGCCCAAATGCCCTCTACACCTCCTTGCACTGCTCCAGTCCCACTCTGATGGCTAAAACATGAATTCTTTTCTGTGCGGTAAAATCAGTCCTTCTGGGAGGCAAAGCGCTCTGCATTTCTCTAGGTCTTCTCAATGCCCCATCAAGAGAAAATGCCCCTTCCCACAGGTTATGAGCAGGGTTGAGGGGAGAGACAAAGCAAGACAGACAAATTATCACATAATGAGCACCAGGGTGCTCCTCTGAACATACCAAGGTGTTCATGGAATCATGGGAAAGAGGACGGATAGGGAAGGAGTTGGGTGGGAGGAAGCGGGAGGGAGGCATTGGTGCAAATAGCACTGAATGACAACCAACAGCCAGCTTGCGACTGTACCACCAGTGTTACTGCTACAACCGGAGGCAACATGGATGTCAATAAATGGATAAAATGTAAAAACAGCCCAAGAATAAGCCACCAACTGCTTCGCAGCAACCCCATCAACAGTGCATAATCAGCAGAGTGGGCAGGGGTCCCGGTGAGTTCCCGGTTAGGTAGCAGCAGGCGGGCCCTGCTGGGAAAGCCAGGGGGAGTCAGCAGGCGGGCTTGTGGGACAGGCCTTCGGAGGAAAGGTGGCCATGCTGGCGGCTCCACCTGCCAACTGCCGGCAGCTGCAGTACTGCTAATTGGGGCTCCTGATTTCAACTGGTTTTTATGTAAAAAAAGGCTATAGAACTACCCCCCTAGGTATTTTTTACACCAAACGGAATTTAAGCTAACGCCTCAAGGCTGCCTTGCACAGCCTGAGGTCACCATGGCACTACTGACTGGTAAAGGGGGCGGGAGAGGAAGACAGAGAGGGGAGATGGGCAATCGCAGTGAGGAAGAAAGGAAAAAAAGGAAGAGAGGATGTCCAGGTTTGACTGTCAATGCAAAAACTGATGATATGGGAATAAATTTGTTCCAGAAAATTTCCAAAAAATAAAAACTAGCTTAGGTGTCATGTCAGTGGATGAGATGGGCGCTTTCTTTTTTGAATTACACCAAGACGATAAAAACAGACACAATGGCGGAAGCCCCTTATATCTTCCTCTGCTTCCCAATGCCAAAGGTAGGCTCTGAAAGCTCTTTGAAATTATACAAATATTCCAAATGAAATCAGGTAGCTGAAGGCTTACAATTGGGGATCTTTCCAAGAAGCCCAGTATTGAGCTTCCTTTTCAAAGTCCATTCACAGTCCTTAACGGCATTGGTGTTCGCCGATTTGAAACTATTAGGGAACCAGGAGGCAGTCCTTGGCACCTGACTCCCCAAAATGAGCACCTATTGTTGCTGGTCCTGAAACCCAGCCAGGCTGTCATTTCAGGTTCCTCAAAGCCAGGCAGGTGGCATTTTATTCTTGGGCCTTTGGGCAGAGACAGGATTAGTCAAGGAGAGCATTTGCACAGCGCACAGTACCGGGAAGTCGTTAATTGCTTGTATGGACCAACGTCGCCGGGCAGAGCGAGGAGACATCTGTGTGTGAAAACGTTACACCCAGGAGGAGGGAAGAAAAACACCAAGAAAATTAAAAGGGAAAAATATAGAATAAAATGAAAGCTTCCCACACATCTGATGGATTAAATGATACCATAATATACTACAAAATCAGGATTGAAATGCTACCAAATATGAACTGAAATACAGCAGTGGATGGATTCCCTCTCCTCCCTCCCAACCCATCACTCTCCAAACCCAGCTTCACTGTCATTGATCTTCAGCCCAAAACACATTTCAACATATCAGGGGCTGATGTCGCACCGCTCTGACAAAGGAACTGACGAGGGTCCGGATCTCAGGCCACCGGGGAAACAGGGAGGCCTCTGCTTGCCCTTTGAGGGGCATGTGTACGTGCGAGAATATTCCCATTCCTAAAAAGGAAGAAGTTCTTCCATACACTCAATACCACATTTTTTGGGTACGTAGCTAAAGAGCAGTGGAGAAATTGGAAACCTTGACCTTGGGACCACAGGACTATTTTTAGAGTGAAGCCATGGGAAGTGAGAGCCCCATCAAGAGAAAATGCCCCAGAGAAATGCAGGGAAGGAGAAGCTAAGGGCATTCTCCCTAACAACATGAGCATCAGTGTGAAACTGGGAGCATACACACTGTTTATGGAGATAGACATTATTCTAGCAACTTTCAAGACCTCCCCAGTTATTTACTTTAGAGCTATTTTCATAACATAAACTGAAGCAAATGTGGGAGGCTGTAGAAATTTTTTAATGTTTATAGGATAAAGCCTAATGTTTCTCAGAAGTTCTGGGCTTTCCATAGACTAAGTAATATTTCATCAACTATTAATAGTCCAGTTACCAAATGATGTTAGCATCACTGTTTTCTAACTTCCTATAAAAAGGATCTCACAGCCTGGCTGGCGTGGCTCAGTGGCTGAGCGTCGACTTATGAACCAGGAGGTCATGGTTTAATTCCCAGCTGGGGCACATGCCCAGATTTCAGGCTCAATCCCTGGGGTGGGGCATGCCGGAGACAGCCAATTAATGATTCTCTCATCACTGGTATTTCTATCTCCCTCTCCCTTCCTTTTCAAATATATATATATATATATATATATATATATATGTGTGTGTATATATATATATATATATATATTTTTTTTTTTTAATGTCTCTAATTTTTAGGAGCAACCTTGGAATTCCATCTGGAGAACAACTCACTGAATATAAAATAACCTGAGTAGGGCAGGTTAAAATCACAAAAACAGCTGAACCGGTGAGGCTCAGTGGCTGAGGGTCAACCTATAAACCAGGTCACAGTTCCAGTCCCCGTCAGGACACATGCCTGGGTTGCGGGCTTGGTTCCCAGGAGAGGGAGGGCAGGAGCAGCCGATAAATGATTCTCTCTCATCACTGATGTTTCTATCTCTCCCTCTCCCTCTCTCTTTCTCTTTAAAATTAATAAAAATATTTGTAAATGCCTTTTCAAGATCTCAGGGATAGAGATCTAAAAGAGAATAGAAATACGTAGACGAGAGATCTGGGATGAAGATAAAAACACCAAAATGTAGTAAACTGGAATCATTTCCAGAACCAAAGTAATGACAGTCCTAATATTTGACCCAAGAAACTAGATACCTGAGAATCAGAAAATACTCCTTAAGGCACAGAACCGTATTGCTGTCCATAAGGGAGATAAGAAGGCCGATGGACAATATCATGGCTATATCTCATTTCTTTAATCCTCCCCCTTTTCCCATGTAAATGGGATGGACATGAACAAACTTTAAGGAGAGATGAATTTATTTCAGATTCATCACACAAAATAACTGACTTGCTCATTTTAACATATTGTGTTGAACCAACTAAAATTTTTCTTTAAGGTCAAAAATGGTCACCCATTTCATATGTTTTAACCTAATAATTACTTTATGTCATCCACTGAAATGTGCCTTCCTTCCCCAGGGATTCTGAGGTTTTTGTAATTTTCTAATTCCTGGCCGGTATGACCATTAATTCACTGAATTAGATGTTTATGATTTGTGAACTTTCTTGTATATAGGTTATATAGTGACATAAAAGTTTCATATACAATTATAATAAAAGGGTCTCTCCCATTGTACTTGCTCACTATTTGAAATAAAACTGAAAGACCACTCACTATGTCACCCTCGGGGATTATCACAGCCCATTTCCTTAGAGAAGCAGCACAGTGGGAATGTGCCCAAACTGAAATACCACGATCCTTCCTTTGGTGCCTCTGTGATTGTGCTGTTTGTAGTGAAAGAGGCCAGACCAGGCGACACATGGGTGTGGGCGTTACAAATGCTCCCACATCAGGAGAGAGCCCAACTGGGAACTGGAGTTACTCTGACTCGATGTGGCCTTTACCCTGTCCCAGAGTCAGAGGTGCTAGTCTGTGTGTTCTGCCCAATCCAAATCCAAGCATGAGCAGCACATGACTTGATTCGACTAAAAGATCTCTTCAGCCTGGCTCTAATGCTAAAGAAAATTCCCATATGTATCCAACCATGATGTCAATTAAAAATGCCTTCGTTCAAACCAGTTTATCCAATCATCTAGGCAGCTACCAGCTAGCCGCATTTAAAATAATTTTTTTCAATGTTAAAAATTTGGGAAGATATGGTGTCCCAAGAAGGTCTGTGACAGCCAGGGGGATTCATTCCAGCAGAGATGTGAAGAAAGTTGGCCAGAAAGGCAACAAAAAAAAATCATGGTCCCTGTTCAACTGAACGGTTTTGCCTGAGTCTGGTCTTGTCTCAAGCATCAGTTCCTGCCACTCGTTTCAGATGACAAAGTCAGAGACTTTGAGAACCAGGAATGTTAGATAGTATAGCTGCAATCAGAGTGATGACACCTCTAACACTTGCTAGAAATCGGTTTATTTAAAATAATCCAATTTAAAAATTTTAAATTATAGTCACCCCATCATTTCCTCATTAGTGGAGGACAACAGCAAAGAATCCCTTTGGACTGAGTTTGTGAGTAGCTCATTGGTAACTCTGTTTAAAACATCCTGTCAATTAAAAGCTGGTTTAAACCAGATTCTCAATATGACAAGAAAGAGTTCTGAGTCCTTCCTACGCTCTGCCAACACTCTCTACATTGTCATCACTAAAAGCTTCTGACAGCTTAATAGCTACTTTAGGGACGATGAGTCCCTTAAGAACCCAGGAACGTAAGGCCAGGTTCAAGTGATTTTTATATAAACTGGTCCACTCAAATGGGTACTTTAGTGTATATTTAGGAAAACTATAAAACCTCTTAGAAATTAACTTTAAAACTTCTCACAGATAAGAAGTTGCAAATACAGCAAGCCCTCAAGCCCTCAGAAATAACCCTTAATTTGTTGATGAACATCAAAATACTAAGGAAGATCTGAAGCTCAATTATTCTATCTGAAAGAATGACCAACTTAATGAATGGGGATTACAAGAATAGGGTTAAGTGGGAGATCCTCCCAGATCCAATTTTAGTACGTAAAGCCAGTGGTAAGGCACAAAACAATGGTCTTTCTTTAACAAACTAATTATGACAGTGAAAGTCTACCGGGGATTGCTAATTTAGCTGCTGTACGTGGCAAGCAGGGAGACAAAGAACAAGAATCCAGGGAAGGGATAGGAATCAAAGGCCGAGGCTCTGCTGCTTACCCGCTCCTTGTAGTAGAAGGAGCTGACGGAGACCTGCTCTTTCTCGCTGCGAGTGGGGCTCCCACTGTATAAACGAAGGTTCCCAGGGGCCTCTGTGCGGATCTTCATTGGCGCAATCAAACCAGTATGATAAGCAGACAAGGCCGAGAGAGATCTGTGGTTGAAAATGCAGCATTATCCATACTGGCTTCAATCTTTCCATCCTCTTAAGCAGTGCCATTCTTAGCATTTGATGAAACCAAGAGGAAAAGATGGATAAAAGGGGGGGGGGGGGAGAATGGAAACTCTCCAAAAATAAATTAAACAGAACTTTCAGAACTGAAAAGTACCTTATCTGCAGAAGCAAAGAATGTTTCTGATTACATAGATAGAAAATTCAAAGGACTTTACAAACTACTAAAACTAATAAGTGAGTTTAGATACAAGGTCAGTCTATAAAAATCTACTATGCCTGGCTGGTGTTGTTCAGTAGTTAGAATGTTTGCCTGCACACCGAAGGGTCTTGGGTTTGATTCCTGTTCAAAGACATGTACCTGGGTTGCAGGTTCAAGCCTCAGCCCACTGGGGCACATGCAGGAAGCAACCATTTGATGTGTCTCTCACACATCCATCTTTCTCTCTCTGTTTCCCCTTTCTTCCCTGAAAAAATATCCTTAGGTGAGGATTAACAAAACAAAACAAAAAAGAAATCTACTGCTTTTCTACATAATAGACACAAATATTTGGAAAATAAATTTTTAAAATTTCATTTATAATAGCATCAAAACACATCAATAGGAACAAATTTAATGGAAAAATGTGCATTGAAAACACAAAGTGTTATAGAGACAGACTCATATATAGAGAGCAGGTTGACAGCTCTCAAGGGAGCTGGGGGGTTGGAGGGATTGAGCAAAAAGGAAAAAAGAAAAACAACTCTTGGACATGGATAACAGTGTGATGATTTTGGGGGGTAGAAGGGGTTGGAGGAGGTGGAGAAGGATACAGGGGGAATAAATTGTTTTAAAAAATAAAGGAAATATGAAACATTGTTAAGAGAAATTAAAGACCCAAAACAACAGAGAAGTATACCAAGTTGTGGATTGGAAGATTACATATTATTAGGATAACAATTTCCTCCAAATTGATCGACAGTCAACACAATTCCAATTGTGTTGATTTGAGCTTTATCAGAGAGACCAATAAGCTGATTGCATCTTTTATAGAAATGTAAAAGACCTAGGATAGCCAAAACAATCCTGAATAAAAATAATACACTTGGAGGACTCACACTATCAGACTGGAAACTTACTATGTAAAGCTACATTAAGAGTCTAGTGTTGGCATAAAAAGAGAGCAATAGATTAAGGAGAAAAGAGTCCAGAAATACATCCACAAACACACGACCAATTAATTCTCAACAAAGGTGTCAGTTCAGAATGAGAAAGGTCTCTTCATAAATGGTGCTGAGACAATGGAATATTTCTACTAGAGAAAAAAAAAACAAGAAAACTTTGACTCCTACCTTATATCATACACAAAACTAATTTGAAATTGATTACAGACTTTTAATAAGGAATTTTAAACTAGACACTTTTAAAAGAAAACACAAAAGAATAGTTTCATGACCCTCGGATAGGCAAAGATTTTTTTAAACAGGACACAAAAGCACTAACTATAAAATTCAAAAAGTGATGGCACAGATTTCATCAAAATTAAAAAATGCTGTTTATCAATAATCACTAGGGAGGGAGAAAACAAGCCACAGAGTAGAAGAAAATCAATACATCTAGCAAAAGATTTGCAACCAAAATGAAAACTACCACAGATAAATAGAAACAGTCCAAAAACTGGGCAAAATAAAAGCACATCATAGCCGAAACCGGTTTGGCTCAGTGGATAGAGCGTTGGCCTGCGGACTGAAGGGTCCCAGGTTTGATTCCGGTCAAGGGCATGTATCGTGGCTGTGGGCACATCCCCAGCAGAGGGTATGCAAGAGGCAGCTGATCAATGTTTCTCTCTCATCGATGTTTCTGACTTTCTATCCCTCTCCCTTCCTCTCTGTAAAAAATTAATAAAAATATATATATATTTAAAAGCATATCATAAAAGATACCCAAATGGTCAATTAGCTCAACATCATCAGTCATCGCCAGAGTTGTGCAAATTAAAACCACAATACTACACACCTACACAATGGCTGAAGTAAAAACAACTGAAAAGGCGAAGTTTTGGAGAGGATGTGGAACAACCAGGACTCTGAAATATTGCTGACAAGAGTATAAAATGGTACAACCACTGGGAACAGACTTTTTGGCAATTCTAATAAAATTAAACAAACACCTATGTTTATGACCCAGGGATTTGACTCCTTGGGTAGAGAAATTAATACGCACATCCATAAAAAGACTTGTATTTGTAGGTCTACACAAAATAGCCCAAACTGGAAATAATCCCATGTTCATCAATAGAAGTAGGAATGAACAAACTGCTTTATTTTCATACAATGAACCTATGGATATATGCAAAAATGAGGATCAATTTCAAAAACATTAAGTTCAGCGAAATAAGCCAGACATAAAGAGTACATGTAGCATGAGTCTATTTAGGTGAAAATCAAGCACAGGCAAAACTCAGTTACAATGATGGCAGTCAGAGGAGTGGTTTCCACTGGGCACAGGAACCAGAGAACTTTTTGGGTGAGGGCAATGCGCTAGTTCTTGATTTGGGTGCTGGTCAATAAAACACTGTTTAGTGTGAAAAATATTCTAATTGGGAACATTACCCTTCTGATCCAAAGTTCAGATCCAGATGTTCTTGCTTTTCTTAGAGAGGAGGTGATTGTTTTCTAGTTGAACCTTTCAAATAAGGAACTCAGGTTACATCAGGGTCTCCAGCTCTTAACTCCTACTTTCTGTGGGACAGTGTCTCGCCTGCCGGGTCACTGAGGACCCTGCCGAACGCCCTGGACAGCAGAGGCACCTGCTCAGGCACCTGGGTCAGTCTCCTTCCTTTCTTGTCAGCTCAGCTATTCGTTCATAAGTGCGCTAACGCGTTACATCACTGTGTCCGGGTGTTTGTAGCAGAGGATTTAGAAATTATGGTCACCACACTGTAGAACCAGAAGCCTATGGTATACAACATATTTAAGTTTTAAAAACCAACAGTATGCCCTAGCTGGTTTCGCTCAATGGATGGAACATCAGCCTGCGGACTGAGGAGTCCCAGGTTCAATTCTGGCCAGGGCACAGGCCTGGGTTTCAGGCTCAATCCCCAGTAGGAGGAGTACAGAAGGCAGCCAATCAATGATTCTCTCTCATCATTAATGTTTTTATCTCTCTCTCCCTCTCTAAAATCAATAAAATATATTTTAAAAAAACACAGTAGTGTGGGGATGTTGTGTGAGTGGGCGGGAGGAGTATACCAACACTCAATACCTTCCATTCAATTTTGCTATGAATCTAAAATTGCTCTAAACAATAAAGTTTATTAATTAAGAAAAAAACTTTACAATACAATCTAGCAATTCCATTCCTAGCTAATACTCAAGAAGAATGAAAACATATGTTCACACAAAAGCTTGTATACAAATGTTCATAGCAGCATTATTCATAATTAGAGGCCCGGTGCATGAAATTCGTGCATGGGGGGGGGAGGTGTCCCTCAGCCTAGCCTGCACCCTCTCCAATCTGGGGCCCCTCGAGGGCAGTCAGACATCCTTCTCACAATCTAGGACTGCTAGCTCCAAACTGCTCACCTGCCTGCCTCCCTGATTGCACCTAACCGCTTCTGCCTGCCAGCCTGATCACTCCCTAACTACTACCCTGCCAGCCTAATTGATTTCTAACTGCTCCCCTGACAGCCTATTTGCCCCCAACTTCCCTCCTCTGCTGGCCTGATCACCCGTAACTGCTCTCCCCTACAGGATTGATTGCCCCCAACTGCCCTCCCTTGCGGGCCTGGAACTTCCCATTGTCCTCCCCTGCTGGCCATCTTGTGGTGGTTATCTTGTGTCCACATGGGGGCAGGATCTTTGACCACATGGGAGTAGCCCTCTTGTGTATTGTAGTGATGTTCAATCTACATACTACTCTTTTATTAGATAGGATAGAGGCCTGGTGCATGGGTGGGGAGTGGCTGGTTTGTCCTGAAGGGTGTCCTGAATCAGGGTGGGGGTTCCCTTGAAGTGTGGGGCGGCCTGGGCGGAGGGGCCTACAGTGGTTTGCAGGCTAGTCACACCTAGGCTAGGGCTGCAGAAGTTTGGCTTCTTCCATCACTCTGGCAACCCTAGCCTCTTCTCTCTCCAGCTCCATGGCTGCTGCCATTTCTGTTGGGATTATGTATCTTCTATAATTGAAACTTTGCAGCATTGAGTAGAGGCCTAGGCCAGCAACGGCAGGCGGAAAGCTTGGCTTCCTCCATTGCCAGGGAAACCCAGGCCTCCCTCTGCTCTCAGTGGTGGTAGCCATCTTGGTTGGGATTTATTTGCATAATTTGCTCCTGATTGGCTGGTGGGCATGGCTGTGGCTTGATCAGAGGTATGGTCAATTTGCATATTACTCTTTTATTAGATAGGATAGCCAAAAAGTAGAAATAACCCAAATGCCCACTGACTGATGAATGAATAAATAAAACGTGGAGCGTATACTGGTATGTATAAATATACGACCCTCAAAACATCACACTAAATGAAGGAAGCCAGTCACAAAGGAAACAGAGGACCACATACTATATGATTTCATTTATATGAAATGTCCAAAATAAGTACATTTAGAGAACCAAGATGGCGGCATAGGTAAACACCTATCTTGCTGCCCCACACAACAATTCCAAAACTACAACTTAACGACAGAACAAACATCATCCAGAATCACTGGAAAGCTGGCTGAGTGAAAATTCCACAAATAAAAGTAAAGATAGGACACTGTGACTCAGAGGAGCGGTGGAGGGCAGCTTTGAAGATACTCATGGAGCCAGAGGTTTGGAGCTGTGTGCGTGCGCGAGCGGAAAGGGCGGCTGGCTGCAAACCCGGCTGGTTTTCTCCAACAGGGAGGGCAAAGGCGTCCCACTGCACTAATTCCCCAGTTCCAGGTGAGGACCGGGGAACCCACACTCATACAGGGAGAAACTGGGCAGTGGGAAAGCACACTGAAGCTCAGCGTGGCAGAGGTCTGCGAGCTTGTGGAGAGGGTGAGCTTGAGGAGAGTGCACGTAAACTTGGGTTCAGCAGTTTGCACGTAAACTTGGGGACACAAGTGCGCGACCACACAGAGAGGACTCGTGACTTGCTCCCTCGTTTGGGAGACCACCGGACTGCATTGTGTTACAACCCTGGGTGACACTTTGGGGGTGCAGACTCATCTGGGGAGAGGCTGAGTTGTCTAGCAGAGGGTGGAGATCGGCAGCAGCTTTCTCTCAGAGGTGCTTGCAGCCATTACCACCCGGCACAGAGACCCTGGTGCCGCATAGGGCAGAGCTGACACTGCCTGCTCAGCCCGGAGACTCTGCCCATCCAACCTGAACACAGCTTACCCTCACAATCAATTGGCCTGGAGGTCAAAGCCTCCTAGTGCTAACAACAATAATCTAGGCTTAACTTCAACAAGACTGTGCAACCCATAAAGAGCTGCAGCAAGAGTATCCACCTCAGGTAACTGGGGAAGCTGAGCCACTGTCCCTTAGAGGACATCTACCCACAAAGCTAACGGACCAACTCAGGAAAGCAGCTACCATGCCTGGAAAGAAATCAGATGTGAAAGAAATGGAGGAAAAAAGACGACTAGACAGAGTTCAAAACCACTGTTATAAGGTTTCTCAAGACTCCTAGAAAAGGCTGAGACCTACAAGGAAATAAACAAGACCTATGAGGAAATGAACAAGACCTATGAGGAAATGAAAAAGGACCAATTAGAAATTAAGCATACACTGACTGAAATAAAAAATATTATACAAAGACCTAAAAGCAGTCCAGATGACCCCAAGAACCAAGTCAAATATTTGAAATACAAAGAAGCAAAATCCACTCAGCCAGAAAAGCAAGAAGCAGAAAGAATCCAAAAAATTGAAGATAGTGTAAGGGGCCTCTGGGACAACCTCAAGCTTACCAACATCCAAATTATAGGGGTGCCAGAAAAAGAGAGAGAGCAAGATAATGAAAACCTACTTTAAGAAATAGTGACTGAAAACTTCCCCCACCTGGTGAAAGAAATTGACTTAAAAGCCCAAGAAGTGCACAGAACCCCCAAATATAGGAATCTAAAGAGGAGCACACCAAGACACATCATAATTAAAATGCCAAGAGCAAAAGACAAAGAGAGAATATTAAAAGCAGCAAGAGAAAAACAGTTAGTTACTTATAAGGGAGCACCCATATGATTGTTAGCAGATTTCTCAACAGAAACGATGCAGGCCAGACAGGCGTGGCAAGAAATATTCAAAGTGATGAATAGCAAGAATCTACAACCAAGATTACTCTATCCAGCAAAGCTATCATTCAGAATTGATGGTCAGATAAAGTGCTTTGCAGATAAGAAAAAGCTAAAGGAGTTCATCACCGCCAAACCAATATTATATGAATTGCTGAAAGATATTCTATAAGAAGAAGAAAAAGGTAAAAATATAAATTATGAACAACAAATACACATCTATCAACAAATGAATCTAAAAATCAAGTGAATTAATAATCTGATGAACAGGATAAACTGGTGAATATTACAGAATCATGGACATAGAGAGGGAATGAACTGACAATTCTTGGAGAGAAAAAGCGAGTGGGAGGTGCAGCAAGAGACTGGACAAAAAACATGCATCTATGGGAGAGGAAGTGTGGGGGAGGTGAAGGTGGAGGGTGGGATGGGTACTGGGTAGAGGGGAGCTATAGGGGGAAAAAGGGGGAACAATGTAATTAATAAAATGAACAATAAAAATTAAAAAAATAATGATAAATAAAAAAAATAAAAATCAGTTAATTAAAAAAAAATAGGTACATTTATAGGCAGAAAGTGGATCAGAGTTTGCAAGAAGAGAGGAGGAGAGGTGATAGCTAAGAGGATAGAAGTTTCTTTCTGAGATAATGAAAATGGTCTAGATTGTGACTGTAGTGATGACTGCACATCTCTGTAAATATACTAAAAACCACTCAATTATAGATTTTAAATGGGTCAACTATATACTATGTGAATTATATCTCAATAAAACTGTTAAGTGAAACTTTTTCTTTTAAAGCAGTAATTATAAGAAACGCAGTTAGAACACTCCCTATGTGCAAGGCAGTGTTCTAAATGCTTTATAGGGACTAACTCCTTTAATCTCCACAATAAAGGAGGGAGGTGCCATTATCACTCCCCAGTTATTGTTGAGCAAAGTCAAGCACAGTCCAAAGGACCAAGATTGGATCCAGCAGCGTGGCTCTGCAGTCCATGTTCCCACTTGCTACAGTAGACCGCATCTCAAGAGGGAAAAGGAAGAAAAATAATGAAGCCTAAACAGAACATACATTAAATTGTTAACAGTGGCTTTCTCCAGGACATGGGGGGAAAAAGGAGAGCTTCCATATTTTAATTTAAAACTTCCTTATTTCCCTGGTTATTATGGCTCTGTGGTTAGAGCATCTGCCCCGGAACCAAGAGATCTTGGGTTCGATTCCCCAAAACCCGGGGAAATACGGGCAAGCACGTATCTCGTTTGCAGGTTCCACAGCCCTAGTAGGGGCACATATGGGAGGCAACCAATCGAAGTGTCTCTCTCACAACAATGTTTCTCTCTCTCTCTCTCTCTCACTCCCCCCTCACCCTTCTCTCTCTTCTCTCCTCCCCTCCTCCCTCCCTTCCACACTCTCTAGAAATCAATGAAAAAAATATCCTCTGGTGAGGATTAAATAATAATAATAATAATAATAATAATAATAATAAAAGAAACTTGCCTTGTTTAGACAACAACTTTCATTAAACTGTTGTAATGAAACTGTTGTAACTTCATAGTAGAAATCTCAGCTTAACTAAAATGTAACGAATCTGATCTTTCTCAAATAAACTTACAATGCATATTTACTGAAGATAAAATAGTCTAAAGGCAAACTCAAAGGTCATCCCCAGATGTCTGCCCACTTCATGAATGTAGCTTACAGCTGTATCTCTCAGACTCACCTCGGAGTAGGTTCTGTCGGGGACACTGCTCGATGCATTGTCATAGGCCTTGTGAAATACACCAAATACCCTGACAAAGGAAAGACCACATGTGCACATCAAGGTCAATGAGCTGGACATGGGAAATCCTAAGGCAGCACTGGTCAATCTTTTGTCTATTTCAATATACCTGAAGGACAGGACACATTTCCATGAGGTGTAAAGGCTCATGACTGCAGCCATACTTGACAAACCAAGGTCAGGATCCAGGAGACGGGATGTATTTATTTTGGAAAAAGTCATCAACAGGTATTTTATATTACCTGGTCAGGGGACCTGTCCCCTGTTAAGAATCAGGACTCTGAGTGAGACCCAAATTCATACTCTCAAGACTGTAATTCTGGTGAACATTCCTAGGATTTGTCCACAGACGCCAATCTGGCATCAGACCATATACTACGATAGAAGTTTTTTTGAGTTCTCAGAAAATAAAAACAAAAAAAAATTGCTCTCCCAAAATCTAGAATCAGAGAAACAAAAAAATAAAAAACCAACCTGCTCCACAGAACCTGGCCCCCGAGGTCCTAGGAAAGGGAATATTGGCATCCTGGTATGACCCATAGGCGGTGGTTACCCGGGCAAACGTGGGTAGGGGTGGTGTGACGGAGTTTGGGAGTGCAAAGGGGTTGCTGGAAGCACTGTCTTCTTGATTCTGAAATTTAAAAGTCAACAGACTAAAAACCACAACCTGTCTCAAAGCTGAACTACAAAATAAATAAAGATATACTATTTCAAAATCAGGCGCCCAGGGAGGAAGAAATTACACAAAACACCAAAGCACAGGCTGATACAAGAATCTCACCACGAAAGACTCGAGGCAGGAGACGAGCTGGCGCAGGCAGGGCTCCAAACAGCTCTGGTTGCGTTTCACTTTTTGCAGGGAAGTGTCTTTCAGGATCTGGAAAAGGCACAAAACACAGTCAATAATAGCAACATTCTTCTAAGCAGTCGGAAGCAAGTGAAGAGCAGGGAGACTAGAGCACGGCTGTGCCGGCTTCCCACTCATTTACTACTCCCGCCTTCTCCAGAGGCTCGGAGAGAAGACTGGTTTCTGAACCCACTCTGGGAAGCCCTTTCCTTAGGCAGGCACACACGCTGGTTTTAGAGGGCAGGTTTCCAGTAATGGAATGAATGTTCCTTAAGTGAACATTCTACTCCTTTCCTCACCCCTGCCTTACCCTCCACCCCCTCCACGAGAAATCTCAGTACCTACAAGGAACACCGTGGGGCTGAACTGAAAATTGCTCTGAGTGATGGGTGTAATAAGCCAGGGAGAACAGAAGTATCTTTTGTCTTCTTCTTTGGCTCTTTAAAAATATAAATCCCATCGTTTTAAGGCACATGCTGTGCATGTAAGCTGACATACACATATTGAAGACAGGCATGTAAACTGGACTTGCACTGTCCAATACGGAAGTTGTTACCCACATGGGGGCACCGAGCAGGTGGAATGTGGCTGTCTGAACTGAGATGTGCTGTAAGTATACAATTCATGCCGAATGTTGGAGACAGTACCAAAAAACAAAAAGTAAACTATCTCAATAATTTTCATACTGACTACATTGTTGCTCTGATCATTCTTTGGATATACTGGATTAAATAAAAATATTATTCAATCAATTAACCTTTAATTTTGTTTTTAGTTTAAAATCACGTGGCATGTATTATATTTCGACTGGAAATCACTAAATTCAACCTTTAATTAAGAACTCTTCCTAATACTATCATTTTTATGCCAAAAGAAAATCTTATTTTACATGTCCAAATAAGACAATGAAATATTCAAAATCCAAGTACAAAATGTCAAATACCACAAAATCTGAGTAATTAGCATTTCAGAGGTCCTATGACACTTGAAATTTTTATTAATTACATAACTAGGTCTGATGCCAGGTGGGTACTAGAAATATCAGGGAGAATAATTTTGCAAATGCATGGCTGTGTAAACCACTATACTGTATACCTGAAATTAAAAATAATATTGAATATAAATGCTAATTGCAAAATAAAATAAAAATGTTTTACTATAGATCATACTCCAAGAAGAGAGATTAAGTGCATATGAAATAAACTAGGCAAAAGGTGAACAGCATTGGGGTCAACTTGGTTTTGTCAGGACATCTCAGTTACTTCATTATGTGATGCTGCTCACACTGCAAAAGGTGTACCATCCCCAGCTCCTGGGGCTTCCTCATGGGAATTCTGTCTGATTTGCTCAGTGTGAACTGACAAATCGAGTTTCTGCACATGCAAGAGTAAAGATCAGCCACCAGGCTGCCCCTCCTCCACTCAGGCTCTGCCATCCTTCACACACTCACCTGTGCAGCCAGCTGCCTCATCTGAGGATGGCACTGTCTCTTTTTATGGAATGGATGTTTTTATTTTTTATTGTTTAAAATATTAAAAATAGTAGTACATATGTCTCCTTTTTCCCCATTGACCTCCCGTCGGGCCTCCCCTATCCCCCAGCACATGCCCTTACCCTCCACCTCCCCAGTGTCTGTGTCCACTGGTTATCCTTATATGCATGCATACAAGTCCTTCCGCTGATCTCTTTCCCACCCCCAACCCTCCCCTGCCTTCCCGCTGTAGTTTGACAGTCTGTTCGATGCTTCTTTGTCTCTGTGTCTATTTCTGTTCATCAGTTTATGATGTTCATTATATCCCATAAATGAGTGAGATCATGTGGTATTTGTCTTTCTCTGACTGGCTTATTTCGCTTAGTATAATGTTCTCCAGTTCTATCCATGGTATTGCAAATGGTAAGAATTCCTTCTTTTTTACTAAACTAAAAATGGAACTGCCATCTGACTCAGCAATACCACTTCTAGGTATATATCCCAAGAAAACAGAAACACCAATCAGAAAGGATATATGCACCCCTATGTTCATAGCAGCACAATTTACAACAGCTAAGATTTGGAATGGATTTTTTTAATGACCTTACACATTTTTTCTGATTACAAAATATATTTTGTCATTAGAATACACCTTACCTATTGTTTCCAGATAAATGAAACTATATTGCAAGGTTTTTAACATAGTTCTAATGAGATCTCTGAGCAGATTAAATGTACTGGTAATCATAGAGCTGAATATTATTTCATAGACAATTATCTCTGAAATTATATGCAATATTTGTGCAGATTTTTCTGGAAAGCATATATAGTTTTCATTAGATTTTCAAAGGGTGTCCATGACCCAAAAAAGTCAAGAACCACTGCTCTAATGTTTTCTATACAAAACAAATAGCAAATGTTAACATGGCAGTGTGTCAGGACAGATGACTTCCAAATCTTACCTGTTGGTATTTTCATTCAACTTCACCACTCATGCTCAGGAGCAGAGATCTCATACAAACACCAAGGAGAATATGTGAACACAGATCCCAACCTTTAGCAGCTTCGCTTTCATTGTGGACGTGATGGTCGTGGGATTGATAAACTGGAAGGAAGGGGCGGCATTGTTTGGATACTGCGCTGGGAATTTCACCAGCATCTTGACACGATGGTTGCTACAGTGCACAGACACTGTGCAGCTCCTATCTGCTGCATCCATCTGCAAGGAACAAACAAATTACTGCTTTGGAGACAAACCAGGAAAGGTGTTTAGATGCAAATGGATTTAAATCAACTAACTGGCCATAGCTGGTTTGGCTCAGTGCTGGCCTATGGACTGAAGAGTCCCAGGTTCCATTCCGGTCAAGGGCACATGCCCAGGTTTCAGGCTTGATCCCTAGTAGGGGTGTGCAAGAGGCAGCCGATTAACGATTCCCTCTCATCACTGATGTTTCTCTCTCTCCCTCTCCCTCTCAGTTCCTCTCTGAAATCAATAAAAATATATTTTAAATCAACTAACTAAATGCTCCTAGTTCCTGAAATCTCCAAAGATAAAGGTGGAACTCCAAAAACTAATAATTTGGAAGATCTGGACAACTTATTAATTTTAGCACCACTTTAATAAGTACAAAGTATTCTGATTTTTAAAAACTTCATCCTAAAAGTTGTAGGTAGGCTGAAACATTTATTTTGAGAAAGGAAAATAAAACATGAAAAAGTTAAATACTTGACTCAATTTAAAAAGTACTCCTTGGAAAATCCATAAAAATGGACTGATTAGTAGTTGCCGTGGGCTAGGGAATAAGGAAAATAAAGTAACTGAGGATACAGGACTTCTTTGGGGATGATGGAAATGCTCTGGCATTACACAGTGGTTATAAATGCCCAACTTTGTGACTGAGAATAAACAAGTCATCTTTTCTGTCAAAGAACAGTTTAGACAGCTGCCATTTTGGACTGTGTGACTGGCAACCGCCATGTTGGCCGCATGGCTTGCAGCTCCCCTGGGAACTGCCATGTTTTTGTTTTTGTTTTAATTGATTTTTACAGAGAGGGAGGGAGAGGGACAGAGAGGTAGAAACATCGATGAGAGAGACACATCGATCAGCTGCCTCTTGCACGCCCCCCACTGGGGATGTGCCCGCAATCAAGGTACATGCCCTTGACTGGAATTGAACCCGGGACCCTTCAGTCCGCAGGCCGACGCTCTATCCACTGAGCCAAACCAGTTTCAGCAATGCTGCCATCTTGAAACAATAAAGGCCAATCCCTCCCTTTGAACTAGTGAATCACAAAGGACTGTACGCCTAAGTTCTAATCAAGAGCAAAGGGATTATAAACTCAAGCAGCCCACCTGCTTGGTGTGCACGTGCTTCCAGACCGTGGGTGTGCACACTTCCACGAAGAAGAAAAGATGTTTGCCTTGCTGCCTGGCTCCCGAGAAGGTTTTGTGTTCCACCAGGACACCTGACTTGGGAGGCTAGCCTTATTTCTAACAACTATATTAAGAACCACTAAATTATACACTTAAAAGGGTAAATATGGTTAATTATATCCCAATAATTTTTAAAAAGTACTCCTGAGAAAAGAATTAAGATTTCCTTCTTAAACTAGATCACCAGGTATCCACACTGTTTTCAACTGTGACAGGTGTATAACCTGAGTTTATATAGACAGCCAACTGACCTAAGAATCCTTTAGCTCTTTCGTTTGCCTGTGCTATCCACTAGAGAAGACACATGGAGCACAGTGAAGAGAGCCACATGTGTGGGAAATCTGGAGACAGATATTCAAATCTCTTCCATCAAATAGCTGCTGACCTTGGACAAATCATCCCTGAGTGTCTCCCTTTCCTCATAAGAAAAGTGAGGATAAAAGCACTTGTTGCAGAGTTGTTTTAAATGTCGAATGAGAATATATAAGTGTATATATCCATGCCTACTATTAACTGAATCTGGGCAAAAGAAAAACTAATCAAGTTTTAAAACTTCTTTATAGAGACTCAGTTCTCTGAAGCAAAGAACAGCTGCCACACACAAAAAAAGAATAAACCTCTCACCCTGACCGGTGTGGTTCAGTGGATAGAGCATCGGCCTGCAGACTGAAGAGTCCCGGGTTAGATTCCGGTCAAGGGCATGTACCTTGGTTGCAGGCACATCCCCGGTAGTTGTGCAGGAGGCAGCTAATTGATGTTTCTCTCTCATCGATGTTTCTAACTCTCTATTCCTCTCCTTTCCTCTCTGTAAAAAAATCAATAAAATATATATTTTTTTAAAAAAGAATAAACCTATGTGTGAAGTGAACAAAGAGGTTTGGTCACCCTCTTACTATGACTCTGAATCACCAAGGACATGGCCGGCTTTAAGGGAAGATTGGACAGCAAAGCACAAAAAGTTCTGGAGAACCAGAGGGTTGGCTTCTAAACTCAGTTCTGTCATTAACTTCACCAGTAACTTGAGTCAAATCACTAAGTCTTCCCAGATCTAAGTATCTTCACTTACAGTAAAGGAGGTGTTGGACCACCTGAGATTTTAAGACACATGAGCATCAGTTTGTCCCTTAGGTCATCTTATGAGACAGTAATATGGTTAGAAAAATAATCGGCATTTGTAAAATATCAAATTCTTTAGAAAACCTAGGAAATAAAAAGTAAGCAGAGAGACTTATCTGTTAGAGCAACAAAGCTATTTGCTAGCTGAAATCATAGCCGAAATAGTCCCCTCTCCCACCAACTGCCATCGCGAGCATGAGACAATTCATCAGACTTGGAGCACCTCCACGTTGACATTCCGGATCTGCACGTTGATCAGGGAGAACTCCTGCTGCAGAGTCTGAGGCAGTCCCGGTTGATCTGATTTCTTCTCTTCCAGGAGACTGCTCGCGGGATCTTCCTTTAAGACTAGCAAGGGAGAGAGGTTCCATCGTTGGCAAACATCTCTGACACTGAATCAGAGGGCAGTTTTAAGGTATCTTCTACAACACTGAAATGAACAAAGGGCACCTCACATAAAACATCCGTTTGACCAATTACCTTCTTCCTCTCCATGGCTTGAGCTGTGCTGGTGATCTGTGTCCTGAGTGTGAAGGGTCTTCTCTGGTTCCGGCAGAAGAGAAATGCTCTCGATAAACTCATCAACACCATCTAATATGTCATTTGCACAAAGCTGCAACAAAGGGTAGAAGGTCTTGGTCCAGAGAAGTCAGTGGAAATGGTCATGTTGGGTTAGAGTTCTCACCTAAAAATGGGACTCACAGCCCTTGCTGGTGTGGCTCAGTTGGCTGGGCATCATCCTGTGCATCAAAAGGTTGCCAATTCGATTCCCGGTCAGGGCAATGCCTGAGTTTCAGACTCCACCTCCCCCCACCACCTCCACCCCCTCCCCCGCCATTTGGGGCCAGCAGGAGGCTTTTTTTTTTTTAATTGTTTGAAGTATTAAAAATAGTAGTACATATGTTTCCTTTTTTTTCTCCCATTGACCTCCCCCCCCCCCCGCCTCCCCTACCCCCCAGCACATGCCCTCACCTGCCCCTCCCCCACTGTCTTGTATCCTTGGTTATGCTTTTATGCACGCATACAAGTCCTTCAGTTGATCTCTTATAGCCCCTGTCCCCCAACCTCCCCTGCCTTCCCATCGTAGTTTGACAGTGTGTTCAATGCTTCTTTGCCTCTGTATCTATTTTTCTCCCGTTTCTTTTCTTTAAAAAAAATCTTGCATCTGCATAGAGGCATTTGATCAATGTTTCATTCTCACATTAATGTTTCTCTCTCTAAAAATCTATTTTTTTAAAAATTGGGAATCACAAAAGATAGAAATATCAGACAAAAACTGATAAAACCAAAACAGGTTTTATCTATCGCCAACTCTCCCTAATTAAATACACAGGAAAACAGACCCTATTATTCCACTGTGGAATTTTTTCATCCTGTTCATAGTTTATGCAAGCCTCAGAAAACATTATTTTTAATTCTAATCCTTGATGGAGTTATTTAGCTAACCCAAAACATATAATAACCTTCAGAGCATTTAGAGCAAATGGCACTTTTTGGAGAAAAATAGATTTGAAAGACAATAAGGTGATGATAATTAATGAAAATGCTCAAGAATGACTTCGTACTAAGCAAATTTTACTCACCATTTTCCATTCACTCTGTACAGAGCACTGTACAGGGAGGAATACAAGTGAGACATGGTTCCTGACTTCAAGAAAAGTAGCGACCAAATGAGAAGACAGAACACTGAGATGAGGCAGAGCAACGCAGTTCATACCCACTTCATATAAGAAACATGAAGTGTATCTTATACAGGTATCATTCATGGGGCAAAAATTGGAAAAGGCTTCATGGAACAGGTGTCATTGATGGACACGGAGGGTAAATTTCCTAGCCCACTGAGAAGAAAAGGAAATGAAGCCCATGGGCCATTTGCTCAGTATGCTGCTCATACCCTCTTAAACCCGAACAGGAGAAGAAAAGACATGCAAAGGTTCTTCAGCCTTTAAGTGCTGAATACTGAAGTTGGCTCATCGTGGCAAACACAGCCACTTGGCCTACCAGCAAGTATGTATTAAATATCTATCATGGGAGGGAGCAGGTGAGGGCATGTGCTGGGGGGTAGGGGAGGCTGGGGGATGGTCAGTGGGGGGAAAAAAGAAAATATATATACTACTATTTGTAATCCTTTCAACAATAAAAAATGTATATATTTTAAAAGAAAAAAATAAGTATCTATCATGTATCTTCTAACTTCCACAAATACCAAATTCCGTATTTTTGTAAGTTTATATTGTATCTGGTTACATTTCTCTACAACAGCAATGAATACATACCCTCTGCATCTGGGAATCCACCCGCCACATTCTCAAGGTCTGGTCCCGTGACCACGTAACCAGTTGGTAGTCCTTGGACCCTAGCAATCACCAAATAAGAGTCCTGAAAATTTTCCTAAATTAAACATCAATTTTGCTACAAGTTGCAATGGAGTGAGATTCATTCATCCATCCATCCATCCATCCATCCATCCATCCATTCAATAAGTATTTATGAACTGTATAGACACTACAGCATGAATACAATAACCTCTGACATTGTAGATCTTATGTACCAATGGTGGAAATAAACAAACTAATAAAAATGTAATAAAATGTCAGTAGTCACAGTGTTATTAAAAAAAAAAAAGGGGGGGAGAGAGACTGATAGGGAAGCTATTTTTAGACAGGAGTCCCTGTGGAAGTCACATTTGAGCAGAAACTTAAATGAGGTGAAATAATAACTAGCAAATTAGCAGGTGAAGAGTGATACTGGGGTTTAATGCCGCATTAAACTTTCACCTCCACAAATGTTCTTTTATATGCTCCAGAGAAGCTGGTATGAATACACTTTTTGCAAAATGAATTGATTTAAATGCATGATGGCATCTTACTGTTTAAAGTAATTTTTTGGAAAAGAGGTGCACGCATCTCTTTATAAAATGAATAATAAATCTTTAATGTTTCGAATGAATTATATTTTCACGTTAGGTCAGGTCAAAGGAAAATTATTCTGAAAGGCTCAGGGTGCTTTCTGGAAGGTCAGGACATTTCAGGGAAATTATGTAGTATCTATAATCTGCTTCATGGCATATTCAGAGAGCAAAGAACTTAGAAGTAATTTCACCAATTCCCTCATTTTACAGACGGGGAAAATGAGTAAACAAAGAACACAACCTGTCCAAGTTGATCGGGTGAGTGAGGGACAAAAACTCCTTCTCTGTCACAGAGAAGTTGTTGCCTTCAAACAACGTTTCTATATACTTGTTTAAATCTAAGGAGGCAACCCGGGCCAGTGTGATTCAGTTGGTTGGGTGTCATCCACTGCACTGAAAGGTTGCCGGTTCTATTACCCAGTTAGGGCAGCCAATAGATGTTATGCTCTCAAGTTAATCTCTCTCTGTCTCTCTCTCTCTCCCTTCCCCTCTCTCTAGAAATCATTAAACCATTCTTTTATTTATTTATTTTTTTTATTTTTTATTTTTATTTTTATTTTTCACAGAGAGGAAGGGAGAGGGATAGAAAGTCAGAAACATCGATGGGAGAGAAACAGCCCTTGACTGGAATCGAACCTGGGATCTTTCAGTCCGCAGGCCGACGCTCTATCCTCTGAGCCAAACCAGTTCGGCTCATTAAACCATTCTTAAAAACAAACAACATGCCCTAGCTCCATTGTCGGCAAACTGCAGCTTGAGAGCCACATGTGGTTCTTTGGCCCCTTGAATGTGGCTCTTTCATAAAATACCACGGCCTGGGCGAGTCTGTTTTGAAAAAGTGGCATTAGAAGAAGTTTAAGTTTTAAAAAATTGGCTCTCAAAAGAAATTTCAATCATTGTACTGTTGATATTTGGCTCTGTTGACTAATGAGTTTGCCGACCACTGCCCTAGCTGATTTGGCTCAGTGGATGGAATGTCGCCCAGGGACTGAATGGTCCCAGGTTCAATGCTGGTCAAGGGCACATGCCTGGGTTGCAGGCTGGACTCCCGGCGGGGGGGTGTGCGGGAGGCAGCCGATCAATGATTCTCTCTCATCATTGATGTTTCTGTCTCTCTCTCTCTTCCTTTCTCTTTAAAATCAATAAAAATTTTTAAAAAGTATATATATAAAACAAAGAAGACAGGCCATAAAAATAAAATACAAGAATACATAAAGGATGATTATATTCACAAAAGGTTCAACAACAAGCAAACCTAAACTATTTTGAGAAATGAAAAAAAATGGGTGGTAAAACTAAAAAGATAAAACCAGAAATCACTATCATAAGCATTAGGACAGTGTTTACCTCTAGAAAAGAGACAGTATTGTGATCAGAAAGCTTTTGGGGTTCTAACAATGTTCTTTTCTTGACCTTGGTTGCAGTTACATAGATTTTCACTTTATTTTTTAAACTGTATGTGTTACATGCAATTTTATGGATGGGTGATATATTTCACAATGAAAATGAATAAAAAACCAAAACCTTATAACTTACATTCAAAATTTCACTATTGGCGCTAGTTCATTGGGCTCAGTGGACAGAGCACTGGCCTGTGGACCAAAGGGCCCCAGGTTTGACTCCAGTCAAGGGCAGGTACCTTGGTTGTGGGCGTCTCCCTGTCCCAGGCTCTTGGTAGGGGCTCATGCAGAAGGCAACCAATTGATGTTTCTCTCACATCGATGTTTCTCTTTCCCTCTCTCTTCCGCTCTAATTAAAAATCAATGGAGCCCTAACAGGTTTGGCTCAGTAGATAGAGCCTCGGCCTGCAGACTGAAGGGTCCCAGGTTCAATTCCAGTCAAGGGCATGTAACTTGGTTGTGGGCACTTCCCCAAGTGGGGGTTGTGCAGGAGGCAGCTGATCGATGTTTCTCTCTCATCAATGTTTCTAACTATCACTTTCCCTCTTTCTCTGTAAAAAATCAATAAAACATATTTTTTTAAAAAAATCAATGGAAAAATAACCTCCAGCGAGGATTAATAACAACAAAATAAAATATAATAAAAATAAGTATTTTTAAAATTTTTTTCACTACTGGCTAGACAGTCCCAATTTATACAATTTACCCTACTGGCATATAAACATAGATAACTGAAAATTGGTTGCTAACAACTTTATTTCAATCCAAAATTACAGGTCAACCTCTCGGCCAGTGGGGAAACCACATCATCTGTTCACTATGGCAAAATGCAAGAGAACACGCTGAAAGCCACAGTCATGCAGTCTCATGTTTCTAGAAGCAAGAGAGAGTACAGAAATAAAGACGGGAAAATTAAGAAGACCGTTAAGAGTCTCTTCAAAAACAATCCTGAGAGAGTCACAAATAAGTTGGGGTGAGAAGCTGACTGCTCTAACCCCAGGTCTACCGGAGTCCTTTCCTGGACTCTGGACAAGCCACACCACGGCCCCGCCTGGCTTTCCTTCTGTGATATGGAAAGACCAAGAAACATACTTCTGCTCTGTATACTGTTTAGAGAGCACGGCAGGAAGATCTCAAGAAAAGAGAGGCTGCGCACTGGCTGATTTTGCTCAGTGGATAGAGTGTCCGCCTGGGGACGGAAGGGTTCAATTCCAGTCAAGGGCATGTACCTTGGCTGCAGGTACATCCCCAGTGGGGGGTGTGCAGGTGGCAGATGATAGTGATTCTCTCATCACTGATGTTTCTCTCTCCCTCGCCCTTCCTCTCTGAAATCAATAAAAATATGTACTTTAAAAAAAAGAGGCTGCAACTAAATTTGCATGGTGAGTTGGTGGAGAAACTGAGGCCGATGGCTGCCTGACTCCCACTGTAACTCTTACCAGGCATTAGTGACAGCTGGCAAATTAAGCTGCAATCACAAACAATCCCTAATCTCAGGAGCTTAAAGGAAGGATTTTATGCTCACTCTTTACTCCTCATTTCTGACCGGAGCGGCTCCATCTAGAGTCTTGCCAGCTGCGTGGCAGAGGCAATGGGAGTGTGTAATTGCACACTTGGTGTTAATGCTTCAACCCAAAAGAGACCGCATCATGTTTCATGTTCAAAGCATGTCATTTGACCAAACTTATTTTCGGGGGCACGGGTGGTAAAACACCACTGCGTTTGTGATGAGACTGGGAATATGTGAGGGGCAGTGATGACCTTGTGTCTCCCTCGTCAGCAGAGGAGCAAGGGGCAACTGCCAGAGGCTTTTGAGGATAGTAACCCCAGAGTCTTCAGCCCTAGAAAAGACCCAACAGCAAGTCTACCCATTTCTTATAGATCTTTCCCACACAGGACAAAGCCTCCACGGAACGGACAGGAAAAGGAGAAAATGCAGAAGCATCACAGCCCACACACCCCTCTGCCTATCTGCGATGAAGGGTGGTGGAGCCTGACTGATTCCTAAAGCCAGCCCTGCTTCTGGCTCCCCCGCACTGGCTCCCACAGCCAACCCTGACTGAGCTGCTGTGGGGCAGGCTCAGAAGGAAATCAGGCGGACGTCGTCTCTCCACTCACCTTCCTTCTGCTTCCTCCACTGGAACTCCAGCACCACGTCATCATGCCCCACAAAGGTATGGACAGGGGTGTTCAAGTCAAAGACGTTCCACAAGAGAAGACTGTTCTCCCTCCGCAGCTGGGGGACCATCACAGTCACTAAGCCATTGCTGAACGGCTATGGCAGGAAAGGGAAAAGCAGGTGAGATTCCAGGAAGAATCAGCTGAGACTTCAGTAACAAAGTAGCAATTCTTTCCTAAAATAAGTTGGATGAAGGAAGGTCCCAACCCATCCGGGGAAAATTTTCCCAAATATCGTAAATTGACCATATCTACTTTTCTTTGCTTCTGGAAAAAACCAGAGCAAGTGAAAAGATAAATAAATAAAGCTAAGTCTTGCCCTACCTGGTATGGCTCAGTGGATAGAGCGTCGGCATGAGGACTGAAGGGTCCTGGGTTCGATTCTGGTAAAGGGCACATGCCCGGATTTTGGGCTCAATCCCCAGTAGGGAGCATGCAGGAGGCAGTTGATAAATTATCCTTTCTCATCATTAATGTTTCTACCTCTCTCCCTCTCCCTTCCTCTCTGAAATCAATAAAAATATTTTTTAAAAATAAAGCTAAGCCAAATACTTGAAGAACTTTGAAAACATTCTAAAATAATGGCTCCGACTGTTGCACACGGGAACACACTGTTTCCTATCCTAGCTGCCCTCCCCCAGCTCGTTCGCGAGTTACTGAGCGCCTTCCCAGCATGAGCATGCAAGGCATGCTGGGAAAGCCTGGAGCAGCAAGCACAATTCCTGCCTCGAGGAAATGCACCAAGTGAACCATAACCTCCTCCTGCCCAGATACTACAGCTGTTCAAAAAAAACCCTCCCACGTAGGCCTGACAGATTTCACTTATCAACAACCAATCTGCCAGGCAGCTAAGGGGCCCATTTGATTGATGATTAAACACTCGCCTTTACAGAATAAACCATCATCACCTAGAGCACATTTATCTCTACCTCCCCGCCTGGCAGCACTTCTACACTTCTCTGTTTGTTTGTTTTTCAAGCAAACATATTAATCCAGAGAAATTTCTATTCATAAGAACATCTGCCTTGACTGGTGTGGCTTAGTCAGTTGGGTGTCACCTGCGCACCAGGAGGAGGTTGCCAGGAGGATTCCTGGCCAAGGGCAATCCCCCCTCCCTCTCCCTTCCTCTCTCTTAAAAAAAAAAAAAAATCAATAAAAAAATTTTTTAAAAGAACATCTGTTGTTGTCAACATCTGCTGCTGACAAGTGTTCCCAAATGCAAAAGCCACTTAATACCCAATTATCCTCTATGCTCCACAATGCCCCAGGGTGACTGCCTAATGTATAAAAGTAGCTTTATTCATCCCTATCCTCCCTTTCAAATTGACTGTAAGAGAAATACATTGCCTCTGATCAGCAGCTATCAATATGGCAATGAAAAAATTGTTGGAATGTTGATAATATCCTACCCCCTATATTCATGGTACTTTATGATTTATAAAACATTTTCATATATGATTTTTCAAAAGGAAGGCATATTGTGCATATACTAAATGCCACTGAAATGAACATTTTAAAATGGTGAATTTTAACACAATAAAAAAGGAAGGCATTGTAAAAATAATTATTTGTATTTTACAAAGGAGAAAACTATTGCTCAAAAATACCAAATGGCTTGCCAAAGGCCACACAAATATTAAATGTCTCATTGAGGCACTAGTCACAATAACCAAAATATGGAAACAACCTAAGTGTCATCAATGGTGAATGATAAAAATATGACAGACACACACACACACACACACACACAATCGAATATTACTCAGCCATTAGAAAGAAGGAAATCCTGCCATTTACCACAATGTGGATGAACCTTGAGGGCATTATGCTAAGTAAAATAAGCCAGAGGAAGACAAATACTGTATGATATCACTTAAATGTAGAATCTAAAAAGATGGAACTCAAAAAAAAAAAAAAAAAAAAGCCGAAACCGGTTTGGCTCAGTGGATAGAGCATGGGCTGCAGACTGAAGGGTCTCGGGTTCAATTCCGGTCAAGGGCATGTACCTTGGTTGCAGGCACATCCCCAGTGGAGGGTGTGCAGGAGGCAGCTGATCGGTTTCTCTCTCATCAATGTTTCTGACTTTCTAGCTCTCTTCCTTCCTCTCTGTGAAAAATCAATAAAAATATATATTAAATAAATAAATAAATAAATAAATAAATAAAAAGACTGAACTCGTAGAAACACCAAGTAAAATATCAATTACAGGGCTGAGGAGAGGGGAAGAAGAGGAAAGTTGGTCAGAGCGTACAAACTTCTAGTTATAAAATGATTAAGTTCTGGGGATCTAATATACAGCAGAGTAATTAAAGTTAATAACACCATATTACATATTTAAAAGTTGCTAAGAGAGTAAATCTTGCATGTTATCATCACAAAAAAAGAAACGGTAATTATGTGATGGAGGTGTTAGCTAATGCTATGGTGATAACTGTTTTGCAACACATAAGTGTATCAAATTAACACATTGTGCAACTTGAACTTGCACAATGTTATATATCAACTAGAGGCCTGATGCACATATCTGTGCACTGATGGGGTCCCTCAGCCTGGCCTGCACCCTCTTGCAATTCAGGAACCCTCGGGGGATGTTGATAGCCACTTTCGGCCTGATCCCCACAGGCCCGATCCAGACAGGAGGGAGCCCCATCCTGTGCGTTGAGCGTCTGTCCTCTGGTAGTCACTGTGCATCACAGCGACCAGTCATTCAGTCATTTGGTAGCTTAGGCTTTTATACAGAGAGATTATAGCTCAATAAAGATGGGGGGGAGGGAATTAAGTGGCATTGCTGGGCCCAAAACCCAGGTCTTCTGAATCTAAAGCCAGACTTCTTTCCATCACAATCCACTGACCACAAGCCTCTCCACGCTCTGCTTCCATCTGACCCTCTTGTCCTACTTCTTTTTTTTTTTTAATATATTTTATTGATTTTTCACAGAGAGGAAGGGAGAGGGATAGAAAGTCAGAAACATCGATGGGAGAGAAACATCAATCTGCTGCCTCTTGCACACCTCCACCTGGGGATGTGCCCGCAGCCAAGGTACATGCCCTTGACCGGAATCGAACCCAGGACCTTTCAGTCGGCAGGCTGATGCTCTATCCACTGAGCCAAACCGGTTCGGCTCTCTTCCCCTACTTCTAAGACCACCTTTCCACTATCTAGCTTCCCAGTCTAGCTATGGTTAGCAATTCTAGTACAAATTCTTACCCAGCATTCCAACAGTAAA
The DNA here is from genome assembly GCA_027563665.1 of Antrozous pallidus. Lineage (NCBI taxonomy): Eukaryota > Metazoa > Chordata > Mammalia > Chiroptera > Vespertilionidae > Antrozous > Antrozous pallidus. Next base: position 40,422,236 of record CM050525.1, on the reverse strand, counting down.
TTTTTTTTTAAAAAAGAGTTTTAATTGGAGAGAGAGAGGGAGAGGGATACATTAATGTTAGAGAGAGACATCAGACACTGGTCAAATGCCTCCTGTATGTGCCCTGACTGGAGATGGAACCTACAACCTGGTATGAGCCCTGAATGGGAATCGAACCTGCCACTTTCTGGTATATGGGAGGGCATACCAACCAAATGAGCCATACTGTCCAGGGCCCAAGGGTAAGTTTTTAAGTAGATAACATACTTTATACCAGCATGACCACCTTTGTCCCACCCCTAAATCAAGACAGAAAGAGAAAACTGCCTCATAAAGTCTAGAACACCAAGATGGAAGTTTCCCAACACGAGACAGATGTCATACTCACAGTGTACCTGGCCTTCCACACAGGCACCTGGCAAGGCAGAATATTGAGGTATTTCCGAGGCTGGCGGTAATCCCAGAACTGGAAGAAAGATAATTTGTGAAATAAGTGCCATTAAAAAACCCAACTATTGAAATACGAACAGCCTTTGAACTCATTGTGTTGTCCTCCAAAGCAAGGGTTGCCAACCGGTGGTCCCCAGATCAATGATGGTTCATGAAGTCCAAAAGGTTGGTGACTGCTGCTCAGAGATACATTTCATTAGTGCGTTCCAGTCACCCCCATGCCATGCTACTGTTGCAGAGACACAAAGAAAACCTGGCCTTCGCACTCATAGCCATCACTGGAGAATTTTCGGACTTCATGAAGACCACGCTGAGGAAGACCACTGTCAGCCTGCCTATTAAACAACATTCTCAGCTGAAAGGTAAGAGTGACATGTTTTTACCCTTTATCACTTTCACAAGTAGAACAATTTAACTAACAACAATAGCTGCAATGTACTGACTACTTACTGCATTTCAGACAAATGTTTAGAGCTTTTGAGTTTTTATCCCATTAAATCTTTACAACAACCATACAATGAGTGTTATCAATCTCTTTTGCAAACAGAGAAGCTAAAATTACTAGTCCATGGAACTTACCCAAGGTCACACAGGAAAAAGGTGGCTACGCAACTATCTGCGTGCACATGGCTCCACTCATTCACCCACACCCACATGGAAGGTGTGGGATTTGAAGTTGCAGTTACAAAGTGAGCCAGATACAAACTCTCCCTTAGAGATTATACCTATGCTTGCAATGGAGAGAGAAATATATTTGGAGTGCAGCACTCGTCATGAGAGCAAAGCACCATGGCAGGAAGACCAAGAGTGAAACTCTGAATTATTAAGATATTACTTTTTTTTTTTTCAAAAACAGACAGAAGCCACTCGGGAAAACAGTTTTGCAGTTTCTTTAAAAGTTAAATGCATACCTACCATAAGACCCAGTGATCCCACTCCTACATATTTATCCTAGAAAACTGAAATTTTCTATTCACAAAAAAAAAATCTATAAATGGCCGAGACCGGTTTGGCTCAGTGGATAGAGCGTCGGCCTGCGGACTGAAGGATCCTGGATTCGATTCCGGTCAAGGGCATGTACCTTGGCTGCCGGCACATCCCCGGTGGTGGGTGTACAAAAGGCAGCTGATCGATGTTTCTCTCTCATCGATGTTTCTGACTTTCTATCCCTCTCCCTTCCTCTCTGTAAAAAATCAACAAAATATATATTAAAAAAAAAAAAAAGAACATTTATCCAGGGTAAAACTGCTGTTCTGAAACTCTGGCCACCATTCACCCCTGCTTGCTTAAAAAAAAAAAAAAAATCTATAAATGTATGGTTATAGCAGCTCTATTTGCAATCACCAAAAACTAGAAACAGCCCAAATGTTATCTAAGGGATCAACAGATAATACATTATAGGATATCCATACAATGAATTATTACTCAGCAGTAAAAAGTATAAAAACTATTGATTATTTAAAATTAATCCTTACTTGAGTATATTTTTTCCATTGATTTTTAGAGAGAGTAGAAGGGAAAGAAGGAGGGAGAGAGAGAAACATCAATGTGAGAGAGACACACACATTGATTAGTTGCCTTCTGCACATGCCCCAACCAGGGCTGGAATCGAACCTGGAACCCAGATATGTGTCCTTGACAGGATATCAAACCCGCAACCCTTAAATGCACAGGCCAGGGCAGAACTAGTAATTCTTCAAACAACTTGGACAAATCTTAAAGATGTTATGCTGAATGAAAGAAGCCATCCTCAAAAAGTTACATACTACATGATTCCATTTTAATGACATTTGCAAAACACAAAACTATAATGATGGAGAACAGATCCATGGTTGTCAGAAGTTAGGAGATAGGAAGAGTTTGACTATACAGGCATAGCATGCAATAATTCTTGTTTCTTCTGACAACTCTTTTTTGCCAAATCTAGGCCCCATATTCAAACTTATAAAATTGTTAAGACGTCTTTCCCACTAAACTGCTTTTGGATTTCCCAGATGGCCAACTATAACTAACTTACTCCATCAACTTATCCAAGAAGGGAAACTAGAAATATTAGATAGGCTTGGCATTCCCCAGATTTTTAATTAGCTCAATACAATGTTTTCATGCTATCAAGGCCACCATAATGGAAAAACTAGCAAGTGAAAGAGAAGTTCCACCTCCCTGGGTTAATTATCTACAACTAAAATATTGTTACTATGAATGCATTTCAGTTGTATAATTTTCAGGTTAGAAACAAAGATTGGCATGACAATTAACAAAATTAATCCTATTTAAAAAAAAATGATTTTGCTTCTAGTTTTAAATATAGTCAACAGTTGATGACAATTATAACATACCATTGATGGGATAAATGGGAGGACCCCGAAGAGCTGACAAAGTCCTAACTGTTCATAACAAATTCTTATTCTCAAGGCAATCAGTGATGGAGTCTTATGACATGGTCACATGTTACATATGACTAGAGGTCTTCTCTATGTTTCTGATAGTTGGTTATTATAATACATTAATCAGAGCCAGGCCGTCCTCTCATCCACAGATTTCTGCTTTTCTCTTACCACTGCCAAAGGGCTCCAGCTATAAGCTACAGATGAGAAAGGAAGTTTTCTGAAGAACTATAAGAAAGGTTTCAATCACGAAGGAAAGAACCAGGTTCTTGAATAGCCTCAGGGGTACAGATTCTCAATAAGGCTGACCTTGATCCATGGCCAAACACTCATCTCTCAGAATGTACCCAAAGGACTGTGCTTGGATTTCCAGGACTCAGTCTAAGGCAATTTCCTGAAATAGATTGCTTTAACCGAGATCAGGAAAAACCAATTTCATTGTGGTTAATGTTCTATTTTTAATGGCTATATAAGAAAAATCCTTTTAAAAAATCATTTCCCTTCTTAATTCAAGAGTTTTACGGTTAACAATTTACAAACTGAAGTGAAACACTCATTCAATGCTTGTTCCAGCTGATCCCAGAGAATTCAGAAACTAAAAATACAATTAAAAGTATTACTGCAAATTATAAGCTAATAAATTGTCAGGTAAATGTAAGAAAATGATTGTGTAGGGGGGAAATGACATACTCATCTTTATCTACAAATTAGTAAAAATAATGGTTGAATATTGTACAATGTGCCTCTAAATTATTTTACTTTTTACATTATGTTATTTATACACTGAGTGGCCAGATTATTATGATCTCTGAACACATAATCATCTGGCCACTCAACATATATCCTATATAATAAAAGGCTAATGTGAAAATTGTCCCCTTAACCAGGAGTTCGACCAGCAGACAGGTTGGGCAACTGCCCATGTCCCCTCCCCCTTGCAGGAATTCATGCACTGGGCTGGCTAGCCCCCACCCATCCATGAATTCATGCACCGAGCCTCTAATACACACACACACACACACACACTCTCTCTCACACACACACTGGCCAGATTATTATGCGTTCAGAGATAATAATCTGGCCACTCTGATTATTTTGTGTGTGTGTGTGTGTGTGTGATATATATATATATATATATATATATATATATATATATATATTATATATAAATAAAATCTGGCCAGTGTATACATTCAATAAATACTGTCTTCCTTCTTACCAGAATATAGTGGAATAAATAAGTACCATGCCAAAAATTTCATTTAATTCATAAGCTAAACCTATGGGTAAGGAACAAGGACTGTGTTTCACATGTGGACCTTGCCTGTTACCTGCTTTATTGCCTATGGAATCTCAGCCTCACAGGTAGTAAAAATGTCAATGAACAATGACAAACTTGGGGACCTCAAAGATAGAGGCCGAGGTGAATTGGTTGGTTTCTGGTTCCTGAACTTGGAAGACAAGCTGATCTGGAGGGAATGGGGGACAAAAATCCAAATCTAAAAGAAACAAGAAAACCACTTCTGGCACATAAATGCAAATTACAAACCTGGGGGATTTACAAACCTCAAAGGAGAAGTTAACTTTCAAGCCTTAGTGTATGTTTGGTTTTAGTTTTGCTAACCATACCAAAAAGACAAGCATGCCTATGAAAATAAAGCAAAGCATTAAATTAATTATGCTGAATCACAAAATTGCTAAGCAAATTTCTGTGGTTAAATCTCTGACCTTCCAGGCAGAGGCCTGAGCACACGGAGGAACGGTAGAGCAAGGCTGACTCCGTGCCCTGCACACTTTTGGATAAGGGGGCTCACACATCACATGTCATAGTCAGAAAAGAAAAACAAACAATAAGAAACAGTGCACTCTGAGATAAACCAAAAATAATAGAGCCACCAAAAAGCATGAACCTTGAGCATTTCCTGTAAGGTAAAGAATCTCTAATAAAACAGCTCTATTCCTGACTTCTGCAATGCTGATGTCTGAAGATGTCGTAATTTTCTAAGTCATGTAAGAAAACTGCCATTTTTCCATCCCAGATAGACTAATGAAAGGTAAACTTGTTAACCTTAACAATTCTGTGGGTTTTTCTCCTTTCTGTATATGTCTGTTGTGCTTTTTCTTTGCTGAGCCAGTCCTTCTGAAATCCAATTTCCTGGCAACTTCTTTGTAAGTAAACTTCTTTTTCTTTCTAAATGCTTTTGTTTCTGACTTCCTTTCACAGGAGAAAGGAATGAAGTCCAGGATCATATCAGATACTAGAGGCCCAATGCATGAATTCGTGCATGGGTGGGGTCTGGCCAGCCTGCCCCAATGGGGGGACCATTGGGCTGGACCAGTTGGGGTGGGGGGGGGGGACCAAGGACTGTAGGCAGTTGTCAGCAGGCCCTGACCCCAATTGGGGTATTAGGGGATGGGGCTGGTCGGGGGGGGGGCGCAGTTGGTCAGCTGGCCCCACCTCCAATTGGGGTGTTGGGGGCCAATCGGGAGTGGGGCCAGCTGGTAGGGGGTGCCAATCAGGGCGGATCAGGCTGGTTGGCTGCCGCAGCGCACGTCATAGCCACCAGTCATTCTGGTCGTTCTGCCGTTCTGGTCTCTGGGCTTTTATACAGTGTATATATACAGATATGCTGCTATATCACTCCTACTAGTCTACATAACCAGGTTTACTTGTTCAGCTCCCCAACAAGCACATGCTCTCCTGAAACACACAGACTGTACCAACATACTTTCCTTCAGAAGAAATGCTACCTCCCAAACACAGCTCCCCAACTTCCCCATTGGGGTACCACTCACCTTGACGGAATTATCTTGACTGGAGGTAGCAAGAATGTGTTCGCTGTCTGGGTGCCAGTCCAGGCCGTGGATTTTGGACAGATGGGCTGCTAGATATTCCACTGCTGTGCTAGGTTTCTGCAAACGACCAGCACATAGTGTTGTTTGTTTAGAAAAAACTCGAGTCTACCACATAGTCTGCAGGGTGAAAAGCAGGGATACAAAAACGCTAGATACTGTCTCTATCTTTAAGAAACCACTTTGTTTTGTTTACAACAAACAACACATCTTGCTCTCTTTCACCCCTGCTCTATAGATGGCTCTGGGAGCCTAATCTCTTTCCGCTCCAGCCTCCACTGGCTTTCATGAAGGATACAAGATAGTGGGGGCTTTTCCCCTTTAGTATTATGGTCTGCAGTTCTTGCTCCCCTTCCTCACAATCACCCAAGAAGAGGGGCTGTGATATCCAAACAGATCCAATGTCAATCCTGAAAACTTGCAATATTAATGTAACCAAGACCCCAGAAGAGAATGAACATACAACACAAAAGGAAACAACACACAATTAATAAGCATATAAAAATTAACAAGCTCAAAAGGAAACCTCAAACAATACATTAAGCTATCAAATTAGAAGGCACCTGTAAATAATATAGTCTGCATTTATCACTGCTCATGCGTATATGAAATACCAAAACCTTTTGGGGGGGGGTGGGATTTGACAAATTTTATTAAGAGACTTAAAATTTTCCTTTCTCAAGGGAATATTCCAAATTCACAGAAAGCTTTAGATACAAAAGATGTTCATTTTGGTATTTGTTACATGGAATACCAGAAAACCAGAAACAATACAAATAGTAAGTGGGGAATAACTGAAATTTTTAAATCAATTCTAGTACAACTTGCTGATACAATATGAAGCAGCCATTAAAAGTTATACTTAGAGCCCTAACCGTTTTGGTTCAGTGGATAGAGCATCGGCCTGCGGAATGAAGGGTCCCAGGTTCAATTCTGGTCAAAGGCATGTACCTTGGTTGCGGGCACATCCCCAGTAGGGAGTGTGCAGGAGGCAGCTGATGGATGTTTCTCTCTCATTGATGTTTCTAACTATCTATCCCTCTCCCTTCCTTTCTGTAAAAAACCAATCCTATCTAATAAAAGAGTACTATGCAGATTGACCATCACTCCAACATACAAGATGACTGCCCCCCTGTGGTCAAAGATCCTGCCCCTATGTGAACACAAGATGGCCACCACAGATGGCCAACAGGGGAGGGCAGCTGGGAGGGACCAAGCCTGCATTAAAGGGCAGTTGGGGGGGGACCCAGGCCTGCAGGAGAGGGCAGTTAAGGACAAACAGGCTGGCAGGGGAGCAGTTAGGCATCAATCAGGCTGGCAGGGGAGTGGTTAGGGGGTGATCAGGCTGGCAGGCAGAAGTGGTTAGGGGCAACCAGGAAGGCAGGCAGGCGAGCAGTTGGGAGCCAGCAGTCTTGGATTGTGAGAGGGATGTCCGACTGCCTGTTTAAGCTTGATCCAACCAGGATTGGGCCTAAATAGGCAGTTGGACATCCCTCAAGGGTTCCCAGATTGGAGAAGGTGTAGGCTGGCCTGAGAGACACTCAACCCCCACCCCCGTGCACAAATTTCGTGCACTGGGCCTCTAGTAAAATATCCTAAAAATAAAAAGTTATACTTAGAGCCTAGACAGTGTTTCTCAGTGGTTGGGCATTGGCCTATGAACTGAGAGGTTGAGATTTGATTCCTGGTCAAAGTACATGCCTGGGTTGGGGGTTCGATCCCTTGTGGGGCACATGTAGGAGGCAGCCGATTGATGATTCTCTCTTATTACCGATATTTCTATCTCTCTCTCCCTTTCCCTCCCTCCCTCTAAAAGCAATAATAACATTTTTTTAAGTTATATTTATAGCACTGGCCAGGGGACTCAGTTTCTTGCAGCATCATCCTGTACACCAAAAGGTTGGGAGTTCAATTTCTGGTCAGGGCACATACTAGGTTGTGGGTTTAATTCCCAGTCCAGATACATACGGGAGGCAACCAATTGACGTGTCTCTCTCACATCAATGCTCTGTCTCTCCCACTCCCTTGCACTATCTCTAAAAATCATTAGAAAAATATCCTTCGATGAAGATTAATAATAACAAAAATTAATAAATATTTCTAAAAAAATTAATACTTAAGAGTTTATAACATGAGGAAAATGTTATGTTAAATGAAAAAAGTGCCAAAACCAGTTTGGCTCCATGAATAGAGCATCGGCCTGAGAACTGAAAGGTCCCAGGTTTGATTCTGGTCAAGGGCATACACCTTGGTTGTGAGCACATCCCCAATAGGGGGTGTGCAGGAGGCAGCTGATCAATGTTTCTGTCATCGATGTTTCTGCTTTTCTATCCCTCTCCCTTCCTCTCTGTAAAAAAATCAATAAAATATTTTTTAAAATAAATGAAAAAAGTAGAAACCCTCCTAGTGCTAACAATGATTAATCTAGGCTTAACTTCAACAAGACTGTGCAACGCATATCCACCTCAGGTAACTGGGGAGGCTGAGTCACTGTCCCTTAAAGGACATCTACCACACAAAGCTAATCGACCAACTCAGGAAAGCAGCCACCATGCAGAGACATGAAAAGAAATCAGATGTGAAAGAAATGGAGGGAAAAAAACAACTGGACATAGAATTCAAAACCACCTTTTCAAGAGGCTCCTAGAAAAGGCCGAGACCTACAAGGAAATAAATAAGACTACAAGGAAATGAACAAGACCTACGAGGAAATGAATGAGACTTACAAGGAAATGAACGAGACCTATGAGGATATGAATGAGACCCTCAAGGATATGAAAAAGGGCCAACCAGAAATTAAGCATACACTGACTGAAAAAAAAAAATATTATACAAAGACCTAAAAGTACTCTAGAGGACTGCAAGAACCAAGTTAAAGATTTGAAATACAAAGAGGTAAAATCCACACAGCTGGAAAAGCATGAAACCAAAAGAATCCAAAAAATTGAAGATAGTGTAAGGGGCCTCTGGGACAATCTCAAGCATACCAACATCCGAATTATAGGGGTGCCAGAAAAAGAGAGAGAGCAAGACAATGAAAACCCATTTGAAGAAATAGTGACCGAAAACTTCCCACACCTGGTGAAAGAAATTAACTTAGGAGTCCAAGAAGTGCACATAACCCCAATATATAGGAACCCTAAGAGGACCACACCAAGGCACATCATAATTAAAATGCCAAGAGCAAAAGACAAAGAGAGAATATTAAAAGCAGCAAGAGAAAAACAGATGGTTACCTATAAGGGAGCACCCATACGATTGTCAGCAGATTTCTCAACAGAAACGATGCAGGCCAGATGGGAGTGGCAAGAAATATTCAAAGTGATGAATAGCAAGAATCTACAACCAAGATTACTCTATCCAGCAAAGCTATCATTCAGAATTGAAGGTCAGATAAAGTGCTTTGCAGATAAGAAAAAACTAAAGGAGTTCATCACCACCAAACCAATATTATATGAAATGCTGAAAGATATTCTTTAAGAAGAGGAAGAAGAAAAAGATAAAAATATAAATTATGAACAACAAATACACATCTATGAATAAATGAATCTAAAAATCAAGTGAATTAATAAGCTGATGAACAGGATAAACTGGTGAATACAACAGAATCATGGACATAGAGAGGGAATGGACTGACAATTCTTGGGGAGAAAAGGGGTGTGGGAAGTGCAGCAAGAGACTGGATAAAAATCATGCAACTATGAGAGAGGACAGTGGGGGGGGAGGTGAGGGTGGAGGGTGGGATGGGTACCGGGTGGAGGGGAGCTATAGGGGGAAAAAAAAGGGGGAACAATGTAATTAAACTGAACAATAAAGATTAAAATAAAAATAAAAAATAAATGAAAAAAGTATACATAACTACATATATGATATGATAAACCATGAAAAACGCAGAAGAAAATAAAATATCAAAATGTTAGCATCTGTCTCTGGTTAACAGGACTATGAATGATTAGTTTCTTTTTATACTTGCTCTAAAGAGCATGTATTAGTGCAGTCTCCAGAACCAGCCTCCCTGGGTTAAAATCCTAGTAACAAACTGTGCCTACGTTTACTCATCTGCAGAATAGGGATCACAATAGTACCTACTTTAAAGACTAGTTATAAAGAGAAATAAACCAATACACATAAAGTTCTTAGAACAATGCCCGTGCATCATAAATGCTTAATAAACATAAATATCAGTCCAACATCACCACTGATACTGCACTTTTCTAAGCCTCTGAGGCTGGCTGTCATCAGTGCTGCTCTGACACTAAAAGTGCCAGAGAAATAAAACCAACAAGCTTTACAGTCCATCTCAGCAGAAGTTTTAAGTTATTAGTAGCCAAAAATAAAGTTAAAACCCCTTAACCAATAGATAAAAGGCTTGCGGGGGGAGTCAAGGTTATTTGAGGACCAATCAAAAGACTAGGAAGGAATAGTTCGGCCATATGTACTTCAAGATAAGGAACACAGGCTGGCCATTTGGGGGCTCAGCCCATCTGGTTTTCCAGATGACCTAATAAATGTATAATTCTTTACTAAAAAAAAAAAGATAAGGGACACAGGTACTGTTTTAGTAGAGTTCCTGGCTAAACACCAAAGTGTTTCTTTTGTACCAAAACCAGTTTGGCTCAGTGGATAGAGCATCGGCCTGCAGACTGAAGGGTCCCAGGTTCAATTCCAGTCAGGGGCATGTACCTTGGTTGTGGGCACATTGACAGTGGAGAGTGTGCAGGAGGCAGCTGATCGATGTTTCTCTCTCATCGATGTTTCTGACTTTCTATCCCTCTCCCTTCCTCTCTGTTAAAAATCAATAAAGTATATTTATTTTAAAAAAACAAAAATAGCCGAGACTGGTTTGGCTCAGTGGATAGAGCGTCAGACTGCGGACTGAAGGGTCCTGAGTTTGATTCCGGTCAAGGGCATGTACCTTGGCTGCGGGCACAACCCCGGTGGGGGGTGTGCAAGAGGCAGCTGATCGATGTTTCTCTCTCATCGATGTTTCTGACTTTCTATCCCTCTCCCTTCCTCTCTGTAAGAAATCAATAAAATATATTTTAAAAATAAATAAATAAATAAAATATTCACTATATTTAAATGCTATGTTAGTGACAAAAAGAATAAACACCATTTAAGAAATAAAGGGGGTGGAGCCAAGACTGGTTTGGCTCAGTGGGTAGAGCGTCGGACTGTGGACTGAAGGGTCCCAGGTTAGATTCTGGTCAAGGGCATATACCTTGGCTGCGGGCACATCCCCAGTAGGGGGCGTGCAAGAGGCAGCTGATCGATGTCTCTCATCAATGTTTCTGACTTTCTATCCCTCTCCCTTCTGCTCTGTAAAAAATCAATAAAATATATTTTTTTAAAAAAGAAAGAAAGGGGTGGAAAAATTACTACTACCAGACTGTACTAAAGGGACAGTGATAAAAACATATGGAAGATACACCTGTCCAATCTCTATTTATAAAACCTCCTTCTCCCCTAAGAGCTACTAAGGCAGAAAGCTTTAGCCAGCACATGACTTCCCCAGCAATCCTGGCACCAATCCATCAGAGCTGCAATCTCTGCTTCATTCCCTCTCTGCTCTGCAACTGTTTAGACCTTACTCCCTGGTAAGAGAGAAGGGAGTAGGGCAGCCAGAAGCAAAACTAAGACTTTACAGGCAACACTGGAGTTGGGACAGACCCTGAACAATATTCAGTAAATCTCAAAGTAGGTGCTCTCCATAAAGGCTGAGGATCTCCAGCCCAGGGCGTCACAGAGCAGGAAGTAGTATTTAGACCCCAGATCTTACAGGAGCATTATTACCCAGTGGTCTGATAGTTAGATACTGGGGAGGCCCTTTCCCTGTATCATTATTGTCCCGCATGTTAATATACCAAACGTCCTAGATAGTTTCCATTACAACAGCAGTCTAGGACCCCACACCTCTTCCTGCTTGTCCCTTACAGGAGCTGTTGAAGGGAGAATATATAGTCTGAGGACCTTTTGGGGCTGATGAGATAGCTAGGTTTCTAAGGGAAGATTTGTGCAACTAAGTACCCTGCACTTCAGTCATTTACACCAGAGATATCTATAATGTACATGTCCTAGAACAAATGGTTTTTGCTTTGCAATCTGGAACAGTTGACCATTTGGGGGCTAGTGTTTGGTCTCCTAGAATAGTGTTTGGTCTCCCAGGCTTGACCTCCTCAATGATACACTCACTATTATTATCAACTTTACTTTAAAGATAAGGAAATGGAAGATTGGAGACATTTAGTGATTCATCTGAGATCATACTTACTAGTAGGAGACAGCAAAGTGAGACTCTAACTTCAGAGTTCAAGTACATTGTCTTCACCACTGATCATATGCCTCCTACTTTCCCTACCTTCCTTCAATGCCAGTTTGATCAGGAAGCAAAGATCATCTGGTACTGTGATCCGAAAATGGAAAATTACCACACTGCACAGGCACGCTAGACTCTCAGACAAGCCCTGCTACTCACAACATCCTCGTCTTATCCCCTGGGAGGGTTTAAAGGCCAACTGGGGGAAAAAGAGAGATTACTCACCCGCTTGTCCCATATCCGTACATCCCCATCATGACTGGTGGCAAGGCAATTAGCATTTTTTTTATTCCATTTGACCTGTGAGGCACCCGCTGCAAAGAAAAATCAGGGTAGAAAGCTGCTGACCTCAACATCTTTGGAATCAGAGGATCGCATTCCCTGGGGAGCTGGATAATGAGCTCTGGCTGAAATAAGCAGAGTCCCTCAAGTTTCTATAAATGTACCAACTCCATCATAAAGAGAAAATAAAGCCAAAAATAAATGAGTTAAATAACACATGAGAACAGAATCAGTCACCTGGTGACTTCGCTCGGGGGAAAAATCTACAGGTTACCCCTGAGCAGCATCAGCAGCGAAATGAGGTTTCTTCGAGAGCAGACACTGAATGTGGCTCTGCTGGTTGGTAACTGACTCACCACACAACCTGGCTCCACTTCATCACCTCCATGATCAGGACTGCACTCCCAACCTCAATGCCTGCTCTTTCCCTGTTTTCTTTCTTTTTTATTTTTTGGATGGACAGTGTTGGCAAAAAAAAAAAAAAAGCTCTGATGAAAAATAAGCTCCAGTGTTGCACAATTCTGCCCTCAGAGGGTTGTGTGCACCCCCCTCCGCCACCCTACCAGTGGTTAGACACTGTAAGATGTCAGGAGGGGCTGGGAAATGGGAAAAACTGGGACACAGCAGCAATGATAGCTGACTCTTAAAAATAATCAAGTTAAATTAGACAAGAACCAAACAATGGCCCTCCTTCCCACCTCTTTTTGCTCTTGCTCAGATAACACATGATATTTCTGCTTTGACATCTCTCCCTTTGGGTGGGTGTTTATTATTGGGGATGCCATAGTAGATCCAGGGCTTGGAAGAGCAACTTGATTCAAGAAGTCTGGAGAATGTGATAGATAAAACAAGGACTTAGATTCTAACAGGAAATAGAAATAAGGCACAGAGTTATCCTTGCTTGGTTTTGGTGAGGGTATTTGTTTTTGTTTGTTTTGGTTTTGTTTTTTCTTGAGACACAGGACATCTGAAGTCATCTAAGAATAAGTGGTGAAGACCTAGTTTTTTGTAGGAAAGCATATCAGCTAGAGAATGAGTAAGAAAAGTCCGCTCCATCTCCTCGTGACAGGTGCTTGATGCCAAAATATCATCCTGATGATTAGGCTCCATCCCTGTGAGTAACGTTTACCAGTTCTACATCCGAGTTCAACTCCCAGGAACTGGTGGGAACCCTCCACAAGAGCCCAGTGCAGAATCCCAACAAGAGTTCATTCCAACTGAGCAACGAAAACAGGTAGATCAGATTTCAAATGAAACCATGGGGACACATCAGCATCATCTAGATTGTGGGGAAACCACAGGACAAACAGCCTGGTTTGTTCAATGAACAAACTGCAGAAAAAGAAAAACAAACCAAAAAATGCAAAGGAGAAGAACCCTACCAATTAATAAAGATGAGAAGTATATCAACCACTTGCAAGTATGGACTTCAGTTGGATTCCGATTCAAATAATTTTTAAAAAGGATAAAGAAAGATAGACAGACTACTGGGGAAATTTGAATACTGCTTAAGTATATGATGATAATAAAAAGCTATTGTTAATATTTTTAGGTATGTTGACAGTATATAGTTATGTTAAAGGATTCTTTTCTTGTAAAAAATGCTTAATGAAATATTTGTTGATGAAGTGAAAGAATACCTGGGATTTGCTTCAAAATAATCCCAAAGAGGATAGGGTGGGGGAGTGAAACAGTGGGTAGAGATAAAGATGAAATAAAACTGGCAATATGTTGACAACTGGTACTTCACTTTCTTCTATTTTTATACACATTTAAAATTTTCCGCAATAAAATGTTTAAAAACAAATCAATTTGGTTCCTGTCCTTGCATCCTGAAATAAGTTGCTGACTACAATTCAAGAGTCCTGACCAACTTATCAGCGCAACCTGCAGCAAGTCCCTTGCAATATGGGCCTTAAAATTCCATCTAGCCACAATAAAACACAGGGTGTGAGCAGTGTGAGTGAAAGAGTGAAAGAAACAGAATGAAGACAAACAGGGGGAATATACACTCACCTACAGCAGACAGTGCGATGGTAGGCTTCCTTGTGTCTCTGAAATATAAAAGTCAGAAATCAAAAATGCCCAATTCATATGCCACCACCCACCTGGTGCTTTTCACGCTCTGCACATATCTCTTCCCTTTCCTTTCAGTGGGCACTTGGAGGTCAGTGGGAATGTGAGAGCCTTAAAAAGAGCGTAGAGAGCCCCAGCTGGTTTGGCTCAGAGGATCGAGCGTGGGCCTGCAAAGGAACATGCCCAGGATCGATTTCGGTCAAGGGCACACACCTCGGTTGCAGCCTTGATCCCTGGCCCTGGTCAGGACACGTGGGGGAGGCAACCAAGCAATGTGTCTCTCTCACACCGATGTCTCTCTCTGTCTCTCCCCCTCCCTTCCACTCTCTCTAAAAATCAATGGAAAAATATCCTCCAGTGAGGATTAACAACAACAACACACACACACACACACACACAAAGAAAAAAGCACAGCATGGCCTCGGTGACCCTGATGTAAGAGCAGAAAAAGCCAAAAGAATATCTTCCTGGTGTCATTTCTCCTAATGGTACAAGTGGACAGTCATGGAGGGGTAACTGCAAAAATCTTACCAAAGCATTTCAAAGGTTAAGTAAAAAACTACTCTGGTATTCATGATAACTGAGAGGTGGAAGCAACCCAAGTGTCCATCGACTGATGAGTGGATAAACAAAATGCATTATATACATACAGTGGGTTACTATTAGGCCTTAAAAAGGAAGGAGATTCTGTCACATGCTGCAACATGGATGAACCTTGAGGACATTATGCTAAGTGAAAAGGGGATGGGAGTAGGTAGGTTGGGAGTAGGTGGAGGTAGGCAATGGGGAGAGAAAGAGACTTTATTTTAGGCAATGAGTGTACAATGGAGTGTCCAGATGATGTTTTGTTGAGTTGTACACTTGAAACCTATATGGTTTTGTGAACAATGTCATCCCAATAAATTCAATTTTTTAAAAAAGAGAACTTCAAGCACCTTGATGTGCTAACCTGGAGGGAATGCTGCTGATGTCAGCTATACACACCCTTGCTCCCTAAGAATCCCTTTCACTGGTCCATCAGATCTCAATACCTGGCCTGTCTTCTACCTACAGCCCACCTTTCAGTGTAAAGTATCATAAAGCTACTGCCATTTGGGAGCAGAGCAGCCTGTGGGGGGGGGGAGGAGGGGGGAAGAGCGCAAAAAGTGGACCATCTCCGGGACTCTACAGACTATATCCACTAGTTAGTCACCTCTGTGAACTTACATAATGATGTGGTGAAGGCTTGGGGGGTGGGGGGGGATGGGCATGGATCGAGAATGGAGGAGGTCAATGGGGCAGGGGAGGAAAAGGTGACATCTGTAATACTTTCAACAATGAACTTTTTAAAAAAAAGAAAGAACTTACAAAGTGCTCTGGCTAGTGTGGCTCAGTTGGTTGGAGCATCAGCCCGTACATGATGGGGCGGTAGGTTTGGATACCAGTCAGGGCACATGCCCTGTTTCCCCCAAAGTAAGACATCCCCCGAAAATAAGACCTACTCCCAGTTTTGCCTCTCACTGTTATATAAGGCATCCCCCCGAAAATAAGACCTCCCTGATAATATTTTTATTCTTGAAACTGAAAAAGCCTGGGCCACAAAAACAGTTATAATGAAGTGGGTCGATTTAATGCTGCCGCTTGTTATGCGAGGGAGCCAAGAGATCTGCTAGTCTGGGATGCAGCCAGCACTCACCATACTAAAGACATGAGGAAATTTCTTCACGAAAGAAAAATAGATCAAATAATGATTCCCACAGGAATGACGGCCTATCTCCAAACTCTTGATATTGCAATAAACAAGCCATTCAAGGGCAATTTGCAGGTGGAAATTAATGACTACATTGAAAATAGAATGGAGAGAAATCAGCGTGGAAACTTTGTGAAACCTAAACTACAAGAGGTTGTGACTTGGGTGAAGAATTCATGGGAGAAAATCACTGAGAGTTGCATTGCAAATGCACTACGAGCAGGCTACCTTGACAAGAAGTACTCATTTAAGGACAGTGCTACTGCTAAACATGAGAGATTTGGTCCACTGATTCTGAAAGAAATGGAGTCACAAGAAATTCACCAGGAAATTCAGGATTTGGATTGTTATGACGATGTTCCAGAAGATGATGACATGACTATCATTGAATAAATCTTACTTTGTGTTCATACTGGTAAATACCAGTATCAGTAAATGTACCATAGATTGTTGTACATGGAAATAATGGTAGTAACAAGAAATTATTGATACCGTAGGATTTACAGTTTGTCTAGTTATACTGGTTTGTGATGACAACTACTACTGTAACGTATACAGATAATAAATTTCCTTTTTTTTGTTCAACAATAAATATATACTGTATTCTTCTCCATGGAAAAATAAGACATCCCCTGAAAATAAGACCTAGCGCATCTTTGGGAGCAAAAATTAATGTAAGACACTGTCTTATTTTCGGGGAAACAGGGTACCCAGGTTGAGGGTTCAATCCCCAGTCAGGGCATGTGTGGGAGGCAACCCATCGATGTTTCTCTCTCCTCCCCCGCCCTCCGCTCTCTCCTCTTCCTCTTCCTCACACACACTATTCCTCGAAGAAATTAAGTTAAAAAATATATTTTAAAAAATAACTTACAAGCCAAGACCGGTTTGGCTCAATGGACAGAGCGTCGGACTGAGGACTGAAGGGTCCCGGGTTCGATTCCGGCAAGGGCATGTACCTTGGCTGCGGGCACATCCCCAGTAGGGGGCATACAAGAGGCAGCTGATCGATGTCTCTCTCTCATTGATGTTTCTGACTTTCTATCCCTCTCCCTTCCGCTCTGTAAAAAATCAATAAAATATATTTAAAAATAAAAAATAAAAAAATAACTTACAAGGTGCCAGGCCTGGGCTGGGTGCTCTTTACCCCATGAAGAGTATCTCCACCAGGTGGCCCTCAGCCACGCTCACAGATGGGGAACTGAAGCTTCCCAAAGAGCAAGTAAAGAGCTGAGCAGATGTGTCTTGTATCACTGCCTTCAGGAGCAGCTGTGTGTCAGTGCCCATCAAAATCCCCCACCATCATCTGCCACTTCAGTAAACTTCATCCTGACTTCCAAATGCCAAAAAATCTCCCTAGCTGCTGAGGACCATTTGGCAACCGCTGTGACAGGACTGAGTGCAGAGAAGTAAGGCCCCTGGGGACAACCAATGGCCGGCAGTGAACAGTACCCCCACTTCCTTAGCCCTCGGGTGGGATGCCTCTGAGGAGGGAGTTTTACACTAGCACCTAGCAGTCCCAGTAAGACTCCACCTCACTGGTTCACAGTGGATAATGCACAGGTGGATAATTCGCCCTCTATTTGTGGCCTTCCCCATCCTGCCTCTTCTCCATCCCCTACTGCATTTCGTTCAACTCCTAAATAATGTATCTGCAAAGTATCCTCATCTCAGGGTCTGCCATCTAGGGGGCACCGAACTAAGATACCTGATCTCTAAAACGAAGCTACCAAATCGCCCACAACCACGTGTTATCCTCTTCATCATTCTTACTTGATATCCCAAATGTAGATGTAGGTGTCCACAGAGCTGGTAACGAGGAGATCTGGTTCAAACACTGCCCAGTCCAAGTCGCTGGGAACACAAAAATAAACAGAACAATGAAGAGAGAAAAAACTCAGAGTCTGGTTCCAAAGCAATAGCAAATTTAGTCTCCAGTGCTTTCAGAAAGTCATTGTAATGGGCCTCTTAACAGGGGTTAGGCTGGGAATCTGCAACGTTCTTTGGGAATGAACAAGACTTAATTGAGCTTGGAAAGAAACATTCAGGTCCTTCCTGGTCATCTCCAGCTTTATTACATGTTCTCCGGAACAGAAATGGAGTGTTTCAACTTAAAACACACATGCATACATGCACACATGCAGGCACAAACTGTACAGACAAAACAAGGAAAATTTTTTACTTTTCATTTTCTGAATGAGACCCAACCATAGGTACAGTGAGTAAATCCAATGTCCCTTAGCAGTCGCAAGCTGCCATGTTGCCAGCAGGCCTCGGTCCCCTACTCTTGCCCTCATGTCTAGAAAGACAGTTACTACATGAACAGTAAGCAGAGGCAGGGGTCTAGCCTTCCCCATCACTTCTACCACCCCTGCACTTCCTGCAGCTACTTCCCAGGACAAGCTCTCCACCCAGAAACAGGGAAGCAGGGAAGGGTGGGTCAGGGAACACTCAGAGGCCACTGGAAGGCCATGAGTGGAAGGGAACTGCGTGTCTGAAAGATGACTGCGATGCAGGAGCTCTATGTGGTGACCCACAGCTGCTGGAGAAAGAGCACAGGCTGCTCCCGGATGATTCTATTCCTGGCCACCACCAACTATGACCTGAGGGATTATGGCATAACTTCTCTCTCCTGTGGCAGAAGTCAGTTCTAATCCTTACTCTGTACCTGTCTAAGTATTTTCTGGGATCGGGGTTAATACTACGTGAGTGCCGGTTCCTAAATACCTGTGTTTTCCACTGTGAAAGCCATCTCCGCATACTGTCTAACCATCTCACAGCCACCCAGGGCCAACACAAAGCAGAGAATCAAGCTGTGGGAGGAGGTGGGTGTTTTCACCTTGCTCCCCAGGGAGCTGCAGGGGGTTGGTGCCTACCTGATTACACGAGTGTGGCCCTGTAAGGTTGTGCCAACTTCCCCAATGCCGTCTTTCCACTTATAGAGGTCGACCCGTTGGTTACTCTGAAATGAAACAAGGGAAAGAAGGCATCAGAATATATGCTCACCCCAATCTGCTTACGGCCAAGAAAGGGAAGCCATGTCGAAACTAACTTGCATGGCAAAGATCCCACAGACTGAGCATGGAAGGGTAATGGAGATGTCCCTAGACCACTAGAGGAACCTCCTCCCCATTCTGAAGGTCACACACCCATCTCTCTCCAACTGCCGGCACACCAGATATTTTTAGCTCACTCTTACCATTATCGAGTGCCTAAAGTCAACCTATCTAATCAAGTGATGCTTTCAAAACACAGACGCACAAGAAAAAGAACAGAAACACCATCAAAAGGGTGTCCAAGAAAGAAAAATTACACAAGACTGCTTAAAACACGCCTATATCAAATTTATTTATTAGTGTAATTTTTAATCCTCACCCTAAGATATTTTTTCCTTTTTTTTTTTTTTTTTTTACAGAGTATAAAGGAGAGGGAAAGGCAGAGAGAAACATCGATGTGAGAGAAATACATCGGTTGGTTGCCTCCTGTGGGAGCTCTGACCAGGGCCCGGGGAGGGGCCTCAACCAAGGTACATGCTCTTGACAGCAATCAAACTCAGGACCCTTCTGATCCGCAGGCCAACGCTCTATCCACTGAGCCAAAATGGCTAGGGCTCAAATTTCTTAAAGATTTAAACAGAACAACACAGAAAAATGGGCCAATAGAAACAATAGTTACAACAGGGAAAAAAAGAAGAAGAAAACTTTGATCAAACTATAATTCACTTAAAAACACAACAAACCTGCAAAGGCTCCTTAACTAGATGGGTTTATGAAACACACTGATAGTGATTAAAGGTTAGTAATAGGTTGTTTAATAATGTATATATGACTGATTTTCATTTTAGTTCAAAGTCATATAGATGGATAACACTTTGAGATTTTTATCCTGAAATGCCTGGTTCCAACTCTAAATCAGTAAGATGGCTGTGAAAAGATTAGGATTCAAAATAGCTTCCACTGGGACTAAGAGTGAAAGAAATTCCCTTCATCTTACAATATTCTCTGGCATTTCCAAAGGGTCTGCTCAATGAACTGGGCACATTAACAGATGAGTCCTCTGGTCTTTCTCACCATGTCTCATATAGATGGGGCAACTGAGGCTTAATCAACTGATGCTCAAAAAGAAAAAAAATCAATAAATTGAACTTCATTAAAATTAAAACTTTTATGTAGACATTATCAAGAAAATGAAAAGGCTCTGGCCAGGTAGCTCAGTTGGTTGGAGCATTGTCCCAATGTGCAGGTTCAATCCCAGTTGAAGCATGTATGGGAGTCAACCAATAAATGCGTAAATAAGTGGAACAGCAATCAATGTTTCTCTCTCTCTCTCACATCTCTCTAGAATCAATAAATAAAATTTTTTCAAAAGAAAGTGAAAATAATCTGCAGAAGCACAGAAAATATTTGCAAATCATGTATCTGATGAGAGTCTAGTGTCAAAGTATATAAAGAACTACTGCAGTTCTGGCCAGTAGGGCTCAGTTGAGTGTCATCCCATGTACCAAAAGGTTGCCAGTTCGATTCCTGGTTAGCACACATGCCCGGATGACAGGCTTGATCCTGGTAGGGGCTGTGCAGGAGACAGCCAATCGATAGTTCTCTCTCTCTCCCTCTCCCTTCCTCTCTCTCTCAAAACCAAGAAAAATATTTTTTTAAAAGAACTATTACAATTCAAAAGCAAAAAGACAAACAGCCGAAACCGGTTTGGCTCAGAGCATCACCTGCAGACTGAAAGGTTTGATTCTTGTCAATGGCATGTACCTTGGTTGCCGGCACATCTCCAGTGGCGGGGAGAGGGGTGCAAGAGGCAGCTGATCGATGTTTTTCTCTCATCGATGTTTCTGACTTCTATCCCTCTCCCTTCCTCTCTGTGAAAAATCAATAAAAAAATATATTATAGATATTAAAAAAAAGACAAACGACCCAAAGCAAAAATGGGCAAAGAACTTGAATAAATATTTCTCAAAAAAAAAGATATACAAATGGACAAGGCCCATAAAACGATGCTCAACATCATTAGTCATTAGGGAAATGCAAATCAAACTCACAGTGAGGTACCACTTTATACTCACTAGAATGGCTATAAGATTTTTTTAATTTAAATACAGCAGGAAGTAATTACTTTTGGTGGCAATGTGGATAAAATGGAACCATTATGCATTGCTGGTGGGAGTGTAGAACAGTTCAGTCATTGCAGAAAACAGTTTCATAGTCCCTCAAAAAGTTAAACACAGACTTACCACATGACCCTGCCATTCCACTCCTAGATATATACTAAAAAGAGGTGAGCCCAAGTGGTGTGGCTCAGTGGTTGAGCATCAACCTACGGACCAGGACGTCACGGTTTGGTTCCTGGTCAGGACACATGTCCGGGTTGCAGGCTCAGTCCTTGGTAGGGGTTGTGAAAGAGGCAGCTGATCAATGATTCTTTCTCAGCATTGATGTTTCTATCCCTCCCTTCTTCTCTCTGAAATCAATTTTTAAAAAGGAAAAGACAAAAAGAAAGAACGCTTTCCTTTGAGTGGAAGGGCATATGGAATCTTCTAATCCCACTGAAAGCACTGAAGATCAACCACAGCTGAGCTCCCCAGTTCCCCCTCAAAACGCGTCTCGGCATCACGGGCTAGTGACATGGCTGCTAATGAAAAGAGGCTCTCATCACACAAAGCAGCAGCCGCCATCTACCTTTTCCCTTGCAAACCTGGATTCAGTCCTTAGAAATACAAATACCTGTGGTACCAATAAAACGTTCTCATGTACATAACCTCTACCTTCCTTTTAGAACCACCCACACCTCTTTTCCATCTGAGAAATGAGGGTTATATTCTCTTCTCTACATAGGACATAGACCTTTCAGCCCCAGACCACACATTTAAAACCCTTTTCACGTTGTCCTTAAGTAAACTCACTGAAGCTGCGAAGTAGTGTGCAAAGCTGTCATGAGGATTCCACTGCACAGCTCCAATGTCCCACTTGCTCTGGCGAGAGATTTTCCGGTGACCTTCGAAAGGGGCATCCAGATGAACGATGTAGAGGAACCGGCGGCTAGGAGAACAACATAGCAACCGCATTAGCATTAGCATTAAGATAGAAAAGTACATTCAGAATTACATATGATTTGTGAGCAGTGCTCAAAAAAAAAAAAACACAATCAAATATACTGACCATTTATATGGCCATGACAGGTGGCTGTTAGACAAGCAACAGCTGCACCCCTGTGAGTCTTCCTCTGGAGATTGTCTTCCCCACCCCAAGTCTGACCTCTGCCCACCACACTCAGCGCCAATCCTGCCCTCTGCCAGCCTTTCCCAGCGCCCCAGCACAGACAGTCACTGCTTCTACATCACTCGCAATGTGTAGTTTGCATTTTGACTGCAGCCTTTATCTCTGTAGAAGAACTACTAATTGTAGGACTCTCATCCTGAACCAACTAAGTATCTGAAGCCTGGACCAAGTCTCGAATATCTTTATATGTCCAGAATCACTAAGGCACAATGTTTACCACGCTCTAACAAATGCGTGTTAAATTAAACTTAACACTCAGCCAAATATCCTGTAGAAAAAACCTCAATTTCCCTTACAAGTCGTCTATCTGAAAGGGAAACTAAATGAAATTTAATAGGACGGGAAATAACAACAAAAAATAATGAAAATAACATATTAAGTGTCAATAATGTTCAAGGCACTAATTAATATAAATGAAATGAGAACAGGAATGTCCTGTGTTCACTTTTTTTTTTTTTTTTTTTGCTGTGTTAATTAACATTTCAGCAGCCATTGGCTATCAATTCATTGTTAGAGAGTACTCCAAGCCCTTGGATATCAATGAATATAGATGGGCTCAAAAATGAAGAAAAAGATTAATAGTCCCTAGTCAGAAAAGATAGGAAATGGAAAGTTAAAATGGCATGGAAAACTAGCAGAAAGCCTATGAGGGACAGTTAAGGGAGAAGAAGAAATGCATAGGTTGGACACAAATTCACAGAACTTCTGAAACTTCTAAAAAGTTGCTGCAGAACATGCCATAATTGGTTTGGCTCAGTGGGTAGAGCATCGGCCTGCAGACTGAAAGGTCTCAGGTTCTATTCCAGTCAGGGGCATGTACCTTGGATGCAGGCACATCCCCAGTACGAAGTGGGCAGGAGGCAGCTGATTGGTGTTTCTCTCATGTTTCTAACTCTCTATCCCTGTCCCTTCCTCTCTGTAAAAAAATCAATAAAATATATATATTTTAAAGTTGCTGCAGAACAAAGATCTAGCATCTCTGGCCAGCTGGCATCTTACCATCAGAACAAAAAACAGGAAAAGGCCAAGAGCTAAACATATGTGAGCTGCCTGTCAACAGGGGAGTTCAGAGACATTACATAGCAAATACAGGACATAAGATAAACATACACATTTATCTTCATTCTCCTTTAAAGACCCATTAAAATAAGAATCTATAATAATAAAAGCGTAATATGCCAATTAGACTGGATGACCTTCCAGACTAAGCCGGGGCTGCCAGGCAAGCCGGGACCCAGGTGCTGCTCGCAGCGGGAGGGAAGCCGGGGTCCCAGGTGCCAGAGGGAAGCCAGTGCCGGCAGCCAGAGGAAGAAAGGCCTGCTCTTGCACGAATTTCATGCATCGGGCCTCTAGTATATCTATGAGAGAGGCAGCTCTTACCTGGGAAAAGTTTAACTCTAGGTTTGGAGGAAAGAGAAAGATCAAGTTCAGCTCATAGGAGTCAATCGGGCTAGCTGGTGGGCTCAGTGGATAGAGCATTGGTCTGCAAACTGAAGGGTCCCGCGTTTGATTCCATTCAGGGCACATGCCCAGGTTGCAGGCTCAATCCCTAGTGTGGAGGGTGCAGGAGGCAGCCAATCAATGATTCTCTCCTCATTGATGTTTCTCTCTCTCTCTCCTCCCTTTTTCTCTGAAATCAATAAAAAATTTTTTTTAAAATGTGCCAGAAGATACTATAGAAATAAGGTACTTCAATTTATTCATGATGAAATCCAATTCTTTCATGAGAAAACTGAGTCCAGTGAGGCAACAGAAATGCCATAATTAATGGCAGTGCCAAACAAGAACCAGAATCCCCTCAATCCTAGTAACTACTTGTTAAACTATACCAGCTGGCATCCTTCTGAAGAGTCCATGCAATAAACAGAGAACTGCAATTCCAAGACCAGTCACTAAAATTTCAAAGGAATTTTATTGCTTACCTGTTAGGGCAGAGACAAAAATAACTGCAAATCATCCTTACCAGTTCCCCTGAGGTCAATAGGATAGCAGAACTAAACCCTATGATCGTAACCCTTAAATATAAGAGTATTTTCTAATTTCCCAGAAACCTCTTAATTTTCCATCTGTTCCCAGAAGTCATGGCAGACAAACAGCAAGCTCACTCACCCAGAAAGCACTGCATGCTGCCCAAGACAGTCCACAGACATTGCCGTTGCCTGTGAGAGAGAAAACAGACTTAGTTCTGCTAGCAAAGCCAGCTCAGGTTGGAGAAGACAGGCGGGTAGTCAGTCACCGTGGGTTCTTCCTCTTCCCAGGGCGAAGGCATTCCCCAGGTTTTATCCCTTTCTAGTTCTTATCCAAATCTCACATTCACCTGCCACAATAGGGTAGTTGCTGTCTGTCCCTTCAACACCAAGACTACTCACAACCAATACTAGCATGTTCTAAATTGAGGAGAGAGAAGTCCTAGAGCCCTTGGAGAATCTGACTAACTTGGAGCAAAGAGAGCTACTCAGAGCAAAACCTGACCTGGGATG
Source organism: Antrozous pallidus (assembly GCA_027563665.1). NCBI lineage: Eukaryota > Metazoa > Chordata > Mammalia > Chiroptera > Vespertilionidae > Antrozous > Antrozous pallidus. The sequence goes on along the minus strand of CM050525.1, from coordinate 40,397,403 downwards.
ACATCATCATCATCATCATCATCATCACCACACACACACACTCACACACTCACACACACACACACACACACACACACACACTCACACACACACACACACACTCACATGCACACACACCCACACTACCTATGCCTTTGCAAAGGGCACAGACTCCTCCTCCACGCTGAATGGCAATGCTAATATTCACACACCAGCCCTACTGAATCCACAGTCATATTCTTGTTGGGATACCCAGTTCCCACTTAATCTGAGATTTCCAGTACCATTTTCACTAGAAATCTCCTTCCCATGTCTCCCAATTCCTAGGAAGCATCATCTTTTCAGGATCCAATGTCTAATTCCCAAGAGACCACACCCATCCAAACGGCTGCATTCAGGCCTAGCCGTGTAGCTCAGTTGGTTGAGTGTCGTCCCACACACCAAGAGGTCACCTGTCTGATTCCTAGCCAGGGCACACGCCAGAGTCTTGAGCTCATCGCTAGTAGGGGACATACAGGAGGCAGCTGAATGATGTTTCTCTCATTGATGTTTCTATCACCTTCTCCCTTTCCCTCTAAAAAAATGAATAAAAACATTTTTTTTTAATGGCTATATGCAGGCTAAAGCATGAGGCTGTTTTTAATCATGGCAGCTACAGCCCTAAATTCTCTTATTTGGACAAGTTCAACTCCTGCTGCATTTTCAGGGCATTATCTGAAACAATCTGTGCTACTGTTTAGTTATTAAATGCTCTAAGTTACCTCTAGAAACCATCAAGAGAGAGTCCACAGGCTGCTGCTACACACAAATCAACAGAAATTCTCTTCCTCACTCTCACTGGTCTCATTAATGGGTTTCTCCCACTCGCACACCCTCATGAAATATGTCACAGGTAATATTGGGGACAAGAAGCCAGAGTGCTCTCGCTGGAGGCTAAAAAGTGTTTATTATGCATCCTTCATTCCACTAGAGCCAGGAGCAGGAAAAAAGCCCTCCTGGAAAGGCAGGCAGTGAAATGAGATGTCATTTTCAGAACTCTACTGTGTAATTTATAGATTAAAGGCATGAAATAAAGATGGGCCTCCAACCCACTCCCTCTCCCCCTCCCTCCTTCCCTCTCTCTCTAAAAGTAGTCAACAACAACATGTATCACCTTGATATTTATCACAGCTTTAATCATAATTCCCAAAAACTGGAAAACACAAATTACGATCTATCTATACACTGGAATACTACTGGGCAATAAAAAGGAAGAGACTAAATAATATGTTCAAAACATGAGTGAATCTCAAAAGCACTAGGTTAAGTGAAAGAAGCCATATTCAAAAGGTAACGCACTGGCCCTGGCCAGTTCCGCTCAGTAGATGGAGCAGGACCCCAGGACTGAAGGCTGCCGGGTTTGATTCGGGTCAAGGGCATGGACCTCAGTTGCAGGCTTCATCCCAGGCCCTGATTGGGATGCATGCAGGAGGCAACCAATCCATGTTTCCCTCTCTGTCTTTTCCCCTCCCTTCCACTCTCTCTAAAAATCAATGGAAAAATATCTTTGGATGAGGATTTAAAAAAGGTAACACACTGTATGTTCCATTTGTTAGATATCATATCAGCAAGCTACCGGAGAATGAGAGTAAGGCAGTGGTCGGCAAACTGCGGCTCGTGAGCCACATGCGGCTCTTTGGCCTCTTGCGTGTGGCTCTTCCACAAAATACCACGGCCTGGGTGAGTCTATTTTGAAGAAGTGGCATTAGAAGTTTAAGTTTAAAAAAATTAGCTCTCAAAAGAAATTTCAATTGTTGTACTGTTGATATTTGGCTCTGTTGACTAATGAGTTTGCTGACCACTGGAGTAAGGAAAGGAGGCTGGCTATAAAAGGGCACGAGGGAGTTTTTTAGAGTAATAAAAATGTTCTATATTTTAATTATAGTAGCTAGAGGACTACAAACACTTGTCAAAACTCATCAAATTGTACACATAGAGGGTAAATTTTATTATACATTAATTATACCTCAATAAACCTGGATCTCTAAAAGTCACTCTAGCTATTTGGAGGGTATATTATACGAGAAAAAAAAAGCTGGGGTGCAAGGAGAGAAGTCCCAGAGTATGTCCAACTACTTTGCACATACTGAGTTTGAGCTATTTCACAGATGCTGAAGTAGAGCCATTCGGCAGAGTTGAATTCTTTGAGTCCAAAGTTCTTATCATCATACAATAATCATATCCTGAAGTATTTTTTTAATTTATTTTTACTATTGAGTTAGAGACTTAACATTCCACCACCTTACCTCTCTTTGAGAGTGGAAACTATCCAATCTCCACGACACTCTCCAATACTATAGCCAATAGTCAACTGGTTATTTAAATGGCAATTAATGAAAATTTAATTAAAAATACAGTATCTGTTAACTAGCCCCATTTCAGGTGTTCAGTGGCTACATTTCCATCATCACTGGATGGTGTTGTCCTAGAAGATTTTATCTAAATTTTCTTACAGTGCTAACAACACTCATTGATTCCAGGGACCACTTGAGAGTGGTTGCCAAGTAGCACAGGTTTTTCACTATTGACTGGTGACAGTAACATCTCAAGGCCCTCTTTTACAAAGTAGAGGATGCTTGTATAAGCTGTTAAAGAGCTTCACCTTTCCGGCTGGGGTTTTTCTTTTTAAATATATTTTATTGCCTTTTTACAGAGAGGAAGGGAGAAGGATAGAGAGTTAGAAACATTGATGAGAAACATCGATCAGCTGCCTCCTGCACACCCCCTACTGAGGATGTGCCCACAACCAAGGTACATGCCCTTGACTGGAATCCAACCTAGGACCCTTCAGTCCGCAGCCTGATGCTCTATCCACTGAGCCAAACCGATCAGGGCACAGCTGGGGTTTTTCACTGGAAAACCTAAAAGCCTTAATTTTTTTTATTTTTATTTTTAAAGAGGAGGAGTTTTTAAAAGTTTTTTATTTGGGCTTTCTTTCCCAAAAGACAATATTAAGAGTTTCAACTTTTTTATTTTTAATTTTACTTGGAGGATTTTATTTCTCTCTGTGTATATGATTTTCTTTTTTTTTTTAATTCTTTAAAGTATTACAAATAGTAGTACGTTTCCCTTTTTTTCCCCCATTGTCCTCCCCCCATCCTCCCCTACCCCCCAGCACATATCCTCAACTGCCCCCTGCCCCTCCCCAGTGTCTTGTATCCATTGGTTATGCCTACATGCATGCATACAAGTCTTTTGGTTGATCTCTTATAGGCCCCCCACCTTCCCCAGCCTTCCCCCCGTAGTTTGACAGTCTGTTCAATGCTTTTCTGCCTCTATATCAACCTTTATCCCCTGTTTGTTTTCTTTAAAAAGATCTTGCATCTGCATACTGGAAATAAATGTATAAGAACAAAAAAATGTTTGAGTCTCAGTTTCAATGTCCAACTGTTCTGAGTCCCAGTTTCAATGTCAAACAGTTCCTTATGTGAACATGTCAGCAATGGTATCTGGATGATGGACAAGAGTTTCAACTTTTTGTTCTACATTAATATAATAGTTCATGAAATGGGTCCCTACTCCTCCTAATTAGCACCAGATTCTACCACAAAACCAGGCTAATTCATGCCAAGATGTACCCTTTCCACTGAATGGAAAAATCAGAAAGAATAGAAACTCCCACAAGGTAGTTAAATTACCCAGTTTACTTTGTCTTCTTACTTTGACAACGGCTGTTTCGGATTAATTATTTGGTACTACTTCATAGCGTCCTAATATATGTGTCAGCACCCTCTCTCTGCAGGTCTCTTCAATTACATTTCTATAGAGAAGCTGGGGTGAGACTGTCTGGGTTTCCATGAGAATTAAAGGGTTTACAGATTAGCAGCTCCCAAATTAGCAGGTTCAGAAGTACCATATATGATTTCACTCTTAGTCCCCAGTGAAAGCAATGAACAATACGGATAACAGGAATATGGTGTTTTCTCCCGAGTCTGGCACATCCCGTGGGAGAGGACACACCCGGCGGACAGTGCTTAGTGCTTCAGAATCCTTTCATCCGGATGCTGCCTCTCAAATTCTCCCTGGGAAAGCATCAGAGAGCACCAGAGAGCAAACTGGTGGTGGCTCCTTCAGAAACTGTCCTTATATTGAAATGGGATGGGGTTTTAGAAAGAAGAAACCACATCACCCCTTGTTGTAATCCACTTCCCTTCAGAATAAATCACCTGAGTATCAACACAGTGCCAGACACAGAATGCACCTGGCCACAAGAGCTCAATAAATTCTTGTTGAATAAATTAGTGAATTGAAAGCCTGGCACACAAAAGGTATTCCAAAAATCTATATATATAAAACCCCATTATGCAAATAGACAGAAAGGCGGAACAATCGAACAACCGGTCACTATGAACACCAGGGGGCATGCGCAGAACATGGCAGGCGTCAGCAGCAGGCAGCAGAGCACGGGACATGCCAGGTGCAGCAGGATGGTAGAGCAGATGAGCGGGCCCCCAGACCAAGGCAGGGCGCCAGTTGGTGTCATCAGGGCGAGCCTCTGGTGGTTACTGAAAATTCTTTGCTCCCGTGCACCACGGTCCCGCCCGGCACTTGCACCCACTGCTGGCAATGGCCCCAATCGCTCCGAGATATCAGTGGGTGCGAGCGGGGCCAGTGCCATCAGCATGTTAGAGTGACTATGGTGGGGCTGCCAGCAGACAGGGGACAGGGACATGGCAGGAGGGTCTGGACAGGATGGGGCAGGATGGGCCGAGACCCAACCCTGTGCCCACCGCAGCCTCACAGCCCACAGTTACTTTCAAGGTGCACGAATTCATGCACTGGGCCCTAGGATGTGAATAAAAGGAGTATCACCGTAGGAGCTATGGTAGGGGTGGAGAGTATGATATTTATTGAGGAACAACTGTATGATAGGCTCATACAGTATTCAGGGTAGTGAAATGAGGCCAAGAAGAGTTCCAGGTCCAGATGCCTGAGTTCAAATCCCAATTCAGCCACATTAAGGGAGGCCTTAGCATCTACTTATCATGGTTGGTTCTTTCATGAATTAATGACAGCACATCCTGCCATATGGAAGGCAGGAAATAGAAAAATCCCTAGTAAGGGCCAATGTTCTTTAAAGCTTACCTTGTGCCTGTCACGGTGCCACATATTCTAAACGTATGACCTCTAAATTCGCATGCCAGCGCTATTAGGTAGATATTGATTCACACTCTCTCACAGGTGAGAAAAACTAATGCGCAGAGGGTAAGGTCAGGCTAGGGACTGAACTGGGTTCAACCCAGGCAATACGTGCAACGCACACTCCTATCCACTCACTATACGGGATTTTCCACTATTCTAGCTAGCATCAGCAACCACTTAAAAGCTTAGGCATTTTGCATTCCGGGGCTTTGTTTTGTTTTTTAAATCAACTCTATCCCAAAATCCTGTGAGGTGCACTAGATTCCATTGCTGAAGCGCAGAGTTCTGCGTCTTGCCCAAAGTCACTAAGCGCGGCCCCCAGCCTCGAGGAGCAAACACCTAGTTCCCCACCCTGGCCTTGGGAAGCCACCCCTCGTCACTCACCCGCGCGCAATCTCTGCACTTCAGCGTCCCAAGTAAGCAGACCCCACTGCCCATACCCCCGCGAGTAACCCCAAAACCGTGTTCGTGCCCCAACCGCCCGCTCGCACTCTCAGATCTAACAGCGCCCAGTCACCCAGCTCATCTCCGCAACACCGGCTGGAGGAGCGCCCCCGCGCCAACCCCGAGACGGACCCGGCAGCGTGGGGGAGGGGAACCGGGAGAGCGCATGCCTAGAAGGGTCCATTTAGCCCCCGGCTCACCTGGGAGTCGCGGAACTCCACCACCACGTTCTCGCTGCTCCATCGTGCCGCCATCTCCCACCCGGGTCGTCCCGGCCCCCCAAACCAGGGTCCCCAGATCCCAGAAGCCCCACGCAGCCTGCAAGTGAGCCCTGCCACGCCACGCCTCCCTTTGCCTGACTGCAAACCATTGGCTATCCCAAACGTTGGCTCCACCCCATCGTCCCGGTTCCTTCAATTGAAGCACGGCGTCTACCGGAACAGACACGCCCTCTCCACTTCCGTCACTCGGCCGAAATCACACAGGCGCCTCGCAACTGCTGACAAACGCCCGCTGCCGCGAGATCTGTTGGGAGATGTAGTCCAAGGTCGGAAACTCTTGGGTAACCCGGGTAGAGCTCACAGAATAAGGTTTGGTCGAGATGAGGGACATGCTGTCCTCCCTGTCTTCCTGTGGTGCCCCGGTAAGGCCTAAATGTCTATAATTCAAAACCGAACGTTCGTGCAAACCAAAGGTCACCTCGCCCCCTGAGGTCTGCCAGAAAGTCGTTATTGTTTCATACAGTACAATAGCACCTAGCGAGGTATTCAGGGACCCCAGGAGTTTACGAAGCCAAAACAATTTTGATAATCATACTAAGAGGTTTTTTGCCTTTTTCACCTTCTTTCTCTCACGAGTGTACAGTGGAGTTTTCCAGAGACTACATGATATTTATTGTAACAGACTGGATGATAAAAGCAGACTTGAGAGAATCCAGTGGTTTGGGTTGTTGTTTTTAAACGTTTATAACAGTTTATTTGAGCCAAACAAACTGACGTATGCCAGGGAGAAGATCTCAGACGCTCCTCCAGTGGTTTCTTTTTCTTTTTAAATATATTTTATTGATTTTTTACAGAGTGGAAGGGAGAGGGATAGAAAGTCAGAAACATCCATGAGAGAGAAATATCCATGAGAGAGAAACATCTATCAGCTGCCTCTAGCACGCCCTCTACTGGGGATGTGCCTGCAGCCAAGGTACATGCCCCTGACCAGAATCGAACCCAGGACCCTTCAGTCCGCAGTCCGATGCTCTATCCACTGAGCCAAACCGGTCTCGGCTCCAGTGGTTTCTTATTTGTCAGACATTAAAGAGATTTGCCACTTTTCCCACTGAAATGTTTTTGTTTTGGAAAATATAGTTATTTTTCACTTATAAAATGTATTATTAATGTTTAAGTAAAATAACGAGCAAATGTGTTTTAAATTTTAATTTTTAATTTCTAATAGTTACTGTCAATAGATACCCATGTAAAAGTTTGGTGGGCATGGGGGTGAGATCTTTAATAATTCTTAAGAATGTGAAAGAGTCTAGAGATAAAAAAGTTTGAGAACTGCAGTGATAAGCATGAGTGGGGATTAGGTTCTCTTCTTTTATCCCACCCTCTCAAATCCTGGCTTAACTGTCTTAGATTCAATTTAAAATATATATATATATATATATATATATATATATATATATATATATATAATTGATTGATTTCAGAGAGGAAGAGAGAGAGAAACATCAATGATGAGAGAGAATCATTGGTTGTCTGCCTCCTGCGTGCCCTCACCAGGAATTGAGCCTGCAACCCAGGCATGTCCCGTTGAATGCAATTGAACCTGGGGATCCTTCAGTCCACAGGCCAATTCTCTATCACTGAGCCAAACTGGCTAGGGCTCAATTTTTTTATAGAAAGGGAGAGTGACTTACTTCATTTTTTGGTTGTCGTATGGCGTTAAACACAGGGCCTGGAAGGTAGACAATACTTACATGTGAATTATTGTTGTTGTTAATATTATCCCTACTTCTATGTGCAAGTCCTTGTGTGAACAGAGATAAAAGGGCTTTCCTTCCCTCCGGGACTGTCGGATATAATGGGGAGGACAGACTTACCAACAGTTAGGGCGGCCAGCTCATCCCAGGAAATCTTTGATCCAGACAAACTGGGACAGTTGATGGCTGTACAATAGGTATGCACTTGGTAGGATGAGTTTTGTTTCATAGAAGACTTGCAAGCAATGTCACAGGAGAGGACAGACTAAATGGGGGACCTGGCATAGCATTCCAAAGAAGGTAACATTAAAGCTTTTCAGAATAATATTAGGATTTCAGTAGCATACACTATCCAAAAAAAGTACTTCAGCAGGAAAAGTGTGAACGAAGACCCTGGAGTGTGAAGAGCAGGACACATTCCAAAGGCATAAAGCAGTTCCCCAATTAATACTCATGACCCTGTGCTCCTTTCTTTCCTTCAAAGTACATCACAATTTGTAATTCAATATTTATGTGTTTGTTTCATATTTTTAAGCTTCAGTAGGACAGGGACAAGGTCTGTCTTGTTCAGCCCTTCATGGTGACTGCATATACAAGGCACTCCATGAATATTTACCCAGTAAGTGAATGTGAAAAGCATATAAAGTCATGTCCCCAGAGTGCTGTATAGGTCGAAAAGATGCCTTCTATGAAACCAAAAGGCAATTTTTAAAGCTATTCATACTCTTGCCCTGGCCGGTGTGACTGTTGGTTGAGCATCACCCCATGCACAGAAAGGCAGCCACTTCAATTCCTGGCCAGGGCACATACCCAGGTTGTGCGTTCGATCAAGGTTGGTGTATGTGTGGGAGGCAACTGACCAATGTGTGTGTCTCCCTCCCTCCCTTCCTCACTCTCTAAATAAAATTATGCACAGTCTTTATTTGCAATTCTTTACACCCAGAATAGAATATAGAACCACCAATCATTCCCTTAAAATCCTTTGTTTTTTTCCCACCCATCTCCCAGTTATACAAACTGCAGCCCTTAAAGAATTCCTAGGGTCCTGTCCTCCATCCTCCTATATTGGCCTGTCTTCCTGCCTCCCAGTTTCCCCAAAATTCTCCATCACAAAAGGCCAAAGTCTGCTCTAGAGAGAAGGGCCTCAGCTCAGAGAGCCGGGAAGGGGGGAAACTGCAAACCAGGTTCAAGGGCAGGGAGAAGGAAAGATAAAGAATACTTTCTATGGTTGCTCATGCCATCTCATAGGAATATATTGTCAATGTAAGAAACATCCAAACTGTAAATAATTTTTATAAGATTTTATTTGAGCCAAACTGATGACAACTGCAGGAAGCAAGATCTCCAATGCTCAGGAAAATGACAGCTTGGCAGATGCTGTGTGTGTGTGTTTTGTTGCTGTTGTTGTTGTTTTTAATGTATTTGAGATAAAGGGAAGGAGGGAAGGGAAGAAAGATTACATAAAGGTGGGGAAAAGCAAGGCAGGGATTGGATTATTGGATAGTTAAGATTATAGTAGTATTTGCTTTCTTAGGGGTGGTTAACCATATTGCAAAGATGTGTTAACCTGGATGCCCAAAAAACAATGGACAGGGCTTGCTTAAGGCAAAGATAAACCTTTTACTAAAGAAGTTATATATCCTCCCAGGCCAGTGTGGTTCAGTTGGCTGGAAGGCGGCAGGTTCAGTTCCCAGTCAGGCCACACACCAGGCTGCAGGTTTGATCCCAGGTTGGGGCACCAACAGATCAATCTCTCTTTCTCTCTCTCCCTCTTGAGGATTCTCTCTGAAATCAGTAAAAATTGTTTCAAAAATAAAAAGTTATATGCCTGCCCTAACCAGTTTGGTTCAGTCTGTTGGCCTGCAGACTGAAGGGTCCCATGTTTGATTCCAGTCCAGGGCATGTGCCTTGGTTGTGAGCACATCCCCAGTGGAGGGTGTGCAGGAGGCAGCTGATTGATGTTTCTAACTCTCTATTCCTCTCTGTAAAAAAATTTAAAAAAATCATTAAAAAATAAAAGTTATATGCCTGAGGTGTGACTACCCATTCTATCCTGCCCAGTTAGGAATTTATGATCAAATCACCCTGTGAGATTATTTTCTGTAGAACCCCTTATTGTCCTCAATATTAATTAATAAACATAGTATTCTTAGTTGTTTATTTACCTACTAGAGGCCCGGTGCACAAAATTCGTGCATGGGGGCGGGCAGGGGATGTCCCTTAGCCGAGCCTGCACCCTCTCCAATCTGGGACCCCTCGAGGGATGTCCAACTGCCCATTTAGGCCCAATCCCAGTAGGATCAAGCCTAAACAGGCAGTCAGACATCCTTCTCAAAATCTAGGACTGCTGGCTCCAAACTGCTCACCTGCCTGCATCCCTAATTGCCCCTAACCACTTCTGCCTGCCAGCCTGATCACCCACTAACCACTACCCTGCCAGCCTAATTGATGACTAACTGCTCCTCTGCCAGCCTGTTTGCCCTCAACTTCCCTCCTCTACCAGCCTGGTCACCCCTAACTGCCCTCCCCTGCAGGCTTGATCACCCCCAACTGCCCTCCCTTGCAGACCTGGTCCCTCCCAACTGCCCTCCCATGCTGGCCTGATCGCCCACAATTGCCCTCCCTTGCAGGGCCTGGAACCTCCCAACAGCCCTTCCCTGCTGGCCATCTTGTGGTGTCCATCTTGTGTCCACATGAGGGCAGGATCTTTGACCACATGAGGGCAGCCCTCTTGTGTGTTGGAGTGATGGTCAATCTGCAAATTACTCTTTTATTAGATAGGATAGAAGCCTGGTGCATGGGTGGGGGCCAGCTGGTTTGCCCTGAAGAGTGTCCCAGATTAGGGTGGGGGTTCCCTTGGGGTGAAGGGCGGCCTGGGTGAGGGGCCTGTGGTGGTTTCCAGGCCGGCCATGCCCCCCCCCCCCCCCAGCGACCCAAGTGGAGGCCCTGGTATCTGGGATTAATCTATGACTACAATTGAAACTTTGTAACCTGGAGCAGAGCCAAGCCTTCTGCTTGCTCCTTGGCGGCAGCCATTTCTGTTTGAAACATTGTAGCCTAGAGTGGAGGCCTAGGCCAGCAATGGCAGACAGAAAGCTTGGCTTCCTCTGTTGCTGGGGAAACCCAAGCCTTCCTCCTGCTCTCAGTGAGGACAGCCATCTTGGTTGGGGTTTATTTGCATAATCTGCTCCTGACTGGCTGGTGGGTGTGGTGAATGTATGGTCAAATTTGCATATTACTCTTTTATTAGATTTCCTGAGATGTCCTGGGTGCTCAATAAATAACCCCTGAATGAGTGATTAGTAAATAGGGTTTCTGGCAGGTTGCAGCAAGAAATACAGTTAGAAAATTTGGAAAGATCTAGTTCGGAAGGACCCTGCTTAGGCAAGTGAGTTTTATTGTATTTTATAGATATAGATGCAGATATAGGTATATTCCAAAGTTCTCTCTCTGTCTATATCCTATATAATAAAAGCCTAATATGTGAATTGACTGACCAGTCACTATGATGAGCACTGACAACCAGGTGCAGATGCTCAATGTAGGAGCTTCTCCCAGCCCACAGGCCATGACCAGCTGTGGCATCAGAGGGGCAGGGCCAGGCCAGCCAAGGCACGTGCCAATCCCCCGCCCCATTGCCTCGCCAGTTGCCCTGCAGATCAGCCCTGATCACCCGCCAGGCCTAAGGACCCTAGCCATGCACAAATTTTGAGCACTGGGCCTGTAGTGCATATATAGTTCAGTGATCTGTTTCCCACTGCAACCAGTAGGATTGCCCTGGCTGAGCATTTATACAACAGTTCCCCACTCCCACTTCTTTAGTTCATATTTGTCTAGTTCTCAAAAATCTGCTTGTCATGGTTCATAGGTACAGAAAGTACTCTGGGTTTCAAATCCTTGATGCTCTGTGTTCTCTCAATGTTTTCTTTCTTAAGTGTGAAAAGAGCCTGGTAGAATTTTTGAGAGAGAAAGTATGAGCACCTTTCAAATTGCTTTCTAGGGCCCTTCCTTTCCATCTCCCACTCACGCTGACATCATGAAAGAGTAGGGACTCTGGCCCAGCTGGGTGGCTCCATTGGTCAAGGGTTGTCCCAGTATACCAAAAGGTTGTGAGCTCGATTCCCGATCAGAGCGCATATCAAGGTTACAGGTTTGACCCCTGGTCAGGGTGGGTATAAGAGACAACCGAGCCCTCGCTGGCTTGGTTCAACGGATAGAGCATCGGCCTTTGGACTGAAGGGTTCTGGGTTTGATTCAGGTCAACAATACATGCCCAGGTTTCGGGCTGGATCTCCAATAAGGGGCCGGATTCTCTCTCATCATTGATGTTTCTATCTCTCTCTCTCCCTCTCCCTTCCTCTCTGAAATCAATAAAAAATATATTTTACAAAAACGGAGGCAACCGATGATGTTTCTCTCTCACACATTGATGTTTCTCTCTCCCCGAAACCTCTCTTTCTCAAATCAATTAAAAAGATTCCCAGGTGCCCTGGCCACTGTGGCTTAATTAGTTGAATGTCGTCCCATGCCCTGAGAGGTCACCAGTTCGATTCCCGCTCAGTACGCATGTGAGAGTTGCAGGCTCTATCCCCAATGGGATGCATGCAGGAGACAGCCAATTGATATTTATCTCTCTCTCTCCCTTTCCTCTCTCTCTAAAATAAACAAAAACATATTTAAAAACGAAAGAAAGTGAGCCAAACTGATGACAACTTGGACCTGGGAATCAACCTTGGAATGTGGTCAAATCCAGAGCTCTCTGGCTGCTGGCTGCTTCATTGCTGTGTACTAGTACCTCTGAGATCCACACATGGATATCATGCCCGAATCAGAGACTGAGGAACGCTGGGAGTCCCATCTCTTGTCAAGTAGACTTCAACTTGCTGACCAGGCCACAGGGCCCTTATCACCAAACCATGTCTCTTCAGAAGGCCACTTGCTCAGAAGGCAGGATCTGTGGCCGGCTAGAAAGCCAAGGCATTGGCTCTCTCTTATCAGCAACTAGCCTTGCAAATTTGAAACAGATCTTTCTAGTCTTCTGTTTCCTCTTCTGCAGAGTGTCGAGTTAGCTGACCCTTCCATCTGTTTGCATCTGGGAATATTGGAATCCTGCCTTGAACCCCACCAGCATTTTCCCTCTGTGCATCAGTTAACAAAGACTTGTGGACGTGCCCACATGCTGGGGCTCCTTGCTAGGTGCCTTTGGTTGCCCATTACCCTAGTTTCTCTGTTTAAGTTTCTCTTTTCAAGCAAAACAATAAAAGCATAAAGTGCTCTGAGCGATCTGGGAGGAAAATACCTGCCTGTTCCCAGAGGAGGTGCAGGGTGCTCCCTCTGAAGTTATAGGAAGCCCTGCACACCCTCTCGCTTATGGGGACAGAGAGGAGGGCATGGGTTTCGCAGCTTCCCAGGAGGAGCCTTAAGAAGCCATTCCCCTCATTTTCTGAACCCTTTATTGTCCCAGATTTACATTCTTCCAGAAATGTTTAAAACTGGGCCTTGCAGCATTGTTATGCGCTCCTGTTTGCAGGTTTTGACAACACCGGTTTTATTCAGCTCTTTCACCTGACTATTCTGGTAGGTGGGTCAGGGCTTTATTAACCCTGTTTCATAGCTGAAGAACTGCTTGCCCAGGGTCAGTGAGAACATGAAGATGTGAAGCTTTAAAAAAAATAGACTTCTAAATCTAGCTGGAGCCATTTCTCTGCCTGGTATCTTTGCATTGAGAGTATCCAAAATGATTTGTCACCTCCCCAGACCCATTAATTTTAAACCAAGAACCCACAGGAGAGACTTAGAGCAAAACACATATTGGACTCTTGATGTAACAAATGACAAATTGAAAGTAATCAGAGGCTGCAGGTCTCCGTGGATGCTTGTTGCTATGCTTTGAGTGTCTCTCTCTCTCTCTCTCTCTCTCTCTCTCTCTCTCTCTCTCTCTCTCTCTCTCTGTAAGATGTAAAGGATAGAATTGATTTTTGTCTTTTAAAGGGTAAAATTGTAACTGGATAGCCGAAATCGGTTTTGCTCAGTGGATAGAGCGTCGGCCTGTGGACTGAAAGGTCCCAGGTTCGAGTCAAGTCAAGGGCATGTACCTTGGCTGCAGGCACATCCCCAGTAGGGGGTGTGCAAGAGGCAGCTGATTAATGTTTCTCTCTCATAGATGTGTCTGACTTTCTATCCCTCTCCCTTCCTCTCTGTAAAAAACCAATAAAATATATTTTTTAAAAAATTGTAACTGGACTATCAATGGGTTCAAGCTGCTTGAGCCAATTAAGCAGACAGGGTTGAATCATATATGAGTGTTTATTCCATTATGGTATGGGATTGCAGTAGGTCATCCACAAAAATCTTCTCTGTTGCCCTCATTAGCCAGCTGCTTATTTAGGGTAGGACAAAGATTACATGAAGAAGTAAGGATTATAGAAATGGGGAAGTAGGCAATTCTGACTGGAGTACGCCTTCATTGTTTGGACAATAAGTTTATTAATCTTTCCCTGATAATAGGCAGTTCTTGAATGAGAATGGGCCACATTCCAAAGTTGATTCCCAGGTCCAAGGTTAACTCCCAAATCCTGGGGGCGTATCACTCCCTGCCAGGTTAAAATGACCTTTCTTTAACCAGAAAAATCATGGTTAACAGAGCATGGTTATTATTCCCCATAACCATAACTAGTTCCCAATATTCTTTTCCCATCTTAATATTTTCATTTCAGAGAGGGTACTGTTGTTTGAATAAATACACAAGGAGATAACAAGGGCATTGCCTGAGGAAGGTGGCCATTCAGGGTCCCATCGGGCGCCTAAATTTAGAGTCGGCACATTGCCGAGAGTGAAGGCCTCACCTGAGTTCAAGGTCTCAGCTGTTCAGTGGTGCCAGATGAGAGACTGGCTTATGGTAACCATGAGATGGAAATAGAAACTTGAAGGGAAAATTATTAAATTACAAAACATTATACCTGTTAAGCAGGTCTAATCTTCTTCACCCTTTTGGAAAACATACAGAGAAAATGAAATTGTCACCTCAAAATTCCTTGGTGAGCATGTTCATTGTAAAGCTCAGAAGTCCAGCTCTGCTTTTACCAGCTGTGACTTTTTAGTGTGCTTGTGGTATGTACTTTATATAAACCTCTCCCTTTCGACCTTTCTATAAATCATGGCTCAAACACAAAGATATGTAATGAAAGGATATAGTTTTCATCCATCCTGTCACCCAACTCTCCAGAACCTGCTGCCTACTCCCAGGGGACATTATTCCCACCCAGTACCTTTATGAACATGTAAGCTAATAAAATATAGACCTTTATTTGGGGAGGAGGGAAGTTTCTTAACTTTTCAAAGTCTTGACATCTTCAGTGTTCATTAATAAATGGCCATTGTTGTTGTTGTTGTTGTTGTTGTTGTTGTTATTACTAGTGTCCTGGTGCATAACATTCATGCACTGGAGGGGGTGGTCCCTCAGCCTGGCCTGCCCCCTTTCTCAGACTGGGAGCCCTCAGGAGCTGGAGGCAACCTAGCGATCAGGGGAAGGTGATGCCCCATCACACCTCTGCTGCTGCCACTGCCAGCAGTGAAAGCCTTGGCTGGTCCTGGTTACCTGAGCCTCAGGTGGCCCTGGGCAGATGGGCAGCCACCATCCGAGGCTTGCCTGTGCCTTGGGCCAGCCCTGGGTGGCTGGGGGGCTGAGGGGACTGGGGGACTCTGGAGGCAGGCACCCCGGCGGAGCTGAAGGGACTGGACGCCATAATCTTGTGGCTGTGAGTGTGGCCATCTTTGAGGGCAGATATTCCCTCCTTATTGGCTGTGGGCGCCACCATCTTTACAACAGTGTGAGAGTCAATTAGCATAATGCCTCCTTATTAGATAGGATTATTATTTTTAATGTTTTTATTGATTTCAGAAAGGGAGAGGAAGAGAGAGATGGAAACATCAATGATTAGAGAGAATCATCCATTGGCTGCCTCCTGCATGCCCCCTATTGGGGATCAAGTCTGCAACCTGGCATGTGTCCTTAACTAGAATAGAACCCGGTACCTTTCATTCTGCAGGTTGACACTCCATCCACTGAGCCAAACTGGCTAGGGCTATTTTTTAAGTTGATTTTGAAAGAGAGTGAGAGAGAGAGAGTAAAGGGGGGGGGGGGGGGAGAGAGAGCAGACAGACAGACATTGATAGGATGCCTCTTGTACGGATCCCTTCCATTCCTTCGGTGCACAGGACAATGCCCAACCAACCGAGCCACACAGGCCAGGGCTGGTCTTTTTTTTTTTTTTTTTTTTTAATATATTTTATTGATTTTTTACAGAGAGGAAGGGAGAAGGATAGAGAGCTAGAAATATCAATGAGAGAGAAACATCAATCAGCTGCCTCCTGCACACCCCACCCTGGGGATGCGCCCGCAACCAAGGTACATGCCCTTGATGGAAATCGAACCTGGGACCCTTCAGTCTGCAGGCCTACATTCTATCCACAGAGCCAAACTGGTTAGGGCTGGTCTTTGTTATTTTTAACTATAGGTGATCTTTCATAGTTCCCCATTTCTCCATCCCCTAAGGATATGGTTCAGGGTCGTGCTGTCTGCCCTGAGGACTAGCTTCATCTTTGGCTCCCACCTCCTTTCATTGCAGCTGTACTGCATCCTTTAGGTCCTTGAAGATGCCATGTGCTGTAAGCCTTCAAACTTGCTTTTTCCTTGACTTGGAGCAGTCTTCTCTTCCTGAAACACAGTTCTCGCCGTCCACCTCATTCTCTGGCTAATCAGCTCACCTTTTAGGAAGTTAAACAGAAAACCACAGGTCCCAAGTGGCATTACTCCTGCTGAAAGCCTGTAATATCAACCTAGATTTAATACCTGATTCTAACAGCATTTTCAACCTCTTCCAGAGCATAATCTTAATATGTCAGTCTGGAATTTCCTGACCAATACCAGTGAGGTAATCTGCCTTTTCCTAAGGGAAGGTGTCCTTGCCTAAATAACCCATGCTTTGAATTTCTTAGTTCCCACCCTCATTTTTAACTTAGTCCTACCATCTTTCTGTCTATAAACCAAACAAACAAACAAAAACAAACCTTCCATTTTGTACAACACGTAGGGAGAACTCTTTTAGTTGCTAGGTGGGATGCTGCCCGAATCATGAATCACTGAAAGCCTATCAGATGTTCATATTTACTTGGTTGAATTATGCTTTTTAACAAGGTTTTGGCTTAGAATCACTGTGTTTGTGCCTGTCTCCTTTCATCAGCACCATTCTCTTTCACTCTCATAATACTTTTACTCTCATCGTATTTAGTCATTCATTCATTAGTTTGATAAATACTTACTGATTGCCAGCTACGTGCTAGGCCTCTTGTAGGCTTATCCACCACACTGTAGTCACTGTCTGCTTCAATGATTCACCTACACAGGTATGCGTCTGTGTGCGTTGCACTGTAATTCACATTCCATAAAATTCACCCGTGTGAGTGTATAATTCAGTGGTTTTTAGTATATTCACAAGGTTTGGTAACCATCACTATTTTTAAAAATATATATTTTATTGATTTTTTACAAAGAGGAAGGGAGAGGGAAAGGCAGAAACTTCGATGAGAGAGAAACATCAATCAGCTTGCCTCTTGCACACGCCCCTCTGGGGATGTGCCCGCAACCAAGGTACATGCCCTTGACTGGAATCGAACCTGGGACCTTTCAGTCCACAGGCTGACGCTCTATCCACTGAGCCAAACTGGTTTCAGCTGGCAACCATCACTATTACTATATTTCAGAACCTTTCCACTACTTTAGAAAGAAAACCACTAGCAATCATTCTCCATTTTCCCCTTCCCCTAGGCCCTGGCAACCAGTAATTTTTCTATCTCAATTGATTTTCTTATTCTGGACATTTCATATAACTGAAATCATACAATATGAGGTCTTTTGTGATTGGCTTCTTTTAGTTAATAAAATATTTTCAAGGTTCATCCATGCTGTAGCTTGTATCACCATTTTATTTCTTTTTATGCCTTTTTTTTTCTTTTTATCAAGAGTACATTCTCTAGCTATACCATATCTATTATTCATCAGCTGAGGATCACTTCTTCAATTATTTTGGATAATGCTGCTATGAACACTCATGTGCCAGTTTTTCTGTGGACGTGTGTTTTCATTTCTTCTGGAACTATACCTAGGAATGGTATTGCTGGGTCATATGATAACTTTATGCTTAATCTTTTTTGATAAACTGCCAGACTGTTTTCCACAGCAGGCATACCATTTTGCATTCCAACAGCAAGGTATGAGGGTTCTGATTTCTGTACATCTCACCAACACTTGTTATTGTTCTCTTTATTTTTTTTTCTTTATATTGATTATCCTCTTTGATTTAACCATCCTAAGTGGGTGTGACAAGATTCTGCTGAAGCTCTATGCGAAGAACTCCTCCCTCTGTCTGGATTACCACTGTATCCCAGAATTTAGTGCAGTGCCTGGCACTTATTAGATATTCACTGGAAGATATTTTCCCATTGACTTAAAAATATATTTTTTATTGATATCAGAAAGGAAGGGAGAGAGAGATAGAAACATCAATGATTCTTGACCAGAATCAAACCAGAGACCCTTCAGTCTGCAGGCGGATGCTCTGTCCACTGAACCAAAACCAACTAGGGCTCCCATTGATTTTTTAGAGAGAGTGGGAGGGAGGGAGGGAGAGATGGAGATGTGAGAGAGACACACTGATTGGTTGCCTCCCACAAGCACTCCAATTGAGGCCAGGATTAAACCTACAAACCAGGTAATTGCCTTTGACCCGGAATTGAACTTATTACCCTTATTGATTATAGGAATGTAGGAAAAACAACATGTTTCAATACCCAAGAAATTATCTTTAAGTGCTTAAATAAGAAATTTGTGCACACCTAAGATCCTAATGAATGATTTGAAGAAAAACAAGGAAGCTTTTATCTCCCCAATAGAGAGCTGTCAGGGGATCTGGTATTCTTTTTTCTGCAGAGTACTGAACCACCCCTTTTCTGCTACTATAATCTTCCTTTAGGGAGGAAATTGGGTTAAATCTAAGCTTTTTCATTTTCCTTCAGATCACTCATTAGGATCGGAAGTATGCACAAATTTATCATTTAGGCACTTAAAGATAATGTCTTGGGTATTGGAACATTTTGTGGTTTGTGTTTAGTTTTGTCTTTTTTTTTCGTTCATTTCTCCTACAGAACTCTGTTGTGTTTTTGTAAATCCTCATCTGAGGATATATTGTTGTTGGTTTTTTTTTTTTTTAAAATACATTTTATTGATTTTTCACAGAGAGGAAGGGAGAGGGATAGAAAGTCAGAAACATCGATGGAAGAGAGACATTGATCAGTTGCCTCTTGCACACCTCCAACTGGGGATGTGCTCGCAGCCAAGGTACCTGCCCTTGACCGGAATCGAACCTGGGACCTTTCAGTCGGCAGGCTGACGCTCTATCCACTGAGCCTAACCGGTTCGGCTGTTGTTGTTTTTTTTAATTGATGAGAGAGAGAGAGAGAGAGAGAGAGAGAGAGAGAGAGAGAGATTGGTTGTCTCTGGTATGCATCCAGGCTGGGGATCAAAGCACCAAAACCTGGGTATGTGCCTTGACTGGGAATCACCCGAGACCCTTCTGTGCACTGATGACGCTCCAACCCACTGAGCAACACCAGCCAGGGCTCTCCTACAGAACTGTTGACCTTCTGCAGGGCTTTCTTCTCACTCCCAAGCATTCCATGCTTGAAAAGAGCCTTCCTCCTGTTTCTTTTCAAACTGGTCACACCGGGACAATCAATACTTATGACAGATCAGTGCTTCTTTTTGTTTGTTTGTTTTCTTGCAATATTTCTCTACACCCAATAAACATCCAAACCTGTGGAAAATTTGTAAAAGAGGTTATTTTAACCAAACTGACGACAATTACCAGGAAGCAAGATCTCCAGTGCTCTGAAGAGTGAACGTTTTGCAGTTCCTTTCAAACATTTGGAATTAAGGGGGAAACATAAGGAAGACTACAGGCAGGTGGGAGAAATCAATATACAGGAGAGTTAAGATTATGTGCTCCCTTGAGGGTGGTTATACCTTCCTTCAAGGGGTCTAACAAAGAGGCATTTCAAAGGCATGTTAACCTAGACTCACAGAAACAATGGACGGACTTGCTTAAGGGGAAGAAGTTATATATACCCGGGATGTGACTCCCCATCATGACCTGTCCAGTTAGGAATTTATGGTCAGCTCACCCTGTGAGGTGACTCTGGTTAGATATATCACAGCATCCCTTTACTCTCCGCACTGTTTTGGCTATTTGATTTGGAAGTCAACTAGACCAGGTGGTGTTAATTGAAAGCACTTGGTACTTGAAAAACAGTGAGTGAATGAATGAATGAATGAGAAAATGTGGCAGGAACATATTGCAAAATGCAGACTTGGTCAACAAATATCTTTTGAACACCCATTGTGTCCCAGGCCCTGTGGTGCCTGCCAAGATAACAGGTAAACCAAACACGACCTCTTGGACTAGGGAGTTTCTAAAATCACTAGTTCTAGCTGCATTATTCCCTCTTCCTGTCTATATCTGTTCACCTTTTATCACACAATTCATGACTTTCAGGAACACGTTTTAGCTAAGGTATCTTACTCATTAAGCCCGAAATAAGTTCTGATCTCCTGACAACAAAATACGGACCGTGCCTCAGGACGCTGTTTGTCACCAAACAGCTACCCCCCTCGCCCCCCCTCCCCGCCCCAACCCCAAAATGTTAAGCTTCCTGATCGCTCTTAGGGGTCCTTGGATGGAGAAGCTTCTAAAAGAACAGACAGAGCGTCCACCAGAGGGTGCTGTGGGGGCAAAGTTGAGCCGGGCGGGGAGCTTGACCAGTGACCCTGAGAGCCAGGTAGGCGTCTGGAGTCATCTTGAGTCTTCCTCGTGCTTCTCCCCCCCCCGCCCCAGTCGCCGCCCCTCCCCCAAGGTGGTTCCCCCCCCCCCGATAATTAGCCGCGTTCAGGGACTTAGAGCGCTTTCTCTGAAAAGAGCCTCGCTCCCGTTTCCGACGCCCCTCAGGCCCCTCAGGCCCCAGGCCCGCAGGGGCCGGGTGACAGGGCGGGGGCCTCCGGGGCAGCCGCCGCCCGGCGCCTCAGGGGCCGCGAAGGGGTTAAGCCGGCGGGGCGGGGGGGCGGGGGGCGGGCTGAAGGGGAGGGGGCGCGGGCCGCGCCTGCGCTCTGCCGCCCTCCATTGTCTCCACAGCGGCGAGGAGCGCCGGCGAGCGCAGCCCGGGACCCGGCGAGGCGGCGCGGGTGGCGGGGCCGGCAGCAGCCCGAGCGAGAGCGCGACGCGACGCGACCGCGGCTTCCCGAGCTCCGCTGGGCGGTCCAGCGCTGCAGCCCGCCCGAGGCCCGGAGGGGTCTGGGCCGCCGTCCGTGGTCGCGGCGTCCTGAAGCGGGGGACGCCCCCGGCGCCCCCAGCCCTCCTCCGCCTCCTCCGGGCCGGTCGGCGGCCTCCTCCGGCGCCTGCCCGCCGCCTCCCCCTCCCCCCTGCGGCTCCCCCGGCCTTCACGGGAGCCCGGGGGCGGCCTGTGGCGCGCCGAGCCCGCGCCGGACTGCGCCTCTTTGGACCTTGAGGGGAAACATGCGCTTGGCTCGGATCGTCTTAAATTCTTAGTTTGGGATCCCCGCCCGCCTGCCTCTTCCGCCCCACGGGTTTTCTTTTTTTCTTTTTCTTTTCTTGTTTTTTCCCCCTCCGGATCTCCTTTTTGACTCCCTTCCCCTTTATGCTCGCCCAGCCCTCTCCCCGCCGCTGAGCAGTGCGGGAGGGCCTCGGCCTCCAGGTTCCCGCCCCATCGGGGCCCGGGCGAGCATGGGGGGCAAGCAGAGCACGGCGGCCCGATCCCGGGGGCCCTTCCCGGGGGTCTCCACGGATGACAGCGCCGTGCCCCCGCCGGGAGGGGCGCCCCACTTTGGGCACTACCGGGCGGGCGGTGGGGCCATGGGGCTGCGCAGCCGCTCCGTCAGCTCGGTGGCGGGCATGGGCATGGACCCCAGCACGGCCGGAGGGGTGCCCTTCGGCCTCTACACCCCCGCCTCTCGTGGGACCGGCGACTCGGAGAGGGCGCCCAGCGGCGGAGGGTCCGCGTCCGAATCCACCTATGCCCAAGGCAATGGTTACCAGGAGACCGGCGGCGGTCACCATAGAGACGGGATGCTGTACCTGGGCTCCCGAGCCTCGCTGGCGGATGCTCTACCTCTGCACATCGCGCCCAGGTGGTTCAGCTCGCACAGTGGTGAGTCCGCGGGCGGCGGGGGCCTCGGAGGGTGGGGTGCGAAGGAGGGCGTGCTGGGGCGCCCCAAACCTTGGCGCGCGTGCGGACGTTGGGACATAGAGTGCACGACCAGAATCTGTCTGCTGTCCCCTTGGTTCCCGAAGCCAAGGGACACCTTGGATACCGAGCCTATAGAAAGGAGGTTTTCTGCGAGGCTGTGGAGCCGGGCATTTTAGGGCTTGAGGCGTTGACCCACTTGTGGATGGGCAGAGTGAATGAAAGATGCCTAATGAAACCCCTCTTGATGGCATCAGCGTCCTCAGAGAAGCGGTGTGTGGATGGGCATCGGTTGGTGCCTGACTTAGAGCAGGTCAACCCCAGTGCTTGCTTTCTTTCTGTGACTGCAGCATTGTGCCTCCCTCGCCCTGATCAGACAGATCCAATTTGACCAAGTGGTGTGTCTCCCAAACAAAGAGTGTGAAAAGAAATAAAATTGGAGCCAAGTGGTGGTTGGATTAGGGCTCTCACTCTCCAGCTGGGAAAGAGGGGTGTTGGATTTTGCCACCCTGCTGGAAGTCTGTGTGAATCGTTTAAAATGGAGCAGCTAGCAGGCTGTTGGCGTAGACAGGTGTGGCCTGCCGAATGGAGGCCCAGCCGGGGAGCCTCCCTCCCAGGCTCTGCAGGGCTGGGGCTCCGGTCCCTGTGCTGCATGCAGTAGGCTTGACTCGGTGACTCTCCCACCCCTCCCCATCTTCTTTTCTTCCCCTCCATGGTTAAGTGTTTGGTCTTCCAGTTGATCTGCATCTTGTAACAGAGGTGAGTTTTATTGCCAGGCTGTGGGTGCCCGACAGGGGGAAGAGGAAGATTGGGAGGATCTGGATGGATTCACGATGTGAACTTCTGGCCACAGGCCAGCGAAAAGCTGGAGGAGGATTTCCCAGGCTGTGAGTGGCAGGAGCATCTGGAGGAAAACAGGTCTGTTTGCTCTGCTAACCTGAGGAGCCAGGTTAGGCTTCTAGAAAAACGATTCAAAAGAGGTGTGTGGTCGCTATTTATTTACTGTTGGCCTTTATTTTCTGAAAGAGTCTGGATTTCTTTTTTTCAATCTATGAACTTGAATTTGTGAAATAATTTTATTTGAGGGGGAGGAATAGTGACTGATGACAGGTAACACTTGAAAGTGGCTTTTGAATTTCTAGGATGGTATTTTATTATTTGAACAGGCTTCTCTGACTTGCATCAAACGCTGCCCTGAATGAGATGATATTTGATCAGCTTTAAAATTTTTGAAATTAATAATCTGTCTTATAAAACCTGGTCCAGAAAGAGTCGTTTGTGTTTATGAGATGATATGGTTAAGTTTTTGAAAGAACTGTCATTAGTAGATGATTTTAAATTGAAAAGCACTGTAAGAAGTTACTCCAAAATCACAGAATTTTGTGTATTATAAAACAAATACAATCTTTTAGAGACTTGTCTGGGGAAGGAGTTCCCTGTTTCCTAAAATTTCTTGTCTGTCTTTTATTAGAAACTCTTTTTTCCTTATTCCACCACCAGGTTTCATGCTGGAGTTGTGAGCTTGTAATTAGATTCCAAAATTTCAGATTCTTCAGCTGTGAAATCTTAGTTTTCTTTTCATCCAATGTGGTCAGGCTAGGAAGAGCCACTGAACCATGGGAATTACTATTAAAGCATGTGTTGGGGGCTGCTATTAACATTTTGGGGAATAACTTTATTTATAGGACCATCCTGTCCTTTTGCAAGACATTGAGGATACCTGCCCATGCCCCGTAAATGCCCTCAGAATTTCCAAATGACCTCTGTAGGGGCATGGAGGGTACCACCTGGATGGAGAACCACTACTTTAAGGATGCGTTCTTTTATCAACATAAATTAGTTTTTCCTGTGCAATTTATTTGAGATGAACCTTTGTATTTCCACGCTTCTGCAGTGGTGGTTCTAGCTCCCTTTTTGGAGCAGGCCCGGAATCTTCCTTCCAGGACATCCCTCTTCCTTTCTTGTTCATTATTATAAGAAGAGAAACTCATTTCTATTTTGGAGCCTTTGAGTAAGGTCAGTTTTTCTTCTTGTGTCATAAAAGCCTAAGGGTAAAGATTTTGGTGCATAGTTGACTAGAAGTTGATGCTCTTGTATTGTTTTTTAAATAGTTTATTGATTATTTTTTAGAGAGAGAGGAAGAGAGAAACATCAAGGTTTACTGCCTCCTGCACACCCCCCCCCCCCCCCCAATTGGGACTGTGCTTATACCCTGGGCATATACCCTGACTGGGAATCGAACCAGCAACTTTCTGGTGCACCAAACGGTGCCCATCCAGCTGAGTCACACAGGCCATGGCGTCTTGCTTGTGTTTTCAGGGTGCTTTGGAACTCTTCTTGGGCACAGAACATAGATATCAGTGAAGTAAGTGGTGGAGCTGGAATTGGAATGCAGGTCCTGCCAGAATGAGACCTGGCTCTTAACCATTACACTCTACTGCCTCTCATCCTAAAGCATAAGGATGCTGACAGGGTCCTGGAAATTGCACTGGCCTGGGAGTCAGATGACTGTGCTCATTTCTTGGTAGAGCTACTAATTAACTGTCTTCTTGTGGCCTTGGGCAAGTGAGCCATTTAGCCTCAGAGTCCCCATTTCTTCACCTGTAAAATGGGGAGACTGTCTATCCTGTTAGCTTGTTGGGTCTACTGAGACAGTGTTTAGAAATGCCAAATATGCCCTAACTGGTTTGGCTCAGTGGAGAGAACATCAGCCTGTGTGCTGAAGGGTCCCAGGTTTGATTCCGGTCAAGGGCATGTACCTTGGTTGCGGGTACATCCCCAGAGGGGAGTGTGCAGGAGGCAGCTGATCAATGTTTCTCTCTCATTGATGTTTCTAACTCTATTCCTCTCCCTTCCTCTCTGTTAAAAAAAAAAAAAATCAATGAAATAAATATATATATATATATATATATATTTTTTTTTTTTAAAGAAAAGCCAAATAACATAAAAATAGGAAGTGGTGTTCCTTTAGGGGCACTTCTATAGTTCTCAGCCTTCTTTCATCTCAGAACTTGTTGGGTATTGAGATTTATCCTTGAGTGAACTGCTTTCCCCAAAATGCTCTCTACTGCCATCTGACCTGAATTGATGGATGGTTCATAATAATGAGTGCTATTGAGAAAAACTGCTTTATCGGATCAGAGTTAGGGAGTCCATTCCTTTCCACATTAAAATGTAGGTTTTGCTGTAAGGTGTTTAACTCCTAATAGTATCCCATTTATCTCAGAATATGGATTTCTAGATGTGGGGGAACAAACAGAGGACCCACCATGCTGGAAGGAAGAGGTTGCCTGTTTTCTGGGTCCTGCTATAAAATGGCTGATCATTGAGGCTTTCACTCCCAACTTGTTAGTCATATATATGCATATACATGTACATTCAGAAAAATCTAAGCTATTCCTTATTGTCACCAAGCCATCAACTGGGACTCGGAGAAGGTGACATTTCATAAGTCTTTAAACATGCTAGCAGGATATCTCATTCTATTTTGCTGCCACTGTAGGGTTCTCAAGTTACTTACTTTTCTCCATTCTTAAATAATTAGGGAGAGTTGCCAGCTCTATTGGAATGGACCAGAAAGCCTTTCTGTGCCTCACCATAGGTGTGCTAGGGGTCCTTCACATGGTTTCTGGAGAAGGGAAAGCATTCAAGCATTCCGTGGTCTCCAAAGAGCACGATGGGTCCCCTGTCCTGTAGAAGTTTATATATATATGTATGTATATGTATGTATGTATGTGTATATATATACATATATATATATATGAAATTGATATCAGAGAGGAAGAGAGAGATAGAACCATCAATGATGAGAGAGAATCATTGATAAGCTGCCTACTGCACAGGCCCGCCCCCCTCCCCGTCCCACACTGGGGATCAAGCCCACAACCCTGGTATGTGCCCTTGACTGGAATTGAACCTGGGACCCTTCAGTCTGCAGACCAATGCTCTATTCACTGAGCCAGACCGGCTGGGAGTGAAATTCTATTCTTAATGAAGACTTTTTCTTTTTTTAAATGAAGCTTTTTTTTTTTAAAGTAAAGTTTTGAGTTCTCTATTAATCATAAGGGTTTTTATTTTTTTTCTTTGACCTTTTCATTAAAAAAAAAAATTTTTAGAGTAAGGAAGGGAGACAGAGAAAAGAGAAAGATAAATGTGAGAGAGACACATTGATGGGCTGCCTTCAGCATGTGTCCTGACCTGGGATCTAACCTGCAGCCTGGGTGTGTGCTCTGGTCTGGAATCGACCCCCCGCCTCCTCTTTGTGTGTGAGACGGTGTTCCAGCCAACGGATGCACACTGGCCAGAGCATAAGAGCTTGTTTTTTATTAAAATAAGTTCCCCCGAGAAGATAATTTCTTGAAGGTCACAGTTAACTCTTACTCATTGGGGTTTGAAAGGTTTTGCAAAAACCAGATTTTTCACTCGTCAAGTGTTTGCTTTATGGGATCTGTACATTTTGCTACTAAACAAAGACACACCTCAACTATGTCACAAGGATTCTGAGCCAGGCCACTTTTAACCAAAGAAATGCTACTCTAATACCTTTTGAGAAAAGGAACAAGCTTTGTATTTTACTAATGTGATATTCAACCCACGCTTATTGGGCATTAACATTTTGGAAAACCCAATTCTAAAACTAAACTTCTTTTGTGACAGTTTCAAATTGGGGGAAAAAACTTAATAGGGAAGTGGTGGTGACTTAAATAGGTCCTATTCCTACAAAGTAATAAGTAGGGGTGTTTTAATAACAATGGGTTGCTGAATCTTGAAGACAACTCAAAACCTAAATCCTAATCTCAGTCTTTAGAATGACGGATGAGCGTAAATTTCCATCTTTCTTTTCCAAGCTTTGTCGTGGTCTAGCCTGAATCAAATGGTTCTTACTGATTATTGTGGCTATATAGACTTGAATATGAGAAGGGACTTTATAGATTCAGCAGTTTAAAAAAAAATATATATATTAACACGTTCATTGATTTTTTTTTTTTAATTTTTTACAGAGAGGAAGGGAGAGGGATAGAAAGAGAAACACTGATCAGCTGCCTCCTGCACAACCCCTGCTGGGAACGTGCCCACAACCAAGGTACATGCGCTTGACCGGAATCTAACCTGGGACCCTTCAGTCCACAGGCTGACGCTCTATCCACTGAGCCACACCGGTGGGGGCACAGTTTTTGTTTTTTTTAATCCTTCACCTGAGGATATGTTTATTGATTTTAGAGAGAGAGAAAACATTGATGTGAGAACCATCTGTGTCAGCCTAGGTGCCCTGACTCCAAATTGAACCTGCAACCTTCGGTGTGTGGGATGATGCTTCAACCAATGGAGCCACCCGGCCAGGGCGATCCGACAGTTTTTATTTTTGAGTTTTATGTTCAGAAAAGCACACAGGTTTATTCTTGAATCCACTGTTTCAGTTCCTGATATTGATAAAGGGTGAGTTGTGAGTGTAAATGAATGATCTTGAAGACCAACGCTCAAGTATGAAGCAAATAAAGAACCAAGTTTAATCTTAAAGCAGCAACTGGGGTAGTTTCTAGACTGATGAGACTGTTTACCTCGAGATCTCTCCAGAGTTGTTAGATTTGAGAGTACCACTTTCCTCTCTTGGGAATAAAGAGGAAGGAGGAATTCACTGGATCCCTATAAAAACCAAGTTAGAGGAGGCATGGTAAGAATGCCTAATGCACTCTTAGGTCTATAATAAGGAGGCAGATACAAATGAGCAGTTTTCTGTAAATGGTTCAAAGGGTTTTCAAACTTGACTTTGCTCTGTATTCTCTAGGGGGCTTGTTAACCATGCTGATTGATGACTGGACCCCACTCCCAGAATTCAGTAGAGCTAACGAGAGACCCAAGAATCTGAATTTGCAAATTATCCTGAATATGTAGGACCATTTATATCTGAACTTCAACTCCACGATGAACATAGAATGCAGAAAAAGAACTCTTAATTTTTTTAGTGGATCCATTAGCGTTATTGTTATTTTTTTTGTAAATATATTTTATTGACTTTTTACAGAGAGGAAGGGGGAGGGATAGAGTTAGAAACATCGATGAGAGAGAAACATCCATCAGCTGCCTCCTGCACACCCCATCCTGGGGATTTGCCCGCAACCACGGTACATGCCCTTGACCGGAATTGAACCCGGGACCTTTCAGTCTGCAGGCCAATGCTCTATCCAGTGAGCCAAACCGGTTTTGGCCCATTCGCATTATTTTTAATATAACTAAACCAGACAGATCTTCCTAAACAGGATGCATACAAATCTTTTCATTTGCTCCCAGAGGGTAGAGTCACCCAGTAAGAGCATTGTTCATTATTTGATGGTTTTCTTTTACATGGAGCTAGGCAGTTTTCTCCTACAGATAGGCCTAAGCCAATCTGCCTTGGTCCTGAGAATTGAAGTTGCTCCAAACAGAAGTTAATTGTGGCAATGTCCCCTTTCCTTCTGTGCTTGTCTTCCCCCTGATTTTTCTTCCAAAGCACAGCTGCTGCCTTTAGCTACTTGTACTACAGAGGAGCTTACTGAGTTATATATCCCTAGCCAGCTAGACAAGTCAAGATCTTAGGATGAATCCAGACTTTTAAGTGGATAGCATAGTTCTTTCCTTTTCTCTTAACTGACCCAAAAGTGTGAGATATTGTGTGTGTGTGTGCGTGTAAATGTGTTGAGCTAAGACATTCATTTATTCAACAAGTATTTATTGCATGCCTCCAGTATTCTCGGACCCGTGTGTGCTGGGTGCTGGGAATATGTATTTATTAGAAGGGTGATTAACATTACTTTGTTCTTCCTGTTAACGTAAGAACGTCCAAACCTGTAGAGAATTTTTAGAAAATGTATTTGAGCCATACAGAAGACACACCTGGAAGCAACATCTCAACAGGCTGAGATAAATGCTTCCAAGAAATAATATTTTGCAGCTTTCTTCTATGCATTTGGATGGAGTTGAGGGAACCTTCAGGAAGATTACCTGAAAGTGGGAGAAAGCAAGATGGGGATCAGATTACATGATAGTTTAAGATTCTATGATCCCTGGAGGGTGGCTTTTAGAAGGAAGGTCCTGAAAAGAGACATTTCAAAGGTGTGTTTACCTAGATGCGCAGGAACAATGGACAGGCCTTGCTTAAGGCAAAGATAAGTCTCTTACTAAAGAGGTTATATGCCTGGAGCCAGAGTACTCATCAAGACCTGCCCGGTTAGGAATTTATGTTTAGATCTTCCTGTGAGGTGACTTTCCCTAGAACCCCTATCAGGTCCACATTCCTAAGAATCTTTGCTTTCTCACCCCTTAAGGAAGAGTTGGAATATTGCAACTTGTGGAAGATTTTACCTTCTTTATCAGTGCCTTGGTTGAATAAACAAACAAACAAACTTAGGGTTTTGTCCTTGAGACTGTTACATGGATGATATTTCCTCTACACTTTTCACTCGAACTATTCATTGTTTCCTAAACCATAGTTCTGAGCTGGGACAGGTGATCTTTTCTTGTGGTTCCAGTCAAGTGTCTATTAAGGAATTCCTCATAGGTTCCAATACAGGTGGTCCTCTATCTTAATGAGAATTTTCAAAAGAAAAACTGTTTTTCAAACTCTTCACATGTATCTTTGACTTCAGGATCTTTTTTTTGTCCCTAGAGCCACTTTCCTTTCTGATTATTCAGTGCTGCTTTCTAAAAGCACGATCCACCACTTTTGTAATTTGTCTCTGTAAGATTTATCCCAAGTCACAAAAACCCATAAGGAAATATAAGGAACAGTTTTCCTCCTTGATCTTCTAAGTGTATATCTCTGAGCTCCACAACATTGCCATTTTCATGTCATTTTAAGTAATTTTAAAGCCTTATTTATGATAGCCAACACTAGTAAGTGAAATGTCATTTCTCCTGGAATAATGATTAAATTTGTGTTATGGTTGAATAGTTACAAACTAAAGAATGTAAAAGAATGGTCCATACTGAGGGACTTTTTGCAGACTTCAGCTATAGGTGATACTTTAATTTCTGAAGGATAATTTTGGAAAAACCTCACCTTACATTTAGGAATATGTAGTCATCTTGATCTTAGGGAATTAAACTTGTCAGAACATGGCTCCAAGTTAAATAAGCCATGCCTCCCCTCTGTACAGTATCTTTTAATGTCAAAGTTGATTTGTTAGCAGGTAGGAGAAACTTAGATATGGAGTCACTGAGATGATTTGGGACAGATATAGGAGGAGAATCCAAGACCCTAGATCCTAGCCGGCTTGGTCATTTTGTCCATATTTCTCAGCTCTTTGGAGATATTTTCTATCTCGAATCATCTCCCTCCCCCGCTTTTTTTTTTTGTTTGACCTGCTGAGAAGTTGTTTTTCCTTAGGGAGAGCTGTTAAGATTCTTTCATCCTGAGGCCTGCTCAAGTACTCTGGGAATCCTAAGAAGATTTGAGCAAGTCCAGCTAAACCAGTAAAGTACTTGGTCTACCATAAGTGCAAATTAGTTTTCTGTAATATTGTTCTGTTTTACTTAGATCATTTATACTTTTAATGTCCTCTAGTAAATACCATCTAAGCTTTTCAAAGACACTTTTTAAAAAATCCTCACCCACGGATATGCTTAGAGAAGAGGAAAGGGGAGAGAGAAAGAGAGAACCATCAATTGGTTGCCTTCCGCATGAGCTTCAATAAGGACTAGAACCTGCAACCCAGGTAGGTGCCCTGGCTGGGAATCAAACCATAACCTTTTGGTGCATAAGACAATGCTCAATCAACTAAGCCACTCCAGCTGGACCAAAGAAACTTCTTTGTAACACTGCCCACTAGTGTAATGAGCATCACCGAATATCCATGAATACCACATGTTGCTATATTTCTTCAGTCCTGGTCAAATATGGCTGAACCAGTCAAACCATTATATCCATTTAACCCTTGAGATTTATGGGAAGTGTTAAGACCTGTGCTGTTGGCTGGTTTGCACACTAGTGCCTTGTATCTTAATTTCTAACGAGCCCAGTCATGTTAGCTGTATTTAATTGATCCATTTCCTGCCTCCTCTGTCAGCTCAGAGGCAAGTGCAACATAAAAAGATAGTGAATCTAAGTATCTCCAGTATTTTGAGGTAGAGGGATTTTCTTTGAAGTAGCAGGCCGTTAAGAAATAGTATTATGAGCTGTTCTGTTTTTGGTGTGGCTTTGGAAAACCTTTGGATTCTTCTACTGAAATTCTGTTTGAAAAAAAATCTTTTTAATGAAACAGTGTGAGTCACAAAGCAGGCACTCCTTCTCATAATAGCATTTCTCACCAGGGGAATTTTTGGTAGCTGTTGGGGGAGGGATTTGAGTGGGTTGTGGATGATAAATCCCTTGGTGGAACATAACCAGAGGCTGCCATTATCAGAACTCTGGTGCTTTCCTTCTGACTGTGAGCCCTGAATTCAAAGTACAGGACAGCAGAATAGAATGGGGAGGCCTGTGCTCCGTGCATTGCCACCCTAGCATGACCAATGAGATTGGGAGTCTCAGCATTCAAACTCAGTTCATTAAAACTCCACTGTAGTATATAATAGGGTCATGAGACTGAGGCCTTGGGTCAGAAGGCCTGAGGTCATTTGCAGGAAAAGCATCATATTTCTGGATTAAGGGATGGCTGTGGACCTAATGATGACAATTTAAGAGTCATGAGTGTGAAATTTTTTCCATATTGTGAAATAGTGGTCAGGCTCTTGGTACTTTACAAAGAGGATTCATTCAAGGTCATCTGTGCTCTTAAGATTTTAGATCTAGTAAACACTTAGAATGACACCCAAAGTGAACATTACTCAGCCAGTTTCTTTGTAGGATGGTGAAAAGGAAAGGCTAGAGATATTAAGAGTTCAGAACAAGCCAGGATTGTGATACCAACAAACAAAATGCCTATCAGTCCAAACCTAAGTTTTGATTGTTGCCAACTTCAGTGATTTACTATTCTTCCGTGCTCATGTCTGAACCATGGTCTTATGAAAGCTGTCGCCAGAGGAGTCTGAAAGATGATTACAACTGGGTTAAGGTTTGCTTTTCTTCTGAAAGTCATAGCTGTCTCCATTCTGGGTTTTCCTGGCTTTGTACTTTCCTTCAAAGCCTCTTACCAGTTCTAAGTCTCCAGAGTTCAATAAAGGGGAACAGGAAGTTGGTGTTTGATGCCTAAGAGCCAGCAATAACTAATGAGAGAAAAGGACATAAGCACAAAACTGGGAGAGGGATCTGGGCCTTGAGGTAGGAGGTCTGTAGGATTATTCCGACATCCTTCAAAGATGACTTTAACCAACTCTTTTAAACAAGGGAAAAGCAACTGGAATCTCTGTTCTGAGAGAATTAATTTTCTTAAATTATAGTAGAGGCTCAACATTTTTAACTGATAGTATAATTAATTACAAAGTATCTTGCCTAAAGAGTTTAGACATTTAAAGAAAAAGTGATTATCACTTTTATAAAAAAGCAGGAATGACTTCCTTGCCTTTCTTTTCCATGAGGGGCCTCAGGGTACATCCTGTCATGGGATCCAGGCTGGAGCCTGACCCTTCCTTTTCCTGTCCGTTCACTTTTACGAGTTGAACTCCAGCATTTCATTGCTGTCGTGGCAAAACGGGAAAGTCACAGGGATTTGTGCTATTTCAAATCTGACTTCATTTTTACATTTTAGGAAATCAAATAGTGTTATAACTGAATAGAAGCTCTGATCTCAATCTGTTAAAAAAAAGTACTATTTAAGGCATTCAAAAGAGATAATGTACATTACCTACCAGATTAATAAATAAATGAGACATTACAGATGTAATTATATGTGCCCTTCCCAATTCCTGTTTTTTCACCTTCCCTCCCCAAGGTAACCACTGCCCACACTCTGTTTATCATTCTAAATATGTTCACATTTTTACTGCATATTACTATCCAAAATATTATTCATTTAATTTACAAAAACTTTATCATGTCTATATCCTTCCATATCCATATGTAGGTTTCTCAAAAGGGATTTGAGATCTATAAATCCATTATAGTACTTATTGTTCTGCCACATTAATTTTCACTGCTATACTCTATTATATGAATATGCTACAAATATCACCACTTATAGATCCATTATCCTGTCAGTTTTCAATTGCTTTAAGAATGTTTTTTCTATCTCCTTATATATTTGAATGAGAGTATTTCTAGGGTACATCCTTAGTCAGGAAATAGAAATACATAGGGTATATATAGCTTCAACTTTAAAAAATATATATTTTACTGATTTTTTTTTTTTATTTTTTTTTTTTTTAGAGAGAGGAAGGAAAGGGGAGAGAGAGTTAAGAAATATTGATGAGAGAGAAACATGGATCAGCTGCCTCCTGCTCACCATCCTACTGGGGATGTGCCCACAACCAAGGTGCATTCCCTTGACAGGAATCGAACCTGGAACCTTTCAATCCACAGGCTGACGCTCTATCTACTGAGCCAAACCGGTTAGGCCAGTGGTCAGCAAACTCTCATTAGTCAACAGAGCGGCAAACTGACCTACAGTTTGCCGACCACTGGTAGGCTATAGCTTCGACTTTTAAATTAAATATTGCCCCGTAGATTTCCAGTGTGTTGGTACCAATTTACACTCTCCAAGTAGCATATTTTCACTTGTTTCATGTCCTTGATATTGTCATAGATTAATTTTTGTCAAGCTCTAGTGGGTGTGAAATGGTATATCAGCTCTAGCCGGTTTGACTGAGTGAATAGAGCATCAGCCTGCAGACTAGAGTCCCAGGTTCGATTCTGGCCAAGGGTAGGCACGGCCAGGTTGCCAGCTCGATCCCCAGTAGGTGGCATGCAGGAAGCAGCCAATCAATATTCTTTTCATTGGTGTTTCTATCTCTCCCTTTCTTCTCCCTCTCTGTTACGAATTAAAGTACATTAAAAAAAAGAAAAAGAAATAGTATATCATTGTGATGTTATTTGTATATTTAATCAGCATGTTTCCTCTTCTATGAAATGCTTGTTCATGCCTTTTACCCATGTTTATATTGGACGGTTCATCTTCTCTTACTAGTTTATAGAACTTGTGTTTTGTTTTGAGATAATAAATATTTTAAAATTGATTTTGGAGAGAGAGAGACATTGATTTGTTGTTCTCCTTATTTATGCGTTCATTGGGTGCTTGTATGTGGCCTGACCAGAAATGGAACCCGCAATATTGGTGTATGGCAGTGGTTCTCAATTTTTCTAATGCTTCAGCCCTTTAAAACAGTTCCTCATGTTGTGGTGACCCCCAACCATAAAATTATTTTTGTTGCTACTTCATAACTGTAATTTTGCTACTGTTAATTAATCATAATGTAAGTATCTGTGTCTTCCGATGGTCTTAGGCTCTATAGCAGCTGGCCAAGGCGGGATAATAATTCTTTGTCATATATAATTAAGATGTGTTTCTCCTAGTTTGTGGATTATCTCTTTACTCTCTTTGTGATTTCTTGTAGTTAACAATTTTAATATAATTGAATATTTCAGTATCTTTTCTTATGGATTATGTATTTTGTGTTTAACGGAAGATTTTCTTGAGATTATAAACATGTAATTTTATACATCATTCTAAAAGTTTTTAAATTTTGCCTTTCATATTTAAGTTCTTAATTTGTATGGAATTAAATTGTCAGCTAAGGATATATTTTCCTTTTCCATATGAATAACCAGCTCTCCTAGCAACAAGTGAGGAATGGTAAGTAAGGTCTTTCTACTGATTTGCAAGCCACCTCTATCAAATATCAAGTTTCCTTCCTGGCATAGATTTGTTCCTAGACTTTTTGTTCTGTCCCATTGGTCAATTTGTCTATCCATGTGCTAATGCTGTCTTAATTACTATGGTTTTGTCTTGCGTGTGGAAGGGCAAATCCTTTCAAAAATCTTGTTATTTATTCTTTTTCAAAGCTCTGTTATCTGAATGAAGCTTTCTAGGGAACAAATACAGAATCTGGATAGAATCAACAAAATGAAGTACAAACTGCAGGGAACTCCTGTTTATAGCTGGTATTCTTAATGACAGGACATCTGGCAAACTGACCCTAATGGGCAGTTTCAGAATTTCCCCCTATTATATTGCACAAACAATAACATTTCCCTATGTCTTTGTATTGCAAACAGCAGAATAAACAATGCTGTATGTTACAGACAACAACAATAAAAACAACAAAAATTGGTTAGCTATTTTGGGCACATTTTGCTTCCAGTTAAATTTTAGAAACAGCTTTGTCAGCTTCTCTGCAGAAAAACTCGTTAGGATATTTTATTGGAATTACATTGAATTTATCAATTGCCAACTCTAAAATTGAATCTACTAATGAACCTGATGGAAGTGGACTTACAGAGATAAAAGAATAGATTTTTTTTTTAAGTTTAAAAAATTTTTAAAGTAATTTTGGATGCCGAAACTGGTTTTGCTCAGTGGATAGAGTGTCAGCAGCCTACAGACTAAAAGGTCTGGGGTTCGATTCCGGTTAAGGGCATGGCATGTACCTTGGATGCGGGCACATCCCCAGGGGGTGTGCAGGAGGCAGCTGATCAATGTTTCTCTCTCATCGATGTTTCTGACTATCTCTCTTCCTGCCTCTCTGTAAGAAATCAATAAAATAAATAAATAAAATAATTTCAGACTCACAGAAAAGTTGCAAAATTTGTATGAATAAATTAAATATTTCATCTTCATTATCCAGAATCTTTAAGTATCATTAGAAAAAACAAAGAGTTGAAAGTCCATTAAGATCTTAACTCTGCAAAGCAGCTTAAGGTCTTAAGTAAGAATTTAAACTTCTGAAGTCTTGAAAATCTACATTGACCTGCTCCTTGGAATGGGAAAACCTCCTGATCTTAAAATAAAATTGACATGATGGCTGAAGAAGTAATTAGGCCTAATACTGAGATCTGCTTTCATCAGCATTGTCCTGTATCCTTATGTGGACTTCAGTAGAGCTAGTTCCAACCCCTGCTCCCCAGGTTTGTGCTCTGAAGGGCTTCTAGACCTTCAGTTGAGTGTCTTCTGACAGCTGTAGGCTGGAGAGTTCATGACTTGAGAATGGAGGCTTGGCTTGGCTGAGCCACAGGTGCCTTCATGGGAGGAATGGGCACCTCACTCTCCGAGAGGCAGTGTGGGGTTGTGGTTAAGGTTGCAGGCTCAGAGCTAGACTATTAGATTTGAATCCCAGTATTGCTGATTTTTAGTTTTGGAATCTTAGGCAACTGACTTAATCTTGTGCCTTAATTTCTTTAGCTCTAAAGTGAGGATAATGATAATTATATATATCATATGGGATTACTGTAGGAATTAAATGAGTTTACTGGCATATTCACATCACTCAAAACAGTGCCTCGCAGATAGTAAGTGATCAGTAAATGTAGCCCCTTTTATTATTTGATATCTTTGGAGAAAGCGTCATCATTTTTTAAAGATTTTGAAATCCTTTTGTTAGATTTATCATTAGGTACCTTAATAGTTTTTTGGTTATTACTGTAAAGAGTAGCTTTAATTTTTTTTTTTTTAATCATTGGAATTTTCTTGAGCAGACTTGTTGAACTCTTACAGGTCTAATAGTTTTCATTTCATTTATCTACAGAGAAAATCCAAGAGAATCATGTCTGTATATAATGGATTTTCTTTTTTAAAAAAACCTCTTATATGTTTCTCTTTCTTATTTATGGATTGCTGGCTACTTTAGTAAAAAATCCATTTGAGTCTATAATCATGGGCATCTTGGTTTTCCACCTATTAAAGAGAATGCTTCTTGCATTGGAAGTGTTGTGTGTATTTTGGTAGGTAATTTTTTATTTAATTCTTATTTTGTTAAATTAAGTATCACAAATGGTTATTTTATCAAAATTTTTCCTTGCATTATTCAGATGGTCTTTCTACTTTCATTTGTTAATGAAGTGCATTATACTAATAGACTTTGTATTGTTAAATTGTATTTTCATGTTGACTTCTCTTATTATGACTAGCAGCCCAGTGCATGAAATTTATGCACTCGGTGTGTTGGGGGGAAAGGGTCCCTCAACCTGGCCTGCACCCTCTCGCAGTCCAGGAGCCCTCAGGGGATGTCTGCTATTGCTGCTGTGCTCGCCAGCCATGAGCCCAGGTTCTGACTGAGCAGCATTCTTCCTGTGGGAGCGTACTACCACCAGGGGGCAGCTCCTGCATTGAATGTCTGCCACCTAGTGATCAGTGCTTGTCATAGTGACCGGTCGTTCCGCCTTTTGGTTGATTTGCGTATTAGCCTTTTATTATATAGGATTTAATGTAGCCTTTATTTTATTTTTCATATACTCTTTTTGATTTCATAGAGGGTGAGAGAAATAGGAACATCAATAATGAGAGTCATTGATCAGCTGCCTCGTGCATGCACTGAGGATTGAGCCCCCAACCCAGGCATGTTCCCTTGACCGAATTAGAACCTGGGACCCTTCAGTCCACAGGCCTATGCTCTCTCTGTTCACTGAGCCAAACACACTAGGGCTTAGTGTAACCTCTAAAATGAGTTAAGGAATATATGTTCACTCCTTTTTTTTAAAAAAAAATCTTTATCTGAGAATGTGTTTATTGATTTTAGAGAGAGGAATGGGGAGAGAGAGAGAGAGAGAGAGAGAGAGAGATTGAGATTGAGAGATTGAGAGATTGATTGCCTTCTGTACTACCATGATTGGGATGAACCCAAAATCTTTTAGTATAAGGGATAATGTTCTGACCAACTGAGCCACTGCCAGAGCTATATATTTATTCTTTTTTGGAAAAGTTTGTATAAAGGCATATGAGAGTTCTGACTACAAACAGATGGCACACTCAGGTAATTGAGTCAAATTTAATCAAAGAGTGGCAGAATTAAAGGAACTAAATAGTGGATAGGTGAAGCACCCAGTCATTGGCCACAGAGGGAAGCTGTTACCACCACTTCTAGATATGGAACGCACAGTGGGTGAGCCATTATCAAGCCTGTTGAGAACTGTAGCTCTTAGAGCTATCCTGCAGAACTGTGGCCTTACATAGGAGACAGCCAGATAACAAGTACCCCAACCTCTCTGTCATCTTGTCCTTTGGTCTCCTGCTTGTACTTCCCTTTGGTCAAATCCAAAAGAGGTTTAGGAGGCAATGGAACCATGTCCAGACTTGTTAGCCTTGTAGAGCACAGAGCTGAGAGGAAAATGAATCTGGAGGAAACAGGCAAAAGAATTATCAGTACTTGGAATGCGTGGTAGAACTTGCATGTAAAATTCTCCTGTAAAACTATCTGAGCCTGGGACTTTTTTTTATAAGTTGGTCTTTGTCTAATGATTTTTTTTCCTGTGTTATATTTTATTTTTTTATCTTTATTGTTCAGTTTATTAATTACATTGTTCCCCCTTTTTTATCCCCCTATAAATCCCCTCCACCCTGTACCCATCCCACTCTCTGCCCTCCCCTCCCCCTCCCCACTGTCCTCTCCCATTGTTGCAAGATTTTTGTCCAGTCTCTTGCTGCACTTCCCACACCCCTTTTCTCCCCAAGAATTGTCAGTCCATTCTTTCTCTATGTCCATGATTCTGTTATATTCACCAATTTATCCTGTTCATCAGATTACTAATTCACTTGATTTTTAGGTCACAAGATGGCTGCTGCCACTGAGAGCAGGAGGGAGGCTTGGCTTTCCCCAGCAATGGAGGAAGCCAAGCTTTCTTCCTGCGATTGCTGGCCTAGGCCTTCACTCAATGCTACAAAGCTTCAATTATGGAAGATACATAATCCCAACAGAAATGGCGGTAGCCACGGAGCTGGAGAGAGAAGAGGCTAGGGTTGCCGGGGCGATTGAGGAAGCCAAACTTCTGCAGCCCTAATCTAGGCTCCACTCTACGCTACAAAGTTTCAAACAGAAATGGCTGTCACCATGGAGGGAGTAGAAGGCTTGGCCCCGCTCCAGGCTACAAAGTTTCAGTTGTAGCCATTAAATTAATCCCAGATCCCAGGGCCTCTGCTTGGTCGCTAGGGCGGGGCGTGGCCGGCCTGCAAACCACCACAAGCCTCTTCCCCAGGCTGCTACACACTCCAAGGAAACCCCCCACCCTGATCAGGACACCCTTCTGGGAAAACTAGCCAGTCCCCAGCCATGTACCAGGCCTCTATCCTATCTAATAAAAGAGTAATACACAGATTGACCATCACTTCAACACACAAGAGGGCTGCCCCCATGTGGGCACAAAATGGCCAGCAGGGGAGGACAGTGGGAGGGTCCAGGCCTGCAAGGGAGGGCAGCTGGGGGCAATCAAGCCTGCAGGGGAGGGTAGTTAGGGGTGACCAGGCCGGCAGAAGAGGGAAGTTGGGGGCAAACAGGCTGGCAGGGTAGCAGCTAGACCTCAATTAGACTGGCAGGGTAGTGGTTAGGGGGTGATCAGGCTAGCAGGCAGAAGCGGTTAGGGGCAATCAGGGAGGCAGGCAGGCAAACAGTTTGGAGCTAGCAGTTCTGGATTGTGAGAAGGATGTCCAACTGCCAGGATCAGGCCTAAACAGGCAGTCAGACATCCTTCGAGGGGTCCCAGATTGGAGAAGGTGCAGGAATGGGCTGAGGGACACCCCACCCCCTCGCTCCCCCATCCCCTGTGCACTAATTTCGTGCACCGGACTTCTAGTTTGGATATAAAAATCTTGGCTGGCAGGTTTTTTTCTCTCTCAGCAATTAAATGATGTTATTCTGTTGCATTATCTTCTGCTTTCTAACTTTGCATTTTGCTTCTCAACTCTTAGAGTTAAGTGTTTTTTTTTTTGTGTTTTTTCTCTTAGCTGCTTTTTTTTTTTTATCTTCGTTCGTGTTCTGCAAATTGACTGTCATATTTCGGGTTTGATTTACTTTTATTTAGCTTGCTTGCAGTTTGTCCTTGAATCTGAGACTCCATGTCTTTCAAAGCATCTGAGAAATTCTCAGGCACTTATCTCTTCAAATGTTGCCTTTTTTTTTTATTGTCTCCCATCTTTCCTTTTGGAAATCCTTGAAGTTATACCTTCTTATTCTATCCTTCACCTTTCTTAAACTCTTTTGGTATTTTTCAGTTTTTTTTTTTTTATCTCTGTAAGCTACATGTTGGATAATTTATTATCTCTATATTTCAGTACACATTCACCTGCTTTTTAACCATCCATTGAATTTTTAATTTCATTGAACTGCATTTTAAATTCCTTGGAATAATTTGGTTGTTGCTTACTTATTGCCTTCAATTGTGCAAAAACAAACAAATGAGCAAATCACCTTTTTCCATGGTTCTAGTTTTCCTCTTCGGAAAAGTAAGTGGGGTTGGCTAGTTGCTTCTTTTTCTTCATGTTCAAAAATTCCATGAAGCTGCATCACTAGCATTATACTGTTGAGCAAACAAACACTATGAACAGGGAGGCAGGACGCCCATCATCATTTTGTTCTCTACTCCCAGAGGAAGAGCAGCTCCTGAGTCATGTAGGGAAACCTTTCAGCACTGTGCCTCTTGGAAGCTCACAGCTGTGGCAAGGATATGTTTCTATGGCAACAGAAGATTTAACTCTTCCTCTGATTCAGGATATGCAGAGGGAAGTTACAGGATAAACTTTTATCAGAAGGCTGGATTTATTTTCTTGTAGACAGCACTGTCTGACAGTAGCCACTGGTCACGTGGGAATATTTAAATTACAATTAAAATTTAGTTTGAGTCACACGAGCCACATTTCAAGTGCTTAAAAGCCCAGAGTTGCTGCTGATTACTATAATTGGACAGCTCACATACAGAACATTTCTGTCATTGCAGAAAGTTCTATTGAACAGTGTTCTGAATTTTTCCACAGTAATCTTAACAGCACATAGAGAATTGATAAACGTGTATTTCCAGAAAATGGGTGAAATGAATCTGCTGATATCCTGAATCTAGAAGGCTCTCTTTTGAGTTACTGCCACTCTGCACCATCTGTAGGTAGGGGAAGCATTCAAAGAGGGAATTGCATTCTAAGAATGAATTATGGAATGAAATGGTGAACCCAAGCCTACTTGTATTACCTAGAATTTGATGCCATGGGAAGAGGGGAAGCCAGGAAGTAGAAAGGTGAACAAACCTCCAGTGTTGAATAAACTTTCGGGAACATGAAGAAAAATTACTGCATGGGTATATTGATTTTATGCAGTTATGATTAAACTGAGAATAGAGAGGATTGGTTTGTGAGGTGACTGGAGAAAACCCGCCCAAGGTCTTATTACTTGACATTTGACTCAGGCTGTGATAAAATCGTTTTTCACCACCTCCTTAAATTGCCATCTCATTCTTCTTTGAGTTGCTATAGAACAGTTAATGATTTCAAGAAAAGAAAGAGATGTCTTCTTCCTCCTCCCCCTCCCTCTCATACCTTCAAGTATAGCAACACCAAATAGACCGAGAATAGGTACATTGTGGGTCACACCAGACAGGCCATGCAGAGAGAGGAAAGAGCCACAGACCTTGACCTTGTTCTTTGCCCATGGCGGACATTGCTAAAACTTACTTCGCTCTTTATTACAGAACTCTACATAGATTCAGAATCTTTCTTAATACAGTATCCTGGTGCCCACAGTCTAAACTAACTAGCTGGAGTTGGCATTGTTTACTGTTCTTTGCTATGGATTTAAGGCTTTAAGTTTGCTGTTTAGACAAAGCACATTGTTCTTGTTATTTGCAGAGTACCCATTATGAGCCAAATGTCTTTCAAAAAAAATTTAAGCCTCTCTTAAATATTTATGGCCCAATGTACAGAGTGGTTTCCTAAATAAAGTTTGTTCAATGGACATACACATGAAAAAGGCTGGTAATTTTTGGCATAAATATAAAGATAATTTGTATTGGAAAAGGGTTTTAACAGTTCATTTTGACGATTTTTGTAGGGTTGGCAAATATAGCATGGAGTTGACTTTCTGGAAAAAATTAACCTGAAAGAAAAAGGTGGCTTGTAAAGTGATTGGGAGGGGTTTAGAAAGAATTCAGAGGCATCTGAAGAAGAAGAAAAAAGTTGTAAAAAAAAAAAAGCCCTTCTACAGGTGAAGGGATTGATAGGATAACTAAACTAATTGTTCTGCGGAAATAGACCTTTGTGGTTTTTCAATCAGCTGGGTTTTGTTTTTTAAGCAAGTCTAGAAGTACGGTACTTCCCCCCCACCCCACCCCACCCCATCACAAAAATAATTACCGGTAGACTAGTCCTAACTGGTTTGGCTCAGTGGATAGAGCCTCGACCTTCAGATCCAAGGGTCCCAGGTTTGATTCCTGTCAAGGGTATACCCAGTAGGATGGTGTGCAGGAGGCAGCTGGTCCATGTTTCTCTCTCATCAGTGTTTCTAATTCTCTATCCCTTTCCTTTCCTCTCTGTAAAAAATAAATAAAATATGTTAAAAAATAATTATTATTTATTATAAAGATTTATTTATAAAGGCTGCTATTTGTTATAAAGATTTCAAACACGAATGTAGAAAGCAAAAGTTCCCCATGATCCCTTTGGTGTATATTAAATTTAGACTTTTGCCCTTGTGGATTGATGGATACGTAGGAAACTGTAGAAAACACATTATGCTTGCATCATTTCACAACTTCTGTTTTTATTCTGTGTCATTCCATGTTTATTTTATGTTATTGTTTTGTTTTTTGTCTCTGTTGTAATTTCCAGAAGTTTATTGTACCCGAAGTGGTACCTGTTCACAGCAAATCACTCCCCTCCCTCTATACCCAGCCACTGTGCCGGTTTAGGTAAAGGAATCATGACATAATAATAACAGATGTTGTCCACGAAGTTTGCCCAGAAATGCTTTTACTCGTTTACCTGTTTTGCCAGAGAGACCGTTTGCTCAAAACTTCTGTAGCCCTGCCCAAGTAGCTCAGTTGGTTAGAGCATCGTAGTCCAATATGCCAAGGTTGTGTGTTTGATTCCTCATCAGGAGTTGATCAGAGAGTGCATGGTTAAGTGAAATAACAAGCTGATATTTCTCTCTTTCTCCCTTCCTCTCTGTCTCAAAAATCAATAAATAATAATAATAAAAAAATTTTTTTTTACTTCTCTATAAATTGTAAGAATACTACAGGGAAGAATCACAAAGTCCTCTCCTATAAATTTAGTGTATTCTCGTAGAGTAATTAAATGATGAACTAGAAAGAACCCAGAGCTCAGCCCCAACTGCAGAGGACACTTGGTAAATAATTATACCAGCCAGTAGGTTTTATAGGAGTCCTTGGTCTCTCCCTGCCTTCATTGCTGAAGCAATCCAAATGTCTAACCTGTTCAGAGTTCGCTGCTCCTTCCCCCCCCTCGCCCCCCCCCCCCTTTTTTTTTCTGATGGGATGATTGCTTCTGCCATAGCTAGACTTAGAGCCTAAGAAATTTTTATCTTGGATCCACAATCTGAGACACTCTGAAAGAAAATAGCAGCAGAAGCCAGGGTGGAGACATTTCAAGCCTGGCTGTGAGAGACAGCTAATCATGGTTCTGTATTTAGCCCGGGGCTTTTGCTTTCTTGCTGTGCTTGGAACCGAAACTCAAACAGGCAGCATGCTGGTGGGGCCTGCAGCAATCCACTGGGACCTGGACACTTGTCTGAGATGATATCCCACAGTGGAGTCTCGTGGACTCAGTTCCCACGGCCACAGTCTGAGTAGCTGACAGGTAACTAACTCTTAGGCAGTGCTGGATTCTCTCTCCTCCAGTGAACTGTGGAGTAATAACCACCAATAACCATTTCGTACCTGAAATGCAAAAGAAGTCTAGACTGTTCCTAAATGAAGGTGTGAAATATTCTTAAATAAGAAAAAGCATCCTCTCAAGGTGTTTTTAAAGATGTTATTTTATGTAACTGTCTGAGGCCAACTGTGGGGAGAAAGTAAAGGTGCTGGCATGGGAGCTGGAAATAGAGTTTAGAGTGAACTTGAACACATTACCCAAATGCAAGGTCAGTGTTAATAGAGTTCCTGTGAGCTCTCAGCCTTCCGGATGGCAAGTGTAATTTCTCCCTGCCCTCAGAAAGTGGAGAAACAGGAGCAGAGTGGCAACAGTACTTGGAAAATTTGTAATGACTTGACCTTCTGTCAGGCTTAATACTCTGAGTCTATGAACTCTTCCTGATGAGACTTTTGCTTTTATAAAAGTCTGTTTTGGGTGGTTATTGCAACTTTTAAAAATAA
This sequence comes from Antrozous pallidus, assembly GCA_027563665.1. Classification (NCBI taxonomy): domain Eukaryota; kingdom Metazoa; phylum Chordata; class Mammalia; order Chiroptera; family Vespertilionidae; genus Antrozous; species Antrozous pallidus. The sequence goes on along the minus strand of CM050525.1, from coordinate 40,353,370 downwards.
GAAACATGCACAATCTTAAAAACAGTAGGCTGTAATAACACTATTACTGATGGCAGACATTTATTTATTGCTTTATTAAGTTCCAGTCACAGTTGTAAATGCTTCTCATATATAAACTCTTTTTTTTCTGTTTTAAATACATATATAATTTCAGAGAGTAAGAAAGGGAGAGATAGAAACATCTATGATGAGAGAGAATAATTGATCAGCTGGCCTCCTGCACCCCTACTACTGGGGATCAAGCCTGCAACCTGGGCATGTGTCCTTGACTGGAATCCAACCCAGAACGCTTCAGGCCACAGGCTGACACACTATCCACTGAGCCAGCTGGCTAGGGCTATATTAACTCTTTTGATTCTAACCTAGTGAAGTGGTTACTGTATCATTCTCATTTTACAGATGAGCAAACTGAGGCCCAGCGGTTAGGGAATTTGACCAACATTCCATAGCTAGAAAGTGATGTGGCTCTAATAAATGGTATCTGTATTGTTTTTACATTTTAATCAGTTTGACTATAAAAAATTAAATTTTGGGAATTCTTCAGCCCTATGTCCTTCCTACCAGTTACCAGCCTATTGCATTCTTTGTAGTTTTATAAGAATGGTGGTACCATAAAACACGTCTTCTTACCATCTCAACCAGTCTTTGACTGCGTTTTTCTGCCCTTTGTTGTAACATCAATCCTCTGACAATTTTTTATTCCAACAGAACCTACAGTCCATTGATCCTATTTCCTTTCTCTGTCTCTTACACCCTCATGACCTTACTTTTCTTGTTTAATAACTTAAATTCCAAAGTCATTATAATCACTGCCTCATTAATACCCTCTCATTCCTCCTCCCCTCTTTTGCTTTGTCACCCTTACTTAACTAAACTCCAGCTATGGTTAAACCCAAGACTGCCTACTCTGAGTGTACTCCTGGGCTGGAGAAAATGCATGTTCACTGGCCTCACTCTTAAAACTCATTATTACTAACCTCAAGCCGGCCCTTAATGCTGCCTGGGAATCCTGCTATATTTCCATTCCTTCTCTTAGCTCCTGGAAGACTCTTCCACAACTCCCTTCTCTTCTTAAAACTCCCTTCTCCACCTTTGGTTGCTGACATCACTTCTTGTTTCATTGAGAATATAAGTTATTGGCCCTCACCTCCATCTATACTCACCTACTTGCATCTCTTCTACTTTCCCCTTTCCTGTATCTAGTAGGTGTGAGTTGTTTATGAGTCTTGTGAGGGGCAAGGCCTCCACCTGTGCATAAAAATTGCTTGCAATTTCATTTGAATTTTAGGATCAGCTTATCTATGTCTGTGAAAAGGACAGTTGGAATTTTGATAGGAATTGCGTTGGACCTCTAGATACATTTAGGGAGTATTGCTATCTTAGCAACATTAAGACTTTCAGTGCATGAATATGAGTTGTCTTTACATTTAATTAGATTTTATTTAATTTCAGTTATGTTTTACAGTTTTTAATGTATAGGTCTTGCATTTCCTCTCAAAGTTCATTTCCCATACCCCAGTTATTTCAGCACCAAAGGTTGAAAAGACTCTTTGCCCTAATGAATCACAATGGAACCTTAAAGAAACCTTCTTTTATTGATTTCAGAGAGGAAAGGAGAGGGAGAGAGAGAAAAATCAATGATAAGAGAGAATCATTGATCGGCTGCCTCCTGCATGCCTCCTACTGGGGATCGAGCCTGCAACCTGGGCATATGCCCTGACTGGGAATTGAACTGTGACCTCCCGGTTCATAGTTCGATGCTCAACCACTGAGCCACACTGGCTGGGCTATAGATAACCTTAATCATATACGTGTGAGCCTGTGTGACCAGGTTGCTGGCTTGATCCCTAATAGGGGTTGGTAGGAGGCAGCTGATTAATGTTTCTCTTGCTCTCCTGTCCTTTCTCTTTAAAAATCAATTAAAAAAAAAACCCACATTTCCCTGTAATTACAGTATTTCATGCTTGTTTTTTTTTTAAATCTTTATTGTTGCACATTTAAAAAATTATTTTTAATTAGTTGTGGTAAAGTTCACATAACAAAGCTTACCATATTCACACTATTGTGTGATCAGTCTCCGGAACTTTTTCATCTTGCAAAACTGAGACTCTGTACCATTAAATAACTTCCCGTTTCTCCCTCCCCTAGCCTTTGGCAGCTACCATTCTGCTTTCTGTTTCTATCAGTTTGACTACTCTTGCTCCCTACCTCATTAAAACATATGGCATTTGTCTTTTTGTAACTGGTATATTTCACTTAGCATAGTATCCTTAAGGTTTATCCATGCTGTAGCAAGTGCCTGAGTTTCTTTCCTTTTTAAGGATGATTAATATTTGAACACACACACACACACACACACACACATACACACATTTCACTTAGCATAGTATCCTTAAGGTTTATCCATGCTGTAGCAAGTGCCTGAGTTTCTTTCCATTTTAAGGCTACATTGGAGATCCATTCCTACTACATAAGCACCTACATCACTCACATGGAGCACATACTCACCAGTAATGAAGTGAAACTGTAAAAATAATTTGAAAGAAAGGTAAGAATTTCTGACTGTTACTTATGGCAAATAAATAAAAAAAAAAACATAAAGCACATGTATGCATACTTTGAAATTATGGAACTTTTTAAAAAGTAAACCAGAGACTCGATGCACGAAGATTCGTGCAAGAATGGGTCTTGCTTCCCCTGGCTGCCAGCACCACCTTCACTCTGACTGGAGCCGACTCTCCCATCTTCCCACACTGCCCAGAGGCCTGGAGTAGCTGGGGCAGTGTGGAATGCCTGCATCATTGCCATGGCGATGACACAAGCATCCGACCCTGACCACTCGGCACCTGAGCATGCAAATTAATCTGCCATCTTTGGGTTGATTTGCATACTCACTCCTGACTGGCTGGTGGGCATCATGAAGGTACAGTCAATTTGCATCTTACTCTTTTATTAGTGTAGATGGGAGATGGCATCCTAACCATGAAATGATATACGTCGAGTCCAATGTAACCCGAGGACTGCCTGTGTGTTGACGGACACTTGGGTTGCTTCCATCTTTTGGCTATTGCGAATAATGCTGTTGTGAACATGAGTGTACAACTAGTTCTTCGAAACCTTGCTTTCAATTATTTTGTATGTATACCTAGAAATGGTATTGGTAGATTATATAATGATTCTGCTTTTCATTTTTGAGGAACTGCCATACTTTTTTCCATGATTGCTGTGCCAGTTTACATTCCTACCAACAGTATACAAGGGTTCCCTTTTCTCTACATCCTTACTAGCATTTGTTATCTATTTTTTTAAATTGATTTTAGAGAGAGGAAAGGAAAGAGAGAGACATCGATGAGAGAGAATCATTGATCGGCTGCCTCCTACTGGGGATCAAGCGCAGCTAGCTACCTGATCATGTGCCCCAGCTGGGAATCAACTAGCAGTCTTTCAGTGCACAAAACAATGCCCAACCAACTGAGCCACACTGGCGAGGGCTGTTACCTCTTGTCTTTTAGGTACTAGACATCCTAACAGGTGTAAGGTGCTATTGTACTTCTCTAATGATTAATGGTGTTGAGCATATTTTCATGTGCTTGCTGCTATTTAAATATCTCTTTTGGAGAAATGTCTATTCGAATTCTTCATCTATTTTTTAATCCTCACTTGAGAATATGTTTATTGATTTTTAGAGTGGGGTGGGGATACACAACCTATGTGTATCCCCTACTAGGAATAGAAGCTGCAACTTTTTGGTGTATGGGATGATACTCAAACCAACTGAACCACCTGGCTAAACCTCTTTTATCCATTTTTGAATGTTGTTGAGTTGTAGAAGTTCTTTATAAATCCTGGATATTAACTCCTTATATCAGAAAAATGATTTGTGCCTGGCTGGTGTGGTTCAGTGGTTGAGCATCATCCCAATGAACCAAGAGGTCAGGACACATATCCAGGTTGTGGGCTTGATCCCCGCAGGGGCCATGCAGGAGGCAGTGGATGAATGATATTTCTCTCTCATTGATGTTTCTATTCCTCTCTCTAAAAATAAATAAAAACATAGTTTTTTAAAAAAAGAAAAATGTTTTGCAAATATTTTCTCCCATTCCATAGTTTGCTTTTTCATCCTATTGTGTCCTTTGATGCACAGAAAGACTTTAATTTTGATGTGGTTTAGTTTATCCGTTTTTACTTTTGTTGCCTAGGCTTTTGGTATCATTATCTATTGATGGTATTTCTTTAAAACTTCTTTTTCCCATAGTTTGTTGCTAGTCTATGTAAATACAGTTGATTTTTGTATATTGATCTTGTATCATGTGACCTTGCTAAATTAACTTAATTGGTTTTAGTAGCTTTTGTGTTATTCATAGAACTCTCTACACATATATCCCTATACACTATCTACAAGTCAATATAGCTTTATTTCTGTTCAAATCTGAATTACTTCATTGCACTGGCTAAGATCTCCTCCAATACAACAGTTGAATAGAAATAGCAAAATAGACATCCTTGGCTTACTCCCAATCCTAGGGGGAAGCATTCAGTCTTCCATTATTAAGTATGATGCTAGCTGTAGGTTTATTGTAAAGTTCATTTATATTTCTAGTTATCAGTGGTTGTTGAATCAATGTTGTTGAGATGATCACAGGTGGTTTTGGTTTTTTATTCTGTTTTATGATGAATTAAATTGGTTTCAAAGAGTAAACCACTTCAATTGGTCATGATGCAGTGTTCTTTTTATGTTATTTACTTCAATTTGTTAAAATTTTGTTAAAGTTTTTGCTTTTATGTTCACTAGGAATATTTGTAATTTTTGTCTTATTTTGGTAACAGTAATGTTGGCCTCCTACATTGATTTGGGAGGTATTTTCTATTTTCTGGAAGATATATAATTCTTTTATTTTCCCCTTCCTCTCTTCCTTTCTCCTTTCCTTCTTTCCCTCCTTCCCTATAGAATTCACCATTAAAGCCTCTGGGTCTGGAATTTTCTTTTTGGAAAAATTTAGCTAAAAATTTAATTTCTTTAACAGGTATAGGGCTATTCAGGTTATTCCTTATCAAATAAGTTGAGTAATTTACCTTTTTCATGTAATTTATCCATTTCATCTGAGTTGTTAAATTGTGATTATCCTTTTAATGGCTATAAGAAGGTTTAGGGATGGCCCATTTTTCATTCGTGACATTCTCTTTTTTCTGTTTCATCTGGCTAGAGGTTTATCAATTTTATTAATTATTTTAATAAACAGCTTTTTATTGCATTGAATTAATCTATTGCTTTTCTGCCTTTTATTTTGTTGATTTTTGTTTTTGATTTCATCCTTTTCAGTTTAATTTGCTCTTTTCTACCTCCTAAATCATTTCTCTAGATCATTGATTTTAGACCTTTTCATATATAAGCATTTAAAGCTATACATTTTTTGCTGCAAACACTGCTTTATTTAGTCTTTTATATTCCACATATTTTGATGTATTGTGGTTTTATTTTTATTTCAATATGTTTTCTAACTTTTGAGGATGGCATACCAACCAACCCCCATAATTCAGAGGTTGTTAGAAATGTCTTATTTAATTGTCTAGTATTTGGAGATTTTCCAGATCTTTTTGGCATTGGTTTTTTAATTTAATTATGTGTGATCAGAGTATATACTCTGTATGACTCAGATATTCTTTAATTTTTTAATTTTGTTTTGTGGCTCAGAATATGTTCTAGTCTGGATATGCCATTTGTATTTGAAAAGAGAGGTTTTTTGTTTTGTTTTGTTTTGTTGGTGTTTTTTTTTGTATTTTGGGGTTTTTTTTGCTGCTCTGAGGTGGATTTTCTATCAGTGTCAGTTAGGTTAATTTGGTTGATATCTTTAAGTCTTCTAAAACTACTATACTGATTTTCTGTCTACTTGTTTTACCAATCACAGAGGCAGTGCTAAAATCTTTAGCAATAATTATAGCCACTCCAGTTTTCTTTTGATTAATGATGTTATCTTTGTCTATCCTTTTATTTTTAACCTATCTGTGTCTTCCTATTTAAAGCACGTTTTTTAGTGGAAGCATATAATTTTGTATATCCTTTTAACTGGAATATTTGTATTTAATTCAGTTAGTAATGTGATTGAGTTTAAGTTGACCATCTTGCTTATTTTTTTCTGTCTCTCTCTTTGTTCCTTGTCTCCCCCGCCATCTTTTTCTGATTTTATTTGGACTAAGAAGATTTTAAAAATATTTATTTTATTAATTTTTTTACAGAGAGGAAGGGAGAGGGACATAGAAACATTGATGAGAGAGAAACATTGATCAGCTGCCTCCTGCACACCCCCTACTGGTACCAAGGTACATGCCCTTGACTGGAATCGAACCTGGGACCCTTAGGTTGGAAGGCTGACACTCTATCCACTGAGCCAAACCAAACCAGTTAGGGCTAAGAGGATTTTTTTTTTAAATTATTGGTTGCTCTAGGTTTTGCAATGTACATCTTTAACAGTGTACCTTCAGTTAGTATTACATCACTTCATGTAGAGGGTAAGAATCTTGCAACAGTATTCTTTCACTTATTTGCCTTTTGCTGCCCCAAGTTCAGCCTCTGTACTTCAGAGGATGATGAATGAATAGGCTTAAGCAATGGCATTCACTGTAAGATCTTGAGCAAATCATATGAAGCTGAGACCGGAAAAGCACATATAATCTCATTTTTCTGGTTCTGTGGTTCAAGTGGCCGAAAGAGGGAGAGAAATTGCAGTATAACAGAACAGTTGAAGACTGAGCTATAATTAGTAGGAGGCTGCCATGATCAGTTTAATGCCATGGAAGAATAGAAGATTCTTCTTAGAATAGAAGATTCAACTTACTACCTAATGTAAGAATCAAGAAGGATCACAGTGGGGATTTTTGGTCTCCTAAACCCTAGCAGAATTAAAGTCCTGTGTCTGCCAGTATCCTTTTGAATATGAAGACTGTTTGCCTGGTTTGAACCAAAGTTTTCCTCTCTTTCAACCAGTAGACTCAAGGATATGTAACCTCCTAATGCTCAAGTGTTCACTAGACCGTTCTCAGTTGTGAGTTGACATGATTAAGACTTGAATAGCTGCTGTGGGCTTAGAGCTCATCTGTGCAGTTCTCCTTTTAAGGATCCATCTCAACAAGCACGGCCTGTTCCTCTGGCAGTGAAGTTATCTGCTGTCTCATCCAAAGACCTTTGGATAACCTGTCTGGAAATACAGGAGCAACTTCATTTTCTTTCCCAGATGTTGAAATTTTAAACACTGAACAGGGATGGTAATACCTGTATGGTACTTGGATGAGTAGGATTTGTCCAGTGTACCTGAGTGATATGTTTACTAGTATGTATACATACATATGTTTAATTCCTCTGAGAACTGTGAACTGAACCATATGTAATTCAGTTTCTTCATTGTGCTTGCCTAGAGTACATTCAAGGAAATCCTTGGGCTATCCAACACTATAGGTTTAGTTGCGTTGATTTGGGAGGGAAGGGACGGGAAACATGAATTTGATGTTTATTTTATTCTTAAAAAATATATTTCTTTATTGATTTCAGAGAAGAAGGAAGAGGGAGAGAGAGAGAGAGAGATAGAAACATCAATGATGAGAATCAGTCGAGCTCGCAACCCAGGCATGTGCCCTTGGCCAGAATCAAACCTAGGACCCTTCAGTCCACAGGCCAATGCTCTATCCGCTGGGCCAGACTGGTTAGGATGAATTTGACGTTCATTGAATGCTTGTTCAGTGCCAGGCTTCCCATCAAATAAAATGAGAAATGACAGAGACAGAATTTCATTCTGCCTGATTCCAGCAGCCTCTTTTTGCAGGCTTTGTGATGGGTGGCATTTTAGATGTGATCAAATTTGGATCAAGTTTAAATTCTTGTTCCTATTATAAAATTGACAGGAGGTGCTGCTGTTCTGTAGAGGGAAGAAAATGGATGATACTGTTGAGACCTACATCTTCAGAATATTTTTTTCCTCCTGTCTTAGTAAACTGAAGGATGGAACCACATTGATAGATTGAGGCATAGTCCTATGCCTCATTTGGACTTTAGAAGGGACATAAGATACAGGGGGAAGGCTGGAGTGGATGGGAGGCCGATGCTGGAGGAGATCAACTGAAGGAATTGTATGCATGCATATGAGCATAACCAATGAATGAAAGACACTGGGGCAGGGAGGGGGGCAGGTGGGGACATGAGCTGAGGGGTAAGGGAGGCTGGGGGGAAAATATTGGGAGGGGGGAAAGGAAAACATGTACTACTATTAAATATAAGTTATACTGCAAAAAAAATCAATAAAAATATATTTTAAAAGAGAAGGGACATAAGATATATACGTAACTTGCTTTTTCCATGTAAAATTTGGAAAGCAACAAAATCTTTGCCAACAGATCTGGAAAAGTCTAGAATAAGGAAGTGGGTTGGGACTGGCTTGTAAGCACTATTTTCTTCCTTCTGGTAGCTAAATTTCAGGCTCCTCCTATCCTTGAAGTATATAGACTGTGTATATTCATGTTGACTACCATCTGCATATCATTCACCTAGAATAATTTTAAAACACTTTCACACTCCCAAAAGTTCCATTATGTCTGTTTGTAGTCCCACCCTCTGTCCCAGACAACCACTAATCTGCTGTCTCTAAATTTGCTTTTTCTGGAAATTTCTTGTAAATGAATACAGAAAATGTAGCCTTTTACATTTGGCTTTCTTCACTTGGTTCATCCATATTGTTAGTTATTCCTTTTTATTGCTAAATAGTATCTCATTGTATAAATTTACCATATTTCATCTATCCAGGTGATAGATATTTGGATTGTTTTTAGTTGAGGCAATTAGAATGTTGTTGCTGTGAACATTCACTTACAAGTTTTGTGTGGACGTGTTTCCACGTGGTAGATCCACGATTAACCTTTTAAGAAATTGACAAGCCCTCGCTGGTGTGGCTCTGGGTTGGGTATCTCCCAGTTCACCAAAGGGTTGCTGGTTCGAGATTAGGGCACTTGCAGGGTTGTGAGCCCTGTCTGGGCAGGGGTTTGTGCAGAAGGCAGATCAGTGTTCCACTCTCACATTTGGTGTTTCTCCCTCTCCCGCTATAAAAATCAATTAAAAAGCGCACAGACATTTCCAAAGTGGCTGTGCATTTCAGTAATCTTTAAGGGTTCCAATTTTGTCATCCTTGCAGCACCTACCTTTGTCAGTTTCATGAGTTATAGCCATTCTCATAAGTATCTCATTGTGATTTTAATTTGCATTTCCTTAATGACTAATGATGTTTAGCCTCTGTTCATGTACTTACTATTATTAACAATTCATATCTCATCTTCGGTGAAATGTCTATTCCAATCTTTTGTTGTTTGTCATCTTATTGAGTTCCTTATATATTTTGAATGCAAGTGTTTTATTAGATTTGTGATTTGCAAATATTTTCTCCCAAATTGTGGTTTGTCTTTCATTTTCTTTTTGATAGTTTGAACTTTTTTTAATATATTTTTTTATTTTATTTTTTTTGCAGTATAACTTTAATAGTAGTACATATGTTTTCCTTCCCCCCTCGATGCCCTCCCCCCAGCCTCCCTTACCCCCCAGCTCATGTCCCCACCTGCCCCCCTCCCCGCCCCAGTGTCTTTCATTCATTGGTTATGCTCATATGCATGCATACAAGTCCTTCGGTTGATCTCCCCCAGCATCCGCCTGTCTTTCATTTTCTTATATGATGTCTTTTGAAAAGCAAACATTTTAAATTTTTATTAAATCCTATTTAAAATGTTTTTCTTTGATCATGCTTTTGGTGTAATATATTAAAAATTATCTGCATATCCAGAATCACAAAGATTGTCCACCTTTTTTTTTTTTTTTTTGGTATTTATTTTTTCTTCTATTTTTTTTCATTTAGGAGTTTTATGGTTTTATCTCTTATCCATTTATTCACCATAAGTGTCTATAGATGCAAGCGGCAGACCTTTTTTAATTAAATTCAGTTAACTGGTTAACATATGTCTCTTTCATTTTGAGTTAATTTTGGGGATGGTGTGAGGCAAGGGTCTAAGTTCCTTTTCTTTTTATATTTTTACACATATACATTTAGTTACAACAAATGCTTAGCACCATTTGTTGAAGACCGTCCTTGCCCACTGAATTCTCTTGGCAAAATCAACTAGCCATAAATGTAAAGGATTCTTTCTGGATTCATTTTAGTTCCATTGACTTACATGCATATCACTGTCTTACTTATAGCTTTAGAGTAAGTTTAGAAATCTGGTGGTGTTGGTTCTTCTTTTCCAAAAAATATTTGGCTATACTAAGTCCTTTGTATTTTCCTCTAAGTCTTAGGATTAGCTTGTTGATTTCTACAAAACTTGAAATCCTCATGTTTTTCATTCTGGAGTGTGACTTCTCAGAGAGGAACTGAGCTGATTCACTGCTCTTTGAGAGGCTGTAATAAAGGGTTCCTGAGAGACACTTGATTATTGGCATTTCTCCAGGTTAGCCATGTTCTGTCTAACAGCTTAGCGAGAACACGGGCCATGGCCAACTCCAGAGCAGCAGTGGACTGGGGTGTCTCCCATCACCCTGGTAGTTGGCACACCATACATTGTTAATAGGAGGGAGAGAACATATTCAGTAAAGAATGTGTTGAAGGTGATGCGTTTTATCTTCTCTCTCATTCTGATCCTTCCTTCCTTATTTTAAAACCACCTTTATATCAGGGAGTTGAAGCAGCCTAGCCAAGTCTGGTGCCCTCATCACTGAGGCAGTTTCATGTTTGATTGCTTTTATCAGATTTTTTCACCTGCTCTTGCCTAAGCCTGGAACACATTATCACTCAAACCAGACATGTTTTTATCTTTGCAGAAGCTTTCAAGAGGAAACTGTGATGCTTGTCTTCCTCAGTTTTACTTAGAGGAACATTTTATCTCTCTCTTTTTTTTTTAAAATATATTTTATTGATTTTTTACAGAGCAGAAGGGAGAGGGATAGAAAGTCAGAAACATCGATGAGAGAGACATCGATCAGCTGCCTCTTGCACGCCCCCTACTGGGGATGTGCCCGCAGCCACGGTACATGCACTTGCCGGAATCAAACCCGGGACCCTTCAGTCCACAGTCCGACGCTCTATCCACTGAGCCAAACCGGTCTCGGCATTTTATCTCTTTTCTTGCAATTTTGTTCATCTTTTCATGTTTTAAATGTGCATGTCTTTTGAACAGGCTTCCTTCCAAATTGTGTAGTTCTTATCTTCCTTCCACTTCACCAGGCCTTTTTGTGCTGGATTCACTTAAACCCAGCTAATATTTATAGAGTGGTTGGCTGTATGCAGAGTATTATTTTAGGCCCTAATAGATGTGCAGAAATGGATAAAATATAGTTCTTGTCCTCATGGAGCTTACAGTCTAGTCAAAGAGACATGTAGTGTAAGTGCACAAACAGCTAGAGAAAGTAGCACATAAGAGACCAGGAGGATCTCAGGTTGGATGGGGTACTGGTTTTCCAAGGAAACTGCTGTGAATCAGGGCTATTTTTGCTTCATATTTTAGAACCAGGATCCTGACTTTCAGAATTTAATCCTTGCAAATCTCTTGCAGTGGTTTAGCTATCCGCCTTGATGAGTAAAGGACAGAGAGAGAATGCCTGACTTTTAAACCTCTTCCTGTTGACACACTTTGCTGCCACTGATTTTACAAGGCTGTAGGATATATTTTTAATTAAGTTGTTTGATGGCAATCTGTTTTTCCCTTGGGAAAAGAGGCATTGTATATATAACAAATGAACCAGAGTGATGTACTTAAATGAAGTAACATAATATTTTAAGCACCTTACCTGTTACTTAATATATCATTCCCCAAGGGGAGCTTGGTATGGTTCTGTCTGTCACCATGGGCTTCTTGAAAGTGGGATTCTTTGCTCCAACATTGTGTAATACTAAAGGAGGAGGTGGCGAAGGATTGAACAGTGATTCTGTTAGCTGCCTTCCCTGTGCCTTTCTATCCTATTTTCTTTTTAAAATATTGTCTTTAGCAGAAATCTCCTGTAGGTGTCCTGGTTGGGTCCATGGGCGTTGCTTCTCTGGTGGATCCCGGTAGGGACATGTTCCTGTTCTTTGTCTGTTTTTCATCTAACCCACCTCCATGCTAACCAGGTTCCCCCTGCCAGTACCAGAATAACCCTGGCTAGGGCTCAAGAAAAACCTGGTAACTGACCTAAAATTAAATGCTTGAACTCTGCCTGCCCTTTTTGCATTATGATTTCTTTTTAAATATGTATATATTTATTGATTTCAGAGAGGTATAGAGAGATAGAAACATCAGTGATGAAAGAGAATCATTGATTAGCTACCTCTTGCATGCCCCACATGAGATCGGGCCCACAACCCAGGCATGTGCCCTGACCAGGAATGGAGCTGTGACCTCCTGGTTCATAGGTCAATGCCCAACCACTGAGCCATGCTGGCTGGACCCATTATGATTTTTTGTTTGGTATTGTTGACTTCCCCACCACCTCACGAAAGAATGGGAAATGAAAGTTTGAGTCATTATCCTAAGTATAGAGAGAGTATGGATGAGTAGGGAAGATAACTGCTAAATAAACATAGGTAGGACCAGTGTAAATTTTACTATGTCTAAAGTTGTGTTTTCTTTAACCTAGCAAATAAAGATTTAATGACATTATCAGTCACTAGCTCTGTCCATGTGATCCCTATTAGGATCTTAACTTGACTTTGAACTTGAACCATATTGCGTCTGGTGCCTGTAAGTAAGCCCACTTTGCTCTTTGACCCAGCTGAATCTTCTCTCATGATCTCACTGAGTACTCCCAGGTGGAGAGTGGTATATTTATCCCTGGCACCTTTCAGATTATAGGAATTCACAAAAGCCGCGAAAAAGGGGCACTACCTAAAACTTTGGTTTTTTATTTTGTTTTCAAATACGCTTTCTATTGATGTTTTAGAGATAGAGAAAAGGAGAGGGATAGAGATGGAAACATGGATGAAAAATAAGTGTCTTGGGGTTGCCACAAAGTAGAGGGGTGGGGGTCTGGGTAAAAAGGTGAAGGGATTGAGAAGTGCAGTTTGGTAGTTATAAAATAATCATGTGGATGTAAAGTACAGCATAGGAAAAATATAGTTAATAGTATTGTAATACCTATGTATGGTGCCAGTTTGGTACTGGAAATATCAGGGGGAACGCTTGTAAAGTATATAATTGTCTAACTATTATGCTATACTCCTGAAACTACTTCAAAATAATATTGAACATCAAGTGTAATTGAAAACAAAATTTTTAAATAAGTATCTTGGAAATCGATTCACTTCTTTGCTGGTTTTATCTTCTTGCTGGGGTGGTGATAGTGTGGGAGTGAGCTTAAGGTCCCCTGAAAAACATGTGTGTATATATAGAAAAGTATTGTGGGACTTTTAAAAATATTGTGAGTCCCTTAGAATTTAATGTTTGCATTCATCTATACCTCAAAGTTTTCCATTTTTACCAAAAAAGTGAAGCATTTCAACTATATAGAACAGTAGAGAAAATATGACAAACATCTGTGTGCCTGTTACTAAGATGAAATGTTCACATATTTTTTTATCACTTTTTAAAACATATATATTTTTTATTGATTTTTTTTTTTTTTTTTTTTTTTTTTTTTTTTTTTTTTTTTTTTACAGAGAGGAAGGGAGAGGGTTAGAAAGTCAGAAACATCGATAAGAGAGAAACATTGATCAACTGCCTCTTGCACACACCCTACTGGGAATGTGTCTATAGCCAAGATATATGTCCTTCACTGGAATTGAACCTGGGACCCTTCAGTCCACAGGACGATGCTCTATCCACTGAGCCAAACCGGTTTCAGCCATTCTTGTGGCTTTATCTGTGCTTGTACTACTTATATGAGTACTCATGATTTTGTGTATATCATCATCATCATCATCATAAAAGGCTAATATGCAAACGGTCGACACACCCTCACGACTGATCAGCAAGAGGTGGGGCTTGATTGGGGGTCTGAGGCTGCTTTCCCTCCCCGGTGGGGCTTGACAGGGGTGGGGCCAGCCAAGTCTGGGTCTTTCCCAATGGAGGTGGGGCCATACGTGTCAGGGTCTTCCACATTTTGAGGTGCTTGGGAGTTGGCAGGGACTTGACTCTGGTTCCTGTGGCATGCCCCAGACTCTGACAGGAGGGAGATTTTCATGTAAAATTTACTAATTTTCTTTCGCCTCTGACATTAAAATATTTCCTCTAATTAATTTCCTTTTAATGTGCACGAATTTTGTGCACTAGGCCACTAGTATCTCTTTGCAACTTGTTATTTTGTTTTGTTTTTATTTTTTATCTTTTTTATTTACAATATAACTTATATTTAATAGTAGTACATATGTTTTCCTTTCCCTCCCCCAGTATCCTCGCCCCAGCCTCCCTTCCCCACCCAGCACATGTCCCCACCTGCTCCCCTCCCTGCCCCAGTGTCTTTCATTCATTGGTTATGCTCATATGCATGCATATAAGTCCTTGGGTTGATCTCCCACAGCATCCGTCTCCTATCCACCCCAGCCTTCCCCCTGTAGCTTGACAGCCTGTTCAAGGCCACCCTGCCTCTATATCAGTCACTCCCCCCTGTTTCTATTCTTCAAAAATATCTTGCCTCTGCATACTAGAAACAAACGTATAAGAACAAAAAATGTTTGAGTGTCAGTTTCAATGTCCAACTGTTCTGAGTCCCAGTTTCAGTGTCAAATAATTCTTTATGTGTACATGTCAGCAATGGTATCCAGATGGTGGACACATTGTGGCAATACAAGATCCATCCACTCTGGTTTGGTCCTGGGCCGACTGCTAGCATGGCAAGGTGTCGTCAGTGTCCCCCATCTCTGGACCATCGTCGTGACTGGAACAGACCCCTCAGTTCCTCACTGTTGCAGGAACCCACATGGTCTTGGAGCTGTTTTCTGAAAACACTCAAACACATTCTCAACCAAAAGTTAACAAAGGGATCCTCTCTGCAAAATAGACTTGGGATTCTTTTTATTTTTGCCTAAATGATTTTCCTTTGGCTTATTTTGACACCATGTGTGTTTTTTCATGGGTGTCCAGCAGTTGGTTTTACAAATGGAATTTTCTTTTCTGGAGTAAGAATTTTCTAGCTGTATTTTACTTACAGGAATTTTTCCTTACATGATATTACCTCACTGCCCCCCCCCTTTTTTTTATTAATGGGGGCTTTTGGAAATTTTATATTGCAGTCTTGGTAATTTTTTTTTTTAATGCAATAGTTTTTTTTTTATTTATTTATTTATTTATTTATTTATTTTTTATTTTTTTTAAATTTTATTTACAATATAACTTATATTTTATAGTAGTACATATGTTTTCCTTCCCCCCCAAAATCCTCCCCCCAGCCTCCCCTAGCCCCCCCGCACATGTCCCCACCTGCCTCCCTCCCCACCCCAGAGTCTTTAATTCATTGGTTATGCTCATATGTATGCATACAAGTCTTTCGGTTGATCTCCCCCAGCATCTGCCTCCCCTCCACTCCAGCCTTCCCCCTGTAGCTTGACTGTCTGTTCGAGGCCACCCTGCCTCTTTATCCATCACTCTCCCCTGTTTCTTTTCTTCAAAAATACCTTGCCTCTGCATATTGAAAACAAATGTATAAGAGCAAAAAAAGTTTGAGTGTCAGTTTCAATGTCCAACTGTTCTGAGTCCCAGTTTCAATGTCAAATAGTTCTTCATGTGTACATGTCAGCAATGGTATCCAGATGGTGGACACATCATGGCAATGCAAGATCCATCCTCTCTGGTTTGTTCCTGGGCCACCTGCAGCCCCACACAGTTGCCGACTGCTAGCATGGCAAGGTGTCGTCAGCGTCCGCCATCTCTGGACCGTCCTCGTGGATGGAACAGGCCCATCAGTTCCTCATTGTCGCAGGAACCCACATGGTCTTGGAGTTGTTCTCTGCAAACACACAAACACATTCTCGACCAAAGGTTAACAAAGGGATCCTCTCTGTAAAATAGACTTGGGATTTTTTTTATTTTTGCCTAAATGATATTCCTTTGGCTTATTTTGACTCCATGTGTGTTTTTTTGGGGGGTGTCCTGCAGCTGGTTTTACGAATGGAATTTTCTTTTCTGGAGTAAGAATTTTCTACATGTATTTTACTTTTAGGATATTTTTCCTTACATGATATTACCTCATTGTCCCCCTCCCCCCTTTTTTTGGTTAATAGGGGCTTTTGGAAATTTTATTTTGCAGTCTTGGTAATTTTAAATTTTAATTTTTGCATACAAATATTACTGCTTTAGGTTCTTTGGATGTTAGGCAATTTTACAGTGAGATGAACTACTAATAGATATTTTAGTTAATGTTTTAGGAAAAGCTTTTTGTCCAGTACACTTAAATTTTCTTGAGTATTCACTTATTTCACTTGGCCAATTTAAATTAATCTGAAAACTTGATTACTATTTTACTGTCAATTTTAATACTCAAGCAGAAATCTTAGTTTACCCAGTAAATACAAGTGGAAAGGAATATTTGCATTTTTGAGTAGGTCCTCAGCATTCCTAGTAATAGACTGAATTTAGATATAGAGCAGCTATTGCTAGCCGAGTCTCTGTTCTGCCACCTGGGTCCCGGTCTGAGTTGTGCGTGGGAGGCGAAGCAACCGTGGGGGTTGTTTTGTTTTTAATTCTGGTATGCTTTTGAAATGTAGCTAATAGATCCAGTCTATTATAAGGACACTGATCATATTAGATTAGGGGCCACTTGATGACCTCATTTAACCTTAATTACCTCTTTTTTAAAGAAAAAATCATATATGAGCATTTATTCCAATACTACTGGCAGTATGGGAGAGCAGCAGGTCAACCACAAAAATCTGCTCTGCAGCTCCCTCCCCTTCCCTCCATTAGCCAGCCTCTTATAAAGGAGAGGACAAAGATTACTTGGGAAGTAGTCAAGGCTGGGGTGGGACTCCATTGTTTGGGCAACAGGTTGTTAAACTTTCCATCATAATAGGCAATTCTTGAATGAGAATGGACCACATTCCACTGTTGATTCCCACATCCAAGGTTGACTCCCAGTTCCTGGTGGGGTATAGCTTCCAGCCTGGTTAGAATGTCCTTTCTTTAAACAACACAAGGCAATCATGTTAACAGCATGATTAATATTTCCCATAACCATAGCTGGTCCCCAATATTCTATTTTTGCCCCTAACATCTCCCCACTGCTATTTCTGTCATCCCATAGCTATGAGATTAGTTTTATATGATCCTGCTGACTGTCTTTGCTTCTGCCTTGAAAGCAGTGCCCAAGGATGAAGTACACCAAATGCAGGACCTTAACATATGTTTTTTCCTCAACTGACAATTGTCAGAAAGATTAAAACAGCACATTCCTTTAAATTTCTCACAACTGTGATTATGTCGCAATAGCAAGTAATCTATTGCTGCCCGATTCTGTAGAACTGCCTCCCAGACCTGACTCACCTTTTGATTGATTCCCTGTATAGTGCTGGAAGTGGCATTCAGGGCTCTTCCGATGCTACAAGCTTGCCGGGCCACTTCTACATTAAGGGAGCCTATAGAGGCGACAGGGCTCCACAGGTGGAGATCATTATTGCAGTGTTGTGTAACGGCCATGAGGAGATCTCTTCTGGTTTGGACCCTGTGATGTTTCTGATGTTAAAGACGGGAACAAGGCCCCCCAATACTGTTGGCAGGGATATATGAGTAAACAGTTACCCCACATGTCATAAACCAACCAGCTGGCAGCAACCTTAATTCCCTCTTTAAGGGCCCTGTCTCCTAATATAGTCACATTCTAGGTTACTGGGGGTTAAGCTTTCAACATAGGACTTTTGGGGCACACGGTTCAGCTCATAAAAACTTGACTGGCTCGGCTGTTTAATTCACCCCTGAATTAAAGAATTGATGGTGTGCATCCTTGGTTTGTCCCTGATCATAGAGGAATTTTAAAGAGAATGTTCTTCAAAGTCTCACCACTGAAAGTAATTGTTGCTGTGGGTTTGTAGGTAGTTTTCACTAGGTTAAGAACGTTCCTTTCTGTACCTAGTTTGCTGTTAGGAATGAATATTGGAGACTTTCTAACTCCATGAACCCTGCCTTCTCAAGTTAGAGCTCAGGAAATTTAAATACCTGGCTTTCCTCACTGCAGGGTCCAGAGAGATGACCTGGGCTCTGTCCAAAGGCTAATTTGGAAAGAGCAACTTGAGCGGTGGAGGCTGCATGTTGGCAAGGTCAAGTTCTAGCATGTAATTGGCATCAGGGGTGATGGGATGGTGGTGCTTACCATAAGGAAGGCTGAAGAAGAGTGCTCTTCATCAGTCCAGTTTTGTGGTGTGATTTTTGGCCTTGTCCCTTGAAGCTTAGCTTCTAGTCCATGCTACTCTGCCACCATCCTTTTTTTAAATATGTATATTTTTTAATTTTTTACAGAGAGGAAGGGAGAGGAATGGAGTTAGAAACATCAATGAGAGAGAAACATTGATCAGCTGCCTCCTGCACACCCCCTACTGGGGATATGCCCGCAACCAAGGTATATGCCCTTGACTGGAATCGAACTTCAGTCCATTTCAGTCCGCAAGCTGACGCTCTATCCACTGAGCCAAACTGGTTAGGGCTGCCACCATCCTTTTAATTAACAAATTTTCTGCCTAATCACCCTGGTCCTTTTTTGCTGGTTGCTGTGGGGAACCTTTTTTTGGCCTAGTTCTCCCACTCTTGGGTATGCTTTATGGTTCTTTCCTAAGTTTTTTTTGAGTTGGACACTAATTATATTTCATTATCTTACATGCATTTTTCACAATGTTGTTGATATATGATTCACATGCAATTCACCCATTTAAAGTACACAATTCAGTGAGGCTTTTAAAATACTAGTATATTCAGAGTTGCACAACCATCATCACTGTCAATTTTAGAACATTCCCTTTACCCTAAAATGAAACTCCACAACTTTGAGACATCTCCCATTTCCCTCCAAGTCTCCCAGTGCAGTCAACTCCGATCTATATAAAATGCCTGTGCTAGTATATGCAGTTTAAATTCACCCTAGGTTCTGCTTTGCTGTATCCCACAAGCACTTTTTAATCATAGAGGAATTATTTCCTAAAAATTACTTTGAAATTAACATAAGACTTATACTAACTTAGTATTCAGGAATCATGACTATATAATGAAAGTATTATTCTTAGATCTTTTGGTGAAGTTGGCAGTTACATTTTCTTAGATGATCCAATATGAATTCATAAGTGTTATCTGCTCTGTTTTAAGTGATATGGCACCAGGATCCCCTGAAATAAATGAACTAACTCTTCATCAAATTATGTCCTAGGATTTTCTTACTGCCAAAATTTACTTGGGTTGGAACCATATTAAATCATTAAGTGCTTCCAATTCTTTCATTCTTTATTTTTTTTAACTCCAACACTCATGATCATATTTAATTGTCTTGATAGACACATAGGTTTTTATGTTTAGAAATGTACAAGATGTCTTTTTTCTCAACTTGTTATTTTGAAATTTTTTCAGTTCTACAGAATACTTGAAGGAATAGGATAATGAACGCCTATATATACCAAGCAAAATAGAGTCAGACTCATAGATAGAGAGCAGGCAGACAGAGAGAACTCATGGGCATGAAAAACAGTGTGGTGATTTCAGGGGTGGAGGTGATAGGATAAAAGGTAATGGGAAAAATAAAATTAAATAAAACAAAATGGGGGGAAAGTAAGTTGTATCAATAATGTCAACAGTAAAAATTTTTAGTAAATAAGTTTTTAAAAGCCTGGCTGGTGTGGCTCAGTGGTTGAATGTCAAGTAGGAGGAGGTCACAGTTCGATTCCTGGTCAGGGCACATACCCTGGTTGAGGGCTCAATCGCCAGTAGAGGGTGTGCAGGAGGCAGCTTGATCGATGTTTCTCCCATCGATGTTTTCCTCTCTATCCCTCTCTCTTCCTCTCTGAAGTCAATAAAAATATATTGTAAAAAAATTAATTTAAAATTTAAAAAATACAAAGTTTAATTAAAAAATAAAAACAGTTTGCCAAAACCTTCCCAAAGTAAGTCGTAGACATTTACCAATTAATATTATTTAGCATTATGTCCTTATTCAGGTTTCCATTTGTCCCAAAAATGTCCTTTTTCTTGTTTATCTTTTCTCCTTTCTTCCCTTCTCCCTCTTCCTTCCATAGTACCTTACTCTTTGGAATTTTGAATCCTTTTATGCCTTTAATATTTAAATATCCTTATTTTACAGGACTTGTTAGACTGTACTGTTTTTGGATTGCTGCTGGTAGTGCATTGTTTCCCCGAGTTCTGTAATTTTTTATTGCAGGCTCATCGCAAGCAGGGCACAGGAGGTGTAGGTAGATCTCTGGTTACAGATTGCAGGAGAAACTTTTCCTCTGTATGTAGCTCAGGCACACACACAGACTCTTTCCCTACCCTCGCTTTCTTTCTTTCTTTTTTAAAATATATATTTTTTATTGATTTCAGAGAGGAAGGGAGAGGGAAAGAGATGGAAACATCAATGATGAGAGAATCATTGACTGGCTGCCTCCTGCACTCCCCTACTAGGAATCAAGCACAAAACCCAGGCATGCGCCCCTACCAGAATCGAACCCGGGACCCTTCAGTCCACAGGCCTACGCTATATCCACTGAGCAAATCAGCTAGGGCGCTTTCTTTTTCTTTCATTTTTTTCCCCCAGCTCTCAGTTTCTGGTACTTGGGGATTTCCAGTTCTTTCTTTTGTTCTCCAGTCATATCCGATATTTGTAGCAGTAGCGTTTTCTGTTTTCTAGGCTGTCATCTTACTGTAACTGGAAGTTCCCCTGATTTTCATTTTCAGAATTGAGACTTGGCACGTCAGAGAATTTTTTAAGGATTAGTTTTAGTCTTCTGTGAACTTTCAACAAGTGACTAAAGTTGATATCTTTCTCACAATTTAAATAGTCCTGGATGCCCAAACTGGTTTGGCTCAGTGGATAGAGCACCAGCCTGCAGACGGAGAAGTCCCAGGTTCGATTCCGGTTAAGGCCACATGCCTTGGTTGCGGGCACATCGCCAGTGGGGGGTGTGCAGGAGGCAGCCGATTAATGTCTCTTTCTCGTCGATGTTCCTAACTCTTATCTTTCTCCCTTCCTCTCTGTAAAAAGTCAATAATATATATATATTTATAAATAAATAAATAAATAAATAGTCCTGGAATGTTAGCTTCCTGAATTATTAGTCATCATGATTACAAAGATCTTAAAAATTACCTTAAAAAAAATGATTGGCGATTGAGGAAGAGTTCGGGTGGTGGAAAGTAGTAGTAAGGAGGAGAGTGAAGTTAAGTTACAGAAGTTTCTTGTTTCTCTTACTCTTTCAGTTCTTAAGGACATCAGTATGTCAACATTAAAATGTGTCATAATGGTCTTCTTTTCAAGATGATCAAGCTGAAGCAAAGTTATTAGTTTAAAAGATGAAAAGAATCACGGTTCACTCCCCTGTTGAGCTTGTAGTTTGAAGGATTTTTGACTTTCAAAATACACACACACACACACACACACACACACACACACTTTACTGATTTGAGGGAGCAAGGGAGTCGGGGGGAGAGAGAGAAATATCAATGATGAGAATCATTGATCGGCTGCCTCCTCCATGTCCCCTGCTGGGGATTGAGCCCACAACCCAGGCATGTGCCCTTGAGTGGAATCGAACCCAGAACCTTTTAGTCCTCAGGCCGACGCTCTATCCATTGAGCAAAACCAGCTAGGGCATGACTGTAACATGGTCTTTTTTTAGGCAGGATCTTATTTTCAACAACACAGATGGAAATAGCTGTGTCTAGAACATGTTTATTCATGCCATGTTTACTCAAAGCTGAGAGAACCCCATTTCGACAAACCCAGGCTTGGGTATGACACGTGTAAAACACTCAGTTTTTATTTTTATTGTTATTTTTAAATCCTCACCTGAGGATACATTTATTGATTGGAGAGAGAGAGGAAGAGAAACATCCATTGGTTGACTTCCACCCAACTAGGGATCAGACCTCATTCTAGGCATGTGCCCTGACCAAAAATCAAACCATGACCTTTTAGTTTATGGCCGTGGTCGGCAAACTCATTAATCAACAGAGCGGCAAACCACGGCTCCCGAGACACATGCAGCTCTGGAGCCACAGTTTGCTAACAACTGGTTTATGGGAACACACTCCAACCAGTTGAGCCATACTGGCCAGAGCTGCAGCACTCCGTTTTTTAAAAAACTTACTTATAATGTTCAGTTTGCAAATTTGCAGCTGCCCCAATGTAGAAATCGTTTATTTTGTTTCTCCTTTTGGCCTGCTTGATCTACTCCCCACTCCCACCCCACCCCCAATTATCTATTTGGATGATCTCAATGCTAGTATTTCAAGTAATGCCAAGATTGTTATTCCAAAGAAGGAAGGGATGATGTCTTTAGGCATACATGGCTCAGAAACTACTAATGAACATTTTTTGGTACTTGATTGACGTTTTTTAGTTTTGGAATTAGAAAATGAAGGTTTTTGTGATGGAGAAACTTCCATGGACTTTTTACTTTGAAATAATTATAGATTCCTGAAAGTTGTGAAAATAAGAGTGGTCCCATGTACCTTCACGCAGTTTTCCCCAATGGTACATATTACATAACTATGGTACAAGATTGAAACAAGGAGATTGAGATTGGTACCTTTGGTACGATCTACAGACCTTAGTCAAATTTTAGCAATTTGACGTGCACCTATTTGTGTGTGTAGTTTTGCAGTTTTGTCACATGTGTAGGCTGGAGTAGCCATCATTACAATTAAGATGCAGTGCTCCATCACACAGAGTTCCCTAGTGCTTCCCTTTATAGTCCCACTTATTCCCCTGCTGCCCCATGGCAACCACTGATCTATTCTCTAACTCTATAATGTTATTTTGTTAATGCTATTTAAATAGAATTATACGGTATGTGACCTTCAGGATTGGCTTTTTTCACTTAGTATAATTCTCTTTCCAAATTATGCATATCTTTAGTTCATTCTCTCTCTCTTTTTTTTTTCTTCTAATTCGTATTTCATGGTATGGTTTGTTTAACCCACCTGAGAAGTTCTTTAAAAATACTTGTCTGTTAGGACCACCACTTCCACTACTACCCACCCCAAATACATCTTTTTTTTTTTTTACTGTGCTTATTTTATCATTACATATATATTCATTTACCCACTCATCGATCATATTTTTCCAACTCATTTCAGAGTAAATTGCAGATACTGTGTACTACCCTAAATGTACACACAATGAAGTGCGCACATTTTAATTATATATATTCATTGATTTTTGACATGTGCATACACAAGTGTAACTCACACCTCTATCTAGATAGAAAAATTAGCCATAGCCAGTTTGGCTCAGTGGATAGAGTATCGGCCTATGTACCAAAGGGTCCTAGGTTCAATTCTGGTCAAGGGCATGTACCTCAGATGTAGTTTCCTCCCCAGCCTGGCTCTGGTTGGGTAGCATGCAGGAGGCAACCAATGGATATGTTTCTCTCACATTGATATTTCTGTCTTTCTCTCTCTTCCACTCTCTAAAAATCAATGGGAAAATATCCCCAGGTGAGGATTAAAAAAAAAAAGAGAGAAATTATATCACCCTACCAACCTAGATTGTCGGTCATTAGACTTACAGTGGGGCCCAAGTATGAGTTGTTTGTAGAAGATCCCTAATCTTTTTTAATTTTTTTTATTCTTTAAAGTACTACAAATAGCAGTACAAACGTCTTCCCCTCTTCCCTAATCTTTTTGAAATTTATTTTTTAATTGTAACTGACAATGTTATATTAGTTTCAGATATACAACATAGTGATTATACATTTATGTAACTCATGGGGTAGTACCCATCTGAAAGGTGCCTAATTTTGACGAGGCTGATGCTGATGTATGCCCTTGTAAAGGACCCTTGGGGACTCAAAAAGCCTCCTTCAACTCAGCAGGCTTGTTGAAAGTGAGGCCAGGTTTTCTGTCTCAGAGCTGTGAGTGACATCACGCTCCTGCAAAGCCACCTTCATCCTCAAGCAGACAGGTTTGCCAAAGACAGTAAAATTGAAAGAATTGTGCCGTGAACATCCATGTAACCACTACCTAGACTCTACAACTAACATTTTTCCTTATTTGCTTTAGCACAAACTGATCATGTATGTCCTCGATCACCAAACTTTCAGACCTCACGGACCACCAGTGGTCCATCGACCACCTGTTGGTAACCGCTGACTGATACAGTCTCTCCATTGACCCATCTTAATGTGTAGATACATTTCACTGAATGCATTTTTTAGAAAATTTGTTAAATGTATTGGGGTGACATAGGTCAAATGCAGTTTTAATCTCTGTATGGTCTCTTGTGTGATTCTGCTCCTTTGCAGCACAAACACATAGAATTAAAACGGAGCTGGTGACCCTGATGAAAATGAGGAGAATCTGAACCTGCAGATGTGAGAAACATTTTCGTTTGCTTCCATTGGGAATATGACACATAGTATTCCCAAGGCTAGATATCCTGTGGCTTAGCTCCAGGAGGCACCTCTACTGGAAGTGAGGGAGGAACCTCCTGAACAAATAGACTCTCTTAAAGTCCTGCCCTAGGTAGGCTGACTGCCTTCCAGAAGCTCTATTTATAGACCCCAGAGGAAATCTAGGGGATTTTTCTCACTCCCCTAGATGGTGGTTAGAATCGTAACACTAAACACCAATTCTCTAAATATAAATATAAGGTGGGAACAGAGGGTCAAAAAAGAATTAATATTCTCCAACTTGACTCTGTGGAGAGATAAAAATTGCAATGCCCAGTGCCTGCAGCTGTCCGGCTCCTTGCAAGCCTGGAAGTTTTCTCTTTGCAGCTGTAATTCCCATCATAGGTGTGCTTCGGGCCGCAAAACACGATTTTCCTGTTAAATTAGCAAACTTGGCTCGTGTAAATAGTTTTCCTTATAAGCTTATATTATGTCTTTTCAGTTTGTACTTTGGTATAACTTCATGTTTTCAAGAAAATCTAGACTTCAGAAAAGAAACTTTAAGATATGCCCCTTTGGTTCTGTGTTCTCTGTTCAGGTCTCTTCTGCTGTAGCATCCACTGGCTTGTTTGGCTCATCCTGTGGCTCAAGCTCTTCCCTTGTATTCTCTTTGGTGGCCATAGTCTTCCCAAGCCCAGGTCAAGACTTTGCTTTTGGTAGAATTAACTATATCTCTTCCTTTCTTCCTTCCTTGTTGACAGTTTACTTTGTGCTCTCCCTCCTCCCAGCAAGGCCTCTTAGCTTCCTCTTGTTTTGTGGTTTCTGTGGAAATGGCAGGAACCATATAGAAAATAATCAGCCTGCTTTATGTGTTTTCAATAGCACAGCATTTTAAAAAATATATTATTTTTATTGGTTTCAGAGAGGAAGGGAGAGAGAGAAATAGAAACATCAATGAGAGAGAATCATTAATTAGCTGCCTCCTGCACGCCCCCTGCTGGGGATCGAGCCCACAACCCAGGCACGTGCCCTTGGCCATAATCAAGCCCAGGACCCTTAAGTCCCAGGCCAGCGCTCTATCCACTGGGCAAAACCAGCTAGGGCAATAGCATAGCATTTTTACATGTGCTTTTTGTCTTCTAGAAGGAAGGGCTTTATTAACTATGTTGATCCAGATATGTGGTTCTGGTTTGAAGAAGGGAAATAAAATCCAGCAACTGGTATTGTGAGGGTGGGGTACACTCAGGGGTCTGATCTGGAAGTCCAGTCATGGTGAGGGATGGCCCTGCTGGGAGAAGTTGATATCCTAGGCCTTCCTGATACCCTGGCTGTTCTGCTGCCTCTCTGACCTCGGTGAGTCTAGAGGCAAGGCAGTCACTGGCTCAGGGTCCCTAGTCTAAGATCCTGGACAGATTTCCCCATAAAGCCTGGACAAGAGGGAAGAGTGGCCGGGGCGGGGGGGGGGGGGGGGGGGCAGGAATAGGAGCAGGCACAGAGGAAATCCCTGTGAGCTTCTCAGGCTTCATGCTGAGTCTTCTGCCCTGAGTCAAGCATGTCTGATTAAGGATCTAGAATCATTGCTTTTTAAGAAGTGATTTAATAATTTACACGTCAGTAATATAGTGCCTTGTGTTTCCTTGACCATCTAAGTTCTGGGATGGCATTACTGTATCACCATTGATTTCTCACCTGATACTAATTCCACTGGGGAGGGTGGTTGGCCTTACCTATTCATGCAGAGTGTGAGACTGTTCTGTGGAGATAGTTTTCACTGATCCCATCAGTTGAACAATCTCAGCCTCTCCTTGTCTCATACCTGGCCTTTCATGCTGGTCAAGTCCAAACAAGAGGGTCTGACTCTCTTCCTGGTCTGTTCTCCTATGTAGCTCTCTTGTTTTCGAGCGGTAATTAAAGGAGCAGGGTGTCTGGATGAACCTGTTACTGCGATCTTATCAGCTTCCCAGGGCAAATGCAGAAAGACGCCTTTGTAACAGGCAGAGTGGGTGGAGTTCATGTTCATTTGTAGAACGGGGGCTCTCTCCCCAACAAGCAGAACCAGGCATCTTCCCATTCTGCACTGATGTAGAAAGAGAATTGAGAAGTGTGGGAACATCATTTGGACTTGCCCTCTTGCTTTCATTTTAGCATTTTCTAAAGGAACTGTTTCTCTGGTTTAAATAAAGTGGCAGCACTAGTTAACTCGAATTAAGAACTTCTCCTCCCTTCATGCACACTCACTCTTCTTTTCCAGGTTATTTGCCTATGATTCGAAAATACATATTTTTATTGATTGCAGAGAACAGGAGCCGGTTGGGGAGGGAGGAGAGAGGAACATCAACAATGAGAGAGAATCATGACCTGCTGCCTCCTACACGCCCCACACGAGGATGGAGCCCGCAACCTGGATCAAAAAATCGAACCATGACCTCCTGGTTCATAGTTGATGTTCAACCACTGAGCCATGCCAGCTGGGTGAATTTCACCTTTTTTTACAGAGGCAGATAGGCTGGTTTAAGGTCCTGGGTGTCTCTTATTGGAAAGAACTTGGTCCCCAGCACTTTCCATGCTACTGGACTAGGAACAGGACCCAGACAGTTGGGGTCTCCTTGGAAAGACTTCAGGCTTGATAATGAGCACTGGTCACTCTGGGAGAGATGTCTTTTTCACTGCCCACAATGTCAAAGGCATTTGGACACACCGGCTGCCGTCTGAAGGGAGACAGGCATGAGAGTGCCACATCGATGACACCTTCCAGTGAACTTGGAGACCAAGGACTTTGATTTTACAGAAGAAAAACAGCCTGAGCACATAATCTTGTGGGGATGATGGTTGCCTTTGCAAGAGAAATGAGCTTTTTCTGGAACAATCAGTCTCGCCTCTAACTGGGCATATCCTCGAAGGACCAACAGAATCTTTCTTGCATTGCAGGCTTCAAAGAAAAACAAGTAATGTTTCTTCTTCAGTGTTGCCTCAATGACATTTGCTAGCTGGTGATCCAGTGCCTTCCCTGAGCTGCTCAGAGTTTAGATCCATTCCTTTGCTGAGCTGTCAGTTTATAATTTGTGGATAATTGGGACTCTTTGCTGTTAGAGAGTATTTTGAGGACTGCAGTCATCTTAGCTGTTAATAGCTGATGGTTATTTCTACAGCTTCCTCTCCCGATATCCCTTCATATATATATTTATGAGACCCAATGCACAAAATTCATGCAAGGGGCTCAGCCCTCGCAGCCCCGGCTTTGTCCAGAAGGACATCTGGTCTAATGAGCATATTATGCTTTTATTATTATAGATGGTTTGAAACATAAGAATCCATAAAGATGAGCTGGAATCTTCCTTTTCAGAGGTCAGGACTTAAGGTAGTTGACTGTGAAAGGATTTATCTCCTTCCATAGATCCCAGTGGCTGTGTTCAGTTTCCGTAAGGCAGCTTGGCCTATGGACCCTGTGCACTGGGTATTGGGTGGAGGATTCCATCATTTTTGTTTATTTTTATTGCTAACCCTCACCTGAAGATATTTTTCCCATTGATTTTTAGAGAGTGGAAGGGAGGGATAGAGGGAAAGAGTGGGGAAGGGGGAGAGATTGTCTCCTGCATCCACTCCAACTAGGGCTGGGGATCAAATCTGCAACCCACATATACACCCTTGATGGAATCAAACTGTCAACCTTGCGGGCTGGATCGCTGGTCGATGTTTCTCTCCCACCACTCTCTCTCTCTCTCTCTCTGAAATCAATTATATATATTTTAAAGAGAATAAATTTGGCATTGACACTTTAACAGAGATGGGAACTATATGTTTATACAAACCTTTAAAACATTGTAATTTATAAGAAGTGTGTGGGAGAAAAAATTGTGATGGAAATATCTCATGGAAGAAAGTTCCCAAACCATTAGGTGGAAATCCTCTTGAGAATCAACCAGAAAACTCAAAGTTTTATGACTTTGGCTAATTTATTGTCAGAAAAATAAGGCAAACAGGACTGCAGTGCATGAGCATCCTTTGTTTTTATGGTTCACCAAAGCGCAAGTGAATTAATGTCTCCTGGTTTATTGCTTTGAGATCAATTGATGTCCTTCCATTTGCCTAGAGTAATATTTCCCAGCAGGCATGTCTATGCTGCTTAGAATGACGTTCTACTGAGTGTGTAAAGTGTTGAATCGTTGAAGGGCAAGTGAGCATTCCCTCAGACCCCCTAGGACTAAGCTTTCTTGAGTGGTAAAGATGACATCAGTGAGACCACTGGCTTTTGTTTGTTTGTTTTTAAAAAATATTTTTAATGCCCTGACCACTTTGCCTCAGTGGATAGAGCGTCGGCCTGTGGACTCAAGAATCCCAGATTTGATTCTGGTCAAGGGCTTGTGCTTTGGTTGCGGGCACATGCCCAGAGGGGAGTGTGTGGGAGGCAGCTGATTGATGTTTCTAACTCTCTATCCCTCTCCCTTCCTCCCTTTAAAAAAATCAATAAAACATTTTAAAAATACTTAAAAATAAGAAAAATATTTTTATTGATTTCAGAGAGGAAGGGTCTCTGAGGGAAAGAGAGGAAAAAAATCAACGATGAAAGAGAATCACTGGCTACCTCCTACACATCTTCCACACTGGGGATCGAACCCACAACCTGAGCATGGGCCCTGGCTTTTGTTTAAACTTCTGTTTTCTCAGGGAAACTTTACTCCCCCTGATGTATTCATTCAGCTCTGGCTTCTTCCTGTTCAGTTTCTTGGGTTGTTGGAATTCAAGATTTAAGATTCTTGTGATGACATTCCTCCTTAGAGAGTCATGCTGTTATATTTTCTTTCTGATTTGTTCACAGTCTCCTGAGGGTTTTCCTCATTCACAATCCTTTGGCTCCCAGGCTTCTTTGGAAACCTCCACCCGGCCAGCCTCCTCCTCCAGTTCCCTGCTCCTTTGACTCCCGTGTAACTCAAATACTTGTTTTGTGCTTATTCATGCCAAGCAGATTTCTGATCTAAACAGATTGCAGAGAGGTTATTTCAGTACAAATAGTGATGGCGACAGTTTTGTTTTCTTGTTTGCTCAGCAAGATTTTTAAAAAAATGATTTATTTTGGGCCTGGATTGAGAAGGGCTTGAGGAAGACAAGCTTCTGCCATCCCAAGGCTCCAGAGCCTTCGCCTAGCCGGAGGTTGGCTGGCTCAGGGCCGCTGGGTGACCAGTCCCTCCTGTTCTTCCATGTGCTTTCTCTGGGTCTCTCTCACTTTTGAACCTTCCAGTTCTTCCAAAGTCAGAGAGGTTTTAGGATATGGATTGAAAATAACTTTACAGGAGAAAATGAAAACTTCATAAACAACCAAGGATTCAGACACCCTGGCCTCAAGAAGGCCAGCAGCAGCTGCTTTGCAAGGAAGTGAGTGGGGCTGGTTCTGCCTGCCTTGGTAGCTGCCATTTTAGCAGTGAGCTCTGTGGGGAGAGGAAGGACCCTCATTTCTCCCTTCACTCCTTTGTGCTTACAGAATCTGGAAGAGTAGATACAGAGTTTGGGTTGGGTTATATGACAAGGCATCCTGGTTTGATTATTGGGTACAGTCGGGATATGAAGGTCCTCTCAATTATAGAAAACTCAGAAGACTGGCTACTGCTAAATCCCAGTTATGGGGCTGTTTCCTGAATTGCCTGTGGCAGGAGTGGGGAAGTAAGTTCTAGCTACACCTTTGAGCACAGGACCGTGAAATCCACTCAGTCTCAAGGAGAGACTGAGACTAGAAACCTGGATTTTAATCTTAGCTATACCTTGATTTGGGGCAAGACTTCAAAGATCTTCTCTTTATTTCTCCTCTATACTTTGAGGCTACTGAAGTTTCTTCACTGCACAAGGAGGAAGCCAAGAAAATCGGGCAAGAGATCTCGGTAAGGCCCAGTGGTGACTTCCCTTCAAGGGACACAAGAGAGCCAGGCTCTGCAGTGACGCTCTGATGTTCTCGCCGGCAGGTTTTGTGATGGCCCAGTCAGAAGTGACTGAGGAGAGAGGATGGGAAAAGAGTGAAACTTCTCCATTGATCCCTGTACTCCAATATAACTTCCACTCCTCCAGGTTTCTTAGCAGAATTAATCATCTTGTCACCAGCTTGGTTTAAAGTGTCAATTTGAGGACTCAGCTTTGTAACAGCTTTTGACCTGGCTGAGGCCTTTTAATGAAAATTGGCCCAAGTGTAGTAATACTGTGAGAAGCTTCTGTTCCTGGGAACCTGACTGCTGAGACAGTCAAAAACGCTGGTTTATATTGTATTTCCCTCAAATTAATCTGTGAAAGAAACTTAAAATTAGGTTACACTTTGTCTTGACAATGTATCAGTATTCTCACCGTTAGGCTGCCCGCTAGGTTGCTTAGAAGGATCTAAGCAAATGGTTGTTCAGTGACTTCAAAAGAATCAAGCAGTTTAAAGAACTTGCTTTGACAGCTCTGTTATATCTCATTTATAATAACATTTTTAGAACCGTATTTGTTTAAGAGCGTCTCAGATGAAGGTAATGCCTTGTAGTTGTCCCATTGGAAACTCTACTATGTACAGTCCTGGGAGCTTGGGGACGTGTCCCCCAGGTCTCTTCAGGAAATGCATTTTGTGGTCACATGGGAACTACTGCTCCCTTCCTGGAGCCTCTGAAGGCCTATTGGAAGACTTATCTGAAGCTGGAGAGTTTCTGTCCAAAGAGGCGTAAGGTCAATGCTTTGACCTTTTGCTAACATTGAGAGTTGCTGAAGTGAGATGAATTATTTATTAGGAAGAGAGAGCCCTACCCTGTTTGGCTCAGTGGATAGCGTGTTGACCTGCGGACTGAAGGGTCCCAGGTTCGATTCCGGCCTAGGGCGCATGCCTGGGTTATGGGCTCGATCCCCAGTAGGGGGCATGCAGGAGGCAGCTGATCAATGATTGTCTCTCATCATTGGTGTTTCTCTCTCTCCCTTTCCCTTCCTCTCTGAAATCAAGAAAGAAATATATTTATTTTAGAAAAAGAAAGGAAGAGTTGATTAAAAGAGCTAAGTAAACAGGAGCGCCAATACGGAATGTCTTTACCTTTTCGTCGCAGCTCTGACCAAATGCAGCGGCATCCACTTTGCCATCTATGTACATGGTTAGCAGGGTTATCCAGGATTGGTCTCCTTTTGGTATTGTGGCAAGGTGAATGTTACTGCTGTTCTTCTCAATCTTTAATATCTGCATCTCTCTACTTCAGGCCACTGTGGGTGATGGAGGGTCCCTGCAGGGTTTGGCGATAGGGTCCTACACAAGTGGTCTAAGGGGAGACATCAGAGGAGGGGTTTTGGAAGTTTAGCAGTCAGTGTGCGAATAGCAAGGATCCTCTTGCCTTTCGTTTGCTTATTGATTGATTTTAGAGAAAGAGAGAGAAATTGATTTGTTATTCTACTTACTTATGCATTCATTGGTTGATTCTCTTATGTACCCTGACCAGGAATCGAACATGCAGCTTTGGCATACTAGATGACACTCTAACCAACTAAGCTATTTGGCCAGGGCCTCCCCTTTCCTTTTTAAATAGAGGCTCTTGAAAACAAACAAACAAACAAACAAACAAAAAACCAGCACCACCAAGCAGGGTATCAATTCTGAAAATATTTTAGAATATTTGCCATGTGTGAGGCTTGGGGGCCTCCCAATTTTTTTTGTTCACCAGGGAATAGTACTGCCTTTCTTTAGCGGTAGAAGAACCCATGGTCCTCCCTTAACTGGAGGGGACCCTCAGTAGGAGAAAAATACCACAGTGATCCCCAATTTTAAATCTGTAAGCCTTAGAATTTGAAGGAATCTTAGAGGCATAAGCCAGTTTCCTAACTTTACAGAAAAAGATGAAGACTCAGAAACTCTTAAGATTTGTCCAGAGTCACACAAGTGGTTAGAAACAGATGCCTGATGAGAACACATTTTTAGCTCCCTGCTTAGTCACTTTTCTTTTTTAAAAAATATATTTTTATTGATTTCAGAGAGGAAGGGAGAGTGAATGAGAGATAGAAACATCAATGATGAGAGAGAATCATTGATGATTGATTGCCTCCTGCACAGCCCCCACTGAGGATTGAGCCCACAACCCGGTCATGTGCCCTTGACCAGAACTGAATCCAGGAACCTTCAGTCCCCAGGCCAACGCTCTGTCCCCTGGGCTAAACCAGGTAGGGCTGCTTAGTCCCTTTTCCACCACACTGCACCAGCAGCAGGCTGGACACTTGGAATCAGATCATGTGGAAGCAGCGCCTTCAGGGAGGTCTGGAAGGATGTCTCCAGCCTAGTGTGGGTGGGTGTTCGCATTCCTAGAGTCCAGGACTAGATTCCAGCCTAGATTGGCATGGATGTAGACAGCCAGGCTCCACCTGGTTTTACTTTTACCTTATCTCCCTTCATCTCTGACACATACACCCTTTCCCCCCAGTCCCCTGTTGGTTCAGGGTTTGCCTTGGACAGGTAGGTGTTCATATTACATTATGCAGCTTTAGAAAAAGGATGAATGGTAGCATTTCATTTGTATGTTCTAAATTTTTGCCCAAAGACTTCAAAAGTATTTGAATTAATAAATGAATGAAGGTGATGCGCTGGTGGTTGTGAGAGTGAACGTCGAAGTTTGTGAAGTCACTGGGAGCTCTGACGTTCTGCCGCTTTCAGGGAGGTGAATGCTTGTGAGCACGTTGTCATTGTCCCATTGCTCAGCTCGGTTGATTAAGGAAAGGACCTGTTCCTACCAGAATCAGAATGGTGAGGGAGAACACTCCAGGAACAAAGCAGTCACTGCTCTTGTCATCTGGAATCCTATATAATAAAAGAGAAACATGCAGATTTGACCGTACCTTCGTTCCTGATTGGCTGTGCTACCAGCCAATCAGGAGTGGGAGAGGGGCCAAGTGGCAGGAGCACCGGGCCCTGGGGATGGAGATGAAAGGGCAGTTGCAGTGAGGGCCCAGCCCCCGGGCACTGTGAGCGGAAGTGGCGGGGAACACCCAGCCCCCTGGGGCCGGGTGGGGGGTGAGCCATCAGTTGGACATCCCCTGAGGGCTCCCAGTAAATGAGAGGGAGCAGGTTGGGTTGAGGGACCACCCACCCCCAGTGCATGAATTTCGTGCACCAGGCCCCTATTAAAGGAATAAAGGGAGATGTCAAGTGGCTTTATTTTGAGTTTGCTGTGACCTCCCTGCTGTGACCTCTCTGTCATGCCAGGTGGGACTAGAGAAGTAGCGAAGGTTGTCATCCAGCTTGTGATTTTTATTAGGACATGGGGTCCACTCCTGGCCAGTGGCTCAGTGGTTAGAGTGTTGGTCAAGATCGACTTTGTGTTTGATGATACCCAGTAGGGGGAATGCAAGAGGCAGCTGATGGATTATCTCTCCCTGCATTGATGTTTCTATCTCTCTCCCCCTGTCTCTTCCTCTCTGAAATCAATAAAAATGTTTGTTAAAGAAAAAAAGAAGAGGAGGAACAAGCTTGTTTCATGCCTTCCTCCTTCCCCATTCCTCTTCTCTGTCGGGTTCTTCAGATTGTCCTGAGGTCAGTCCTGGGTTGGGATCACGGCTCCAAGTAAGTCACTCATAACTGTCTGACCTTCACTTTTCTGTGCCTTGGTTTCCTCATCAATAAAATAGGAATAATAATGGTGCCTAGCACAAGGTTGAAGGGATTAAGCAGCAATGCAAATAAGGCACCCAGAACCCACGCCTGGCACATAGCAGTGGCTCTGGAAATGCAGGCTGCTCCGTCCTCGCCCATTGTCCTCCTGGGTGGATGGGAAAGCTCAAGGAGCAGCAGACCCGGAGCTGCTGTGACAGGAGGATTGGGACTTTTTCTGGCTGCTCATGGCGATTTCTACACTGCTTAGCACCGTGTGTCTTGCACTGGCGAGTGCCAAAGAGGCTTTGAGGACTGACTGCCCAGCCCTGCCCTTGTGTGTTGTGTGGCCTTCCTCGGTGGCACACATGCCTGTCCTGTGCCTCCCAGAGGGCCCTGCAAAGGGTGGAGTGGAACTCCAGCAGCTGGTGGACTGAGTTCAGACGTGGTCATGCAGAATGTAGTGTTTAGTTAATTCAGAGTGATGGGGTTGCTTTTTACGGGTGCTCACGGGTGTTACTTTATCTTATGGGAGGGGTAGGCTATGTCCCTGTGGCCCTTGCTCAGTATCTCTTGTGCCTTCAAATAAGGAAAAAGAGGATGTGCTTTCATGTAATAAAAGACTGTACCAGTCTCATCGCTGTGGTGATTGTAGTGTTGCATGTGCTAAATGCAGGCAGCCAGAGCTGAAAATGGAGAAGAGGGAAGCAAAAATGGTAGGACAGCCTGGGAGGCTCTGTACTGAGCTGGCAGGGCTGCCCCACTGCTGTTGTAGGGCTGGTTTGTGTTAAGCAGCTGCCTTATGGGCTGGCCCTAGAGTACTGCCATGACAGCAAACATCCCCGGTTTTCCAGCCAGAGTCACTCATCTGGGTCCAGCTGGTCGGTTTTGCCTTCTTTGTAAAGAGCCGTTCCAACCACTGGTTTTTGTCCAGACCCAGGGATAATTGGGGTGTGGTTAGGAAGTCAGAGAACTTAATAAAATTACCTCTTTTGCTTCTTGTAATTATGAAAGTAATTTGAGTTAATTATTTAAAAAAAATCAAACAGCAGAGTCTCCCTGTCTGTGAGTTACGTATTAGCCTCTATGAAACACAGTATGTCTGTGTTGTAATGGGTTTGTGTTCTAAGGATGTCACCCTCTATATATTGTTCTGCAACCTGCTTTTTGTTTAAAATGCAATTTGTGAACCAATTAGTCTACAAAGGTTTTCCCTTTTCATTTGGCTGCCCGGTAACCTATCATGTGGATTACACAAATTATTAGCCAGACCCCTGCTAACCTTGAAAATAAGGAGGGCAGTTTGAAAGTCGGAACAAGGAGCCATTTGTATCTTCTCCATCAGGTGACTGTCCTTCAGGTGTTGCTCTGTGGAAACTAAGCAGGAGTTTATGGACTTGGCCAAGCACCGAGGAAGGGAAGGTGGAGTGAGGTGCCAAACCGGAGGCAGGAAGGTCAGACAATTCCAGGAGTAGAGACAAGAGTTTGGAGAATCTTTCTTTGAAGAAACTGAACTACTACCTAGAAAATACCTATAAATACCATTTGATCACAAATATAAAAACTCCATGGCACCTCTGTTACTAAAATTCCAAGAAAAATGTTAGCTAAGCATTTCAATGGTGTATTGAGAACATATACATCATAAACAAGTCCTATTTTCCCTAAATATATAAGGATGGTTCAACATTAGCAAAGCTTTCCTATGAATGACCAAAGGAGGCGAAACATGATCTCATTTGATACAGAAAAAGAATTTGATAAGTTTAGTACCATTTTATGTTTTAAATTCTCAGCAAAATAACATTAAAAGGAACTTTTTTAAATTTGACAAGTTAAATAACAAAAATCTGTACCAAAGCAACTTTAGGTGGCAGATACTTTTGTTGTTGTTAATCCTTACCTGAGGATATTTTTCCCGCTGGTTTTTAGAGAGAGTGGAAAGAGGGGCGGGGGGCGGTGAAAGAGAAAGAAACAATATGAGGGAGGGAGACACATTGATTGGTTGCCTTCCACATACCTGCACCCAGGTATGTGCCCCGACTGTGAGTCAAACCTGCGGCCCTTTGCAAGGTTTGATGCTCTAACCACTGAGAACACCAGCCAGAACTAAGTAGTAAAGGTTTTGGTCACAAGGTTAAGAAAAGAAAAAGAAATTAAATGTAAGAACTGTAAGGGAAGAGGTAACACTTTTTATTTTCACATGATCAATCAGATACAAAATGAATCTATCAAATCAAATTATATTTTCTTATGCCAGCAATAATCAACTAGAAATATAAGAATAGCAGAAGAAACCATCCAGTTTCTGGTATTTAACTGAAACAAGAATATGTAAAACCTCTATGGGTAATCCAAATAAATGGAAAGGCAGTCTGTATTCTTGCATGAGATGTAATATTATAAAGATGATACTCTTCCTCTCACCTCGATTTATAAAATTAGTGCTATTCCAGTGACAGTGGAGTAACAAGTTACCTCAAAACTTAATAACTTAAAAAAGCAATAACTACGCCAAGACCGGTTTGGCTCAGTGGATAGAGCGTTGGACTGCGGACTGAAGGGTCCCGGGTTCGATTCCGGCAAGGGCATGTACCTTGGCTGCGGGCACATCCCCAGTAGGGGGCGTGCAAGAGGCAGCTGATGGATGTCTCCCATCGATGTTTCTGACTTTCTATCCCTCTCCTTTCTGCTCTGTAAAAAAAATCAATAAAATATATATATTTTTTTAAAAAGCAATAACTATTCGCTCTCACAATTTTTTCTGAGCCAGTAATTTAGGAGCAGCTTCCCAAGGCATTTTTGGCCTTTTGGCCTCTAATGGCATTTCAGAGGGCTGTGGATGGGACCATCGCAAAGGCCTTTTCACTTGCACACCCAGTGCCTGGACTGGGAAGACTCAAGCAGTTGGAGTCTGGGATAGCATCTCTACTTATGTGCAAGCTTTTGCATGGTCTCTTCAGCATGGTCCCTTGAGGGTAGTAGCTGGACTTCTTATATCTTGGCCCAGGGTTCCCACGGCCCTTGACTCAAGAGAGAACCAGGTAGAAGGCTATATGGCATTTTTTGACCCAGATTTGGAAGTTACCCATTTTTACAAACTCTGCACGTTATCATTTGAGGCTGGTGTGAAGGTCACTCTAGATAGAAAGAAGGAAAGGGAACACAGACCCCATCTCTCCATTGAGGAATGTTAGTATCACATTGTAAAAGGAGCATGT
The DNA here is from genome assembly GCA_027563665.1 of Antrozous pallidus. Classification (NCBI taxonomy): domain Eukaryota; kingdom Metazoa; phylum Chordata; class Mammalia; order Chiroptera; family Vespertilionidae; genus Antrozous; species Antrozous pallidus. Next base: position 40,316,072 of record CM050525.1, on the reverse strand, counting down.
GAGCCCTGGTCCGTGTTTCTCAGTGGTTAGAGCATTGGCCTCAAGCACCAAAGGTTGAGGATACAGAACTTGGGTTGCAGGTTCGATACCCAGCCATGGTTAGGGTGAGTGTGGGAGGCAAACAATCTCTCTCTCTCTCTCTCTCTCTCTCTCTCTCTCTCTCTCTCTCTCTCTCTCTCTCTCCCTCCCTCCCTTCCTCCCTCCAACCCTCCCTTCCACTCTCTCTAAAAATCAATGGGAAAATATATTCTTGGGTGAGGATTAACACCAACAAAAAAGGAGTGTGTGGGATGAGACATGTATTGGTGCAGCTATCTTTGGAAAATGCAGTCTGCCACAAATGCAATCCCATTCAGAATTCTAATTGGATTTTTAAAACCAGAACTCTCATTCTTAAATGCATTTGAAGTAACAAAGTCAATATTTAGAGAGAAAATTAGATGTGTTCTCAGGAACAGTCTAGTATGGAAGTTGCAAGCATACACAAAGGCAATATTATGCAAGACAGACTGCAGTACCTTTCATTAACTGGTAGAAGCAAAACTGTAAGGACACAGCAGGGAATCATTGGTTCCTCCCCTGCTGTAACATGCCAGGGGAACATGCATCCCCTCCCTAGTCTTAACCCAGTTCCCTCTCTGCTCAGACCATAGAATGATTCTAATTTGAAGGATAATTGGCCTTAGACCAAAAACATGTATTTTTAGATGGCTTTATTGAACTAAGATCTAGTCAACGTTCATATATTGCATTTGGTTGGTGTGTTTCTTTCAATTCTCTGGATCTGGAACTCTGTGTGCGTGTATGCATGGGACATGACTTTTGTAATGACCAGAACAGAATTGGCTTATAGAATGTCCCTCATTCTGGATTCATCTGATTGTTTCCTCCTGGTGCCATTTAACCAGTTTGTCTATACTCTCCCTTGTATTTCTATAAAAACTGAAAGCTAGGACTAAAAGCTTGATTAGTTTCAGTTGAAACCTTTTTGGCCAGAATACAGGTGCTGTTGCTACTTTATATTTTGTCATGTAAGGAGACGTGTAGTGAATGCCAATGTGTTTCCACATCGGTAAGTTTCATCATTTGGTTAAGATGGTGACTGCCAGATTTTTCCCTTTTAAAAGCACATTGTCTCCTTTGGTAGTCTGCAAGTCACTTACAGGGTGACTCATTGATGATTTGCAAATATTCAGTTCTCCAAAAACCAAATGATGTTAATGCTCTTATGATAAAATCTAATGGTTTTACTATCCAGTGATGATTCTTGCCCAAATCAATTATTTCTTTAGTGGCTCACTTCAAAACTGTTAATGTGTATAGTTACGTGGTGCTGTGCTATATGTTAATAGGCCTATTGCATGATATCTCCTTTCTTAAGTCTGCAACAGTCTGAATTCCAAACTCCTCTGGCCCCAAGGCTTACAGATAAGGGATTATAAACAAGTAGGAAGAAATGCAGACTATCTTTGGGTCACAGGAACAGGGAAGGATTTTTTAAAGCACAAATAAGGCAGAAACACAGGTGGTATTTAAAGCCTTAAGGCTCAGAAGGGAGAGGATGTAGAGAGAGAATAGCAGAGAGTCAGATCTGAGCCTTAAGGTACAGACTACTGTTGAGTGGTGGGAAGAAGAGGAAACAGGAAAGGAAACTGAGGAAAACCAGCATAGCCAAGTGAGGAAAGTAAGTCAAAGAGGAGGGAGAGGGACCTACCTGATGCAGGCTCCCGTGAAAGGTCAGCTAGGTGAGGACCAAAAGTTGACTATTCAGGTTAGCATCAGGGGACCAGTGATGCCCTTGTTGGGCAGTTTTGATGGAGTGGTGAAGGCTCAAGTCTGATTGTGTGGGTTTAGGTTGAAAGGGAAGAGAGGCATTAGTAAGTATAGACAATGTTTTGAAGGCATTTTTCATGCAAAACGATGCAAAGAAATGAGATAGCTGTCAGCAGTCAACAAAGGCATTTTTCCAAAATTGGAGAAATATCAGCATATAGGTTTGCCTCTCGGAATCACCCAGTAAAGAGCAAAAAGGTCACAGTCACAATGACAACCCACATTTTGCAGACACACCTATAACCCAGAGGATGCACATCTAGCACATTTAAATGGTTGCATTTGGAGGGTAAGGTCTGCAGGGAGGAGCCCGGAATGACCCTGGGGGTGAAAGGAACACACAAAAGAAAGTGAGAGTAGATCTGCCCTTGCAATTAGAGGATAAAAACAGAGGGTGGTGTAAGAGCAGCCTGCTATTTCTTACATGTTGCACTGAAGCCACCAGTTAGCCAGGGTCACCCATAGACGTGAGGGTAGAATAAAGCCATTTGCAGGGTCTCAAATGCAAGATCTCAAATAACTTACTCTTTCCCAAAAAGATGCGGGGGGAATAAACCAAGAAAGAGGACAACCTGGAATCCAGGAAAGGGTCGATCTAGCAGGGAGGTATCTGTATACTTCATAGGACTTCTACTTTTCCCTTGTACCCTTTTATTCATTTATTTTTATTTTTAATGTGGAGTGATTTTTTAAAAATTGATTTCAGAGAGGAAGGGAGAGGGATAAAAACATCAATGATGAGAGGGAATCATTGATCAGCTGCTTCTTGCACGCCCCCTACTGGGGACTGAGCATGCAACCTGGGCATGTGCCCGGAATCAAACCGATACCTCCTGGTTCATGGGTTGATGCTCAACCACTAAACCACACAGGCCGGACTCCTGGCACCTTTTTATAGGAGTAGTTGTTATAAAATATCTGTGCCTTAACTAAACAGTCTTTGTGAAATTATGGATGAAACCTGACAGTGCGCCAAGATGCATTGTAGCTTCTAATACTAAAAAACTGGACACAACTTAAATGTGTATCTGTAGGATATTAGCTAAATAAATTCTATTTCTGTACGTAGGATACTACGTGTTTCTCTTTATATGTATATATATATTGATTTGAGAGAGGAAAGAGAGGGAGAAATAGAAACATCAGTGATAAGAGAGAATCATTGATCGGCTACCTCCTGCATACCCACTATTGAGGATTGGGCCCACAACCCAGGCATGTGCCCTTGACTAGAATCGAACCCAGGACCCTTCAGTCCACAAGCTCATTGCACAGCTCCAGAAGGAGCCGTGGCCTCACTCAGGGCAGCACACCTGGGGCGCTCCTCCAGCGGTCACTCCAAACTAGATCACTGGGGCTTTAACTTGAGCTTTTTGGCCTGAGAATTGTTGAAGTTGGGCTTTAACAGGCAAAACCAATCAACTAGACATCCATAAAAAAGGAACTGGGCATAGATTAGAACCCAAGGAGACCTTCCGAGAAAGGGATCTGTCACATGAGTGCAGCTGCTATGCACACAAACTGAGTCCCCTTCTCCACCACCTTGCCTGGCACTGACACCTTCTTTCCTCTACTGCTGGGGATTACATAATGCTTGGGGTTTTTTCCCAGTTACTTCAGCATATTACAAAACATCCCCCAATTCTAACTGCCATCTTCCTGCAGCTCAAGGCTCTCAAAGTGTGCTGTACTCTTGAGGAACACTGGCACTTGGCTCTAAATGCTGAGGCCTTTCTTTATGTGACACTCCCCTCAGCCAGTGTAGGAAAGAATTTAATTTTTTTTTTACTATACCTTCTGGACTAAAGTATTTCTTTTTATATCTACACTATTTTGAATTATTTTATTTTATTCTTTCCACAAAATATTGTAATATCCCTGATCTCTTTTAAGAAAAGCTTATGGCTCTAGCCAAATTGGCTCAGTGGATAGAGCATCGGCCCTCAGACTGAAAGGTCCGGGGTTTGATTCCCATCAGTGGCATGTATCTCCTGTTGCAGACTGGTCGGCACATGTGCAGGAGGCAGCCAACCAATGTGTCTCTTTCACATCGCTGTTTCTCTCTCTGTCTCTCTCCCTCTCTTCCACTCTCTCTAAAAATCAATGGAAAAATATCCCCGGGTGAGGATTAATAAAAAGTAAGAGTTGTTTCTAGCTTCATTCACATATCCAATGTAGATCTTCCCTCTGAGCCTCAGCTCCTTGTACCACATACCCCAGATATCTCCACCTGCCTGTCTCTCAGATGTCTCATACTTGATATGTTCAAATGGAACTATTATCTTTACCCCTGCTCCCTTAATGTAACCTGTTAGGGTCACCAAAGGAGGTACACACGGGGCCAAAAATGGTAAAGAATTATAAATTTACGAGAGGCCCAGCACACAGATTCATGCACTGGTGGGATCCCTTGGCATGGTCTGTGGGGATTGGGCCAAAACCAGCAGTCCAGCGCCACTTGTGGCTCCTGCCTGCTGCTCCCACTCATCCCAGCCCTGCTGCCCCTGCTGCTGGCTCACACCCAATCGTCCCAATTGCTCCTGCTGCCACCGTGAGCTCTGCCAGCCCTACTCTGGCGCCCATGGGTCAGCTGAGCAGCATTCCTGCTGTGGGAGCGCACTGACCACCAAGGGGCAGCATCTTTGTACCAGTGCACATCATAGTGACCAGTCATTCAGTCCTTCAGTAGCTTAAGCTTTTATCTGTATAGACTAGGGGCCTGGTGCATGAAATTCATGCACTGGGAGTGGGTGATCCCTCAGCCCAACCTGCCCCCTCTCACGTACTGGGAGCCCTCAGGGGATGTCCAACTGATGGCTCAACCCTGGCTGCCTGCGGCCACTTGGCCCCAGGCACTGGGCGCTTGCCACCACTTCTGCTCACAGCGCCCAGGGGCTGGGCGCTCACGCCACTTGGCCCCCGCCCCTGCTCCTGATTGGCTGGTAGCATAGGCAACCAGGAGCAAAGGTACGGTCAAATTTGCATGTTTCTCTTTTATTATATAGGATTAGGTCATCTGGAAAACCAGATGTGGGTTCCATTCCCAGCGTGGGGCATACAGGAGGCAGCCAATCAATGATTCTCAGTCATTATTGATGCTTCTATCCTTCTCCCTTCCTCTCTGAAATCAATAAAAACATGTTTTTTTAAAAAAAGAAAATAGGATCTCTCTTTTAAAATAATAAAGGACCCTAGGTGGGCTTCTTCTGAGCAAAGAATTTTCTGGGAAGGTCCGGATCTTGGGAAGGTCTGGAGGGGAAGGATAATCAGTGCTCCGGGTGTGTGTGAGGGTCTTCACTAGTGGAATGTGGTCTTAGCAAGTGGAATGTGATCTAAGCAAAAGGGAATGTTGGTTGTAAAGTTGTTTAAAGGTCAATTCCCAGGGGAGTTGCCAGGTATCGATTCAGTTATTTGATCAGACTTAACATAACCCATCCTCCTTAGGATTCCATATGTCCATGAAAACAATATTTACCCACTTTGAAAGCCAGAAACTTGAACATCATTGTTAACTTCTTTTGCACCCATTCCTCACTTTTAAGATAACAAATCCATATACTTTCCTGCCAGGATTGGGCACAAAGTTTAAAGGAATGCCAAAAAACTCAGTAGTCAAGAGATAAATCAATTGTTCAGAATTGGGTCTTCTTGGAGTCCCTTCTTGATTCCCAGTCTATGAAATGGCACATTTGGCAGCCAGTCCGTAGACCCCAATAGCATAGGGGACCTTAATGTTTACCTGGGGTTGGTAAGGATAGCCTGGCTCAGGCCTGCTTCTCTCCCTTCACATCATCTGTGGTCTGAATGACTGTTACACCATCCTCCTAAGCTCTGCAAGCTTTCAAACACCCCAATCTATTGAATGCACTGTGCCCAGAGTGGTATTTCTTACATGTAGTCCATCTCAGAATTGTTGAATACGTTTGCAGTATTTCTAGGATGATGCTCCCAGATCCTCAGTGTGCCTTACACAGCCTTATCAAATCTGATCCCTACTTACCTCTTTTCTTTCTTTCTTTCTTTCTTTCTTTCTTTCTTTCTTTCTTTCTTTCTTTCTTTCTTTCTTTCTTTCTTTCTTTCTTGTTAATTCTCATTTGAAGATATTTTCCCATTGATTTTTAGGGAGAGGAGAAGTGATAGGGAAAGACAGAGAGAAACATCAATGTGAGAGAAACACATCGATTGTTTGCCTCCTGCACAAGCCCTGACTAGGGCCTGGACCGGGGAGGAGCCTGCAACCAATATACATGCTCTTGACTGGATTCGAACCCAAGACCCTTTGATCTACAGGCCAACACAATCCATTGAGCCAAACTAGCCAGGGCTACCTCTTTTTTCAAATTTTTTTTATTTGTTTATTTTGATGGAGAGAGAGATTTGTTTTTTCCACTTATTAATGCATCATTGGTTTTTCTTATATGTGCTAACTGGAGGTTGAACCCACAACCTTGGTGTGTGGAGACAGCGCTCTAACCATCTGAGCTATCTGGCCAGGGTCCTACTTACCTCTTTAGCTTTTCTACTTTTTTTGTCATTCTGTCAACATTTAAAGAAAGGAAACTTCTGCCCAGCCGGCGTGGCTCAGTGGTTGAGCGTGGACCGATGAATCGGGAGGTCACGGTTCAATTCCTGGTCAGGGCACATGCCCAGGTTGTAGGCTCCATCCCCAGTAGGGGGCATGCAGGAGGCAGCCCATCCATGATTCTGTCTCATCATTGATGCTTCTCCCTGTCCCTTTTCCATCCTCTCTGAAATCAATCACTACACACACACACATTTAAAAAGGAAACTTCTTTTTATTATAGTTAATGTACATACAGAAAAGAAGCTTTTATTACATCATAAATGTACATCTTAATGATTTTTCATAAACTGAACTCTGTGATCAGCTTCCTAGGAGTCAATCCCCTCCCACTCATGGCCCTTTCCAGCCACTACCCCTATAGCAGATAATAGCTATCCTAGCTTGTAACATCATAGATTGTCTTATTTTTGTACTTTAGGTAGGTATAATCATATAGTACATATTATACTCTTGTTGGCTTTCTTTGCTCAGCAGTATGTTTGTGAGAGGTATCCTTATTGTGAGGTATAGTTATAGACCTTCCGTTTTACTTTGCTGTAATAGTTTTCCAATACATGAAAATGTATTTTAGGTATCTGTTTAATTTTGTACTAAGGCTGTAGAACAATATACCCCAAACGTAAGAGGCATAAAGCAGTGATTTATCGTCTCTGGGTTGGGTATTTGCATAGGGACAAGCCGGAGCAGCTCATCACTGCTTCACGATATTTGGGCCCTCAGCTGGAAACTGGAAGGCTGGCACTGTATTTTGATGGCCTTTCGCTCACATGTGTGGCTCCCCGCCAAGACCTCATCTGTGGCTGTCAGCCAGAACGTTGACGTGCCATGTGACCTGGGGGCTTCCTCACAGCATGGTGGCTGGGTGCCAGGGGCGAGATCCTAAGAGAGAGCTAGGCAGCAGCTGGATCTTTCCACAGGATGCTGGCCTCAATTGGTCAGAACAGTCACAAGACCACCCACGTTCAAGGAGACCACACAGTTCTAGAAAGGCCTATGGGACTGGGACTAGTCCTACGGCCATTTTTGGAAAATGGCTTCTGCTGTACCATTCGATTGGTGATAGATGTTTCCCTCTCTGCAGCCACAACGATACTCTTTTAGTTCTTTAAAAGAACAATTTCTCTTCACTCCAAAGCCCTTGCATATACTGTCCCCTCTACTTAGAGCCCTCTCTCCCATTCCTTCCTCTCCATTCTGCTCCTCCACCCTAGCGGTTTTTGTCTCAGCGTAGTCCTCCCTTCTTTTAGGAAGTCTCTCCTGACATCACTGCCGCCTCAGCCCTGGCCCCCACATCTCAGCGACAACTCCTCTCCAGTTTGATTTGGCACCTTGTTCTATCCCTGTCATCATAGGGCTTATGAGGTAGTGCTGTGCTTGTGGGTATCCCCCTTCAGAGCTTAAGCTCCATGAAAGAGCTCTTTCTGCCTTGTATGCTGAGCAGTGCCTGGCACTTAGTAACCCTCAGTCAGATGGAGCCTTCAGTGTCCACCCACTGGAGACAGTGACATGCACAGAATAGAGCATCAACGCAGTTCAATGCATAGAATTAACAGTGTTGTAGGACACACATGTACATGCACACACACACAGGCAAGCACCAAGAATTAGAGTAGTAGGGGACAGTTGTAGGTTTAGACTGTGCTGTGAAGCTCCCTCCTTTTGCAGGTTAGAAGTGAAAGTGGAGCTGACATGAGCCAGCCAGCTGGAAGCAGGTGCCTCCAGGAGCAGCAGTCCCAGGCCTGCAGGGAGAGGGTATTCCAGTGGGTGAGAGCCCCTTCAGCTCTGAGTTGCAGTGACGTGTGTTGGTCCAGAGTTGATGCACAGATACCGCCACTCATCATGCCCTTCCCATACGTGAACAAGAAGTAGGCGTCCTCTTTCAGTCCCCTCCCAGGTCCTGGACCACTTGTCAACCAGTTAGCTGGTGGAGTGAAAGAAGGCATTTAAAAAACCTGGGCCAGGCTTCTTTTCATAAGCATTGAACATTTGCTTTGCTTTTATTAAAAGTAAACTTAGGCCCTCGCCAGTGGGCTCAGGGGTTAGTGTTCAATCCCTGGCCCAGGAATGTGTGGGAGGCAAACGATTCATGTTTCTTCTCTCTGTCTCTCTGTCTCTCTGTCTTTCCCTCCCTCTCCCCCCTTCATGCCTGCCTCCCTCCCTCACTCCTTTACTCCTTCACTTCCTCTCCCTCCCTTCCACTCTCTCCAAAAATCAGTTTAAAAATATCCTTAAATGAGGATTAACTAAAAATAAAAAGTAAACTTAAAAAATTTTTAATCAGTTTTTTAATTGATTTGAGAAAGAGAGAAAAAAGTAAGGGGAGAGACACATATACATTAATTTGTTGTTCTATTTTATGCATTTATTGGCTGATTCTTATCTGTGCTCTGACTGGGGATTGAACCTGTAACCTTGGAGTAGCAGGACAACACTCTTAACCAACTGAGCTCTGGTGTAGAGGGTTGAATTAATACTGTTCCTCAGATTGTTGCATATTATCATTGGCTGTTCTTTTAGTTTTCTTAGTTTGTGCATTGATTTATTTATTTATTAAGAGGAAGGGAGAAAGAAACATCAGTGATGAGAGAGGATTATTGATTGGCTGCCTCCTGCAGACCCTCTCCTGGGAACAGAATCCGCAGCCCAGGCCTGTGTCCTGACTGGGAATCAAACCGTGATCGCCTGGTTCATAGGGTGACGCTCAGCCACTGAACCACACTGGCCGGGCTGTACGTTGATTTGTATTATTCTTTTTCATCCCTATTTTCCACAGCCAACCTCGCAAATGTGCTTGATGTGTTTTTAGTTTTCTTTGTTTGTACATTGATTTTGTACATTTCTTATTGGTGTATTGTGAACTGATGCCTGTGTGGATTTGTGGAGTTTTTATTGTTGTTTGGGGATTTGGGTTTAGTTAATCATATGCATATTTTTTTCACTTAAGTAAATGGATTGATGCCACAGACCTTTTTGTTTTTTGTTTGTTTTTAAACTCAGAACTGTGTTTAGCTCTATCCTGTGTGTGCATTTTGTTTATTGCTGCTGCCCACTTCATCCTGCTTCACAGTGTACATGCACTACATGGTCTGTACCCGTCCCCCATTCATTCCGGGTGCCCTGCAGCTCAGTTTTCCTACTTGATCCTGTGCTGCCTTCTGGTTGACCTGTGAGAGTTTCTCTGGGAAACAGAGCCAGAAGTGGGCTTGCTGCATCCTAGGCCAGTGAACTTTCATCATGGTTGAAGTTGGATGATGAATAATTAGGGGCTCATTAAACACTTTTTGTTTGAAAATTTCCATAATAAAAAGGTGGTGGGTTTTTTTGTTTTGTTTTGTTTTAAGAAATACATCCATCAGACTGCTAAAGCACTCAGACGTCCCCACTGTCCAATAGCTGTTGGGCCCCTAGCTATTCCCTGCTCGGGCTAGGAAGCCCAGGTCACCCACTGTTGCTCTTCCACCACCTCTGTGCACTTCACTGGAGCAGGTTGTGGAGGTGTCGCTAGTGAGGCTCTGCCTGCTCTTGTTAGTTGAGCATGGGGGCAGGGCTCACCTTTTCCCTGCCCCCAGGAAAGGCCTACCCAGGTGTTAACTGAAGCAGGTTCCTTCATATCTGCTAAACACATTGCTGGTAGCAGGGGTGCCTGTGGTCTGTGCACCCGCATGGGCACATGTGATTGTTATCTGTGCCCCTTATCAGAACCTCGGGTGGGCAGGAAGCAGCATGGCCACAGTGGGTTTTTAACCGACATTCCATTCCGTTTCATACACACTGTACCATCCTACTTAACCCTCACTGTGGTAGGGCAGGTACTTGGAGCCTTGAGTGGTAGAAGGTAGCCTCTGCTGGGAATGGGCCCAAGCAACAGTCTAACCGTCTTAATTTGTTCTCTCTTTTCAGTTGTACAGCTGGGCCTTTCCACACAATTGCACCAAGTGTGATATTTATTTATCCAACATATATTTACAAGAGCCTGTTATATGCCATGCTCTGGGGACACAGTAAAAGAAAAAAACTGCCTTCAGTGAGCTTATAGCGTAATGGGGTGACAGACAGCAGGTGCAGTGGTGGTGAGGGCTAAGAAGAAAACAAATTGGGTTGTGGTGGGGATGGGCTGAGAGTAGTGGCTGTTTAGATGGGTTGTTTAGGAAGTGAGAGAGGGGGGGCATTGTGGGGACCAAAAAGCAAGTGCAGCAATGGGGGGCGGGGGAGAAAGGTCACCTTTCTCAAATGCTGCTGATTGTTGGAGAATTGACTTTAGGATACCACCATGTGGAGGTCATTGGTACCCTTGGAAAGGTAACTTGGGGGATTGGAGTAGTTCAAGAGGGAATGGGAGAAGAGGAAATGAAGGAGGCCATTGCAGACAACCCTTTGAAGGGTGCTTTTACTGTAAATGGAGTTGCTGAAGGTGTGAGCAGGGTTGAGTGTGTTGTGGAAGGTGGGACACATACTGACTCATGAGAGGAGGAAATGTGTTTAACGGAACTTGTTGTGAATGACCCTCGGGGGTGCTTTAGTCAATGTTAAATGACCCTGATCATGAAGTATAGCCCTTGGAGGGCCTAGTTTTTCCCTTGGAGTTCCCTCTTCTCTGTGCTAAAAGTAAGTCTGAAACATTTGGAGTATGCTCAGAACGGGAGCTTAAACAGTAGAAATTTCTTTTCTTACGGTTCTAAAGGCCAGAAATAAAGAAAACCAGTATTCTCTGTGTGTTGATCAGGGTCATTCACTCTTCCAGGGGGGCTTAGAATTACTGACTTTATTTGCTCATGCTTTGTGTCTAGAGGGTCTCTGGGAAATCCTGTCTAACTCATTAGTCAGTACCTACCAGCTCTCTGGGGTTTTTCCGTCTCTTTCGTTGAGCTCTCAACAACCCCAGTCTATTCTTTTGACTTCTTCCTCTTTAGATGCCATTTCAAAGAACAGTTGTGGCCTACGGGGCCATGTCTCCTGAGTCCCACCTCATAGACTTCTGTGTTGGAGGCACACCTGACAGAACATGCCCCGCTGAGAAGGGACCAGGACTAGGTTCAGGCAAGAAGCCCAGCCTGCAGTTTGCTGCATGCCAGGGCCCAAGCTGAAGCTGGTACTTTTTATGACGTGAACACAGCAGAGCGTATTTTGCATCCTGAGCTTATTTTGGGCGACTTCTAGCAGACCTCCAGTGACCTGAAGGCTAGAGCTGTCAGCGTCAATAGATGCAAGTTCCACAGTGCCAGGCAAATGGTGTTTTCCAATATGAGACGTCACTTAGATTTGAGTGTCATGTCCCTTTGCCTGGTAAGTCAGATACTGGCTGAGCACGAATTGGCTGGGTATTCAAGCATTTTCCTTCTTGTTAATGAAAAATCCCCATCATCTATATGAACACTGGACAATGTCTTCAGGAATTCCAAATAAACTATTATATAGGTACTATGTGAAACTTTCCTTCTTTACCCTTTTCCCCTCCCTAACTTTTTTTCTCCTCCAACCCCAACCTCCAACCATTCACAATGTACATGCACACACAAGAGGAAAAAAGCAGTCAGATACAAGACCCAGGAGTGGGGGTTGTGTGTGTGCAGGTGAGGGCATGTGCTGGGGGGGTAGGGGAGGCCGGGGGGAAGTCATGGGGGGAGGGGAGAAACATATGCACTACTATTTGTAATACTTTAAACAATTATTTATATATATATATATATATATATATATATATATATATATAAAATTTTAAAAATAAAATGACAAAAAAAAGAAAAGAAAAAAGCAGTTAAAGGTTAGATTTTAAAAAGTTGGTTTTAGAGAGGAGGGAAGGTGGGGGGAGAGATAAAAAGAAACATTGATGTGAGAGAGATGCATCGATTGCCTCCTGCCAAAACCTAGGCATATGCCCCGACTGGGAATCTAACCTATGACATTCTGGAGCACAGGACACACTCGAACCAATTGAGCCATACCTGTCAAGTATATTGATACTTACATTTAAATATAGATATACTTTATATTTAAAGTATATAAATAAAGATCTTAGGAAAGTCTGCTGTGGGCACCTGCAGAGACTAGACCTTCAGGGCTGGTGCCCTGCTCAGACAGCATCCCCTTCCGGACCTGGAAGAAGTGAGGCTTTCTCCTGGAGGCAGCTGGGGGAGGGGTGGTGGTGGTTGGTGAGAACTTCCTTTTTGCCTATAACCAGATTTTATTGTGTTTTTTTTTTTACTTTTTGGAGCGGAGGTGGACCTTGGGCCCCACTCCTTGCTGTTGAGTTTGTGGGGAAAAAGGGAATTCTCCTAAGAGAGTTCTCTGTCATTTTTCAAACATCAAAAAGCCCACTCCACAAGCTGTGAGTGTTGGATCCAATGAGCATAGATGTGTGCTGTATTGGATTATTGGAAGGTGGGACAGCCATTGAGAGGAAAGCATGGTATTCAGCTAAACAACTAGGCATTTCCTGGCCAGACCTATTGTGTAGCTTGTGGGTAATCACTAAAGAACTTAAGTAAATTCTGGCTTGACCCTTTGGTCAAGGATTCCATCCTTAAGTAAGACATCTCTAAAGTAAAAGCCAAATGTTCCTCTGGAGACTACATCCACATTTTTTGAATCATAATTGGGTGTCCCTAACCTTGCCCAAGCATGGTAGCTAGGTAATAAGGGGTTATAATTCAACACTCATCTTTCCTGGCCAGTAGTTTGGGATTTGATCACATGCTAAGGCTTTGATCTTTTTCCATACTTGTACCTACTCAGACTCGGTCATCAGACGTGACGTCCTTACACCCCACTCTCCCCATCTTCAACTTCCCACAGGGTCCTTCCAGGTCCTCTCTCTGGAAGAAATGGGTTACAAGGTCAAAAGAAATAGGACCAATTAGTAGCTGTAGTTTCTGCTCCTGGCAAATGCTTTCCCCATTCTTCACTTGGCTGGAATGCTGCTGTTGGGCTCCACCTGCCAGGACTGCAGGCCGGACTTGCTGTGGCAGCAGGATGGGGTGGATGTCAGTGGGCACACATCCATGTGCACACGCTGCAGTTCTTCCCTTTGTTCCCACGGTAGACATCTTCATGGAGCCTGTCCTTGTTTGTAGTAAGTGAACAGGAATAGATGTATTGGTTTAGTGATGGGATTCAGTCTTATTTTTTAATATCTATATATGTACTTTTTATATATTCATTGACTCTTAAGGTCACATACATTTCATAATTTAACAACTCTAAAATCAGGATGTGCCTTGCCATCACATCTTAAAATTACAGGTGGCAGCTTATTCTCTTGGAGGTTCATAATGATGCCTTTTAAAACTGATGATCTGATAGAGTCCACAAAATAAATATGTAGGGTCAACTCCTTTTTTACTTATTAGTATTTGGCTGAAGAGTTTATGTATTTCCTCAAATAGGCAATTTTACCAACAAGTCTCAGCGTATTTGAATTGTACTGGATGGACATAAACTTGCATTTACCCCAGTATAATGGCCACCCCACATTGTACATGCTTTGCTCTACAGTTACTGGTACTCCCTCCTCATCCTTGGTTGGGCTTTAGAACAATGCTGACAGTAGAGAGTAGGTAGGGACTATGCAAATATTCCTGCATACACTGATGAACAAAAACAGATCCAGAGACAGAAAAGCATCGATCAGATCGTAAAACCTCAGAGGGAAGGTCGGGGAAGGCAGGGGTAAGGGGGAAGAGATCAACCAAAGAACTTGTATGCATGCATATAAGCCTAACCAATGGACACAGACAACAGAGGTGTGAGGGCATGGGGGGGGGGGGGGGGAGAGTAATGGGGGGATAAGGACACGTATGCAATACCTTAATTGATAAAGAAAACATTGAAGAAAAGGGAAAAGAAAATTCATTTACAATAACAAAAAAGTGAAATACTTAGGAATAAATTTTACTAAGGAGATGATATATCTGTATATTGAAATCTATAAGACATTGAAATAAATTAAAGACATAAATAAATGGATAGATGTTCCTGTGTTCATGGATTGGAAGAATATTATTAGTTGTCCATATTGCCAAAAGTTATCTACAGATTCAGTGCAATCCCTATTAAAATTCCAGTGGCGTTTTTCACAGAAATAGAAAAAAACAATCCTAAAATTTATATGGAACCACAAACGACCCTAAATAGCTAAAGCATCTTAAAAAAGAGTAAAGCTGAAGGCATACTTGCTGAATTCGAACTATGTTACAAAACTGTTGTAATCAAAACAGTATGGTATTGACATAAAAACAGGCACATAGCCCTGGCCGCTGTGGCTCAGGTGGTTGGAGTGTTGTCCTGTGAACCACACGTTCCCAGATTCCATCGCTGATTGGGACACATGCAGGAGGCAACTGATATTTCTCTCTCTCCCCCTCTCCCTTCCTCTCTACAGAATCAATGAAAAACATCTTCAGATTAGGATTAAAAAATAAAATAAAATCGACACAAACCAGTAGAGCAGAACAGAGTCCAGAAAAAATTATATATGCTCAATTGATATTTGACAAGGGCACCAAGAATACACAATGGGGAAAGGATAATATCTTCAATAAATGGTATTAGAAAAACTGGATATCTACATACAAAAGAATGAAATTGGACCCTCTAGCTTACACTATACACAAAATCTACTCAAACTGGATTCAGGAGCATAAGATCTGAAACCTCAAAAACTTATATAATTGAAATTTACTGAGATATTAAGCATTCTACCTCCTCCCCCCCCCCCCCAAAAAAAAGGAGTAACTGCGAAGTGATGGATGTGTTGCTCAGTTGTGGGAATCCTTTCACAATTATATCTATGTCAAGTCATTGTGCTGTGCACTTTTTAAATATATATATTTTTTATTTTTTTTACAGAGAGGAAGGGAGAGGGATAGTTAGAAACATTGATGAGAGGGAAACATCAATCAGCTGCCTCTTGCAACACCCCTTACTTGGGATGTGCCCACAACTAAGGTACATGCCCTTGACCGGAATCAAATCTGGGACCCTTCAGGTCGAAGGCTGACACTCTATCCACTGAGCCAAACCAGTTAGGGCATGCTGTGCCGTTTTTTAAAAGAAGTTATTGATTTGTGAGAGAGAGATAAATTTATTTTTTCATCCATTTTTGTATTTATTGGTTGATTCTTGTATGTGCCCTGACGGGATTGAACCCCCAACCTTGGCATGTCAGGACAGCATTCTGACCACCTGAGCCACCCAGCCAGAGCTGTACTTCAAATGTATTGTAATTTTATTTGTCAGCTTTACCTTAATAAAACTGAAGAGAGAGAGAAAAAAGAATCCTATACTTAGGTAAGATATTCATTCAACTGCTTAACTGTCACTCCTTCAGGGCCTTCCCCGACCTTTAGCTAACTTAACACACACATCTCACTGCTTGACACTTTCCAGTGTCTTATTACGAAAATTTCAAACATACAAAAAAGTTGAAAGTTGAACTTATGAATCTTATTTTTTTTAATTATTTTATTATTTATCTTTGTTTTTCAACACCTTTTTTTTTTCTAATCCTCACCTTAGGGTATTTTTCCATTGATTTTTAGAGAGAGAGGGAAAGAGAGAAATATTGATGTGAGAGAAACATCAGTTGGTTGCCTCCTGCACTTGCTCTGGGGCCTGCAACCAAGGTACATGCCCTTGAATAGAATTGAACCCAGGACCCTTCAGTCTGCAGGCTGATGCTCTATCCAATGAGCCAAACTGGCAGGGGCATGAATCTTATTTTTGATGCGTTTTATTTTTATTATTTTTTAAATATATTTTATTGATTTTTTACAGAGCGGAAGAGAGAGGGATAGAAAGTCAGTAACATCAATGAGAGAGAGACATTGTTCAGCTGCCTTTTGCACGCCCCCTACTGGGGATGTGCCTGCAGCCAAGGTACATGCCCTTGCCGGAATCGAACCCGGGACCCTTCAGTCCGCAGTCCGACGCTCTATCCACTGAGCCAAACCGGTCTCAGCTGATGCATTTTATTTTTAATACAGTAATCAGCACACCATCTAAATGCTTCATCATGTTTGTCATTAACCACAGTTCATTATTTGCTTACGCTTTTTTTTTTCTGGTTGAGATACAATTTACAAACATTGAAATCTCAAATATTGATAGTACATTCATTGAATTTTGATAAATTCATGCATATATGTAACCCAAATCCTCTTTGTGATGTAGAACATTTTCATCACCCCAGAAAATTCTCTCATCCTCTTTTCACTCTTTCTCTACCCTAGCTCCTGCCTCATAGAGACAGCCATCGTTCTGCTTTTTTTGCACCATAGATTAGTTCCTATTCTAGAACTTCTTATAATTGGAATCATAATGTGTGCTCTTTTGTGTCCTTCATTAGCATGTCCTTTAAAAAAATACGTTTTCATTTATCTCAATGACAGGAAAGGAGAGGGAGCGATAGACACATTAATTAATGATGAGAGAATCATCAGTCGGCTGCCTCCTGCATGCCCCCAACTACAGATCTAGCCCGTAACCCGGACATGTGTCCTGACCAGGAATTGAACCGTGAGCTCCTGGCTGTGCAGCATGTTCTTAGTAGTCATGGATGTTGTTACATGTGTCAGTGCTTTGTTGCTTTTTATTGCTAAGTAGTGTTCTATTGCATTCCATGGTTATACCACAGTTTGTTTATCCATTCTGTTGACGGACAGTTGGGTGGTTCCAGATTTTGCCTGTTACGAATAAAGCTGTGTTGGACATTCTTATGTATTTATTTGTAGACATATGTTTTCATTTCTTTGGGGTAAATATTTAGATGAGGAATTGCTGGAGTTAAGTCAGGTGTATATTTGTATAAGGAACTACCAGATCTTTTCCCAAAGTGACTGTGTCATTTTGTACTTTGTCCAGCAAAGTAAAAGTTCCCATTTCTCCACATTCTCACCAACATTTGATGTTGCAAGTCTTTTACATTTTTAATATTTGGCATTTTAATAAACAGATGTATTAGGGCTCTCCAGAGGAACAGAATCGTGGTCTGTGGGAGTGGGGGTGGAGAGAGAGAGATTATTTATTATAAGGAATTGGCTCATGTAATCAAGGAAGCTGAGAAGTCTCATAATCTGCCAGGAATCCCAGGAGAGCCCAAGCCTTTAATTCCCATCCAAGTCTGAAGGCTTGAGAACCAAGAGAACTGATGGGAGCAGGTGAGCCCCACCCAGGCCCTGGCACAGAGAGCAGCCTGGAGGCCGAGTCCAGGAAAGCAGTGTTGAAAGAGACAAGCCAGACTCCTGGGCCTTTCCTTAGTCCAGAATGTTCTCTAGGAGAGAGCAGCCCACACCTCAGCAAATCATAGATGGTGGTTTCCAAAGGGGTAGGAGAGGGGAACAGATACCTCTGCTCTTGGGGACACATCTCTGCAGTAAAAGAAAGTCATCCTGTTGTTACTTCTTGCTCTGACATTTGTAATAAGTCCCATTGGGTCGAATTCATTTAGTCATGTCTTATTTTACCGACATGAAGCACCACCAGGATGTGAGAGGGACAGATCCAAGCTGGAAACCAGGAACTGGATAGTAGAAACAAGCATTGCTGTGGGGTAGGGCTCTCTGAGCCCCTAGGTGAGAGGAGTCCCCATTCACACACACACCATCACCATCACCATCACCACCCTCCTCCCCTCCGGGACAAGAGGTCCTGCCTGAATGGCATGTCTTCATGTTCCCTGGTTGCTTCTTTTGATTCTTCTCCGTTTAGGTGATCCCAGAGACACGCAGAACTGGGGCAGCGTTAAAATAGTGCATCAGCCTAGAGAGAGGGTCAGGGAGGGAACTGGGGCGACGTGCAGAGCACAGGTCCCAAGAAATCAGGTCTTAAAGGAGAAGGTTGCAGTTTTGCAGAATGAGAAGTAAATGGTCCCCGGAGCACAAGAACTTTAATTTTTATTGCAAGACAAATGTTCAAGAGACTTGGGAGAGTTACAGCTTGAGCCAGTTGCTGCTGTCCTGGCAGTAAAAAGGCGTCGAGACCCTGCACTGGGTGGCAAATGCAAGTTTGTCACCTCTGTTCCCTGGCCCCACCGAGGGTTCCCCACTTAGGCAGGGCACTGTTGAAAGACACAAAGCAACTGGGTTCTCCTGGCTGACCAAACTGTCCTCGGCTTTTCTGACTGTATAACCTTTGGTTCACTCCCGTCACTTTGTCGGTGGCACATTGTAAAGACACAACATGTGCAGGGCGCTGCCTCTAAAAGTCAGTCAGACGGAAGGGAGGAAGGCAGCTGGTGTGCTTACCTTCTGTTCACCTGGCTTCCAGGGCAATGGGCAGGGTCTAGTCTCAGGTGCAGTTTCAGGGTCTCCTGGGGACTCCACCTGTTGCTTTCTCATGAGGGAAAATCAGGCATCTCCTATCTGCTTCTTGAGTGCCGATGAAGGTCTTAAGAAATTTAACAAAATCATGTCAGTTGGAAGACTTTGCAGGACTGATTTTAATTTGATTTGGACTGTTTTCCAAAATGGTATCAACATTTCCTAGACATCTTATCCTTTAGATAGCTCATGAAGATCACAGGATTTATCGTTCCGTAGGGCTGTTGGTGTTGAATCACGACGGGACAATTATGAGAAAAAATTGGGGCAGTAGAGTGGTAGAATCCATCTTGATCACCAGTGACCTTTCAGGAAAGAAGGTGGGAAAGACATTAGTTTTTTCCCTTAGCTCTTCAAAGTTTTCCTTTTAATTTCCATTTAAAAGGTAATTTGCAAACTCAGCATTTCACAGCCAGTGCTGTAAGCTCTGGGGCCAAGTGGAAAGCAGAACTGGGGGGTGGGGGGGGGGCTTTTTTATTATTATTGTTTTAGTTTATGTAATTATCTAGGAATGTGGGTACTTCAGGAGAAATTGGGGCTGCATGGGAGATTTGAAATTAGTGTTTAGTAATACTGGTGCCTGTGGCATTTAGGCTGTTTCTGCTGTGTAACTCCTGCTAGTCACACAGCTTGCTGAGGAGGTGCACACTAGCTCTAGACTTCCTGGTGTTATGTCCCAGTTCTGGTTGTCTTGGGCAAGTGACTTTCCCTGGTGTCCTCTTCTGCAACATAGAGTTAATGTTAGTACCCACCTGATACTATGTCAGCGGGAAGACATGTAAAGCCCATGCCCATAGTAATGACTCAAACGTGGCCTGTTATTATCATGTGAAAAAGTGGGTGCTGTCGAGGTTAACAGGGACCGTGGTCCACATTGGCTGTAGGAAAGTGCCATACGCGGTGCTCTGGAAGTTCAAAGGAATCAGATAGAATCAGCAAGCAAACTGACCACCCCCTCACACATTGCATGGTCTCGGCCTATGCACCCTGTGCTCCATCACTCTCTCAGCCCCAGATCCTTCCTCCTGTTCCTTCCTCCTTGTCAAGGGCTGCCATGTGTGATGATGGGGCTACCACATACATTTGAATAGCTGCTTTTTAGCATGCTTTCAGGTTTCTTATTTCATTGGCTTCTAGCAAGAGTAAGGTAAATGACTATTTCTCATTTTAGGAAACTGAGGTCCAAGGAGAATAATTATTGCCCAGGTTTTCAGGCCAGAAAACCCAGGGCATCTTGGCATTTCCCACTTACGTAATAGACCTTGAGTTATGTCTTGAGCCTTACCCCTTTCCTCCCCACCTCCTCCCCCCATCCAGAGATAGTGCTCTAAGTGGCCCTAACCATGCTTTTGCTGGAATGTAGGTCTCTTCCTGCTATAGTGGTGTGTCCTCCTAATCCAACTCTTTCTTAAAACCCTGTTCTGAGGTATGTCTTCCCAGCACCACCTAGTAATTAACTCCATTCTGAAACCACCTACCTAGAGATAGCATCAGATCCCTCAGGTTAAGGGCTCATTCCCTAAGACTGCCTCCCCCACTCCTTTCAAACACCAATTCCAAGTCCAGGTTGTCATCTGGGCTTCTGACCAACTGGCTGTTAATCAGATGTTCCCACAGTCCCCTCCTCACTTTCGTGCCATTTGTTAGAGCAGTTTACAGAACTCGGAGAGATTTCATTACTAGACTACCAGTTTGTTATAGAAGGGTATAGCCCAGGAACAGCCAGGTGGAAGAGACATATAGGACATGCTATGGGGAAAGGGCTCGGAGCTTTCATGCCTTTTTCAGGGGCTCCCCTCTCCCTGAATCCATGTTCAACAACATGAAAAGCTCTCTGATCCCTTTCCTTTGGGTTTCTGTGGAGCCTTCGTTACATGGGCTTAGTTGATTAAATCACTGGCCGTTGGTGGTTGGGCTCAATCTCTAGCCCCTCTCCCCTTCTTAAAGTCTGTTACGTAAGTGGGAGGTTGGGGTGTGGGACTTAAAGTTCCAAATCCTCTCATCAGCCGAGGGTTCCCTTGACAGCCAGTGCCTAGCCTTAGTTTACCAAAAGGCATTCCAAAAGCCGCCTCATTCACATAAACTATGGTGTGGTTGAACAGGGCTTGTTATGACTAATAAGACACTCCTTTCATCTCAAGGCTCTGGAGCTATTTCAGGAACTGTTGACAGCAGACCAAATATTACTGGTCTTGGGATGGATGTTAGAAAATCTCAAGGGTTTGGGGAGTTCTGTGCCAGAAACAGGACAAAGACCTAACATATATTTATTATGAATCACAGCATCACACCTGTGAACAACTAACTTCCTCTGATAGAAAGGACTACAGATTGGGAGCTAAGTCTCAGCCCGGCTCCCTCTGTTTGACCTGATGGTCTAGCTGGGGACTCTTTCTTTATCTGTACAACTTGGTTTTTCCTGGGACATAAATGATCAGTGATGTTCCCTTGTAGACCTTCTTCTTGGGTGGCTGCTTCCCAGCCCTTTAGCTGTAACTCTTCTCCTTTCATGCACTCGATGAATCACATTGGGATTCAGAGATTTGCTAATGCTGTTATTGCGATAACCATGAATCTGTTCTGAGTTCCCAGGAAAGTGAAAGATGTCTGAGGTGTAAGGTTTTTTATTAGTAACAAATCACATTAACGCCTACCAGTGTGTGTCAGGATCTAGTCCAGAGTTCATTGGCTGGCCTGCCCGCAGCCCGGGCCGGGCCCTCAGCCTGCAGACGAAGTGCTAACTTAGCAAGTTTAAAGTAGACACATCCTGTAGTCACTTAAATTGTTGCAATATTGGTATTTTGAGTCAGGAAAGAAGGTAAGCCAACCTCTGAAGAAAATGAGACAATCTTCTAGTGGCTGGTCATTCTGTAGAATGCTGTTTGATATAAATATAGGTTTATTTGCAGAGAGCAGGTCCAAGGTTGCCTGAGTAAGGCTGCGTGGAGAGGAAAGACACTGGTGAAGGTGTGGAATTCTCCTGTTCTGGAGCAGCTTACAGTCCACACAAACTCCCAGCCTTTTATCTGTTTCATAAGAAATGTCGCTGATAGATATTACAGCATCTAATAAAATTGTGCATGGAAAATTCTGATTGAAAATTAACAGAAGAGCCAAATCTTCACAGCAATAGCTTCTTAATAGTATTGAATCTTGTGGTAGAATGGGGAAAATCCATTGAAAATAATTTCAATAAAAGTAAGATGGGAGAAATTGGAAGTAGTTTATTGGTGCTTATAAAAATAGCCCTGGCAGTGCTCAGTGGTTAGAGTGTTGGCCTGAGTACTGAAGTGTCTCGGGTTCGATTCCCAGTCAAGAGCACATCCTTGGGTTGCAGGTTTGATCCCCAGACCCAGTTGGGTGCATGTGGGAGGCAACCAATCTATATGCCTCTCACTTTGATGTTTCTCCCTCCCTCCCTCTCTCCTCCACTCATTCTTTTCCCCACTCCTCCCTTCTATTCTCCTTGAATGAGGAGTAACAACAAAAATTATTTATTAAAAAAAAATCAAGGGACTATGTTTGCTTCATGGAGTTCAGCTTAGAAGATTCTCAAATGAAATCTCCAATACCGATAGAATTCTGATGAAACTCCTTGGGTATATAGACAGTCCACACTCGGGAACAGAACCCTGTGTTTGCCTGGTGGTGTGAAACAGCTGTTCCTCCAGTGGCATATGGCCATGGCACTCTGGCGTTTGGGAGCACTCTGGCTTGCACACTCAGGACAGCTGCCTTAGGCACAGGGAGGCAAAGGTGCTCTGAGTAAGGGATGGAGATGCTGATGACAGCAGGAATTCCTCCTCAGGGTGCCCAACCAAGAGGTTCGAGGGCTGTGAAGTGGAAGGGCCTATTCCCATTGCCCCTTAGACCCCCTTAGGAAAGGGTCTAAAAGAAAATAAAACTCAAATTAGCTGTTGGTGACTTCTGATAACGATGCATATGTAATGACGAGCATATGACTGGGAGAGCACTAGTGAAAAAATGGGTGTCAGGGGCTGTGATAAAATAACAAAATTTTGGGTAATTTATTGAAGGAGAAATCAAGTCTAGAATGTATCTAGATTTGAATTCTCCGTGTCAACTCTGGCCCCCATGGCCATAATCACTTAAGAGTATCTACATTTATAATGAATATACTTAATTTAGAAAAAACATTTCATCCTGTTTTCCTCTTTTTTCAGGTTTCAAGTGCCCCATTTGCTCCAAGTCTGTGGCTTCCGATGAGATGGAAATGCACTTTATAATGTGTCTGAGCAAACCTCGCCTCTCCTACAATGGTAAGCGCTTAGCTGGGAGCTTCTGAGTGAGGTCTTCCCAACCTCACGTGCCTCTGGGCAGCATTTCCACCCGCCCTCAGGCACGAATAGTCAGGGGACACCTGACTGTTAGGAAGTCTTACTGCTGCCAATCAGAGATGAAGAGCAGTGGGACAAGGAAAGAAGGCCCAGGGATCAGGTCCATGGTACCAGGAAGTCTCTTGGTTCTCTCAGTCCCTCTGCCCTTTCTTCTGACCCCTTGATTCCTTGTTCCTCTGGTTGGGTGATAGAGCTCGGCCCATTCTCACACCTGACAACAGAGGTGTGACCTCTCCTTGGGGGATGGAAAGTTTGTGCCAGTGGTTTGTATGGAGTGCTTAAGCCCTGACTCTGCACGGCAGAACGGGTGCAAGATGTGGACACCCTTAGGGAATAAAAACATTGAGCTGCCACCTGGTCACTCCTACCATGGAGCCTGCCTCAGAGCTGAGCAGTGAATAGTAGGAAACTGGCCCAGGGATTCCATGTAACCCACACCCCTGAGCAGCACCGCTGTGAAGGAAATGAGTGTCGGCATCTGTCTGGTATGCCATGGAATAGGATTTGGAGCCTGGCTGATCTGAGTTCAAAGCCTGCTGCAACCACTTACTGTTATCCTAGACAAGTTGCTCAGTTTAGCAGAGCCTAGGTTTTCTGGTCCATAAAATGGGGACATCAATACCTGGTTCATAGGATTTTTATCAGAATAAATTAAGATATCCTATATAATAAAAGGCTAAAATGCAAATTGTCCCCTCAACTGGGACACTGGTCAACTATCCGAGGCTCCTCCTCACCCGGCCTGATAGGCCTGATCAGGGCCAGGCCAGACCCCACCATGCACGAATTTGTGCACTGTGCCTCTAGTTACATATAAAACCCTTCAGCACACGGCCAGCACATGGTCAGTGCTCAGGAAGTTACAGCAGGCCTGAAAGAGCTGAGACCATCTTGTGTTTCTTTTTGTCATTTTGTGGAGTGGACTGACTTCTCTTTAGTGCTGCTAATGGCTCTCTGTTTTTCCATTCTTAAGAGAAAGGGAGAGGGAGAGAGAGATATAGAAACATCAGTGATGTGAGAAAATCGTTGATTGACTGTCTCCTACATCCCCCACCCCCTACCCCCCAGGGATCAAGTCACAACACAGGCATGTGTCCCGACCGGGGATCACACTATGACCTCCTGGTTCGTGGGTCTCACTCAGCCCGAGTCATGCCAGCCGGGCAGTGGTTTTCTGTCCTTATGTGCTCAGTTTGGGCTTCCAACCATGTTCATTAGAGAATGTGTCCTCTACAAGAACAGGCACTGGATCTGAGTGGAATGCACCCCAACCCTGGCACTGGGCCCACCTTCTACGATTAAAGTCACAGCAGTACTTAGGAAAAGGGTTCTGTGACCTCTCAGGGAATCTGAGGACTAGACAGGAGGTGAGCCTGGATTGCTCTGCCCCATCCTCATGGTGAAAGTTTCCTGGGTAGCACTTTACAGACTGTCCTTGGGCTCCTGCCTCAGATACCCAGGCCCTCCTTCCTCCACCCAGCATTAGCCCAGGGAGATCTGGTGACTCCAGGTTTTTCCTGTGAAATGAACCTGACAAAGCTAACCCACTCACTTCTCCTGAAAACACATCCTAATGTTCTCATCTCTTGTTTACTTGCTCAGCCAAAGACTCTGGGTGCATGTGTGCCGGATGATTACTTGCTGTCTCAGCTATACACAGCGTGGTAGGAGGCCCAGCGCAGGAAGGTTCTGGCCCTATCTCTACCCCAGAGTTTCTCTCCCCTGCATACTCTCCTGGTGTCCAAGAACCCCTTCTCCCCAGCGGACAGCCTCTCCCTGTCCCTGGGGATTGGTGGCTGCAGTGTCTGAATCAGTCGTCACCCACACTCTGGGCTTCCCGGTGGACTTGTCAGTGTGCATTCCTTGGAGCCTGCTCTAGCTTCTCTTTGTCCTGTTCCTTGTCTCTGCCTGGGACCAGAGCAAAGAGGAGTCTTCTCCCCAGCCATGGCCTCAGAAACTGTTCGCTGATTTTCCACACAGCACAGAGCCGGCATGAAGACTGCTTTTTGTCCCATGGGTTGCTGGGAAGAGTTGCCTGTGTCATAAGAACACAAAGCAGCCTCAGAGTTGGGCTCACAGGAGAGGGCGAGGCTCCTAGTATCATCAGGATGACTTCACAGAGGCAGCAGTGGAGGGCAGAGTGCTTTTGGAGCCACCTGAGAACGGGGTACCACTGGTCCCATTTGGAGAATGGGGAAAAGAAGGGGCTTGGGGTCTGTCCTGAAGAACTGCTGGGCTACCCATTGGTCTCCCTGCTGCAGCCGTGGGGAAGGGCATCCTTTCCTTCACTGTCACCTCCATAGGAGAGCAGGCTTTGGCAGCCCCATCTGATCTGAGCACGGGTCCCCCGCAGAAGCCACAGTCAGAGTCAGAGTCCCCTTAGAGGACGAGGAGGTTGGCCGGCCAGCCTGAGACAGCACTGTGGCTATTGCCATTTTTTCCCTCCTCCTCTAATTGAAAAGCCACCTCCTCAAGGTTGTGTGTGTGTGTGTGTATGTTTGGGGGGGGGGGGGGGGGAGGAACGCACACACAAGCTAGAGGCTTTAAGCTCAAGGATCTCCTTTGCAAAATCCAGTGCTTTACCAAGAGAAGGCATGTTGCCTGAGTCCTATCATTGGAATTGGTCATAAGGTGATGAAGGTGCTTCAGAAAGAGTGGTCTGGCCCCTATGTGTGTACTGTTAGTGTGAACGGAGGCTTGTGACTGGACTCCTCATATTGTCTTTCCTTTCTGAAGACACCTAGACCTTCCAGGTAAGAAGGCGTTGGCCACCTAGGGTTTGTACGTACAGTGGGAGTCTCCAGGGCTGGCCTAGTTTCCGTTCTTGTTCAGGTAAAGCACGGGCCTTTCAGGATCCAGAGGCCAAAACCCCAGGCAGGACCTCTAAATATTAATTTTGGTTTTGCCGGTAACATATCTAACCCTGGAGTTCTTACCATACCAACCTCCCAGCTTTACTTTATCTTTTCTGATTAAAAAAAAGTGAGGAGACTTAAAAAGTCTGTGAAGTATAGAACCCTCAGAATCTTTCTGGAAAGGGGGCAGGGTGAGACTTACCCAGTTATAGAGAGAAATGCTATTTTCTTATGAAGATTCACCAGAACTCCTGCTCACTGCCCTGGAGGTCTCCCCTCTACACACACGCACACACTTTATGTAATTGCTGGCACCAATTGGGGATTTTTAAAGAAAATTTACAGTGGTTATAAAAGATGAAATTTAGTTAACCACCAAAGGAAAAAGAAGTAGAAGCCTCCTAAATGAGGCAGACAGAAAGTAGTATTTTTCTTATTATGAGGGTTGGCCTGAGCAGTAAGTTGGAAGACTTCCAGTAGCTGCCTGCCAGATTAAAAAACACACCAAACACTTTAGTAAAGACAAGACTAGTTCAACTGGTTTGCCCAGTGCTCAAGAGAAATGCAATGACCTGTAACCTGTGCTGGGGCAGGTGCTAACCCCTGCTGGAGGCCCAGGAGGGCGCCAGACCGCAGAACACTACCCGTTACATCTCATGCTCCTCTTCCAGGGAAGCTCAGAACCCAGCACTCCTAGGAGGTAAGGAAGTAGGTGGAGAGACCCATTTTTGTGGGTAGATGTGGTCAGCTTGAATGGGACTTTTAACTTCTCTCCCTTCCTAACATCTCTTTGTGGTTCTGAGACTTGGGGAATTTGCCCTCAAGAATATGTACTCAAATTTTTAACAAATTGCTCAGCTAGCAGAGTGAGCCCCAAGATGGGGAACCTGATTTTGCTATGAGCACATGAGAGTCGGATACAGGGAAGAGGGGAGGCGTGACAGACAAATGACTGGCTGCCCACTGAAAGCATAGGAGGCCCTGGGTCCCCGACCCGCCTGGGGCTCTTGGCCCTGGGAAAGTCTGGTGTGTGGCAGGTTCCATTGCCATTGGTATTAGGAGTGCTTGGTGGTGCTCTGAGCAGCTTCAGAAGTTTCTCCTTGGCTTTCTAACATTTTTAAAATGCGTTTTTATTGATTTTTAGAGAGAGAAGGAGAAAGAGAAACATCAATCAGCTGCCTCCTGCATGCCCCCCTACTGGGGATCGAGCCAACAACCCGGGCATGTGCCCTGACCCAAAATCAAACCGGCAACCAGTGCATGGAATGACATTCAAACAACCGAGCCACACTGCCTAGGGTTCCCTTCAGCTTTCTTTTCGGGGTGCAAACCCCATGTGCTGCTCCTTCAAGATCCTGACTACCCTTCCTCTTATCTGCCAAAGGTCATTGTCCCCAACTTCAGGCCTCTTAAAATATTGAGTGTCACATAAGGTTTAAAGGAGAGCGCATTGGGTTCTTCTCAAAGCAGGAATACCTGCTGAGCAAGTGGTGCTTTCTGGCCGTTGTCTCTACTGAGGCCCTGTATTTGGAATGGTAATGCCTTTTCTTGGGTCTGGGGAAGCCAGGTCCTGGCCGAGGGTTTGCCTAGCCCAGTAGGGCGCTGCCAGGAGCAGTTGTTAGGTGCTGTGACAGCTGCTGAGTCTGGCTGCAGAGGTGTCTGGCCTGGTGCTCCTCCTGCAGAGGGAAAGGAGGAAGGTGCTCCCAGCAGCTGCTGATTAGCAGGCCAGGCTGCTGGGTGAGTAAGGAGTGGGATGGGTGGGAAGGAGGCCAAAGGAGGGGACTGAGTGGGTGATTGTGGGAGCTTCTGTAAATCGAAACCCTCTGGCCTGAGCTTTAGTGGTTCATTCCTCTGGGGTGTTGCCACCTCGCCAAAACAATTGGATCACATCCCACAGTCCCTGGGTATTGGGGTGAGGATGATGGTAGGGGAACTCACTCTGCTAAAAGCTTCCCCTTTGCCCAGAGATTCCGCAGGAATGGAGCTGGCAAGTTTGGTTTTGGGTTTTTTGTTTTGTTTTGTTTGTTTTTTTCAGAGAGGAAGGGAGAGGAAAAGAGAAATAGAAACATCAGTGAAGAGAGAGAATCATTGATTGTGGCTCCTCCTGCATGTCCCCTACTGGGAATCGAACCCACAACTCAGTCATGTGTCCTTGATGGAATCAAACTGGAGACCCTTCACTGCGCAGGCTAATGCTCTACCCACTGAGCCAAACCAGCCAGGGTGAGCTGGCAAGTCTTGGCGTTGGTAGCACTGTCCCTTTCTGTCCCCCAGGAGACTGGGCCAGCAGCGTGGTGCATGCTGAGAGGCTGCAAGACGAGGCCTTCTGCACCTAGGCTGGAAATGAGGCCAGGGGGCGGAGCCTGTTCTCCGTATCATTTGCTGG
Organism: Antrozous pallidus; assembly: GCA_027563665.1. Lineage (NCBI taxonomy): Eukaryota > Metazoa > Chordata > Mammalia > Chiroptera > Vespertilionidae > Antrozous > Antrozous pallidus. Next base: position 40,287,741 of record CM050525.1, on the reverse strand, counting down.
GGTTTTCCCTCTGGTTTCCATCTCCCTTCCTACCAAGGCCTTGCCTGGCATCAGGTACAAGGGAAAACATATTGTACGGTCCCATACTCAGCTGCTGGCTGTGAGCTGCACATCAGCCTTCCCTCCTGACTGCTAGCAGAAATGTATCTGTAGCTGTTGGGACTTCCCCACCCTCTCCTTGTCACCAGCAGTTCTGGGGTCCAATTTTGGCCCTAGAGAACTTTGCCCACCACTCTGGTTTGGTTCCCTGGTCTGGTTGGAGGGATAGACATTGGAACCATTTTGCACCATCCCCAGTCAGACCAGACACACTTCCGGAGCAGTGATGTTGGCCTTGCACAAGATGCTTGGAAGGGGCTTGGGGGGCGGTAAGAGAAAGGCAGAAAGCACAGCTTAGTTCCCGTGTACTCATCATCTGGCATTGGTTGAGCCCCTCCTCGGGACTAGGGATGCCAAGGGGCATTTGAGTCCATTTGCAGAGCAGCCTCAACTTGTGCCAGGCCCAGTGTCCTTGCTTTGTGCTGTGAGGTCCTCCCACATGGGCAGCAGGCTCCCATCTGAGAGGAATCAGTTGATAGCCAAGCTTCCGCTTCCATCATTTCCCCTTTCCTGCTTGGCTTCCAGAGACATCTGGGGGCCGCTGGTTTCCAGGGCCCCAGGGATTGGGACAGGAAGTTTCACTCAACCCACTCAGGCATGTTCCTGCCTTCCACTGTGGGAAGATGGCTGCTTCCCCACACAGTCAAGTTCCAAGCCCCATCTCAGCAACCTTCGGCAGCCTTCGCTTACAGACAGAGAAAATGACCACAGATTGTCCAGTAGCCAGGAAGCTGAGAGTAGCTCTTCTCCCAGCTCATGTGCACAGGAACTGATGTATGGAGTTGATTTTATCTTGAGCTTTTCCCTCAGACTTCCTGGTGAGGGGCTTTGAGTCACAATAGCCTTCTAGGCCCTGAGGAATCCTCAGTTATAGGCCCCAGATGTTTCTCTTCACATCCAAGTAATCAGAGGGCACGGACAAACAGCAGTGGATAAGGGTGCCAATTAGAGGGTCCCCCATCTGTGCGACCTTTCATGAGCCCTATGAGTTGGGCAAGATGTCTGACTTCTGACTTCAGTATCTTCATAAAGTGAGAACACATGTGCCTCTGAGGCTGAAGTGAACACACAGGCAGCCTCAGTATGTCTCATGGACAATGTCCACGAACAATTAAAATTTTAGTAGTGGAGACCTGGTCCTGTTTTAAGCTCTCCATTCTTCACATCCATAAACCTGCTCTCTCGGTTTTTCTCCTGTGGCTTTGAGAACTTCTGGGTAACCTTTGTTTACTTCACCTCCTTCATCGGCCTTTCAGACATTAAGGTTGACCTAGGTTTGTATTCTGCCTCGTTTGGGTTTCATTCTAAACTTTCTCCCCAGCTGATCTCTGTGTCTCGTTTATAACCTGTCATCCACATCTCTGTTCTTAACCCCAGATGGTCAGCCCATACACCAAGAGGTGGCAGGTTCAATTCCTGGTCACCCACAACCCAGGAGTCTGCACCTGCCATAGCAGACCTCTTGCCGGTCCCAGATGTGCAGATATTGTTCCCTTTGCCTGGAATATTCTTCCCTGAACAGCCCTTCCCCTCCCCCCAGTTAGACATTTTTTCATACCTCTCATACCTGAGCCTATATGCATCATAAGACTTCCTAGAAATTGCTGTACTATTCATTTCCATTTTCTTGTTCAGGTCTCCTACTAGACTCTGAGCTTCTCACATCCTGAGGTCGTGGCTTATTCACTGAGTCACTAGTGCCTAGAATATCTTAGAAATCTAGTTTAGGACTGCTGACTCGCTGCAGTGCTCTTCCTGTCCTGCTCGACTTTTGCTGGGGCCCATGGTATGCAGTGACTTCCTTCCATTCACTCTTGGGGGGAGGGGGGGAGGCAGGGAGAGAGAGATGGGAGACTTTTTTCTTTTTTAAAAAATTGAATTTTACAATTTAGAACATTCACTGCATTGGACAACCCCATGTCTATCTAGTTACATTTTCATCACCCCAAAAGGAACCCTCCCACATGATTCTTCTTATATGTGACTAGAGCCCCAGTGCAGGAATTTGTGCGGGGGGCTGGGGGGTCCCTCTGGATGGCCCTCAGGGATTGGGCCAAAACCCACAGCCCAGTCCAATGCCTACAGCTCCTACCTGCTGGTCCCGCTCATCCTAATCAGTCCTTCTCTCCCACATCCCCCAAGGGGTCCTGGGTTGAGAGAGGGCGTAGGCTGGAGAGAGACCACGGAAGGGCTCCAGGGCGTGCGCCCGGCCCATCTCGCTCAGTCCCAGATCAGCCAGACCCCAGCAGCAAGCTAACCTACCAGTTGAAGCATCTGACCCCTGGTGGTCAGTGCACATCATAGCAACTAGTTAACCAGTCGACTGCCTGCCCCCTGGTGGTTAGTGCATGCCTTAGCAAGCAGTTGAGCAGCCTTAGCACATATCATTAGCATATTATGCTTTGATTAGTTGTTTGGTTGTTCTGCCATTTGGTCTATTTGCATATTACCCTTTTATTATTTAGGGCCCGGTGCATGAGATTCATGCATGTGGCGGGGGGGGGGGGTTCTCTCATCCGGCCTGTACCCTTTCCAATCTGAGACCCCTAGGGGGATGTCTGACTGTTGGTTTAGGCCCAATATCTGTGGGATCAGGCCTAAACCAGCAGTCGGACATCCCTCTCACAATCTGGGACTGCTGACTCCTAACCGTTCATCTGCCTGCCTGATCGCCCCTAACCACTCTGCCTGTCAGCCTGATCAACCCCAAACTGCCCCCCTTTCTGGCCTGATTGCCCCTAACACCCTCACTCGCAACTGCCCTAGCCCTCTGCTGCCCTCCCCTGCCAGCCTGGTTGCCCCTAACCACCTCTGCCTCAGCACCACCACCATAACTTTGTCCAGGAGGACATCCGGAAGTCTCCCGATCTAATTAGCATAATACTCTTCTATTATTATAGATATTTAAGATAGTCCACCTCATAGAACCAGGGCATGAATGGGATGATGCTTGCCAGAGGCTGAGGGGAGAGGGGAATGGAAGTTGGTACTCAATGGGTATAAAGTTTCAGTTATGCAAGATGAGTAAGTTGTAAAGATGTACAACAATGTACCTATAGTTAAGAGTGTACTGTACACTTAAAAATATGCTAAGAAGGCTGATCTCGTGATAAGTATACTTACCACAAAAAAGAAAATAGAAAATCCCTTAGCATTAAACAGTCACTCCCCATTCCCTCCTGCTCTTGACCCCTTATCTGCTTTTTGGCTCTATGAATTTGCCTATGCTGGACATCTCATGTAATGAATTGTATGATAGATGGCCTTTTGTGTCTGGCTTCAAAAATATCAACATATTTTTGAGGTTCTTCCACACTGTAGCATGCTTTGGTTCTTTGTTCCTTTTCATGGCTGAGTAATATTCCATTGCATGGATATATCACATTTTGTTTACTTATTCATCAGTTGGTGGACATTTGTTTCTTCCATTTGGCTCTGGTGAATAGTGCTGCTATGGACATGTATGTAAAAGTATTTGTGAGAGTACCTGCTTCTTCCATTCATTTTTGCCTTCTATTACTATACCACACTAGTCTTCACCATATTTTTTCAAACCTGAAATTAGTGAACTTGGTCTGTGTGTACATTTAGGGGGAAAGTCTATTCAGGGAAATCCTTTGTCTAATGCTGCCTCTTCTACACATCTATCCCTCTCTAAGCCCCCTAACTCTCTAGTCCCGGGGCACTTATTTGGTAAGTAATCCCATTTTGTCTTCACATAATTAACGTGTAGTATGCATGCCTTATCTCTGCAGTGAGGCCTTCAGGTCCAGGTCCACTTGGGCTTCTGTGTCCCCCCAGTGCCCTGCATATGTGACCTGAGCAGTTCCAACCAGTTCTAGATGCGGGCCTGCTTTGTGCCACCTGTCTGCTGGTGACTGACCCTCCCCCACCCTCCCATTTCCCTCTGCAGACGATGTGCTGACTAAAGACGCAGGCGAGTGTGTGATCTGCCTGGAGGAGCTGCTTCAGGGAGACACGATAGCCAGGCTGCCCTGCCTGTGTATTTACCACAAAAGGTACGAGAGGGGGCAAGGCCAGCTCAGCCACATCCCAGATCCACAGCGGCGAGAGAAGGCAGCCCTCCTCACCAGCCATTCTGTTTTTGAAGGAGACAGAGGCTGGCAGAGGGCCGAGCCGAATGGCCAGAGATTTTGCTCAGGGTTGATGGCCTGCCTGGCTGCTAGGTGATGGGGAGACCTGTAGAACTCCACAGGTTGGGGGTACTTAAGATCCCACAGAGCCAAAGATACCTTTCTTTGGAAATTTGATTCTTTATCTGTCTCCCCAGCCTTTTCTTCCTCTGTGGGCCCCTCTGCTCCGCAAAGTCTGTGGGAGAGAGCATGGAGGGGTGTGCTTGCTGCCCCTGCATCCGCCCCTTCTCCCCAGGCCAGGAGGCAGGAATAGCCACTGCCTTTGGGGCCATGCACTGAGGCTGCTATAATTAGTAGGGCTGAGATTTGTCCTCAGGCTCCAGCATGAGCCCCGTTCTTTCCAACTGGAAAGAAGACACCTTGCTACCCAAGATGGAGGACGCTCTGTGCTGCCTGTGGCTGCCACCTGCTCTTAGCTCCTCGAGCCTCAGAGGTTCTTCCTGACGCAAGGGCTTTTCCAAAGCCTGACTCACGGGGCCACTGGCCACAGGGCAGCAGTGGTGCCGGCTCTCAGATGTAGCCGATGCAGGGGAGGCTCGAGGTTGGCCTGGATGAGGGGGGCTTGGTCCAGGGCCAACACACAGTGCTACAGTTTCCTGGCCAGGCACCAACGAGAACCAGAGAAGGAAGTCTTTGGCTCTGGGGAGAATTATGCAAATTACCTGCCTGGATCCTGTCCTCAAAAATACCCAGATGTTGGTTTACAAATCAGAAAGCTGTCTCGAGGCAATCTCTGTTCCCTCTGATTTGGGCAGTTCTTTCTGTAAACACTGGAGACCACGGTTTCATGTCAGGCTCTTGTCCGGGTCCCTTAGCCGTGTCACTGACCACAGCCAACCGAACCAGGTAGCTTGGGGGTCTCCTAAGAAGTCACCCCCTAGAGAGGGAGCCTCGAAACTGCTCCTTTGACTCAGGAGAGGGCTGCCTCAGGTCCCCAGAGCTCAGAGTAATGGCCAGCCTTCGAGCCTTAGGGATAGCTGGCTAGCTGCCCTACACTCTGCCCCTGCTCACTGGTAGCTGTTGCCACCTCCTGGGTCCATGCAGGTAAGGCCTTGAGCCAAGATCTGCTTCAGAAAGTGGGTATCTGGGGACACGTTTGTTTTCTCCTGGGGTCCTCGGAGGCGAGATTTAGAAAACCCCTACTCAGATATCTGACCTTCGGAGTGAGCGCCCTAAGGCGCAGCCTGGTCAGCGGTAACGTGTCTCCCTTTGCTGCTTCCTGCCTCAGCTGCATAGACTCGTGGTTTGAAGTGAACAGATCTTGTCCAGAACACCCTGCGGACTGACCCTGCTGGGCTCGCTTGCTGACTCCTCTCAAAGGTGAGCCGGTGGTTGGGGTGCTCTGGGCTCAGGGATTGTGATCTGGCCACTCTGAGGACTGGGGGTGGGGACTGAGATGCTCCAGGAGGGGAGCATCTTGTCACTTAGCAGTTGTATGGTGCATTGGAGGGCGGTGGGATTCTGGGAAGGCTAAGAGATGCTATCCTACATGGTTATGAGAAAAAGAAAACAAAAACACCTGCTCAGTACAGTTGATTCTTTGAGGAAAGACCAGTCTATTCCAGACGTCTAGGGCGAATCTCCCTGAAGAAGGTTCAGGAAGAGCCCCTTGGAATGTGCCAGGTGGGAGAAGCCGCATGAGCTTGGGCCCCTGGGCTTGCACCTGCCTGTGCTTGCTGAGTGGCTGGGCAAGCCCTCCCACCTCATCCCATGTGGACAGTTTGTGGGACGGTGCATTGTCCCCTGTGGTACTCATCAGCGATTGCTCCACTGCTGGTGCTTCCCGCTTCAGGCCACCTCCCTCCCTCATGCACACTGCCGGATGGAGCTGAGACCTCCAGGCCAGACTCAGCCCAACCTCCCACCCCACACACAGCACAGGTCCTGGTGCCACAGCAGGCCCACCAACCACCTTCCCACAATGTGCACACACGTCCCCTATAGAGCCTTCTGGTCTGACCTCTCCCTTCTCCCCAAGGCACCCTGCTTCACTGCTGACCACCCTTTCCCTGTCCCCTCAAAGTTCTGGGCTGGTACTTCATTTTACCTGGGAAACAGACAAAACTCCCAGGGAAACCCCAAGTTGGCCTCCTCTCACATACAAAAGTTTTGGGGCCTCTCTCTCTCTCTCTCTCTTGTTTTTTTTTGTTTTGTTTTGTTTTGTTTTGTTTTGTGTTAGGTTTGTTTTATTTATTCCAAGTAAACTTCCAGAACAGCTGATGATGGCAGACAAATCAGGGACATTTGCTCTTTTTACCTTCACCTGAAAACCTGAGGACATGGGGAGAAGAAACAGTGAGGGGTGAGAGTGAGGCAGAGGGAGTGGAGCCTGGCGCTGGAGTGTGAGTCCAAACTCCCGGCATGATATTTGCCTTCTCGGGCCTCGGACTGGAACCACAGGCGCCCACCCAGCCCGTCCTCAGCTGGACACACAGGCTGGCTTCAGCCCGGCGGGAGCACAACTCATATTGTGGTCCTCACAGGGACAGCCAGCCCTGCTCCTGAGAGGAGGCTTCGGACCCTGGGGCAGAGCTGACTGGGGACACCGGTGGGAACAGGGCCCCCCTACGCACTGACTTCTGGAGAATGGTTCTGCCTTTCTCCCTGAGGACACCAAATTGGATGAGTTATGAGTTTAAGAGAAGAAAGAATTGACCGCCCTCCTTCCCCTCACCCTCATCTTTGGAGGGAAAGGGCATTTTCTTTTTCACCTTTGAAAGGCATTGTGGGTCTGTCTCTAACGTGTTTACAAAAAAAAAATCATAAAAAAAGTCTAGTGTCGACTGGTGTTTTCGCCCGTGATGTTTACAGATTGCTGTCTGCTGCCCGGCTAGAACCCACCCAGTGACAAAGGGACAGAGCCAGGCTCAGTGCTGATGGTGCGAGATGCTCGCCCGCTCCTCCTGGCCCAGCACCCCGTCGGTTCGGCCCTCGCCATCAACAACCGCTCGGCCTTGGTTTTCTTTGCCCATTTTCCTGGCTTGGTTTTGCACTTTTCTCCCCTTGGGACCCTGAGATCTTGACTTCATTTGCCAAAAAAAAACAACCCATGGAAGACCTCCCCCTTCAATCCTGATTCTTCTCCCTCCTTCCCTCCTGGTTCTGGTCAGTTCAGAGGACTTCACAATCACAAGTGTCCTGCAAAAATGCCTGAACATTTTTCTTAGGCCCTTGTGGATTTTTTTTCCTGAAAACTTAAACAAACAGAAGACTTAATTAAAGGAACATGTACAGCTACTCGTTTTCAGGCACTCTGAGAACATTTTAGCCATTGATGTTCACAAGTGGCATCAGCTCATGCAAGATAGGTTTCTGTATTTATATATTAAAATACAAAAAAAAAACACACCACCCTTATAAAATGTTTTAAAAAATGTTCGAAGTTGGGGGCAAAGCTTTCTTCATTAGTCAAGATGTTTTGATATGGTATTAAAATGATGTCTAATAAAAGACGTATTGTGTGACTTTATTTTAATGGTGCTGTTACACAATCCGGAAATGGGCGTTGTGCAACTGTCTCCCCGCCTCACCTCCTTAGCCTTCCTTCAGGGTAATACTTCGGTACTGCACGTGTGATGGGGTTTTCAGAGCATTCGTGCCTGGGTAGAGGGAACGTGGCAATCAGACCCCAGTCCCAGAGGTTCACTAACCCTTCAAGCCTCATGAATCAATCTGCCATAACCTGTGGAACAGTTGTGACAAAACACGTCTGCAAGATCTGCAGGGGCCATGATCTCGCAGCCACTGGAGGCTACAAGGATGTGCATTCTCCCAGCGCCCAACCCCCTGCCCCCCTTCCTCTGTTCCCCATCACAACGTCTGCCTGCCTGTTGCTCAGTCCATGCTCAGTGCTGACTCATGGGCATGCTTCATTGAGGCCCAGAGACAGGCCCTGTTTGGGGCTAAGCCAGCTCAGAGCCACTCAGGGCTCACAAGGGTTGGCACAACGTGGGCTGGGCAGGAAGCTCCGGGCGGTGGATAGCACTGCACAACTGGCCTCGTCCCTGTGCCAGGCAGGCTGCCGGAGCAGCATTGCAGAGCCTGTGGAGGCCCGCTCTGGAGGAGTCTGCTCCAACCTCTGCCGCTCCAGTGCTCTATTGCCTCTGACCCCACCAGGCCCTGGCTCTGCAGCTGTCTTCCCTCAGACGCTTCCTGAAGACCTGCTCGGCAAGGGCGTTGCAAGCCTATGAGCTAAGGGACAGGCCCGCTCAGTGTGTTCAGAAAAATACAAAAGAAGAGTATGTCTGAGCTGGGCCTTGGAGTCAGACCCTCCTGAAGCAGAGATCCCCCAGGACCAGTGATCACCACGGTGGCCCGGATGTGGGCTCTGCATGTGGCTCTTCTACGAGGCAGAAGGATCTTGGGAAAATGACTCATCTAAACTTCAGATCCCTCTCACGTGAAAGGACAAAGTCACGCAACTCAAAGGTCACAGTGAGGGTCAGAGGGTCTGCCCAGAAGCCCCTGGCACATGCATAGCAGACTCTCAGCTGCGTCACCACAAAGAGCATTGTTCTATTCACAGCACCGCCTGCTTCTGCCTGGCAGCTGTGTCTCCCTGTTCTATATTTAATTCCTCCAGCAAAGCTCGCCCTGAAGGAGATCTCCTTGCCTGACCCCTGGGCTGCAGGCAGAGGGCTGTATGCCCACCTCCATTGCTTAGGCCTGGCGGTTTTGGCAACATCTGTGAGCCCGGTGGGGCAGGGCTGGAGCCCACACCAGGTGCTATTCCAGGCTCCTGGGGCTGATGCTAACTCCCCTTCTCACCCCCAGCGACTTGCCCGCCCTCCTGGCACACTGCAGCCCTCTGCTGACTGCTGGGTCCTCCGAATCCAGACCTAGCTCCTGGGTGGGTGGGCCAGGGTTGTGTGGGCTTCCCAGGTAGAACTGATAATGTCTGTCTTCTGTCCAGACAGCTCTCAGGGGGGAGGGCAGGGACAGGAGCTTGGGGGTGGGTTCCACCCACTATCTTTTGGGGCTTCCTGGTCAGGAGCACCTCACTAGTATAAAATATCTAGTAGCATATGATGTTGAGGTTTACAGGAGAATATCCTTATTCTTATGAGACAGATGGTGAATTATGTAGGTGAATGATGTCAAGAAATATGTAAATTTCAAATGGGTTTCTCCAAAATACACCCAACAAATAAGACAAAAATATTCCTTGTTGAATCTTCAGTGGCTGGTATGTCAGTGAACAGTGTACTTGTTCTTTCAACTCTTCTGTATGTTTGGAATTTTTCCTAATAAAAAAATTATGGGAAATGGCCATTTGTTGAGCATCTACTAGTTGCCAGGCAGTGGGAGGCATATCAGAGAAGCGTCTGTCCTGTAGGGGAGAAACCTGGGAGGTGGGATTTATGAGGGCGAGGAGGGTTGGAGGGAGACAAGTCCCAGAGGAACAAACTTCAGGATCAGTCCAGTGTTAGGTACCACAGAGGAAGGGTTCCTGGTCACAGAGGGCTGCCTCTGTCCAGGGCCTGAACATTGATGGGAAGAGGTGAGGGGGTGGCCGGGTGGAGGCAGGGAAGGAACTCTGATGGCTTGGAGAGAGTCAGGCCTGAAGGAGGGTGCCCCTGCCCTGCTGGCCAAGCCTGTTTCCTAAGGAGCCAGCGGATGAGGGAGTTGGGCCCACATTGTATGCTCCTGGGACCTGCAGTGGGTGGAGAGTTTAGAGATTGGCTTCCAGGACAGCACTCATCAACATCCTGCCCCCCTCCCTGAGGGCTAAGAGCTTTAGGCCCTGATGAGGGAAAGCTGGGCCCCAGCAGTGACTGGGGTGTTGAAGTTTATGGTGGCAGACGCCCTCTAGAGGGATTAGAGGGAACAACTGCCAGGTACCCCAGACAGAAGCTCTGGCCTGGGATCCCAGGGCAGGGCACACCTGGTAGACAGATTCAGACTCTTGAGGGCAAAAGAGCTGGGAGTTTAGTAAATCATTCCTTGGAGAGGTGTGGTACAAGGAGAATAACCTCACTCCAATTTCCAGAGATTCGTAGCAGCTGCTTAAAGGACATGTACAGACTGTTCTAATGCCCAGTTGGCCCTCAGTGGCAGAGTCTGTCATAAGTGATATTGACCATGGGCAAGAACTCAGGTTCTGGGGTTCCTGAAGGTGACCTCCCTCTGTAGCCTGAGCACCATCCCCTCCCCAGGCTGCAGTAAGTCAGAGGACAGATCTGGAATGAGGGATGGGGGTGTCACTGTCCAAATGACCTGGGAGGAAGGGGCTGAGCAAGAGGCCATTCACAGGTTCTGCCTGCTCACCTCCAGGCAGCCACAAATGGGGTTCAGGTTTATTAGGGCTAAGGGTGCTGAGTTCCTCAGACTTTGTCCCAGGATCCCAGCAATGGGGACGTCTGGGAGGAGGAGAGTCATCTCAGTCTTTGGGACAGGACTGGATGTGTAAGAGACAAGCAGTTTCACCGGCTTACAGTTACTGGACCAAAGGCTCCTGGGACAGCACGAGGGCCAGGGAGGGGCCAGGCCTTCAGGCTTCTCTCCCCTCTTCTGGCCTTGAGCTCCAGATAAGAGGCAAAGGCAGAGCTGTTCTGTGGCATGAAGAATCCAGACGGGATGTTCCGCTGTCTGCAGTTTGTGTGCCAAATACTCGGAGCCCCTCACAGCATCTTGCCTGGGTTCATGAGGCCCCGGGGATCCAGGGTGGCCTTGAGCTGCCGCATGGTCTCTATGCCCACGGCTCCCACCTCCTCCTGCAGCAGCTGCCGTTTGCCCAGCCCAATGCCATGTTCCCCTGTGCATGTACCGTGGAGTGCCAGCGCCCGCCTGGGAAGCAGTGAAGAGACCATCAGCGGGGGTGGGGAGGGGTCCTCCCAGTCTCCCCCACCTCCCTGGCCTGGACTTTGCTCTTACCGACCCAGCTGGTATGCAAAGGCCTCAACCCTGCAGAGCTCCTCGGTATCCTCCGGGTCGACCACCAGGATGCAGTGGAAGTTGCCATCGCCCACGTGTCCAACGATGGTTCCTGGGGGCCCAGAGCACCGAGCTGCTGCTCCCAGCCCAGCCTTCCACCCTCCCCCCTACTCTGGCAGTGGGCGGGCAGCACCTGTGAGCCCCGAGGCCTTCAGGTCCTCCTTGGTCTGTACCAGGATCTCCGGCAGCCGGGAAATGGGCACACAGACATCAGTGGCGTAGCCCTGGGACAGTGGCAGGCCTGTGAGATTCTCCCCGCACCCCCTGCCTGCCCAGAGGTAGGGGTCACAGTAGTCAAGGTCTCTAGGGGGCTTGCCTGCTCTCTAGGGCTCAGTTTCCCCTGTACAAGATGATGGCTGGGACATGTTCTCCAGACGCTGCCAGCCAAGGCTTCCACAGCTCTCTCCTTGCACCCCACCTTTGCTGTGTCCCTCCCCATTCCCTGTGCCCACGGCCTGGCTCAATGCAGAGGCCTCTCCTGAGGGTTTGGCAGACGACTCTGCTTTCCCTCTAATGGCTAAGTGGGGGCAGTTCTGCCTGCTGTGGGCTTAGCCTGCTGCTCCGGACACCAGGGTAGTGGGCTGAGCAAAGGATCTATGGGTCCCACTCCCCCTCAGCCTGGCTCACCTTGCAGCCCGGCCGCAGGGCCAGGGTTGCGTACCAAGCATTGTGCCGAGCGGCCCAGAGCCGGCTGCGCTCCTCTGCCTGCTTGGCCCAGGAGAAGTGGAAGGCTCCATTGGACTGGGTGATCTCTTCTGCAGGGGACAGGGGAATTGACTCCAGGCGCTATGCTGTGCAGCCTGTTCCCCCGCACCCCCCGCCCAGCATCCCAGCGCACCTGTCCGCTGCACCTGCTCTACCAGGGCCTGCTCGGAGCCATGGAACTCCAGGAACAGCGTGGGTGCCACGGAGCAGTCCAGTTTGCTGTACCTGTTGCAGGCGTCCATCATGATCTCATCCAGGAACTCTGGGACCAAGGAGAGGGCAGGTGAAGTGAGGGCTGGTCTCCAAAGGGAGCCTCTTCTGAGGAGCCCACCTGGACTGCCCAGTCCCCGGCTCACCAATGCGGGCCACGGGTATTGCAGCCTGGAGGATGTGCACGGTGCTGTCCACGGCGGCCTGGACACTGGGGAACGCACAGGTGGCGGCCACCGTGGCCTCGGGGACAGGGTGCAGGCGCAGAGTGGCGGCTGTGATGAGGCCCAGGGTTCCCTCCGAGCCCACAAAGAGCCCGGTGAGGTTGTAGCCAGCTGCGCTCTTCCTGGGCCCCGGGAACACACAGGGCGGTGAGTACCCAGGCCACGGGACAACGGATTTCTGGTCAGAAGTCTGGAGCTAGAAGTTGGGCACTGTCCCTGGGACCCTGCCTGGGTGGTACTGAGCCCAAGGTTGGGGTTGCCATCAGACTGCCATCAAAGCTCAAGTTCCCTGGCACAGGCTGTGTAGGCCTCGTGCAGGAAGAGCAAACCCCACGGGCTGTGTGGGCCTCCTGCAGGAAGAGCAAACCCCACGGGCTGTGTGGGCCTCGTGCAGGAAGAGCAAACCCCAAGGGGCTGTGTGTGGGCCTGGGCCTCGTGCAGGAAGAGCAAACCCCAGGGCTGTGTGGGCCTCGTGCAGGAAGAGCAAACCCCACGGGCTGTGTGGGCCTCGTGCAGGAAGAGCAAACCCCACGGGCTGTGTGGGCCTCCTGCAGGAAGAGCAAACGCCACGGGCTGTGTGGGCCTCGTGCAGGAAGAGCAAACCCCAAGGGGCTGTGTGTGGGCCTGGGCCTCGTGCAGGAAGAGCAAACCCCACGGGCTGTGTGGGCCTCGTGCAGGAAGAGCAAACCCCAGGGCTGTGTGGGCCTCGTGCAGGAAGAGCAAACCCCACGGGCTGTGTGGGCCTGGGCCTCGTGCAGGAAGAGCAAACCCCAGGGCTGTGTGGGCCTCGTGCAGGAAGAGCAAACCCCAGGGCTGTGTGGGCCTCCTGCAGGAAGAACAAGCCCCACGGGCAGTTTCAGGAGCCAGGCCGCCTAGGGAGAGGTGCAGTCTGTGGGGGGAGGGTGCTCACCGGAAATGACGGCCCTGGCCCGCCGTGTGAAGCAGCTGCCCGCCAGGCAGCACCACCTGCAGGTTCAGCACGTTGTCCCGAATAGTGCCATAGCGCACAGTGTTGGTGCCTGAGGCCCCTGTGGCTGCCATGCCACAGAGAGAGGCGTCTGCACCTGGGTCTGGAGAGGGCAGGCAGGAGGCAGTCTGGGGCAGACGCCCAGGGGCGGAGGGGACCCTGCAAGCCCCCCTCCAAAGAGCCCTGCCTCCAGGGAGCCCTCAGGGTCCCAGCCTACCCACAGGAAACCAGAGGCCACTGTCCCGCAGGTAGGTGTTGAGTGCTTTGCGGGTGACGCCGGGCTCCACCACCACAGAAAAGTCTTCTGGATTCAGCGCCAGGATTCGGTCCATGTGGGTCAGATTGAAGCAGACACCACCCTGGCAGAAGGGGTGTCAGGGGTTGGTTGACCTAGTTTTTCTGCCAGCCACAGGCCCCAGGCCCCCACCTTGAAGCTGACCCTCCCAGCAGCCAGGTCAGATCCTCAGATGGCAAGTGAGGATTGGACCTGAGCCACCAAGCTGAGTGTGTGTTGTGTGTGGGGGGGGGGGGGGGAGGGAGCACGAATGTGACAAGTGTGATGGGACCAGGGAGGGGCCACCATACCTGCACAGCACAGACTCCGCCCTCAACCCCAGTGCCTGTGCCAAAAGGGATGATGGGCACGCCTTGGCTGTAGCACAGGGCTGCCAGCTGGCTGACTTGCTCCACATTCTGGGGCCACACCACGACGTCCGGAGGTTGGCACCTAGAACCAGACACTCAGCAGTTGGGGGGGGGGGGCGCGTGAGACTCCGTGGTCCTGCTTAGGATCCCCAAGGCATAGGACCTGGGGCTGCACATGGGACCAGGGTATGGAGGAGAGAATGCCAGAGTACCCCAAAACAAATGGGTGGGGAAGAAGCCAGCCAGAACCCTCACTCTCCACCAGGGGCTCTGACAGGAGGGGTCCCCCACACCTGTGCATCGACTCATCGTGCCCGTGTTGTTGTAGGACTGCAGCAGCAGTAGACACATGGGGGCTCCCCACAACTGCCTTCAGAGCCTCCACAAAGTCCTCACCAAGTTTGCCCTGCAGGGAAGAAACACTTGGGGCCACGGGACTGCCCTTGTGGCAGGTGCGGGCGGGGGCGTGGCATGGGAGAGGGGCTGCCTGGCCCCCCTGACACTGCCTCCGAGGCCCAAGCCTTGCCAGTGGGCCCACCAGAAGCAGATCCACTCTGCAGGTACGCCCCTTTCCAAACAGAACCACGGGGTCAGTGTTTCACTTCAGAAAAACTGCCACTCCGCAAAACAGGTTATTCGGTGACTTGAAAAGGTAACTCATCTCTCCCTTCTCTAAGGCCCGCCAGGCGTTGCTCGAAGCACACCAGGGACAGAGCTTGAGAAAGGAAGGACAGGAAGAAAAAGCTCCATTGCCCACCAACTACAGTGCCCCGGCCCCTTCGGCCCTGCCTGGGGACTTGTAGGGCTCTTAGAGCCTTCTGGGGCTTTCTTCCCATTTTATAGATGAACAATCAAGTCAGAGACAGAGCCTCGCCTAGAACCCAAGTCCTTGCCTCCCAGACACTTTCAAAAGGTGTGTATACATCTGGGTGCCCCAATGGGACATCCTGCAGCCCACAAACCTTTCATTTGGCATTCCCCCCTCTCCCTCTGACAGCTAGGGAGCCTTGGCCAACTCACTCAACACCCTTGATTGACACCGGGTGAGCCCATCAGTCCTCCGTTCAAGATCTCCTGGTGCTGGGGCAGCACCGAGCCTGGTGGGACGTGGCATGTGGGGGGAGCCCACCCTCCAGGGTGCTTTCCCTGCCTACCTGCTTTATCCTGGAGCAGTAACCCCTCCAGGGGAACAGCCCCCAGGTTGCTGTGGCCCGTAGCAGACTGGCCATAGCTGGGCAGTGGCGAAAGGGGTGTGGGCCCTTAAACTGTTAGCTGCACCAGCCCATTGGCTGTGCTCAGGGTGGAGCCTGCTTAAGGCGGCACTCCTTAAGGTGGCGCTGAGATCTTGCTGAGTCAGGCGTGTCTGCCAGGATCCGCACTTCTAAAGGAGAGGCTCGCCTAACACAAAGGGAAACAGAAGAGCAGGGCTTCCCGTGGTTCTTCAAACAATGGCAGGCTCCTTGCCACGGTCTTAAAGGTCCTGCCAGTTCCCACTTACCTCTCCACCTACCCCACTTCCTTCCAATCTCCTCTTTGGCCTCTGAGCTCCAGCTTCATATTCCCTTCCCGCATACTCCCAGCTCCAGCGAGGCTCAGGGCCTTGACCACACCCTTGTCTTTCTCACCTTGCAAGTCCCCGCTCCATTGTCATAGAGTAAGTGAAATCAGGGCTGTGAGGAGGAAAAGGGCAAGGGATGAGATGGAGTAGGGCAATGGGGCAATCCAGGAAGCCTTCCTGGAAGAGGAGGGCTAAGGATAAACAGCAGTTCACCAGTTAAGTGAAGACTGTTGCATCCCTTTCATCTACACCCTCCCACTGGGCAAACCCAGGGTTCTCCTGTCGAGTGATGTGGCTTCTGCTTTTGAAAGTATTTCAAGCTCAGTTTTCCTCCCACAGCAAATTTGATGGAGCACGTAGCTAACATCATTGTGATAAATCTATTTCTAGTGTTTTTCTTCCCAATTGAATCAGGAATACAAACATCTATTTCGGTCCTTCTCCCCAACCATACTTGAATGAATTCACATTTCCACTCTCGATGTGTGGCTTGCCTAAAAAAAAACAACTCTTTCATAAATTGGCTAGTTCAAATCATGATTCAGTGAAACTCCACTACACATATTTGTTTAATGTGTCTCACAAATCTCTCAACCAGCAACAGTTTCCCTCTCCCCGCCTTTTTCCAGGCCATCTATTTGTTAAGGAAACTGGAACCCTGTTCTGTAGAACTTCCCACATTCCGTTTTGGATGGTTGCATCTTTGTGGGATTGATTCAAGTATTTCTCTAATATTTCTTATACACTGTTAGATCTAGGTGTGGTGCTGTCCAATACAGTTTTCTGTGCTGATGGAAATCTACATCTGTGCTTCCCAATATGGTAGCCATTAACCACGTGTAGCTAATGGTATTAGTGCTGTCTATGGTTGGGGAAGAGACGCCAGGTAGAGAGTGTGGCAAACCCTAAAAGAACCACCATGTGGATCCCTAAGGTCTGGAGCAGGGCCATGACATCTGCTGTTACACACCTCAGAAAACTGCCCCTGGCCTACTACTCGGTTCTGGGTAAGATGGTGAATGGAACCCCAACATATCAAGTGACCATGCAGGTCCAGAACAACCCATTATAGAGGCAACAGAAACAAACAAAATGGGGCACAGGCAGGGCCTGAGGGCAAAGTAAGCTGTACAAGTAAGTGGCTAACTCTTCCTCAGCTCATACCTATGGCCACAAGGGGGGAACTTTTATGACCAGCTGATAGAGGAGGTGAAATGTCACACTTGATTCATGAGGTGGTTGGCTCAATATGAGGATGTAAGCTTAAAATGGACTGATGCTGCTGTACAGCTGCGCTTAGGGGTAACCCTGAAATCCTCCCAATTGGCAGAGCCCCAGGTCATGTATCCGCTCATCCTCTTTTGTAAAAAGAAAACTGGCACATGGCCCCATGAGCAACGGTGAATGGCTTGACTGGTTGGCCAGGAGTCTTTGAGGGGAAAGATTAGAAAATTAGGGTCAAGGAGGTTGGGGAAGAGACAAGTCGTTGGAGCAATAGGTGTAGGTACAAAGTGAAATTTTTATATCAGATGTATCATGTCAGTGTCCAGCAGAGAACATCTACTGTGCAGGAGACTAAATGAAGTGGAAAGCAGGATTCAGCCAGTTGTCATCGGCCAAGCTCTCTCAATGACCACCCCAGTGCTAGCATAATGGTGGGGCTAACAATGGGCCCACCCGCATAGGCACCCACTCACTAAGACTGATCTAGCTACTGCTACTGCTGTGGGTCTCCCCTACTGCCACACTGAATCCCCCACATGATGCCATTCCTCAGGGAGACCAGCCAGTCAGGGGCCCTGGCAACAAGTTGTTTACATTCCCCTGGGGAAGGGGAATGGCTTCTCTTGACTGAAATCAACACAACAGACACGGGCAAGTTCTGCCTCTCCTGCCTACTGGCCTCAGCTCCCCCCTCTGTCTGAAGGCTCGTAGTGTTTGCTCTGTCAACATGGTATAGCGATAACATCGCCTCAGGCCAGGTGGTCGCTTTCTAACAAAGGAGGTGCAGTAGTGGGATTCATTACTGACCTTGGGACTCACTGATCCTGAAGTCTCCCTCACCATTCAGAGCCCACCTCACAGAGCAATAGGAGGAATGGCCTTTGCACCAGCTGAGAGATGCATCCCGTCAACCTCAGAGCTGGAAGAGGACTGCTTTTTTTTTTTTTTTTTAAGATATTTTATTGATTTTTCACAGAGAGGAAGAGAAAGGGATAGAAAGTCAGAAACATCGATGAGAGAGAGACATCGATCAGCTGCCTCTTGCACACCCGCTACTGGGAATGTGCCCGCAGCCAAGGTACATGCCCTTGCCGGAATCGAACCCGGGACCCTTCAGTCCGCAGTCCAACGCTCTATCCGCTGAGCCAAACCGGTCTCGGCAGGACTACTTTTTTATATAAGTAACAGATCAAGGGTGAGTATCCGTATTATTTGTAAGTTTCTATTTAGAAATGATTTTGCACTTACAGAAAAGTTGCAAAAATAGCAGAGAGGAGTCCTATATACTCTTCACTTAGTTTCCACACTCATGTTGATGTCGTGGATAACCACAGCGCAAATATCAAAATTAAGAGCTGGAAAGGCCCTGGCCACCAGGTAGCTTAGTTGTTTGGAACATTGGCCCAATACACCAAGGTTGTGGGCTCAATCCCTGGTCAGGGCACATACAAGAGTCAACCGATAAAGGTATAAAGTAGAACAACAAATTTATTTCAAAATCAATAATATTTTTTAAAGTTTTAAAAAAAGAACTGATAAAAACTAATTGGTACAGTTAGGGAATTGGTACAATACTGAATTACAAATTGGATGTCACCTATTTTTCCACTAACATCCT
This sequence comes from Antrozous pallidus, assembly GCA_027563665.1. NCBI lineage: Eukaryota > Metazoa > Chordata > Mammalia > Chiroptera > Vespertilionidae > Antrozous > Antrozous pallidus. The sequence goes on along the minus strand of CM050525.1, from coordinate 40,269,404 downwards.
CCTTTTGGGGGGTGTTTGTTTTGTCCAGGATCTAGTCGAACACCTCACACTGCATTTAGTTGCCTTCTTCAGCAGTTTGCAACAGTTCCTCAGGCTTTCCTCGTCTTTCTGACCTTGACATTTTCTTTTTTGTTAATCTCCATTTGAGAATATTTTTTCCCATTGATTTTTATTTTTTATTTTTTTATTTTTTAAAAAAATATATATTTTATTGATTTTTTACAGAGCGGAAGGGAGAGGGATAGAAAGTCAGAAACATCGATGAGAGAGAGACATTGATCAGCTGCCTCTTGCACGCCCCCTACTGGGGATGTGCCCGCAGCCAAGGTACATGCCCTTGCCGGAATCGAACCCGGGACCCTTCAGTCCGCAGTCCGACGCTCTATCCACTGAGCCAAACCGGTCTCGGCTCCATTGATTTTTAGAGAAAGTAGAAGCAAAGAGGAGATACACACACACAGAAACAATAATGTAAGAGAGACACACTGATTGGTTACCTCCTGCACATGCCTGACCAGGGCCAGCTATGGAGACTGCAACCGAGGTACGTGCTCTTGACTGGAATTGAATCTGTGACCCTTCAGTCCACAGGCCGATGCTCTAACCACTGAGAAAATTGCTTTGACATCTTCAGTACTAACGGTTCCTTTATAGAATGTTCCTCAATTTGGGTTGTCCCATGTTTTCTCAAGAGATTGAGGTCTTTGGTAAGAATACCAAAGAACTGACATGTCCTCAGTGCATCGAGTCAGTAGGATAAGAGTTGATGTGTCTTATTACTGTGCTGTTAACCTTGATCACTTAGTTTAAGTAATGTCTGTGGGGATTCTGCACTGTCCTGTTACTATTTTTCTCTTTGGATTTAATAAATATATTGGGTGGGATTCTTTAAGACTTTAAGATTGTGTCAAAAGCCAGTCACCAGCCCAGCCTCAACTGAAGAGGTGGGGAAAGGGTTGCACCTTCTGTTAAGAAAACCTGCAAAGTCATGTTTGCAGAGGGCGTGGAGACAGGTGGCCCCTTCAGTGGGGCCACTTTTTTTTTTTCGTAATCAACTCCAAATCCCGCTGATATCAAGTACTTCTGATACAGAAATAAGTTTTCTTCATGCTATTTGGCAAAGGCGACCAACCGTTGGACACAAAGAAATAATTGTGTATAGGGGAGGAGAAGATCATTATTATCTCAATGTTCTTCAGGGTGGTTTTTTTCTAGAAAAACAAAATACAAAACCAGTTTCTCATGATGTAAAAAAAGCACCGTAGTTCGTTATACAGTAAAGGGTTGACTAAGCCAGCCTGGACTATCTAAACCCTGTACCTTGTGAAGAAAGGTTCAGCTGTTGCCAAGCTCTTGGGAGGTTATCTCTAAGCTCTTGCAGTATCCTGCCTGCTAAGAGTGTCTTTCTTTACCTGTAGGCCTTGGACCAGCCAGCCAGTGCATGCTGACAATGTGATTTCTCCTGGGTGCCTGGGGCCACAGGGTATCAGCTTGACCTCTGCTGGGTCTGGAGACTAAGATCTGCTGTAGAGGCAGCCAGGCACACCTCTGTGACCAAGCCCTACTAAAACGCCTGGACACCAGGGCTCCGGTGAGCATCTGGTTAGCAACACTTTGTATGTGTTGTCACACATTATGGCTGGGAGAGCTAAGCACAGCCTGCACGACTCCACTGAGAGAGGACAACTGGAATCTTGTTCTGGTGCCTCCAGGACTCTGACCTTCGTGCCTTTTGCCCCTGTGACCTTAGTCTGTATCATTTCACTGCAATAAACTGTAACCAGGAATATTAACTGCTTGCGGAACTCTCTGAGTCCTTCCAGACTTGCAGGGGTGGGTACCATCTCACGAGTTTGCAACATCGTTTGGTCTGGCCCTGCCAAGGCATTAGGGGTGCGTTAATTAAATGTTTAATCAAACATAGCAGGCTAATTTTTAACCTGATAATTTTGTATGGCCCGTGAATGATGTTATAAATATCCAAATGGCCCTCGGCAGAAAAAAGGTTCCCATAGGCACACCTGGACACAGTCACATTATCATTTTGAAACCATAAATAGATAATCTTTGTCAGAATTAAAACTTGTTTTTATTGTGTTTCATGTTTTTATTGATCTTTACAGAGAGAGGAAATGAGAGGGATAGAGAGAGAGAAACATCATCCATCGGCTGCCTCCTGCATGGCTCCTACTGGGGATCAAGCCCACTACCCAGGTATGTGCCCTGATTGGCAACCGAACTAGTGACCTCTTGGTTCAGGGGTCGCAGCTCAACCACTGAACCACACTGGCTGGGCAGAATTAAAACTTGTTGACTTCCCAGGCTTTAGTTTTTTCCATTTGTAAACAGGTATTTGGACTAACAGATCCCTGATCCTTTTTATCTCTGGGTCTGCACATAAAATATTGGAAGCAATGGTTGAACCGCTTCATTTGCTAATAGTACTTTGCCTGATACTAGTTATACCTGTGTTGTCCTGACCTACATGAAGTTATCTCTAAATACTAGAATTTATTCAGAATGGCGACATCTCTTTTCCTTCTCAGTGTGGAATAAATAGGATAATCTTTAGGTGTTTCTCCACAAGGAGGGGATAGAGCAAGGAACTAGCTGGAGTTCTTTGCATTCCTAAGACCTGGCCAGCAGGAGAGAGGGACTGAAGGGGCAGCTACCTACTGGCACTATGCAGGGGCACACCTGTTTCACTCACATGGACAGCACTGAAAAAGGGGGTGATGCTGGTACTGCCCATTCCAGCAGGATGCAGGATGCATGGGCAGCACTTGTTATACTCAGGTGGACAGGACCACAGGATTGGATGATACTGGTAGTAGTTGGGTTTCAAGCATCATCAGGTCATTCATCCATTTTTCATCTATGCCAAGCATAGTGCTGGGAAGGCAGAGATAAATGAGCAAGACAGTGCTCCTATGCCCAGAGGCTCCTTTCTAAGTCATTGGCCATGTAAGAATCCTTCATTCATCAAGGAGAAAGATTGACTTGTCAAATGCTCAGTGAAATAACTTTATTTTGCAAGTTTAGGCTGTTTCATTCCCCAGAGTTCTTATGTTACAAATAAAAAGAGCATGAGATATTCACTCTGGCCATATCAGGATCACTTTTGCAGGCTTCATGTTTTGTAATTTTGCCATGTGAAAAACAGATTGAAGGTCACCTGTGAGAGCCCAAATGAGGAGGGGAAAGCTGTGTTATGTATCATTCCTTCCCGTCATCTCAGGTATAAAAAGAGGCAGGTTCACTTGCCGTGAGGAATTGGTGCTTAGATGGAGTGGTGTTCTCAGACATTGGAAATAATCCAAGGAAAGGAACATCTGCCAGTGGGGATCTGATTATGGATCCTAATACCTGATTATGGGGTCTTGGTTCAACCTTACCTGTTCAGTAATGACTTCTCTATTCACTCTGTTCAAAAATGCACCACCACTCCCAGCTGCCAGCACTCCTGATACAAACTTTTTAGCAGTGAATACATACTTAGTGCTTATTGCCTGTCCTCCCAACTGGAATGTAATCTCACAAGGTGCTCCCAGCTGTGCCCTAGCATCCACTGGGTACCCAGTGGATGCTTGGCAATCTTGATTACAGGAATGCTGAATAAAAGAGTAGGAATTAACAACACGGGGGGGGGGGGGGGCGAGGGCGGGGAGCCTTAGCCAGTTTGGCTCAGTGGCTAGAGCATCGGCCTGTGGACTGAAGGGTTCCAGGTTCGCTTCTGGTCAAAGGCACATGCCAGAGTTGGCTCAATCCCCAGTGTGGGGTATGCAGGAGGAAGCTGATCAATGATTCACATCATTGATGTTCCTATCTCTCCCTCTTCCTTTCTGAAATCAATAAAAATATATTTTTAAAAAACAACAAACACACACCTAGAGGAAAAACCTGAACCCATCATTCAATAACTTAAAAAAAAATCATTATAAGACCTGGCAAGGAGTGAGGAATAACTGCTAAAATTTGGCCAAAATTTCTTAAACATCGACCTTCTCAAGTTCAGAGTCCAGATGAAAAAACAGAAATTGATAATTAAAATTTAAGGTCATCAGGAAAATCCAGATTGCCTGGAAATACTTCAGAATAAACAACCCAGTGTTTTCAGCATATAAATGGCAAAGGAAATAAAAAAAAATGGGAGATTGATTCTATGTATTAAAAAACATCAGTCACAGGATATGGACTCATTTGGATCTTGAGTTTTAAAAATTTGAAGATCCCAGTTGGCATGGTTCAGCGGTTTAACATTAACCTATGAGGTCATGGTTCGATTTCCTGTCAGTGCACATGCCCCAATGTGGGGCGCATGGGAGGCAGCTGATCACTGATTGTCTCTCATCATTGACGTTTCTATCTCTCCCTCTTCCTTATTCTCTGAAATCAATTAAAAAATATTTTTTAAACTTTAAAAATTTGAAGAAATGTATAATGTCTATGAAAAGAATTTGGAACTATGAACACCAAATGGCTATTTGAATACTATTAAGCACACATTGTTGATTTTTTTAGGTGTGATAATGATGTACAGTGATTGTGCTTTAAGTATGATCTGACGACCCCTGGGTTTTTCCAAGACACTTGTAGGGGACCCAAGAGGTCAATATTGTTTAATAATAATAACAATACCTACACATTATTTCCCTATTTCATTGACTCAACATTTGCACTAATGGTGCAACAGCAGTTGTTGGGGGAACCTGCTGTTGCCACAGCAGGATTCCAGACAGTGGCAGCAAAGGGACCTAGCAGTCATTGCACTCTGCACTCATGCAACTGCAGAAAAGAAATGTTTCACTTAACTAACTTAATGAAACAGTAAGAATTGCTAATTGTATTATTAAGTCTCAACCTTTGAGTGCATGTAATTTAATGTTTTAATGTTTTTATTGATTTCAGAGAGGAAGGGAGAGGGAGAGATAGGAACATCAATGATGAGAGAGAATTATTGATCGGCTGCCTCCTGCACGCCCTGCATTAGGGATCAAGCCTGCAACCCAGGCATGTGCCCTGATCTGGAATTGAACCATGAGTGGATAAATTATAGTATATCTAGACAATGGGATATTGTTCAGTGCTAAGAAAAAATGAGCTATCAAGCCTTAAATACATATACTAAGTAAAGAAACCAATGTGAAAAGACTACATACTGTCTGATTCCAACTACTTAACATTCTGGAAAAGACAAAAACTGTGAAGAAAAGTAAAGAGATTAGCCAAGGGCTCAGGGAGAAAGAAGGCGAAATGAATAAATGGAGCACAGGGAATTTTCAGAGCAATGAAACTATTCTGATACTATAGTAGTAGATACATGTCATTTCAAATTTATCAAAACCCATAGAATATATAACCCCAAGAGTGGACCCTAATGTAGACTATTGACTTTGGGTGATGTGTCAGTAAACATTGGATTGTAACATATGTTCCACTCTAGTAGGGGATGTTAATAGTGGAGGAAGCTATACATGTGTGGGGAAAAGTGGTATTTGGGACATGTTTGTACTTTCCCCTTAAATTTTACTGTGAACCTAAAACTGTTCTAAACAAAGTAAAAAAGCTAGTTGCAGCACATGATAGCTTTATGGAAAATGCTATTTTAAAGGTGTGAATTTAACACAGTTATCTTTGAAAAGTGAGATTATGGGTATTTGCTTTCTTTTATTTTATACATAGATTCTATTTCAAATACAGATATAGATTACCTCTGTAACCTTTAAAAGGCAGTTTTTTGTTTTGGTGGGAGGTAGTGATTGTAACTCATAACCTGACCTGGAGGAAATGAACAGTCCAAGCCAAGGGATTCAGCGTTTATCCCAACAGGCTAACCCAAGCGAAGACTTTCCCGAGAGTCCCTAGAGCATGGCCCCGAAGGCTTATGGGAAACGTAGTCTCGAAGATCGGTGGACCGGTCCTCGGAGGACCTTGGGATGGCTAGCAGCCCTTGCATCTGCGCATGTGCAAGGCTGGGAGTGCACCGTGGCTGCCCTTCCCCCATCTCTAGCCGCGAGTGGGTGACAAGGCCCTGGGTTTCCACGTATCTTCGCCGCCCCGCGCTGTGACCGGGCCTGGCACTGAGCCACGAGTGGAGCCTGAACCCTCTAGGTATGAGGGAAGCTGACTGGCAGCTCCGTGGAGCCTGGGGGCCAAGAGGAAGGAGATGAGGCATGGGCTCGTGCTCCCGCGGGATGGGAGCTCCAACTTCGGCGACTCGCTGGAGGCGGTGACCCGTGGGGCGGCGTCGGGGGCCCCCGGGCGGTCTCCTCGGCGCGGGTTTGGCAGGGGTCGCCGGGCCGGACGTGCGGGGGCGGGGACGGCGGAGGGGGTGGGTGGCTGCGAGGCTTGTCTTCCTCCCTTTGTCCGGAGAGGCGCCTCGGACCGCGGCGAGGGTCCGGCGGGCGAGCGGCCGGGAGTCCGGAAGCCCGGCCAGTCGCGCGTGAGTAGGCCGGCGGGTGCGCGGCGAGGCTGGGGCGGGGCCGGACACACCTGGCGGCGCTCCCGTGTCACGCCCTCGGCCTCGCGGGGTGGTGGGAGAATTGAAAGCCGGCAAGTTTCCTGGTGCGCGCGACGGGCCGCCGAAGGAGCCTTGCAGTTCCCCCAGCCCTCACCCCTGCCCGGGACTTCGCTGTCGCAGGCTCCGCTCAGAAGGGCGAAGTGATTTGCGCTGGTCGCACGCCAGGTGGTACTTATGTGGGTGGCAAACCTCTCATTTGCCTCTGGACACTGCTCACTGGTAGGTTTTGCTAAGCAGGCGTTTTCGGTTTCTCTCCAGCTGAATTTACTGCTCTTGCCTTTTATGGCACCCAAAGCCTTCGCTACTTGGGATCATACAAGTTTTCTGATGATTCCCAGTGGTGCTTTAGAATCGTGTGGGCTGTTTTGTTTGTTTGTTTTCATTGCTGGCCCTCTTCTTGTGGTCCAGGTAATGGTTACATTACATTAGGGGGAAGGTACACCTTTATGATGCTGGGTCTTACTGTAGACTTTCCCCATTTGTTCAAAGTCTTATTTTCACTCTCTGCAGTATTTTAAAAATTTTATAAAATAATTGCGTTTTTCTTAACTTCATTCTTACTTGGTTATTTCAATGCTATTGAATATGGAATTTTTCCACTATTTTATCTTTTTTTTCTCGTATTTGCTGTTTTCCATTTTTTTAAGTTTGTGTATTTGAGACTTGTCCCCTTTCCCCCCCCTCCATTAGTGTAGCTAATGATTATCAGTTTTATCCACGTAAGAGACATTCAAACCTGTAGATAATTTTTGTGAGTTTATTTGAGCCAAGCTGTCGATAATTGCCGGGAAGCAAAAATCTCAACAGATTGAGAAAATGCTTCAGAGAATGGCAGTTTTGCATCTTATTTTATACTGGGATTGGATAAAAAGAAAAATGATAAACACACCTTTTAAATAGGTGGGCACAGGATAGTTAACAGTCAGCAATTAACAGAATAACAATGACAATGAGAGGATTCTTGGTCTCTCTCTGCCTTAGTGCATTGGTTGTGCCTGATGAGTCTAGAACAAGGGAGGTATAAAAAAAGAAAGAAAGAAAAAGAATAAAAGCCCTAGTGTAAGTGTCCCAGAGGCTCCTTACGTTATCTTTGGTTTGGCTCAGGGAATAGAGCAGCCGCCTGCGGACTGAGGGGTCCCAGGTTCGATTCCGGTCAAGGGCACATGTCTGGATTGCAGGCTGGATCCCCCAGTAGGCGGCGTGCAGGAGGCGGCCAATCAATGATTGTCTCTCATCATTGATATTTCTATCTCTCCCCTCTTCCTTCCTGTCTGAAATCAATAAAAATATATTAAAAAGAAAAAGGGAGGTTACCTTGACATTCCAAAGGTATGTTATGATAGATGCTAAAAGACGATATACAGGTTTAATTAAGGTAAAAAATGACTTGTATCAGGGAAGATTCTAGCCTAGAGAACATGACTACCTTTTAGAAACTCCTTTTAGTTAAAAAGTTTTTTTAAAAAAAATACGTTTTTATTTATTTCAGAGAGGAAGGGAGAGGGAGGGAGAGATGCAAACGTCAATGATGAGAGAGAATCACTGATTGGCTGCCTACTGAACACCCCCAACTGGAGATGGAGCCTGCAACCCTGGCATGTGCCCTTGACCAGAATCAAACAGGGGACCCTTCAGTCCTCAGGTCAAGGCTCTATCCACTGAACCCAACTGGCTTGGGCTGTAATACTTTCAAATAACCAGCTTTTGGTTTCATTGAACTTCCCTATTTTTCTGTTTTCAGTGTCATTGGTTTCTGCTCTTACCTTTATTATTTCCTTCCTTATGCTTGCTTTGAGTTAACTTGACCTTTTGTTTTTCTTTTTTCTTAAGGTGGAAGCTGAGGTCACTGAAACCCTTTTTTCCATAGAAATAGTTTAATGCTATAACTGTCCCTCTGAATACTGCTGTAGCTACATCTCTTAAATGTTTATAAATTGTTTTCATTTCTGTGTTTTTTAAAACATCTCTTGTGATTTTCTTTTTCACCCATTGATTATTTAGAAGTCTGTTTAATTTCCAAGTATTTGGGGATTTTCTAAATCTCTATTAATGGTTTCTACTTTAATTCTGTTTTTTTAAAAAATATACTCTCTCGCCAAAACCGGTTTGGCTCAGTGGATAGAGCGTCAGCCTGCGGACTGAAAGGTCCCAGGTTCGATTCCGGTCAAGGGCATGTATGGTGGCTGAGGGCACATCCCTAGCAGGGGATGTGCAAGAGGCAGCTGGTCGATGTTTCTCTCTCATCGATGTTTCTGACTTTCTATCCCTCTCCCTTCCTCTCTGTGAAAAATCAATAAAATATATATTAAAAAAAAAAATATATATATATATATATATATATACACTCTCAAATTTCAGTTCTTTAAAACTTGTTGAGGTTGTCCCTAGCTAGGTAGCTCAGTTGATTAGAGCATCGTCCTCATATATGCCAAGATTGGGGTTTTGATTTCCAGCCAGGGCACATAGAAGAGTTAGACAATGATTGCATAAATAAATGGAACAACAAATTGATGTTTTTCTCTCTCCCCTCTCTTCTCTTCCCTCCCCACCACCTAAAAGTCAATCAGTAAATTAATTTTTAAAAACTTTGAGGTTTGTTTTATGGTCAAGAATATGATTTATTTTGGTGACTTTCATATATACTTTAATGACTATTGTATTGTCAGTGGAATCTTCTAGAAATAATACTAAATGGGTTAGGGTAGTTGATACTGTGGTTCAGTTCTTCTGTATCCCTAGTGGTTTTCTATCTGTTATGTCACTGAGGAAAAAATATTGACGTCTCCAACTATAATTAGTTTATTAGTTAATTTATTAGTTTTTTCTTTTTGAAATAATTTTTTGTGTTTTGAAGTTCTTTTGTTAGGTATATATACATTTAGGATTATTCTGTCTTAGTGGTGATTTGCCACATTTAATTTTATGAACAACCTTTATCCCTCGGAATATTTCTTCAGAAATTTATTGTGTCTAGTATTTATATAATCATTATAGCGTTTTTTCTTTGGATCTGCAAGATATATCTTTTTTGATTCTTTTATTTTGGACCTAGTTATGTGTTCATATTTAATTATATATAGCACATAATTTGGCATTGCTTTTTTAAAATTAAATCTTTATTGTTCAGATTATTACAGTTGTTCCTCTTTTTTTCCCCCTATAGCTCCCTTCCACCCGGTTTCCACCCCATCCCATGCCCTTACGCGCCCCCCACTGTCCTCATCCAAGGTGTATGATTTTTGTCTAGTCTCTTCCTGCATCCCCTTTCTCCCCTCCACCAGAATTGTCAGTCCACTCCCTTTCTATGCCTCTGATTCTATTATATTCACCAGATTATTCTGTTCATCAGGTTTTTTACTTACTTGATTTTTAGATTCACTTGTTGATGTGTATTTGTTGTTCATAATTTTTATCTTTATCTTTTTCTTCTTCCTCTTCCTAAAGAATACCTTTCAGCATTTCATATAATACTGGTTTGGCGGTGATGAACTCCTTTAGCTTTTTCTTATCTGTGAAGCTCTTTATCTGACCTTCCATTCTGAATGGTGACTTTGCTGGGTAATCTTGGTTGTAGGTTCTTGCTATTCATCACTTTGAATATTTCTTGCCACTCCCATCTGACCTGCATGGTTTCTGTTGAGAAATCCGATGACAATCATATGGGTGCTCCCTTGTTTTTCTCTTGCTGCTTTTAATCTTCTCTCTTTGTCTTTTGCTCTTGGCATTTTAATTATGATGTTTCTTGGTGTGGTCCTTTTGGATTCCTTTTGTTTGGGGTTCTGTGTTCTTCTTGGACTTGTAAGTCTATTTCTTTCAGCAGGTGGGGGAAGTTTTCAGTCATCATTTCTTCAAATAGGTTTTCAGTATTTTCTCTCTCTTCTTCTGGCACCCCCATAATTCTGATGTTGGTATGCTTGAAGTTGTACCAGAGGCTCCTTACACTATCTTCATATTTTTGGATTATTTTTGCTTTTTGCTTTTCTGGTTGGGTGTTTTTTGCTTCTTTGTATTTCAAATCTTTGACTTGATTCTTGTGATACTCTAGTCTGCTGTTGGATCTGTATATTATTTATTTCAGTCAGTGTATGCTTAATTTCTAGTTGGTCCTTTTTCATATTCTTGAGGGTTTCACTAAATTTATTGGCCTTTTCTAGAAAATTATTGAAAAACCTTATATCCGTGGTTTTGAACTCTATATCCAGTCATTTGCTTCCCTCTGTTTCTGTCATTTGTGATCTGTTTCTTTGTCTCCACATTTTGGCTGCTTCCCTGAGTTAGTAGAGTAGCTTTTGTGCTAGGTGTCCTATAGGGCCCAGTGGCTCAGCTGCCCCAGTTACCTGAGGTGGACACACTTGGTGCCCTCTTTTGTGGGCTGTGTGCACAGTCTTGTTGTAGTTAAGCCTTGATTGTAGTTGGTATCACTGGGAGGAGTTGACCTCCAGGCCAATTAGCTGTGAGGATCAGCTGTGTCTATGATGGGAGAACTTCTGTGCTAAAGAGGCACCTTTGTGAGGCAAGACTTGCTTCAGTGGGGCTTTGGTGCTCACTGAGTCTGCCTCCTGAGTGTCTCCCTTATGGAACTGAGGAGTTGTAATCTGGCTGGTTACACTCTGACTCCTAGGTACACTTTGGATCTCCAAGGAGGTGCTAATTTAGCCTCTACCTGAGGCTACCCAGCAGGAGCTATGGAGAGATCTGCAGATTCCTCTTCTTTAAGTTTTGGAGGTGCCTAGATGAGGCCCAGCTGTGAAGCAATGCAAGCTGCTGTGGGGCCTTGGGCCTTCTTTTGGATGTTCTGGGTCTGACTCAGCTGAAGTTTGTTAGGTAATTTTATATTTCAAAGGACCAGGCTATTCATATACAAAAGCCTCTGTGCAAAGCTGGGGTGGGGCGGAGTCTCAGGGCGGAACAAATAGCAATGGCTTTCTGTCAGCCCTTCCCTAAGAGGCCCCCGGGTTTCAGTGTCCCTTGGTAATCGCTGCAAGCATCTCTGAGAGAAAGCTGCCCTTGTGTTCCGGCCTGATTCCAGACAGTCCAATTTCTCCCCTTATGAGTCTGGGTCCCCAGAGTCTTGCCCGGAACTGGAGTTCAGAGCAGTCGGGCGGAAGCTTGTGTCTCCCTGCAGATTGAAAAAGCCTCTGTACCTTTGCACTTTACTTCCGCACCTCCTCTGAGTCTTAGAGTGCTTTTCTCTTCCCTTCTCGTTGTAGAATTTCCACTCAGCCAGCCTTCCTATGGTTCTGGATGGTATCCATTTTGTTTTTTAGGTGTAGTTTTGAAGTGGTTGTGCAAGGCAGCAAGTTCAGGTGTTTAACTATGCCGCCATCTTGGTTTCTCCTGGCATTGCTTTTTTATTGATAACCTTTGTCATTTAATTGGTGTGTTTATACCAGTTGTTGATGTGGCTGGATTAAAATCAATCATCTTGCTAGTTTGTTTCTACTTGTCCCATCTGATCTTCGTTCTTGTTTTCTTCTGACTGCTTTTGGATTTTGTGAGTACTTTTTATGATTTCACTTTTTTCTCACTGTCTACTTATCATTTATACCACTTTAAAAATTTTTTTCTATTGTAATCACAGTGGACCTTTAAATCATATTATGCTGTGTAATGTAAGATCCTTAAAATAGTACACTCCCAATTTCTTTACCTCACTCTTTAAGCTATTATTTGTCTTTATTTTTAACCATCGGGGAGATCTTTATTTCTTTGTGTAGATCTAGGTTTCTGTCTGGTATCATATTTCTTCTATCTGAAGAACTTATTTAAATAAAATATTTCTTATAGTACAGGTCTATTATAATGAATTCTGTTTTTGCTTATTTAAAAAGGATTTTCTTTTATTTTGAAAAGTATATTTGCTGGGTATAGAATTCTGGTTGATAGATTTTTTTTAAAGCACATTAAAGGTGTCAGTACATTGTCTTCTGACTTGTGTATTTTCTGATGAAAATGGCTGTGGTTATTTCTTCCTCTGTATATAGTATGCCTATTTTTCCCCTGGCTGCTTTCAAGACTTTGATTTTCAGTGGTCTGACTATGATGTGTTCTTGTGTGTCTTTGTTTTTGTGTGTGTGTTTTTTTCTTTTATTGATTTTTTTTACAGAGAGGAAGGGAGAGGAATAGAGAGTTAGAAACAACGAGAAGGAAATATCCATCAGCTCCCTTTGCACACCTGCTACTGGAAATGTACCCACAACCAAGGTACATGCCCTTGACTGGAATCGAGCCTGCAACCCTTCACTCTGCAGGCTGATGCTCTATCCACTGAGCCAAACCAGTTAGGGCTTTGTGTGTTTGGGGTGTGTGTGTGTGTGTGTGTTTTGGGGCGGGGGTGAGGGTAAGCCTATTTGGATAAATTGTCTGAGCTTCTTGGATCTGTGATTTGATATTCATTATTTTTGGAAAATTCTTGGCTATTATATCTTTAAATATTTCTGTCCCATTCCCCCCCCCCCCCCCTTTTTGGGTTTCCAGTGACATGTTTGTTAGGTCAGTTGATATTGTGCCGCAGCCCTTGGATACTCTGTTCTTTTATTTTTTTTCCCATCTTCTCTTTTTATTTCATTTTGAGTAATTTTTTTAACCTATCTTAAGATTTCCTCAGTTTAATAATGAGGCGGTTGAAGGTATTCTTTTAGCTTGGTTACTGTTTTTCTTTTCTTAGCATATTCGTCTGATTCCTTTCTTGCAATTTCCATCTCTTCTGAAATTCTCTTTATTCATGTTGTGGATAACCTTTCCCATTAAAGCCTTTAAAATATGAATTATATTTGTTTTAAATTTCTTGTTTATATTTATTAGTTGAGGTTTCAGTTGATTACTTTTTCTTTTAATAGTGAGTGTTTTCACTCATGCCTTTTCAGGTGTGTCATAATGTGTGATGTAAGGTGAATGCTGCCGGTATGATTCTTTCTGCCCCTTTTTGTTTTTTTTAAATATATATATTTGTATTGATTTCAGAGAGGGAGGGAGGGAGGGAGGGAGGGAGGGGGAGAGAGAGAGAGAGAGAGAGAGAGAGAGAGAGAGAGAGAGAGAGAGAGAAACATCAATGATGAGAGAGAATCATTAATTGGCTGCCTCTGGGAATCTAACTGTGACTTCCTGGTTCGTAAGTGGATGTTCAACCACTGAGCCACACCAGTCGAGCCTTTCTGCCCCTTTTGAAGAGGCCAGGTGACTATCCCAGGAGGTGGTGTTTTCCCAGGTGATGTTCAGGGATTTCTTGGAGGGAGTTCTGAAGCAGGTCATATCTTTAATAACAATACCTTTCTTTTTGATTTATTCCAGGTCTGCCTTCATATCTGCTTTTACCTAAAAGCTACTGAAAATGAATAAATCCCAGGTGAGTTGTTCATTCCCAATTTTATTTTTTTAATATGTTTGAGGAAGTTTATAAGAATTCAGAATATAAAACAGAAAAGTGTAGATAAGTAGATAAGTGAAATGCAAGGAGAACAGAGTAAATACAATACCAGCAGCTGAAAAGCAAACCAGCTTAATTAAATGCCTTTCATTGGTTATGAATACCATTTTCTTGGTTGTTTGGCATTAGATCTGAAGAAATTTTATAGACCTTCATTTAGATAGTATTTTGGAAAGCATCTGCAGAAACAACTGAAAAGAGTTATTAATTTGTCTACAGTTATTTCATGTACCATTCTTCAGTACAAATGAGAATTTTATTACGTGTATTTTATTCTTCTAATCAAATTAGCATGATGCGGAAAACTCAGTAAATATTTGGGTATGTATTTAAATTCTTATATAACCCCCACAAGTTTCATTGTTGTTATTTTCTTGAGTAGCTTCCCAGAGTTTATTTGTACATATGTACAAAGTACAAATATAGATTACTAGAGTCCCAGTGCATGAAATTTATGCATTGGGGGAGATGGTCCCTCCGCCCAGCATGCACCCTCTCCAATGTGGGACCCCTCAGGGGATGTCCGACTGCCTTTTTAGGCCCGAATGCATACCAAGCAGGCAGTCAGACATCCCTCTCACAATCCAGGACTGCTGGCTCCCAACTGCTCACCTGCTGCCTCCCTGATTGCCCCTAACCGCTTCTGCCTGCCAGCCTGATCACCCCCTAACCACTCCCCTGCCAGCCTGATTGATGCCTAACTGCTCCCCTGCCAGCCTGTTTGCCCCTATCTGCCCTCCCCTGCAGGCCTGGTCACCCCTAACTGCCCTCCCCTGCAGGCCTGGGGTCCTCCCAACTGCCCTCCCCTACTGGCCATCTTGAGGTGGCCATCTTATCTCCACAGGGGGGCAGCCATCTTGTGTGTTAGATTGATGGTTAATCTGCATATTACTCTTTTATTAGATAGGATAGAGGCCTAGTGCACAGGTGGGGCCAGCTGGTTTGCTCTGAAGGGTGTCCCGGTTCAGAGTGGGAGTTCCCTAGGGGTGTGGGATGGCCTGGGTGAAGGGCCTGTGGTGGTTTGCAGGCTGGCCACGCCCCCCAGTGACCCAAGTGGAGGCCCTAGGATCTGGGATTTATGTATCTTCTACAATTAAAACTTTGTAGCCTAGAACAAAGCCAAGTCTTCTGCTTGCTCTGTGGTTACTGCCATTTCTGTTGGGATTCTATAATTGAAACTTTGTAGTCTTAAGCAGAGGCCTGAGCCGGCAAGGGCAGGCAGAAAGCTTGGCTTCCTTCATTGCTGGGGAAACCCAAACCTCCCTCCTATTCTCTGTGGCTGCAGCCATCTTGGCTATATTTATTTGCATATTCGCTCCTGATTGGGTGGTGGGTGTGGCTTATGGATGCAGTGGAGGTATGGCCAATTTGCATATTACTCTTCTATTAGATAGGATTATAAAATAGACTAGAGGCCCGATGCATGAAATTTGTGCATGAGGGGGGTTTCCCTCAGCAGAGCCTGGTCCTTCCCAACTGCCCTCCCCTGCAGGCCTGGTTCCCCCAACTGTCCTCCCCTGCTGACCTGATCTCCCACAACTGCCCTCCCCTACCAACCATCTTATGTCCACATGGAGGCAGCCATCTTGTGTGTTGGAGTGATGGTCAATTTGCATATCAATCTTTTATTAGATAGGATTATTAATTATACTGTTCTATTTATACATTTTGTTTTTAATAGACTTCATTTTTTAGAGTAGTTTTGGTTTTATAGAAAATTTGAGTGGAAAAGTACAGTTTCCATATATTCCCTCTACACACAGTTTCTCCTATTATCTTACATTAATGTGGTATACCTATTAAAACTGATGACTCAAAATTGATACTTAAACTAAAGTATATAGATTACATTAAGATTCACTCTTGGTATTGTATATTCTGTGAGTTTTGACTAATATATAATGATGTGTATCTACCATTTTATCATTTTTATTTATTTTTAACTATTTTATTGACTTTTTTACAGAGAGGAAGGGAGAAGGATAGAGAGTTAGAAACATCAATGAGAGAGAAACATGGATCAGCTGCTTCCTGCAAATCCCCTACTGGGGATATGCCCGCAACTAAGGTACATGCCCCTGACTGGAATCGAACCTGGGACCCTTCAGTCCACAGGCCGATGCTCTATACGCTGCGCCAAACCAGTCAGGGTTACCATTTTAATATAGAGAATAGTTTCATTGCCCTAAAAATCCCATGTGCTCTATTTATCCTCACTCCTCTCTGAGCCCCTGGCAGACACTGTTCTTTTTTTTTTGGACAGCAATTCTCTTTCACATGGAAACAGAGGTCCAGAGTGAGTAAATGCTTATCCAAGATTGCAAAGAAGTAGGAAGTGTGGAATCTAATACTTCGCAGTTACAGTGGTCTTTCTCAAACCCAGTTTCTCTTTTGATTCCTTCCAACATCCTTGTAGGGGAAGAATTACCTTGTAAAGCTGAGGAAACCAAGTTGAGATAAGCTGCTTGCCCAAGGCCAGGCCTACAGCATGTTGGTGGGTAGTCCTGGGTCTTCTTGTGCCAAGGCTTACCCGTGACCCCATGGGCCCAGTACCTTGTAGCTGACTTCTTGTTCTGTTCCTTGGCAATGGAATCATTGAGCTTCCTCTCAAATAGCCGGGGGGAATCCACACAGCATTCACCATCTCCACCAAGACAGACGTTCTGGCCCCTTGGGGGTTTGCACATCTACACACGCAACTGGCATTGCATGTCTTTCCCACTGCTCTTTTTACTGTCTGTTGTTGCTTTTCCAGAATGTCATATAGTTGGAATCATACAGTATATAGCCTTTTCAGATTGGTTTCTTTCTCTTAGAAATAGGCATTTGTGATTCCCCTGTGTCTTTTCATGGCTTGATAGCTCATTTCTTTTTAGCACTGTATAATATTTAGCTATATGGCTGCACCACCATTTATTTATCCATTCACCTGTTGAAGGGGCATCTTGGTTACTTCCAACTTTTGGTAATTGTGAATAAAGTTTCATATAAACATCATGTGCAAGGTTTTTCTTGGACATAAAATACTAAGCATAATTTCTAGATTGTATGTCAAGAGTATGTTTTGTTTTATAAGAAAAAGCTAAACTGTCTTCCAAAGCGGCTGTATCATTTTGTATTCCCACCATCAGTGAGTGAGAATTCCTGTTGATCCACATCCTTGCCAACATTTGGTGTTGTCAATATTGTAGATTTTGGTCATTGTGTAGCAGTGTCTTATTATAATTTACAAGTCCCTGATGACATGATATAGAGCATATTTTCATGTATTTTAATTTTCCATCTGTAAAATGGAAAACCTAAAAAGCAGGCATATCTTCTTGAGTGAGGTGTCTGTTATGACCTTTGCTCCCCCCCCCTTTTTTTTTTTAAAGATATGACTGTTTTTTATGTTTGTTTGTGTTTTTTGTTTTCTTTTAATCCTCACCCGAGGATATTCTCCGTCGTTGTTGTTGTTGTTGTTGTTGTTGTTGTTGTTTTAGAGAGTGGGAGAGGGGGGAAAGACAGAAAGAACTGTCCATGTGAGAGAAACACGTGGATTGGTTGCCTCCTGCATAAGCCCAACCAGGGCCCTGGCCAGAGGAGCCCGCCACTGATCTATGTGCCCTTGACTGGAATCGAACCCAGGACCCTTCGGTCCACAGGTTGACACTCTATCCTTGAGCCAAACTGCCTAAGGCTTTTGGCCCATTTTTAAATCAGATTGGTTGTTTTCTTATTGTTGAGTTTTAAGAGATTTTTTTTTACTACAATTTGGATACTAATTCTTTATCAGATATGTGTTTTGCAAAGATTTTTTTCCATCTGTTGTTTGTCTTTTCATTTTCTTGATTAAGTATGTTTTTATTACTCAGTAACATATCTTGAGTCTTTCCATACCTGAGCAGTTTCCTAAATTTTTATTGTGTAATGTAACATTATACAGTATTATAATACTCTACTTGTGGTATAACAAATACGTATACTCTAAATAAAATGGGCACCCATATACTTACCTAGGTTAAAAAAAATAGAACATTATCTGTTTGGGGTTTTTTTTTTGGTGTCTTTAAATTTTTTTTTTATTTTTCAATTAAAGTTGACATACAATATTATATTAGTTCCACAACACAGCATAGTGATTATACATTTATATATCTCACAATATGATCATCCCAGTAAGTCTAGAATCAATCTGACACCATACATAGTTATTACAATACTAGAGGCCCGGTGCACGAAATTCGTGCATGGGGGAGGGGGGCAAGGGGATGTCCCTCGGCCCAGCCTGCACCTCTCCAATCTGGGACCCCTCGAGGGATGTCCAACTGCCCATTTAAGCCCGATTCTGGTAGGATCGAGCCTAAACGGGCAGTCGGACATTCTCACAATCCAGGACTGCTGGCTGCAAATTGCTCACCTGCCTGCATCCCTGATTGCCCCTGCTTCTGCCTGCCAGCCTGATCACCCCCTACCACTACCCTGCCAGCCTAATTGATGTCTAACTGCTCCCCTGCCAGCCTGTTTGCCCCCAACTTCCCTCCTCTGCAGGCCTGGTCACCCCTAACTGACTCCCCCCCCCCCCCCCCGAGGGTTGATCGCCCCTAACTGCCCTCCCTTCCAGGCCTGGTCCCTCCCAATGGCCCTCCCCTGCTGGCCATTTTGTGTCCACATGGGGGCAGCCCTCTTGTGTGTTGGAGTGATGGTCAATCTGCAAATTACTCTTTTATTAGATAGGATAGAGGCCTGGTGCATGGGTGGGGGTCAGCTGGTTTGCCCTGAAGAGTGTCCGGTTCAAGGTGGGGGTTCCCTTGGGGTGTGGGGTAGCCTGGGCAAGGGGCCTGTGGTGGTTTGCAGGCTGGCCACGCCCCCCAGCAATCCAAGGGGAGGCCCTGGGATCTGGGGTTAATTTATGTTCTGCAATTGAAACTTCATAGCCTGGAGCAGAGCCAAGCCTTCTGCTTGCTCTGTGGCAACAGCCATTTCTGTTTGGGTTTAAATTCTATAATTGAAACATTGTAGCCTAGAGTGGAGGCCTAGGCTCTAGGGCTGCAGAAGCTTGGCTTTCTCCATCACCCGGGCAACCCTAGCCTCTGCTCTCCAGCTCCGTGGCTGCCGCCATTCTATTGGGACATATGTATCTTCTATAATTGAAACTTTGTAGCATTGAGTGGAGCCTAGGTCGGCAAGGGCAGGTGGAAAGCTTGACTTTCTCCATTGCCGAGGAAACCCAAGCCTCCCTCCTCTCAGTGGCCACAGCCATCTTGATTGGGGTTTATTTGCTCCTGATTTGCTGGTGGGCATGACTTGATTGGAGGTATGGTCAATTTGCATATTACTCTTTTATTAGGATTATTGATGAAATGCTCTGTGGTTTACTTTACATCCCCGTGACTATTTTTATAACTGGGAATTTGTACTTAATCCCTGTCTGCTTTTTCATTCCTCCCCCCAACCCTCCTCTCAGCAACCATCAGTTTGTTCTCTGTTTTGTGTGCTTTTTTATTTTAGATTTTATATATAAGTAAAATCATATAGTTGTCTTTCTCCGAAAGACTTATTTCATGTATCTCTTTTGGGATTCTTCTGCACTTCCTGGATTTGTATGTTTCTTTCCTTTGCTGGGTTTGGGAAGGTTTCAGTTATTATTTCTTCAGATAAGTTTTCAGTCCCTTGCTCTCTCTCTTCTTTCGGTACACCTGTAATGTGAATGTTGGTATGCTTGATGTTGTCTCAGAGTTCCCTTAAACCAGTGGTTACCAACCAGTGGGGACCACTGGTCATCCGTGAGGTCCAAAAGTTGGCGACCGCTGATTCAAGGAAATCTTTGGAGCAGTGGTTGCCAATCAGTGGTTCATGGACCACTGGTGGTCCATGAGGTCTGAAAGTTTGGCGACCTACTGCCTTAAACTATCCTCTCTCTCTCTCTTTTTTTTCTTTGCTGTTCCATTTTGGGTGTTTTCCAGATCACTGATTCATTTCTCTGCTTCATCTAATCAGATGTTGATTTCCTCTAACATATTCATTTCAGTTGTATTCTTCATTTCTGACTGGTTCCTTTTTATGTTTTCTATCTCTTATTATGTTTTCTCTCTGTTGAAATTCTCACCGAGTTCCACTATTCTTCCCCTGAATTCATTGAGCGTTTTTATAACTAGTGTTTTGAACTCTGTATCTGGTAGATTGTCTCCATTTTGTTTAGTTATTTCTCTGTAGTTTTGTTTTGTTCTTTCATTTGGGACATGTTTTTTTGTCTCCTCATTTTTGCTGAATCCTGGTGTTTGTTTATATGCATTAAGGCAATCTGGTAAATCTCCCACTCTTGACAGAGGGACTTTATATAGAAGCTGTCCTGTGAGGCCCAGTGGTACAATCTCTCTAGTCACCTGAGCAAGTTGCTCCCTGGTTGTTACCTCCTGTGTGAGTTGTGTGTGCCCTCCTCTTGTGGTTGAGCCTCTATTGCTGTTAGCCTATTGGTGGTCATTGTGTAGCAGTGTCTAGCTGTGAGGCCTGCAGTGACTGCAGCAGACAAGCTGTTGTACTATGGGTGACCTCATGAAGCAGAAGCCACTTTAGTGGGGCTCTGGTGCCAGTCAAGTTTGCCCTTGAGGTGTCTCATTTGTGTAGCTATTTGGGTGGTGTTCTGGTGTGGTCTGAAGCCAGCCACTGGATATGGTGGTTCTGGAGCAGGGCAAGTTCATCTGTCACCTGTGCCAAGCTTGGGGCCTCTTGGTAGGAGCTACATAGTAAAAAGTGATCTGTAGTTGGTTGCCATTTGTTCTGGTCTTGGAGGCACTTGGGAGAGGCAGTGCAAACTGAGGCTAGCACCATAATGTGAGATGAGGCCAGCTGCCCACATATGCTGGGCTTGTGGTGACTTAATGGAAGCTGTATTCCAGACCAGGACTGGCTGCCATTTATGCAGCCAGTTAGAATGCAAGGGAGTTAGAATGCAAGTTGGGACTGGTCACCATTTGTGCTGGATTTGGAGGCATTTATCAAGAGCTACAAGGTACACCAAGGCTGCCTGCTAATCATTTGGTGTTGTGCACCTTTGAGAGATTTGGGGAAAATTCACAGCATAAGCCAAGGCAAACCACTTATGAAGATGAACCACTGAAGAGGCTTGGGCCGATGGGGTGGGGTCTTAGTGAATCACCAGTGCAGGGTGAGCAGTGTTAGCCAGGCTAGTGGAGAGCACAGATTTGACGTCTGCCTGCATCTGGCCAGCTGGTGGGAGAGAATTCCACAAAGGAACAATGGCTGGGGCTGCCAGCACTTTCAGCCCCAAAAGAGTTGCCGTGACCCCTACCCCTCCAGCTCTTTCCTGAAGTTAGTCAATGTAGTTCCTTCCTTTACCTCCCTGGCTTTTGCATGGGCCCTTTAACACGTTAAGCGCCATGTCAGTCACTAGTGACTGACACTATACTCTCTGTTCAGATCTCAGTCCCTGGTGCTGCCAGCTAATCGATGAAATTGGATATCTCAGGCTAAAGGGAAAGGAAGACAAAACAGGCCTGGAGCTTAATGTATTAAGACCTGTAAGGCCTCAGTCTCTAGCAGCCCTTTATCTTTCTGGAATGCAGTCCCCCGTGGTTATCACAACCAGATGTTATGGTAATTCCTCTTTCCAGTACTGATGTCCTAGGGGGAGTCTCAGCAGCTGAGATATCTCCCCCTCGTGTGTGTGGGACCTGTTTCAAGTCTCTGTCCCTTTTATCAGTCTCCACATTGCTGTTTCTGTATATCCTTAGTTACAGGAATTCTGTTCAACTAGTGTTCAGGTGGTTCTCAATGATGGTCTATAATTTAGTTGTAATTTTGATGTAGTTGGAGGAGAAGGTGATCACAGGGTATACCTACACTCCCATTTGACAGGAAGTCCCATTGTCCAATATCTATTTTTATGATACAACCTCTGATTGAATCCTCTCAGCAGGTAGCTATCTTTTTTTTTTTAATATAAATATGTTTTTATCAATTTCAGAGAGAATAAGGGAGAGAGAGAGATGATTCTCTCTCATCATTGATATTTCTATCGGCTGCCTCCTGCATGTCCCCTGCTGGGATTCAAATCTGCAACCTGGGCACGTGCCCTTGACTGGAATCAACCCAGGACTCTGGTCCACAGGCCAGTGCTCTATCCACTGAGCCAAACCGGCCAGAGCTCCATTAATCTTTAGAGAGAGTGAGAGGGAAGAAGGGAGGCCAGGGTGAAGATAATGTTTTTTTACTTCTACAGAGGAAGAGATATGTCAATTTAAGAAACAAACATTGATAGTTTGCTTCCCATACCGTGTTCCCAGCCTGGTATGAAGGGGAGAGATAAATGTCATCATTATCTGTACATATACATTATATGTACATGGCTAGGCTCAAGATAAGCCAAGGCATGTACAGATAAGAATTTGGACTAAGAACTTTGTGTATCAATTCAGGCGTGTGAGAATATCTATATATATGAAACCCATAACCTGGTATGTGCCCTGACCAGGAATCGAACCGACAATCTTTCGGTATACAGGATGATGCTCCAATAACCTGAATTGGCAAAAACTCAGTATTGAAAAATTATAGCTGGAATTTATATTGCCATGTTTTACATAATTTTCTGTCCGATTGGTGGAGGGTTTTTTGTTTGTTTTCTTCCCGACTTGAAAGATGTCCTTTCATGCAGCCATGTTCCCTGTGTCAAGATTCAGTGGTTTTGTTGTTTTGTCAAGTTACATTAGCAAATGTCAGCTAAAGAGAAGTGAAACCACTAATGCATTTCTGGTGGTTGTATAAAATGATGGTCTTACTGGGGAGCAAGAAGTGTAGCAAAACTTATCAAACAAACACAAATCTAGTTGTGTCTAGAAATGTTGCTGGTATTGGATAAAAGCTTCTAGGAGAAGATGGCCTGAATAGTCTCTGGATTTACAAAAATTTCTATTGGAGAAGTCATTGTCATTGGCAAGGTCATGAGAAACAGGAAAACATAAGATTGAGCCATTTGGCGGGGTCATAGTGTAGATCAGGTCCAGCAGGATTATAATTAGAGTGAATGGGCTGCTCTTTATTCTCTGACTAGGGGCCCAGTGCATGAATTCATGCACCAGTGGGGTCCCTCAGCCTGGCCTGTGGGATTGGGCCGAAACTTTGACAGCCCCCGGGGGGTCCTGGATTGCGAGAGGGCACAGGCCAAGCTGAGGGACCCCACCGGTGCACAGTTGGGGCCAGGGAGGGATCATGGGGAGGGACCCAGGGCATATCCAGCCCATCTCACTCAGTCCCTATCAGCTGGACCCCAGCA
This sequence comes from Antrozous pallidus, assembly GCA_027563665.1. Lineage (NCBI taxonomy): Eukaryota > Metazoa > Chordata > Mammalia > Chiroptera > Vespertilionidae > Antrozous > Antrozous pallidus. The sequence continues at coordinate 40,246,184 of CM050525.1, read as the reverse complement.
GCAATCTAACCTACCCGTCAGAGCGTCTGCCCCCTGGTGGCCATTGCATGTCATAGCAAGTGGTAGAGTGGCCTTAGCATTTGATTGGTTGGATGGCCTGGAGTGGAGCCAGGCCTTCTGATCACTTCGTGGCGACAGCCATATGTTTAGCATATTAGGCTTTTATTATATAGGACTAGAGGCCCGATGCATAAAATTTGTGCAAGAGTAGGCCTTCCTTCCCCTGGCTGCTGGCACTGGCTTCCCTCTACACCCAGGACCTGGGCTTCCCTCTGGCCACCGGCAGGCATCTGGGACTCGGGCTGCCCTCTCAGCCCCTGCTTTATCTGGAAGGTCATCCAGAAGGACTTCTGGTCTAATTAGCATATTATGCTTTTATTATTATAGATTCTTAGCTCATCACTAGTTAACTGCCAACTCTCAGGAGTAGATCAGAGTGGATCTGTGAGATGAAGTGAATATCCTCATTTGATCCAAGGCAGCCTGGTATGAAGGGGAGAGATAAATGTCATCATTATCTGTACATATACAGATAAGAATTTGGACTAAGAACTTTGTGTATCAATTCAGGCGTGTGAGAATGTATATATATATAAAACCCTAATATTTACATATTAGGGTTTTATATATATACATATATACTAGAGGCCCGGTGCATGAAATTCATGCACGGGGGGCAGGGGATGTCCCTCAGCCCAGCCTGCACCCTCTCCAATCTGGTACCCCTCGAGGTATGTCCTACCACTTAAATGGGCAGTCGGACATCCTTCTCATAATCCAGGACTGCTGGCTCCAAATTGCTCACCTGCCTGGATCCCTGATTGCCCCTAACTGCTTCTGCCTGTCAGCCTGATCACCCCCTAACCACTACCCTATCAGCCTAATTGATGTCTAATTGCTCCCTTGCCAGCCTGTTTGCCCCCAACTTCCCTCTGCTGGCCTGGTCACCCCTAACTGCCCTCCCCTGCAGGCTTGATCGCCCCAACTGCCCTTCCTTGCAGACCTGATCCCTCCCAACTGCCCTCCCCTGTCCACATATGGGCAGGATCTTTGACCACATGGGGGCATCCCTCTTGTGTGCTGGAGTGATGGTCAATCTGCAAATTACTCTTTTATTAGATAGGATAGAGGCCCAGTACATGAGTGGGGGTCAGCTGGTTTGCCCTGAAGAGTGTCCCGGATCAGGGTGAGGGTTCCCTTGAGGTGTGGGGAAGCCTGGGCAAGGGGCCTATGGTGATTTGCAGGCTGGACACGCCTCCCAGCGGCCCAAGTGGAGGTCCTGGTATCTGGGATTAATTTATGTTCTACAATTGAAGCTTTGTAGCCTGGAGTGGAGCCAGGCCTTCTGGTCACTTCGTGGTGACAGCCATTTCTGTTGGGATACTTTCTTTCTATAATTGAAACATAGTAGCCTAGAGTGGAGGCCTAGGCTCTAGGGCTGCAGAAACTTGGCTTCCTCCATCGTCCCGGCAACCCTAGCCTCTGCTCTCTCCAACTCTGTGGCTGCCATCATTTCTGTATCTTCTATAATTGAAACTTTGTAGCATTGAGTGGAGGCCTAAGTCAGCAAGGGCAGGTGGAAAGCTTGGCTTCCTCCATTGCTAGGGAAACCCAAGCCTCCCTCCTACTGTGAGTGGCCACAGCCATCTTGGTTAGGGTTTATTTGCATAATTTGCTCCTGATTGGCTGATGGGCATGGCTCAAAGGTACAGTCAATTTGCATATTACACTTAGGATAGACCAAATGTAGGAACAACTGAACAACCAATCAGTATGATGTGCACTGACCACCAAGGGATGCATCCGGAACATGGCAGGCATCAGCAATGGCTGCTGGCCCCAATCATCCCTCAGGGCTTCTCCATCTCCCACTGCTCCTGAGAGGTGATCGGGGCCGGCAGGCACAGTTCACATCCGCTGCCAGTGCTGGCGCTACCCCTCAGGAGCAGGGGGAGATGGAGAAGCCTTGGGTGATTGGGGCCAGCAACTGCCACTCATACCCACTGATGGCAGTGGCCCCACTTGTACTCACTGCTGGCACCAGCCCTAATCGCTCCACACCGTCAGTGGGTGCGAACGGGGCTGGCGCCAGCAGTGTGTGGAAGCAGTGGTGGCACGAGTGGGGCTGCCAGCAGACAGGGCATTGGGGACTGCGGTGGGAGGGGCTGGGCGGGGGAGCTGAGGATGGGCCGAGACCCGCCCCTGTGCCCATCACACCCTGGTGGCCCACAGTTCCTTTCAATGTGTTCGAATTTGTGCCCTGGGCCTCTAGTGTGTTTTATGAGTGTGGATCTTAAAAAAAAAAAAAAAAAAAAGGGAATTTGGGCCCTAGCTGGTTTGGCTCAGTGGATAGAGCATCAGCTGTGGACGGAAAGGGTCCTGGTTTCGATTTTGATCAGGGGCACATGCCAAGGTTCACTTTTTGTTCAAAAAATAAAAAAGAATTTGGGCCAGGTTCACTCAGGCATTCTGCCTCAGGTTATTCAGTGGTTGTAGGCATCATTTTGATGACAGCCTTCAAAATTTCTTTTTGAATCACACTATTCCAGTTTGTACAAGCAATTTGGTGTCGGTAGAGAAATTGCCCTCCTGCAATCTCCTTCAAACCCCACTTAGGAATTTCCTTCAGCTCCTTCCATGTCATTGTCTTTTTGGATTACTATTGCTTTATTTGAGTCCATTGTTAATTAGCTTCTTGAGAAAAGGGTATGTGAAAAATACATTTTTTTGATACTTTGTATTTCTGAAAATGTCTTTGTTCAGGTCTGATACTTGATTGATAGATAATATGGGGATTTGTCCATTCCTTGCTTTAGTTTAGCTTAGTTCTGTCAGTTTTAGTTTATGTAATTTGAGCTATGTTATTGAGTACATGTACATTTATTATGTGCACATTTATGTATGTCCTATCATCCTAATGATTTACCCTTCTATCATTTTGGAATGTCATTCTTATTTCTGTTTATAATCCTTGTTTGATATATAGTTTACCTACTTTTTTGTGGTGTTTTTATGGTATATCTTTCTTTTTCCAGTCTTCTTGTTTCAACTTATATATGTTCTTATGCATTTCCTCTAAGCAGCATATAGTTTAATCCTTTTTAAAAAATCAAACTTGAGAATTTTATTTCCTTTATAATTAATTTAATTATAGGCACTGTTGGATTTGTGTCATCTTGCTATTTGCTTTTTATAAATTTTGTTTGCACATGCATTTACTTTTTTTAAATGTATTTTTTATTTCAGAGAGGAAGGGAGAGAGAAACATCAGTGAGAGAGAATTATTGATCGGCTGTCTCCTGCAAACCCCATACTGGGGATCAAGCCCGCAACCCAGGCATGTGACCTGACCAGGAATTGAACCATGACCTCCTGGTTTATAGGTCAACACTCAACCACTGAGCCATGCCAGCTAGAGTGTACATGCATTTTAAAAAATGTTTTTATTGGTTTTAAAGGGAGAGAGATAGAAACATGATTGCCTGCCTCCTGCAAGTCCCCTACTGGGGATCAAGACTGCAACCCCTTGCCGAGACCGGTTTGGCTCAGTGGATAGAGCGTTGGACTGCGGACTGAAGGGTCCCGGTTCACTTCCAATCAAGGGCATGTACCTTGGCTGGAAGGGCACATCCCCAGTAGGGGGCGTGCAAGAGGCAGCTGATCGATGTTTCTCTCTCATCGATGTTTCTGATTTTCTATCCCTCTCCCTTCTGCTCTGTAAAAAATCAATAAAATATTTTTTTTTTAAAAAGACTGCAACCCCTGGTATAATGCCCTGACTAGGAATTGAACCAGTGATCTCTTGGTGCATAGGACGATGCTCCATCCACTGAGCAACACTGGCCAAATTTATTGGGGTGACATTGGTTCACAAAACTATACAGATTTCAAGTGTACAGTTTAACAAAACATCACTTGCTATTTGTTTTTTAATCTGTCTTTCTGTGCTTTTTTCCTTTGCATCTTTTAAGTGGTTTCTCTAGGGATTTGCAGTTTATATACTTTACCAATCACCTTGAAGTAATATGATACTACCTTAGTACAATTCAAGAATACTATACAGTATAAATCAATGAATTCTTGCAACTTTCGTTTATCTGTATAAGCTTTTATTTTGCCTTCATTTTGAAAAGTATTTTCACTGGGTATAGAATTCTAGGTTTTTTTCTTCTTTCAGTATTTTTTTAAAAATATATTTTATTGATTTTTTACAGAGCGGAAAGGAGAGGGATAGAAAATCAGAAACATCGATGAGAGAGAGACATCGATCAGCTGCCTCTTGCACGCCCCCCACTGGGGATGTGCCCGCACGCAGCCAAGGTACATGCCCTTGTCGGAATTGAACCCGGGACCCTTCAGTCCGCAATCCGACGCTCTATTCACTGAGCCAAACCGGTCTTGGCTCTTTCAGTATTTTAAAGATGGTATTTTACTTTTGACTCAATTCTCTGGTGTGTTTGTTAAGAATTAAGTCTTCATTTTTATTGCTGTTTCTGTAGGTAATGCATCTTTTTCTTCTGGCTACTCTTTTGTTGTTGTTAATCCTTATGAGGATATTTTTTTTCCATTGCTTTTTAGAGAGAGTGAAAAAGGGGAAGGAGGGGGAGAGAAGCATAGACTGGTTGCTTCCTGCACGCACCTGACCAGGGGCAGGGAGTGAACCTGCAACTCGTTCGCACAATGCTCTTGAGACACCGATTTATAGGCAGGTGCTTTAACCACTGAGTACACTAGCCACAGATGCTTGGGCTTTTTTGAGTTTTTTAGATTTATGGTCAATGCCTTATTTTTGTTTTTTTTTTCTGTCAGCATTCTAAGCAATAATAAGTTAAATTTTTTGACCATGTCTCACATCTTAGGTTTTCTCCCCATTTTTTTCTTTCTGTGTTTCAGTTTGGATATATTCTATTGACCTGTATTCAAGTTCACAACTCTTGTCTTCTGCTGTGTCCAGTCTGCTATTAAGTCTACACAATATTTTTAGTTACTATATTTTGCAGTTTTAGAATATCTATCTGGTCATTTACCTTTTAAAAAAAATATTTTTTAATTGATTTTTATTTTTTACAGAGAGGAAGGAAGAAGGATAGTTAGATCGATGAGAGAGAAATATAAGTCAGCTGCCTCCTGCACATCTCCACTGGGGATGTGCCTGCAACCAAGGCACATGCCCTTGACCAGAATTAAACCTGGGATCTTTCAGTCCGCAAACTGACGCTCTATCCACTAAGCTAAACCGGTTAGGGCTTATCTTTTAAAGCTTTTTTATTTAACTTAGTCACACTTGTTTATTTTGCTCGTCAGCCATTTTTATGGCTTGGTTATGGTGGAGAGATCTTTATGCCTGATATTATGTCTTATAACCAAAGTTCATCTTTTGCCTTTAAATATTCCAACATTTGTGTGTAGGCTTTGCCAAACCAACAAGCAATTCTCAGACACCAATATGAGAATTTAGCTCAATTCTGACACTGTCTACTTGGAATCAGATTCCACAGGTTAAGGGTTCAGGCCTTCTCAACTTCAGTTGCCAGGTGAAAGCCCAGGTTGTTGTTACCTGTACTTCTTCTAACCAACTGGCTACAGATTGGAGGTTCCATCAGTCACCCTCCCCAGTCACCCTCCCCCCAACTCAGGATGCTAACTGCAAGTCTGGAATGTTAGCTGTGTTTCTGACTGGCTATGAGTCAGAGTTCTCAGACCTCCTCCTCGGGTTCAATTACTTTTCTAGAGTAGCTCACAGCACTCAGAGAAACATTTTACTCAGTAGATCACTGACTTATTGTAAAGGACATCACTCAGGAACAGCCAGGTGAAAGGGGTACACAGGGCAAGGCTTGAGGAAAGGGCACAGAGCTTTCATGTCCTCCCCAGAGGTGCCTCTCTGCCAGCTCCTCCAACTGGTCACCAACCCAGCTCTTTGAATCTGTCCTTTTGGGTCCTTTCTCCTGAAGTACATGGTTGTAATTGATTACATCATTGACCGCTGACCATTCATCTCTTCTCCACAGAGGTCCTGGATTGAATGTTCCAACCCTCGAATTCCAAGATTGGGTCTTCTGGTCACCAGCCCCCACATCTTTGGGTGTTTTCCAAAGGTCACCTCAACAGAACAGAAATATTAGTCACTATCTACACTTAGCAAATTCCAGAGGTTTGGGGAGCTGTGAACAAAAATCAAATATATATGAGAAATAATTTGGTCATCTGTATAACCAAGTATATATTTCTTATAAATCATAATACAGTCTGCCCCTGATTTTCAAAGACATCCTGGTATAGTAAAACAGTCATAAAGGTCAAAAGCACATTATTTAAATCCCATTCAGTTATTGTCTTGTCCATCATCATATTGTAAGATGATGTCTCCAAGGCCAAATTCACTCAGGGTTGTAGGCTTCTGTTCCAGCTTGTCAGGTTCCAAAAGCTGTATTTGGCTTCACCCCTTCAGTGTTGAGTGAAAATTGTCTTGCCCTGGCCAGTGTCTCAGTGGTTAGAGCGTTGGCCCTTGCACCAGAGGGCCGTGGGCTTGCTCCCTTCCCTGGGTGAGGGCACGTGCAGGGCAACCAGTTTGTGTCTTTCTCACATTGCTTTTTCTCCCTCTGTCCCACCCTTTTACTCTGGTGAGGATTAACAAAAATTTTTTTTGATCTTCTAGGTTCTTGTGGTTGGTCTAATAATCAAATTGAGATGAGACAGGTTAGGAGAAATACAAATTGAAGTTTAATAACATGTATACTTCCTGTATGTGTGGGAGAGACCCAAGAAAATGGAATAACTAGCCAAAATGTGGGGGCTGGGCGGGGGACGGGGGAGTCCGTTTGGGGAAGTTACCAGGAAAAGCACAGAGAGGGAGTGAAAGAGGAGTGAGCTAGTAGAAAGAGTGGGAGAGGGAGGAGTAGAGAGAGAAATTAGAGAAGAGAGAGAATAGAATACAGAGAAAGATGTGAGAGGAGAGGGAGAGAGAAGAGAAGAATGAGGTAAAGAGTTGAGAGAGGACAGAGAAAGAGGTGGGAGGAGAGAATGTAGGGAAGAGGGAAAGAGATGAGTGGAGAGAGATTGAGGAGTGAGAACAGGGATAGATGCTATATGAGCAGAGAAGGGAAGAAATGAGAGAGCAGGAAAGTGAAAGAGAGTAAAGTAAGCAGAGTCAGAGCAGAATGAGGGAGACCGAGGGAGAAAAATGAGTGCGACACAGGGAAGAGGGGTGTGTGTATGTGGGGGGGAAGGGGACAGTGAGAGGAGGAGACTGAGGAGTAAAAGGGATAGAGGAGTGAGAAAATGAGCGTAGGAAAGATAGGGAGGTGTGAGAGGAAGATTGAGAAAGCAGAGAGGAAACATGACGAGATAGAGAAGAGACTAGCAAAAGAATAGAGGAGTATGAGTATAGTGTGAGGAGAGGGAGAGAGATGGCGAAAAGCTTATCAGGGAAGTGATAGAGAAGATGAATGAGTGTGTGAGAGGGGAGTGGTAGAGCAGAGAGAAAGGAGTTAGGGAGAGATTAGGGAGAGTAGAGCAAGGGGGTGGCAGAATGAATGGAGAGAGATACCGAGGGAGAGATTAGGGAGAGTAGAGCAAGGGGGTGGCAGAATGAATGGAGAGAGATACCGAGAACAGAGTTAATAAGAATGAGAGAAGTGGAGGGATAGGGGGAGAAGTGGACAAGTATAGAAGAACCCTGGGAAAGAGTGTAGAGAGAGAGTTGGAGAGAAAGTATACATGGGGAGAGGAGGGAGTATGTGTATAGAACAGGAGCAGCAGTGGGAGTAAGAAAATGGAGAGATTAGAGAGTGTGTTAGAGTTGAAACTGTATGAAAGGGTATAGAGAGGATCAGTAGAGAGGGTGGAGAGTGTGGAGAAGAGAATGATGGAGTAAGAGTTTTAAGAGAGTAAAAATATGGGACAGTGGAGAGGAGAAAGAGTATAGAGGAGCTGTGGAGCAAGTCTAGAGAACACACAGTGCAGAGAGGAGCAGCAGAGAGGGAGATTTGGTTGGAGAGAGTAGAGAAAGCAGTAGAGCAAGTTTAGATGGTGAGTAATGAACAAGTGGAGAGAACATAAAGAGCTGTAGAGCGAGTCTAGAGAGGGACTAAGAGTATGGAGAGGGGTTTGAGAGTTTATAGAGGAGCAATAGAGTGAGTCCAGAGTGGGAGTAATGTGACAAGGGATTGAGAGAGGTTGGAGAGACAGTGGAGATGGAGTCAGAGTGGAGAGGGGGATGAGAGAGTTAGAGAGGAACAGTATAGCCAGTCTAGAGAGGGATTAAAGAATAGAGAGCAGTACAAGAACATATAGAAAAGAGCAGCAGAAAGACACTGGAGAAGGAGGTAGTGTGTGTAGATGAGGCTGAGAGTATAGAAGAGAGTCTTTGAGAGCAGCAGTTGCCAACCTTTTGGACTTCACAGAGCACTGGTTGGCGACCACTGGTTTAGAGTCTAGGGATGGAGTACGAGCATGGACAGAGGAGAGAGAGAGAGTGGAGAGAGAACAGAGAATGTGTGATAGACTGGAGGGGGAGTGAGGGAGTACACAGAGGGTGAGTATATAGAGAAGAGCAGTGGAAAGTGGAGAAATGGTGTATTACAGAGTGGAGGGGAGGATGAGAGCATAGAAAGAATCTGCCTAGAGCAGCCGTCGGCAAACTCATTAGTCAACAGAGCCAAATATCAACAGAACAACTACTGAAATTTCTTTTGAGAGCCGAAAATCGACTTCTGCGCATGGGCCACAAAGTTTCAGTTGTACTCACTGTACGTGTTGCCCACACGTGGTGTTTTGTGGAAGAGCCACACTCAAGTGGCCAAAGCGCAAGCCACAGTTTGCCAACCACTGGCCTAGAGAGTCTGGATTGGGAATTAGTACAGAGGGGAGTGGTTTTGCGATTGAGAGAGGAGCAGTAGAGTAACTAAAAAGGGTGTAAGAAAGTGGAAAAGGGAACGAATTAGTATATGGAGGAGCAGTAGAAAGTGTAAAGAGGATATTAGAAAGTGGAGAACGAATGAATGAGTACAGACAGGAGCTGCAGAGGTAGAAGGGAGGGAGTAGGAGAGGAGAGAATGTGCATCAGAGACTGGAGAGGAGGATGAGAGTAAGGGGAGAGCAGCTGAGGGAGGGGAGGCATTTAGGAAGAAGCTGGAGAGCCTCTAGAGCAGTCAGTGGTTCTCAATCTTTCTAATGCCGTGACCCTTTAATTCAGTTCCTCATGTTGTGGTGACCCCCAACCATGAAATTATTTTTGTTGCTACTTCATAACTAATTTTGCTAGTGATGAATCGTAATGTAAATGTCTGTTTTCTGATGGTCTTAGGTGACCCAGCTAGCGGTTCTCGGCCTGTGGGTCTCTGCTGTAGAGCCTAAGACCATCGGAAAACCCAGAATTGTACATTACAATTCATTAACAGAAGCAAAATTACAGTTATGAAGTGGCAACGAAAATAATTTTATGGTTGGGGGTCACCACAACATGAGGAACTGTATTAAAGGGTCGAGGCATTAGGAAGGTTGAGAACAATTGTTTTAGAGTGTGTGAGAGCTAGTGGAGAGGGTTAGGAGAGGGTATAGAGGGGAACAGCAGAGACCATCCACAGAGGGAAAGAGACTGTAGAGAGGAGCCAGAGGAAGTGGAGATAGTAGAGAAGTAGGAGAGAGACAGAGTGCAAGGAAGTGGGAAGGGGAGATGTTAGAGGAGTAAGAGGGGAAACAAAAGAGGATAGAGTGGAGGTATGAGATTGCAGGGGTTGGAGGACAGTGGGGAAGGGTAGAAGAATAGAGAGTGGCTTTGAGAGAGAAAGAGGATGGGGAGACAGTGGAGTGTTGCATGAAAGAGCATAAAGGAGAGAGGAGAGAAAAAGGAGTGAGATCAGGAAAAGAGAGGGAGTTGATGAATGTGCCACGCAGGAGAGAAAAGAGTGAGACAAAGTAGAGAGGGTGTAGAAGTAAGGGGGTGAGAGAGAAAAGAGACAGAGCTCTGAAAGAGAGGGGGAGGGATGAACCTGAATGAAAAGGTGATTAGATTAAGAGGAGAGAGTGGCAAAAGGGAGAGAAAGTGGGAGAGGGTATAGAGGCGGGAGAAGAAGAAAAGGGAATGAGAGAGGGCTTGAGAGAATCAACAGGTGGTCAGGGAGATTAGAGAGAAAGGGAGAAAGATAGCTGGAACTAGGGAGTGAGTGAAGCTACAAGAAGGGATGGAGAGAATAGGGTGAAAACACTGTTAGAGAGTAGAGGGACACAGGAATAAGATCAGAGAGCAATGAGAGTTCGAGAAGTCTCGGAGTGCGAGTTATGGAAGGGAGACTGAAAGAAGGGGGGAGGTGAGAGTATGAGAGATATTAGAAGTTAGGAAGAGGCGAAGGGAGATTGTAGGGATAGGAAGAAGACTTAGATGGAATTCGTGAAGAGAGCAGAAAGAGAGAAGAGAGTAGTGAGAGAGAAGCATAGGGAGGAATGAGAGGAGAGAGGAAGGAGACTGAGTGGAGTGAGAGACTAGAGAGAGGAAGGAGACACTAGAGAGAGCCGTGAAAGATGGAGAGATTAGAGACAGAGCAAGGAGAGACGAGAGTGACAGGAATGAGAGACTAGAAACATGAAAGAGGGGAGAGAGGACAGACGAGAGAGACAAGAGCGAGCAAGAGAGGACGGAGAGTCAGAGGACAGAGAGACCAGAGTGACAGCAAGGAAAGAGGAGAGGGGGGCAGGGGAGGGAGATGAGAGCGAGAGGAAGGAGAGACTAGAGAAGAAGAGAGGAAGGAGAAAAGAGAGAGAGGAGTAGAGGAAGGAGAGATTGGAGAGAGGAGTAGAGAGCGAGGGGAAGGTGAAGACGAGAGCAAGAGAGAGGAAGAAGAGAGCCGAGAATAACAGCAAGGAGAGATGAGAGAGACCGAAAGAGAGGAGTAGAGACGAGAGCGAGGCAGAGGATTGAGAAAGGGAGGAGGAACGAGAGCGAGCGAGGAAGGAGAGACTAGAGCAACAGCAAGGAGAGATGGAGAGATAATAGACAGAGGAGGAGAGACTAGAGTGACAGAGCAAGGAACGATGAGAGAGAAGTGAGGAGAGAGAGAAGAGGGAGACAGAGGAAGGAGAGACGAGAGGAGTGAGCGAGAGAGGATGGAGAGACTAGAGCGAGACAGGAAGGAGAGACGAGAGCGAGGGAGGAAGTAGAGAGCGAGAGGAAGGAGAGAGAGGATGGAGAGACTAGAGAGCGAAAAAGGAAGGATATACGAGAGCGAGGCAGAGGCTGGAGAGACGAGAGTGACGGGAGATGAGAGCGGGGGAGAAGAAACGAGAGCGAGACTGGAAGGAGAGACAAGAGGGAGAGGAAAGAATAGAGCGACAGAGGAGAGAGGAGAGAGAGAGAAAGACAAGAGGGAGACAGAGGAAGAAGAGACGAGAGCAACAGGATGGAGAAACGAGATGAGACAGGAAGAATAGACTAGAGCGAGTGAGAGGAAGGATGAGAGAGAGAGTGATCAAGAGAGGAGTGAGTAGATAGCGAGTGGAAGGAGAGACTAGAGAGCGAGATGAGAGAGAGGAAGGAGAGACTAGAGCGAGCAAGAGAGGAAGAAAAGACTAGAATGAGCGAGAGAGGAAGAGATGAGAGAGACAGAGAAAGGAGCGACAGCAAGGAGAGATGAGAAAGCGAGAGAAAGAGATAAGAGAGACAGGAAGGAGAGGTGAGAGAGAGGAGTGAGTCTAGAGAGAGGTAGGAGTGAGTAGAGAGCTAGAGAAAGAGTTAGAGAGCGAGGAAGGAAAGACGAGAGAAGGAGAGACTAGACAGAGTGAGAGGAAGGAGAGATGAAAGAGACAGGAAGAAGAGGAGCGACAGGAAGGAGAGACTATGGAGAGAGGAAGGAAAGACTAGAGCGAGGTCTGAGTGAGTAGAGAGCAAGAGATGAAGGAGAGTCTAGAGTGAGAGGAAAGAGGCACTAGAGAGAAATATAAGAGACTGGAGAGGAAGGAGACTAGAGAGGCATCAGAGAGAGGAGAGAGACAGACTGGAGAGAGATTGACAGGGAGCATTGAGATGAGAGAGGATGGAGAAAAGCAGGTGGCAGTGGAGCAATTGGAGTGAGAGAAATGGTGGTGTGAGGAGGTGGAGAGAACAGTGATAGAGCACAGAGGGGGGAAGGAAAGGACATAAAGGAGGGTAGACAGAGACAGAGAGGAAAGGGAGACTGCACCCCACAGAGTAGAGGACGTCACAGGGAGGGAGGGGTAAAGGATGGAGAGGAGTGAGGAGCGGGAAGAGTGAGGGAGTGGCCAAGGGGGCCTCAGAGAGGAGTGAGGTACTTGCCGGAGCTTCCAGGGGTTCTCCCAGGCTCTGCTCTCCTGCATCTGCCGTGCTGTAGCCCGATGGTTCTGGGAACCCTGTCCTTTGGATTTCTGTGCTGCTGTTGTTATTACGTGATGGTGATTGGCACCTTCCAACCCCTCCCCCTCACAAGAGGTCACAGAGCGGGGAGAAGTCACCTCATTAGTATATCCAACCTTCATCCGTCTAAATTCCTAAGTTAATCTAGGGATTTGGGGAGCTGTGAGCCAGGAACTATGGACAAAGACCAATTGTATTTCTTATATATCATAGTATCCAGAGTCTAATTCACTCTTTAATATTGTCTCATTTGATACCACAAGAACAGTGCTTGTGTGAGCGTCACCCCCACGCTGGTGCCATTCCCTGCTGCGTATTGCTTTTTAGAGGAGGCAGGGGGGTTCATTCATCCTAGATGCCTGTGTCAGTGCCAGAGAGAGGGAGATGAATACATGCTCAAACCACTAGAAATACCCTTTCTGACAAAATGTAGTGAAGATGCATGGTTAGTGTCGTGTAAGTTTCCCTGGCGAATGACTGACAGCAGTGTGGTAAGAGTAGCTTCCTATGTCCTTTCTGTATCACCAAGTGCTCGTCGTTCCAGAATGAATAGCAATATGCCATTTCAGGGGTCAGTCTCATTCACGGATGTGACTGTGGACTTCACCCAGGAGGAGTGGGAGCAGCTGGACCCATCGCAGAGGATCCTGTACATGGATGTGATGCTGGAGAACTATAGCAACCTTCTGTCCGTGGGTAAGGACGGCTTCCAGGCGTCCGTGTGCACCTAGGAGCGGTTATGTCCTTTCTCGGGTACCAGGAAGGATGAGCTGCTGAATTGCTAAGTGATTTGGCCTCAAGCTTCACATGCTGCAGCTGAGAGTGAAGACTGAAGCTCCAAGCAGTTAGGAGCTTTGGCTAGCAAGGTTAGAATTGCTGAGAACCCTCTAGAGAAGCTGTGGAAGGAGGAGAAGGAGAATCAGAAGTCACTAGAAGTAATATCCCAAGGATTATGAATGAGTTGGTACCTTTGAAATATTGTTAAGACTTTTTTCCAAAAATCCCTAAACCTTTAGAGACGGCTGCAAACAGATGACCTCTATCCCCAGGTGTCTGAGTACTGTGTATTTTAGCTCAGGGCCATGGGCATGGTGGCCTCAAGGGAAAGAGATTTTCAGTCTGGGAGTGACATCCTTGTCCTGCACACAGATGGCAGCAGCATCACAGGCACTAGGAATGACCAGGAATGCAGAGGCAGGTGAGGGTTATGCACAGCCTCGGTGGAGGGTGGGTAATCTGATCCTTAAGATCCCTTCAGATAAAAGTAGGGACAAGACTGGTTTGGGGAAGAAATTAAGCATGTTAAAGGGAGAGAGGAAGATAAGACAATAATGAAAATACATTCTCTCTCCAACAACTTCAGTAGAAAAGCAGTGAGCCCCGGCCAGTGTGGCTCAGTGGATAGACCGTCAGCCTGTGGACTGAAGGGTCCCAGGTTTGAGTCTGGTCAAGGGCATGTGCCTCGATCACAGGCTCCGGCCCTGGTTGGGGGCTCGGGATGCAACCAATTGATATGCCTCTCACATCGGTGTTTCGCCGTTTCTCCCTTTTCTTTCACTCTCCCTAAAAATCAATGGAAAACATCCTCAGGTGAGGATTAAATTAAATTAAATTAAAAAAAAAGAAAGAAAGAAAAACGGCCAAAACTGGTTTGGCTCAGTGGATAGAATGTCGGCCTGCAGACTGGAGGGTCCTGGGTTCGATTCCGGTCAAGGGCATGTACCTTGGCTGCAGGCACATCCCCAGTGGGGGTTGGGGGTGCAAGAGGCACCTGATCGATGCTTCTATCCCTCTCCCTTCCTCTCTGTAAAAAAATCAATAGATTTTTTAAAAGGAAAAAAAAGAAAAATGCAATGAAAGCAGCAGTAGCATTGAAATCTATCAAAAGGATGTTGGAACCTTGCATCAATTTTATATTTCCTACAGAATATGAGTTTCTGGACCTTTTCATTCACTTGCAAAGTCTTACTTTAAAGTAGCAATTTTCAACCTTTTCATCTCATGGCACACAAATTAATTTAGAAAATTCTGCAGCACACCAAAAAATATTTTTTGTCAGACTGACAAGAAAGGGGGATGTCATTTTGATTCATTCACACCAGATGGCTGTTGTGTTGGCTGTTGTCGTTTTTAAATTTGACAAGGGAAAGGGGCCAGGGCCCTGACTAGTCAGGTTTGCGTGTTTTAAAGTTCCGTGGCACATCTGCGTGCTGCAGCCCAGCGGTGGGAATCGCTGCCTTAGAGCTCGACCTCTTTAATACAATTGTTTCTGCAAAACAGAAATGCTGCCTGTAGGAAGGGAGAAGGCAGAGGCAGAGCCTGGACGCGTGTAGATGAGGTCCTGGTCCAACCACAGTGATGCGGAGGCAGAGTTTGGGTTGCTCAACTCGGGTCTGCCTGTGTCCTTTCCGTTACCATCTTCCTCCACTTGCTTGCCTGCCTCTGTGCTAACTGTGCAGCATCCCTGAGGACACAGTCTCCGTCATCCCTGCACTGCCAGTCTTCCCACATCCTGTGTTTCCTGTTGCTGCCCTGCATTTTTATTTCCCGTTACCGCTCTGTAGGCTCACTGTGTGATCTGGCAATGCTACTTGTGTTCACTGTCAGTTTCTACTTCCTTTATTGCCACAGGCTCTTTTTCCCTTCAAAGTTTAAGAGCGAGGACAAATTTGCACTGGGGAATGCAATTCTGGAAGACTGGGTCCTGGACTAAAAAGGCAACCTTAGGAGGGGACATTTGTGGGACATTCTGTAACATTACAGCGAAAGGCCGATGAAGTGTCCTCCCTGTGCTCTTTCCTAGAGGTGTGGAAGGCTGGTGACCAGGTGCAGAGGGAGCACAGTGACCCTGAGGAGCAGGCGAGGCCGTTCATAATCTGCAAGAACCAAACCCCAATTGAGGAAAGAAGTGATATCTTTGAAAAATCATTCAATCTGAGCACAGACTTTGTTTCTTTAAGACAAGTGCCCTATAAATATGATTTATATGAAAAAACTTTGAAATACAGTTCAGACTTACTTAATGAGGCTGATGAGTATAACGGATTTGGAAAAGCACTTCTCTATCTAAAGCAAGAGAAAACCCATCCTGAAATGGAATATGTAGAATATGACAAAATTGGGAAAGCTTTCAGCCATAAAGAAGCCATTTTTAAACATCAGAAAATTAGAAATTTGGTACAACCCTTCATTTGTAATTACTGTGACAAGGCTTTCTCCTTTAAGTCACTCCTCATCAGTCATAAGAGAATACATACTGGAGAAAAACCGTATGAGTGTAATGTCTGTAACAAAACCTTCTCCCATAAGGCAAACCTCATTAAGCATCAGAGAATCCATACCGGGGAGAAACCCTTTGAATGTCTTGAATGTGGAAAAGCTTTCACCCACCAGTCAAACCTCATTGTACACCAGAGAGCACACATGGAGAAGAAGCCCTATGAGTGCAGTGAGTGTGGCAAGACTTTTGCCCAGAAGTTTGAACTTACTACACACCAGAGAATTCACACAGGGGAGCGACCCTATGAGTGTAATGAATGTGCAAAAACCTTTTTCAAGAAATCAAACCTCATTATACATCAGAAAATCCACACGGGGGAGAAACGCTATGAGTGCAGTGAATGTGGGAAATCCTTTATCCAGAACTCACAACTCATTATACATATGAGAACTCATACCGGGGAGAAGCCCTATGAGTGTACGGAATGCGGCAAAACATTCAGCCAGCGGTCAACTCTTAGGCTACACCTGCGAATCCATACGGGGGAGAAGCCGTACGAGTGTTCTCAGTGTGGGAAGGCCTTCAGCAGGAAGTCCCGACTCAGTGTCCACCTAAGAGTTCATATAGATGACAAACCCTGACTTGCAACAAGTGGGACTGCAAAACCCTCCCACCAGAACCCTTCCCTTCTGAGGTCCTGAGGGAGCATGGGAATTCACACGGAGATACCATCCATCAACTCAAAAACGCCAAAATAAGGTCCCCTGCGAACAACGGTACTAAATGTTAGATATAAGGCCCAACTGAAGAACACAGACCAAGAATATCCAATAGTAAATAGACATGCTTAACTGTATCACAGTGAGATTTTTAAAACCTTGAATGAATTATTTAAACCTTGAATGAATTTAAGGATGAAATCGTATGGGAAGCAGCAGAAAGGATATGCAGACAGTACCTAGGGATAGAGTGGTTGTGTGTAATTATGCCACAAAAACACAAAAGTATATTTTAGATCTGCCCCTGTGAATTTAACAGTTACTGGCAGTTTTAAATTTCTATAGTAATTAGGACACATCAAACAAGATTTCCCATATTAAATATCACATGTTTTTGTTTTCAGTTTTTTTTACAACTCAGTATGCATTCCAGATGAAATACGGAACAGGTTTTAAAGTAGCATGTAACACATTTTCTCCTGCTTGCTGGCATATGGAAGTTGGTGTTGCCATTGTTAATGAGCTGCCTCTTAGTAAACAGAAGACAGTGGTGAAGTTTTAACCTGCTTCTGGGCTTGCTGAAGCATTTCTACAAGCATCCCTTACATAATTATGCAAATATGAGATAATTAAGAAAAGGTTAAGAGGGAGAGGAAGCAGCTGTGGGCTGTGTTACTCAGGATGCACCACAGGTAAAAATGGGCTACAGGGAAGATCCATATCCGTCATGCTGGTGTTTTCTACTGGCTATTTACACACAAATGCATGTCAATTACCAAAATATTGTGTAACCCAGAAACCACTTGTATTTTTGTGTTTCCCTGTTTATCTTAATATTTTATGAATTGTCTTGTAAAAAATGGTAGGATGTGTATGCAGTGCACAAATGTTACTTTTCAGAGACTTTAAAGGAAATATTATTTTAAGAAAACTGTCACATGCCTTGTTACTTTTTAAAATTTCTATGTGCATAGTCCACTTTAGAGATACACTTTTGCTATTTAGGGAATGCACTTCTACTTCCTTGAGTTTCACGATCATCAGCCTAAAACATTTCCCTTTGGAACCTGACTTAGTGTAAGTTATGCCTCCCATGAAAGGTTCACAAACAGGTTTATAAGTTATACTGTTCAGTAATCTCTCCATCTGTTGAATAACTCAAAGATATATCATCTTAGGCTTGATTTCAGATTCACACGTTCCTCCTTTTCCTCCATCACAAATCATGCATTAGAATTGTAAATGGCAACCGAAACTGGCTTTAAAAAATTTTTGAAGGCCATTGATGTGCTGTGACTATATATGAATGTGAGTGACTCTGAACAAATTTACTAAAACATCCAAGTCTAAGTTGTCATCTGATGTACTAACAGCCAGGAAGCAGAGAAGGGTAATCTCTTTCTCTGCCGTTAGAGTGAACTGTGAGGGCCTCCTTGGGAATCATTGTGACTCTGTCTTTTAATTTTAAGAATATAAATACTCCCCCACCCAGCACTTTGTGTGGGAACCTATCCCTGAGAAAAACTAAAGTGCCAGTACTTGAGATTATGTTTATCAATATATATTGTGTATTTTGATAAGGACAATGTAAATGAGCACCAGTGGGAGTGATTGAATACGTGTGGTGAGAGCGGATCATGGTTGACGGCATTCTACAGAACATGTGTAGCAGAGCTCCTCCAGGTCAAATGAGGGCAGCCGGAGGAGAGAGAATCTGCCAAATTTTCTAAAATAAAGATCTAAGAACCTTATCTGTGTGGATTTGTCTATGACTTCATGGGCCCAGAGAACAAAGTTCTCCTAAGTCAGAAACAGAATTGGAAAATTGTCCATGCATTCCTTAGTCCCTAAATTAACACTCATACGAAAACCACACATAACCCATTAAAATGGCCATGTTAATAGCATGAGTTAACACAGCATCACGTAAGGCAAGCTCTAGCTGTTGTGGCTGTTGTACACAATGAGCCCTTTCTCGACAGAAGCACATATTTGACATTCATTGTTCACTCAGTGTAAGTTATGAAGTCCAAATGCTTTGTGAACACACCCCCACCCTTACAACAGCCACAGTGATCACAGGTATGACTGTCTTCTCTATTGAGCTGTGTGCTCCCAGAACCTGGAAATTCAGATCAGAACTCTGTTTTTTAAGTGTGTTGTAATCATAATCCAAAGTGGTTTTAGATGAAAAGTCTTCTAAAGACAGATCCTGTAGCCTGACCCTAGGGCTGTGTTTCTGTTACCCTCTCAGTAAGCCCAGAGGCCAGGAGGCAGTACTGTT
This sequence comes from Antrozous pallidus, assembly GCA_027563665.1. NCBI lineage: Eukaryota > Metazoa > Chordata > Mammalia > Chiroptera > Vespertilionidae > Antrozous > Antrozous pallidus. The sequence goes on along the minus strand of CM050525.1, from coordinate 40,227,594 downwards.
TGCACAAGAAAACCCAGCTCCCAACTGTTTCCCAACTGACTCAGACCTGGACCTGTCTGACCCCAAAGCCACACCCACTACGCTCGACTGGGACCTGTTCTTACCCACTGATATGTCCATTTTGGAGATTTTCTATTTCCATAGTCTCTCTCATAACGAAATACTCGCTTTTTCACATTGTTTTATGCTTTTTAAATCTAAAGTTGGGGATTATCTATTTGATACAATTCTCATGTTGGTAAATCTTGGTGAGTCTGAGGACTAGTCAGTCATAAGGGGAGTAAGGTGACGCATGACATGCTAGGCCATAGGCACAAAGCGGGCGAAGTCAGAAATGTGAGACGCCGGGTCCTCAGTGTGGGGCGCTCAGTGGGCTACAGCTGACGGTGCAGTCCCAGCCACCCTTGCCGGCTCCTGGCCCATTGGCTCCCCTGAGCTGCAGTGCCCTCATCCTCTTCCCTGAGTAGCCAGCCACACCCTGGTCTCCCCACCTGCGCTCCGGAGCCTGTGCCACCCCCTGACCTTGTTTGGTTACCTGACTCCGGTCAAGTCCAGTGGCCAAAGTACAATGCACTCTGGACTCCCTTAAGTCTTCCGACTCCACCTGGTCTGCACTCTGCTGTTTTTGAAAAGGAAAAGCCATCGCTCATCCTGCTATGACTGGGTGTGGGATACAGCTGGGACCCTCTTTCCCCATTTTCGAGCTCTTAGCTAACATTATTGGTGACCTTCTTATCCCACAAGCACAGTTGGACATCCCAACACCTCAGCAACTGACAGAACTAGATGAAAATCCAGTACCCCTGGAACATGTGAACAGCACAGCTAGCCACCTTCACCTGACACGGCCAGCAGCTGCGGGACACATTCCTCCCCAGTGTGCACAGCACAGGCACCAAGACAGACATGCAGGCCACACAAGCCTTGAAGGGTTGGAATCGTACCGCTTGTTCTCTGACCACAACAGGTTTCTATTAAAAACCAGTAACAAGATAGCTCTAGTCTAGACACCTGGCAGGTGGGGCTTTTGTTGTAATACAAGTGACTGACAAAATTTGAGACATCTACTTCCAGTGCTATTTGGAATAAACATTGCCAGCCTCGCAACTTAGAGCCCAGGTCCTGTGCTCTCACCCTCCACAACTTTCCTTGGTTTTCGAGATCTACGGGTGACCATGTGGCTGCTTACTTTCCCCTTAACGCACTATAATTCCTGCTTTTTTTAAAAAAAGTTTTTATTGCTTTTTAGACGGGGGGTGGGGGGTGGGAGAGAAACACCCACCGGATGCCTCCTCCACGCCCCTTACTAGAGACCGAAGCCTGGGCGTGCACCTGGAGCAGGAATTGAACCAGCCGCCTCTGGGGGCCTGGGGTGATGCCAAACCAACTGAGCCACACCAGCCAGGGCTATTCCTGCCCATTTTAAAATTCACCAATAAAGAGTGAGCCCTCAAAAGCCTAGGCCTCTACCCTGACAACAGCAGAATCCCAGGGCCACAATCTCTCTCCCCCAACAAACTCGCCTTGTGGCCGCAGACCTGTGGTGTACCTGCCAGAACCTTTAAGTAATAAACCTTGTGTGTGTGCTTTTTTCCTTCGAAGTTTCCGATGTTATTGCTGAGGGCATCTTGCAATTATAATACAAACCATATGGGCCAGTCCAGCCTCAGCGCTGGTTCTGAAATATGAGGGTGGCGGGGAGAGGGGTGGGCTGAGTGCCTCCAAGCATTTCCAGCCAATGGCATCACTATCGATGGCCTGGGAGAGCACAACACAATTGGTGCAGCTGCAACTGGCTTCCTGCCTGGCCACTCCCAGTGGGGAGCCCCTGGGGAGGGAGACTGCTGCCTGGAAGTCCTGCCCTGCAGCTGTGCCGTCACATAGCGCCTCTGTCCTGTGCTGCCTGGTGTCTGTCCCCAAATGTCACTGCCACCAGGCGGGGTTTGATCAGGCCACATGGTCTCACACGATGATGAGACCACTGATTGCAAAGGCCTTAATTGACACGTACGGATCCTCTGTGCTCAAGGTAAAGCAGGCTGGATGCAAAGCTGTTGCCGCCACACACACACACACACACACACACACACACACACACACCCTTGCAGAGGCTCTGGAAATGCAGGAGGAAAGGACCCCGAGACCTCCACCTGCAATGTGTTAGTGAGAGGGGTGGGGAGGGCGGGCATTCATGCCTGGACTACATGTGCCAACCAGTGAAATAGCCTTGGGACAGGAACCGGTGGCACCCGGAAAAGGAAACGCAGTGGAGGCCTGTGGTCGCTGTCTCACTGCTTCCCTTGCTGGTGTGGCTCTTCCTTCCCTGGCACGATTATCGTGGGCCCAACCCCTGGTGCAATATTGCTAAAAATTGATGGACACCTCAGCCAGCAGGGCTCAGTGGTTGAGCGCTGACCCATGAACCGGGAGGTCACGGTTTGATTTCTCGTCAGGGCACACGCCCAGGCTGCGGGCTGGATCCCCGGGAGGGGGCGTGCAGGAGGCGGCCGATTGATGATTCTCATTTATGTTTCTACCTCTCCCTCTGCCTCTCTGTGAAATCAAAACATTTAAAAATATATATATTGTTAAAAAAATTAATGGACAAATATCAATGTCCTGAACCTCTGGGGCCAGTGCCTAAGACCCCAAGGATGCGCACCAGCTCCCCGTCACGCGCAGAACCCGCTGCTCAGGCTGCGCTCCAGCATGTCGAGGCTCAGTGCGAGGACTGCACAGGGAGGCAGGACCCCATCCCCGCGAGATCAGGTGGGACACCCTGAAGAAAGCGCTGCCTAGGGAGGCCCCCGCTACGCCGCCCACAGAGTTTCCTGTAACAACACACAAGATTACGGGGCCAGGAGAAAATTACAAAGTAGAAACCGAGATCAGAAACTACCTTAACTGGAATCCAAACCTTTTTTAAAAGATTTTGTGCAGCAACAAAGGAGTTGATTGACTATTACAGGTTTTTAAAACAAACCCTTAATTGTTAGGGCTGCCAGGATGCGTCACTGTATCTTAAGATCTAAAACTCATCACCTCCTTGCCCCGGCTGGTTTGGCTCAGGGGATAGTGTCGGCCCTCGGTTTGAAGGGTCTCAGGTTTGATTCCAGTCAAGTGCACGTGCTGAGTTGTGGGCTCAATCCCCAGTAAGGGCGGGGGTGGGGGGGCATGCAGGAGGCAGCCAAGCAATGATTCTCTCCCATCATTGATGTTTCTCTCTCTCTCTCCCTCTCTGAAGTCAATAAAAATATTTTTTTAAATAGTAATAAAAAATAAAACCCATTCATCACCACCAAACCAATATTATATGAAATGCTGAAAGATATTCTTTAAGAAGAGGAAGAAGAAAAAGATAAAAGTGTAAATTAGGAACAACAAATACACATCTATCAACAAATGAATCTAAAAATCAAGTGAATTAATAAGCTGATGAACAGGATAAACTGGTGAATGTAACAGAATCACAGACAGAGAGAGAATGGACTGACAACTCTTGGGGAGAAAAGGGGTGTGTGAAGTGCAGCAAGAGACTGGACAAAAATCATGCAACTATGGGAGAGTACAGTGGAGGGGGGTGAGGGCGGAGGGTGGGATGGGTACCAGGTGGAGGGGAACTATAGGGTGAAAAAAAGGCAACAATGTAATTAATAAACTGAACAATAAAGATTTAAAAAAAGAAAAGAAAAAAATAGTAATAAAAAACAAAACCCATCACCTCCTTAAAAATCCATCCAGGCTACCGCTTATTTCCTCTGAGATTCCATGGGTCTGGGCCTCCCCTGAACTGCCAGAATCAAGAAACATGCCTCATGAGGTGTCCCTGCCACCAGCAGTCATGGAGGCCTCTAGTGACCAGGGAGAGGGAGGATGAAACTTCTAGAGCCACTGGTGTTCACACCTGTTCCCCCACACACACACCCTGGACATTTATTGCCGGGTGTGTGTCCATCCTTCCTTCACGGTGACCTCAGCCAGGCCTCACAGTGAATGGAAAACACCAACAAGGCTCAGCCACTATGCGCAATCCACGTGGTCCAATGAGTTTTCACCCAATTCCACCACGCATGTGGGGTGGGGTGCGGGTCCCCACACCAGCAAGCAATTCTGGGACGTGGGCTGGGTGTCCAAAACCACTCAGTTCTGACCCTAGCCACCTGGAGACACAGGTTTCACAGCTGAAGGCTCAGTCCTCCAAGGGCTGTTGTCGGCCCAGGTTGCTACCTGTGCTTCTGATGGACTGAAGGTCAGAAGTTCCAGGACCCCTTCTTGTGTTCACAGGATGTGCTACGGCCGCTCAGAACGCAGGAAACTCATTTACATACCGGACCGCTAGCTTTTTACAAAGTGATGTATATACCCCGCGAAGAGCCAGGTGGGAGAGATGCATTGGGCAGGCTACAAGGAAGGGCCCGGAGCTTCCATGCCCTCCCCAGGGGCACCCCGGACTCTCCCGAGTCTCCTTGTGCTCACCAACCAGGGAGCTCTGAACCTGGGAGCTCTGAACCCTGTCCCTTCGGATTTTGTGGAGGTTTTGTGACATGAGCACAGTTGATTATTAAATTATCTGCCATTGGAGCCGGCCTGCCCCCTCCCTGGAGGAGGCCAGCCATTAGGATTGAAAGTCCCTACTCTGTATTTTATTGAGGGAGAGGGATAGAGAGTTAGAAACATAGATGAGAGAGAAACATCAATCAGCTGCCTTCTGCACACCCCCCACTGGGGATGTGCCCGAAACCAAGGTACATGCCCTCGACTGGAATTGAACCTGAGACCCTTCGGTCCAAAGGCTGACACTCTATCCACTGAGCCAAACCGGTCAGGGCGAAAGTCCCAACACTAAGGGACCCCACGAGGCTTGCAAGCAGGACAGCAATGGGCAGCAGGAGCTCATCCCAGACAAACCCCTTGAACCTATCCTCAAGGCCCCCTTTTCTCTGACATCTTAGCCAAGTAGACCAGCCCTTTCTTGTTTCACTGTCCCAGCTTTAATAAACTTTCTCTAAAATTCACATGGACTCATTGTGAATTTTTTCCTGCACAAAGTAAAGAACCCACACACTATTGGCTGGTCCTAGCCAGACCCGTTCAGGGCCAGGTCCCCTTTCTGGTAACATTATATACACAGTCACACCAAGTCGGCCACCTCCCACTGGGGCAGAGCCCACCGTACATGTTGGAAACTGTCCCACAGGCCATCTAGCAAGCCTTACCTTTGTTACCCCTGGCCTCACGTTCTAAGTTGAGTCCTTGGCCACATCTGACTACATTTTCTGGAGTCTCTGGACCAAACATGAGTCTACCTGGCTTTCCCTGTGGTTTTGGACTAAGGACTTGCCCCTTAAGAACCTGTTCTCAACATTCTATTGGGCTTGCCAATGCCTCCAAATACCCCCAAATGGCATCCTGCTTACTTGGAAGTTGAGACTTGAAACAATAAATGACATAGAAGAAAAAATGGATACTAAACTTATAGACTTTGGTCTTAGAATTTTATGAATTTGACTTCAATGGCAAGATAATTAAAAGCAAAAAAGAATGAACAGGACTATATCAAACTGAAAAGCATCTGCAAAGCTATAGAAACCCTCAACAAAACAAAAAGGCAAACCAACCGAATGGGAGAAGATATTTGCCAATATAGCTTTGACAAGGGGCTAATATCCAAAATCTATCAAGAACTTATGGAACTCACCACCAACAGAAACAATTAAAAAATGGCCCAGCCAGCGCGGCTCAATGGTTGAACAAGTCACTGTTTGCTTCCTGACCAGAATGCATGCCTGGGTTGCGGGATAGATCCCTAGTAAGTGCAGGAGGCAGCCAATCAATAATTCTCTCTCATCACTGATGTTTCTATTTCTCTCTCCCTCTCTCTTCCTCTCTGGAATTAATAAAAATATAGAAACTAAAAAATTCTCACTCATATTTTTAAAAATGAGCAGAGGACCTGAGCAGACACTTCTCTCAGAAAGACATACAGCCCTGATCGGTGTGGCTCGGTGGTTGAGCATCGGCTCACGAACCAGGAGGTCCTGGTTTAATCCTGGTCAGGGCGCACGCCCGAGTTGTGAGCTCAGTCCTCAGTGGGGCGTGTGAAGGAAGCACCCAATCAATGATTCCCACTAATCGTTGATGTGTCTATCCCCTCTCCGTCTCCCATCCTCTCTGAAATCAATTTTTAAAAAAAGACATACAAATGGCCAACAGATAAATGAAAAGATGCTCACCTTCACTAGGGAACAGGGAAATGCAAATCAAAACTATGCCCTTGCACTGGCCAGTGGTTTAGCTGTGCACTGTCAGGAGGTTCTTCCCATGACAAATAGAATAGGCAGCTGGCAGGAGGTGGGAAGCAGTGGCAGATCTTGGGGTGCCTTGGGCCTTTTGCTGACCTGGTCTTGGGCTGGGTGCTGGTGGAAGCCGGCCTTGGTGCGCAGCTTGGTCCTTCCCACGCACACCCAGGCTCAGCAGAGGCAGCCACAAACTCTGGGTCGCTTTGTAGTTCCAAACTGGTTGCCTGGGGCCGGCACAGGCAGCGTCTAACTTTGACCTGCACTGGAGTCCCTCCCAAAAGGCCCCAAGACCAACACACCAGTGGTGGGCTTCAGGCAACATCAGAGCAGGACCCAATTAGCTCCACAAGCAGCATATCCAAAGATATATTATCTCTACGGGCACCAGACCCTGCTGAGGCAAATTCCGTTTCATGTGGTCAGCACCTGCACAGCAGCTTGTGCACTGAGGTCAGGGTTGATCCTCATAGTCAGCCAGCCTGAGGATTCACTCCATGCACAGATGAGTCAACAGCAACCAAGACTCAACTACTCAGATAACTCACACAAGAGACGTTCCTTAAGCACCTAGCTCAGGTGGTCAGAGTCCCTCAGGACACCTACTCCATAAGTTCACCATTAACAGATCTACCTAATATACAGAAACAAACACAGAGAGGCAGCCAAAACGGGGAGACAAAGAAACATGTCCCAAATGAAAGGACAGGAAAAAATCTTCAGAAAAGAACTCCAGAAATGGAGGCAAGCAAACAACCAGATATAGAGTTCAAAACAATGGTTATAAGGATGCTCAAGGAATTTAGTGAGAACTCCAGCAGCATCAAAAAGGACACAAACCAGGGGTATGAGCTGGATGAAGAGGGGCAAAAGTGGGGGACATCTGTAGTCCTGACAATTAAAAAATATTTTTAAAAGTACACAAATCATAAGAAAAAAATCAGTCTGAAATGAAGAATACACCAGAAGGAATCAACATGGGTTAGATGAAGCAGAAGATTGAATCAGTGATTTGAAAGACAAAGTAACAAGAAACACCCAGTCAGAGCAGCAAAATAAAACAAAAAAAAGCACTTAAAAAAATGAGGATAGTTAGCTCTTGGGACAACATGAAGTGTAACAACATCAGAATCATAAAAAACAATAAGATATATATTTTTTAAAATAAAGATAAGATGGATAAACCTTTACCCAGATTCACCGAGAAAAAAGCGATGACTCAAATAAAAATCAGAAATGAAAGAAAAGCAAAACTAACACCACAGAAATAAAAAGAATTAAGAAAATATTACAAACAACTATACAACAACAAATTGGACGATCTGGAAGAAATGGACACATTCCTAGAAACATGGAATCTTTCAAAACCGAGTTAGGAAGAGACCTATTACAACTAATGAAATCAAAGCAGTAATAAAAAATTAACAAATAAAGTCCTGGACAGATGGTTTCACAGGTGAATTTTACCAAACACCTAAAGAAGAACCAACACTTCTCAAACTATTCCACAAAGTTCAAGAGGAGGGAAAACTCCCAAGTTCATTTTATTAGGCCAGTATTATCCTAATACCAGATAAACACACTATGAAGAAAGAAAATTATAAGCCAATATCCCTGATGAACTTCAATGCAAAAATCCTTAATGTAATACTGGCAAACCAAATCCAACAATACATTAAAATGATCATACACTATCAAGTGGGATTTATTCCTGGGATGCAAGTTTGGTACAATATCCGCAAATCAATTAATGTGATACACCACAAACAAAAAAGTATAAAAATTATATGGTCATATCAATAGATGCAGAAAAAGATTTGACCCTATCCAGCACCCATTTATGATAAAGACTCTCAGCAAAGTGGGAACTGAGGGGACATATCTCAACATAATAAAGGCCATATATGACAAACCCACTACTAACACCAGACTCAATGAAGAAAAGAAAACTATTTTCCCTTTAAGTTAGGAACAAGACTGGATGTCCACTTCCACCACTCTTATTCAACATAGTGCTGGAATCAAGACAAGGAGAAATAAAAGGTTTCCAAATTGGAAAGGAAGAAATAAATTCTCATTATTTGCAGATGACATGATACTGTATATGGAAAACCGTAAAGATGCCACCAAAAAAACTACCAGAACTAAATAAATTCCGTAAATAGCGGGAAACAAAATAGCTATTCCGAAATCAGTTGCATTTCTATACACCAACAATGAACTATCAGAAATGGAAGCTAACAAAGAAATCCAATTTATAATTGTATAAAAAATACCTAGCAGTAAATTTAACCAAGGAGGTAAAAGGCCTGTACTCAGAAAATTATAAGACACTGAGGAAAGTGAAGCTACAGCCCTGACCGGTTTGGCTCAGTGGATGGAGCACTGGCCCACGGACTCAGGGGTTTCAGATTCGATTCCATTCAGGGGCATGTACCTTGGTTGTGGGCACATGCCCAGTGGGGAGTGTGCAGGAGGCAGCTGATTGATGTTTCTGGTTCTCTGTCCCACTCCCTTCCTCTCTGTGAAAAATCAATAAAATATATTTAAAAGAAAGAAAGAAAGTGAAGCTACAACTAAATGGAAGCACATAACATGCTCATGGATAAGAAAATATAAAACATTGTTAAAATGTCCATACTACTCAATGCAATCTACAAATTCAACACATTTCTTATCAAAATACAAATGCAATATTTCACAGTACTAGAACAAATAACCAAAAAATTTCTATGAAACCACAAAATACCCTGACAACAATCTTGAGAAAAGAGAATGAAGTTGAAGGTATCACACTATCCGATATCAAACTCTACTTCAAGGCTATAGTAATCAAAATATCATGGTACTAGCATGAAAACAGACATAGAACAATGAAACACAACAGAGAGCCCAGAAATAAACCCATGCCTATATGGTCAATTAATATTTGATAAAGGAAGTAAGAAATACAATGAAGTAAAGACAATCTATTCAAAAAATGGTGTTGGAAAAATTGGACAGATACATGCCAAATAAAATCAAACTAGACCACCTTCTTACACCATATACAAGAATAAACTCTAAATGGATTAAAGGCTTAAATGTAACACTTGACACCATAAAACTCCAAGAAGAAAATATAGGCAGTAAAATCTGTTATTTTTCTTAGCAATATTTCCTTAGACATATTTTCTTAGGCAAGGGAAACAAAAGAAAAAAAATCAACAAATGGGACTCCATCAAACTAAAGTTTTTGCACAGAAAAGGAAACCATCAACAAAACAAAAAGGCAACCTACTGAATGGGTGATGATAGTTGCTAATGATACATCTGGGAAGGAGTTCATATCCAAAATTTATAAAGGAGGAGAAAAAACCAAGATGGCGGCATAGGTAAACACCTAAACTGCTGCCTCTCACAACAATTTCAAAAACACAACTAAAAGACAAGGGACATCATCCAGAACCACAGGAAAGCTGGCTGACTGGAAATTCTACAACTAGAAGGAAAGAGGAATGTACCCACAAAATGAGAGGAGCTGCAAAGCCTGAGGTAGGGAGACAGGAGTGTGTGAGGAGAGGACGCGGCTGGAGAGGACGGGGCGGCTGAGTATCTGGCTGGCGTGCTCTAGCGAGAAAGAGGCAAAAGCTCCAGGCTGCACTGAACCCTAGTTCCAGGCGAGACCCTGGGGACCCAGGCTCATATGGGGGGGAATCAGGACTGTAAGGCGGAAACTCAGGGGAACAGCTAAAGGCAGAGGTCCAGAGGTGCACGTGTGAGTGTGCACAGAAAGGACAGACTGTTAAGTATGCCACTGGCTTGATCTAGCAGGAAGGAGACAAGGGGTCTGGATGGCCCTGAACCCCAGTTCTGACTGCACTGAACCCCAGTACCCGGCGAGAATCTGGGAGTCAAGATTCATTGGGGGAGAGACTGGACTGTTTGGCAGTGGGTGAGGCTTGAAAGTGCCTTCCTCTCAGAAGTGCTCACAGCAATTGCCTGCAGACACAGAGATCCAGGAACCTCGTGGGACGGGGCTGACAGGAAGCCATGGCTGTCGGCTCCACCCTGAAACTCTGCCCCATCCAAGCTGAGCACAGAGGCTTGCACAATTTTGCAAGTCTTGTCACATAAGGCTGTCTCCCAGTGTAGACAAGGCTGATCCTCACAGCCAATTGGCCTGGAGGTCAATTTCTCCCAGTGATACCAACAACAATAAAGACTTAACTACAACAAGGCTGTATACACAGTCCACAAAGGGGTGCACCAAGAGTGTCCACCTCAGGTAACAGGGGAGGCTGAGACATCTAGCACACAGAGCTACCTACCAACTCAGAGAAGGAGCAAAAATTCAGAGACCAAGAACATGTCATGAATGAAAGAAATGGAGGACATAGAATTCAGGACCACATTTATAAGGTTACTCAAGAATCTTCTAAAAACCACCAAGAAATTTGATGAGACCTTCAAGGACCTTAATGAGAATGCCAAGGAAATGTCTATGGCCATACCACCCTGAACGTGCCTGATCTTGTCTGATCTCAGAAGCTAAGCAGGGTCGGGCCTGGTTAGTACTTGGATGGGAGAATGCCAAGGAAATGGAAAAGGATTAGTCAGAAGTTAAGCATACACTGACTGAAATAAAGAATATACAGAAATTCAATGGTAGATCAAAGGACTATAAGAATCAAACCAAAGATCTGAAATATGAGGAGACAAAAAAACAAAACAAAAAAACCCCAGAAAAACAAAAAGAAAAAGAATCCAAAAATATGAAGATAGTGTAAGGAGCCTCTGGGACAACTTTAAGCATACCAACATCTGAATTATTGGGGTGGCAGAAGAAGAGAGAGCAAAATATTGAAAACCTATTAGAAGAAATAATGACAGAAAACTTTCCCTACCTGGTGAAAGAAAGAGAAGTCCAGGAAGCTCAGAGAATCCCAAGCAAAAGGAATCCAAAGAGGACCACACCAAGACACATCATAATTAAAATGCCAAGGGCAAAAGACAGAGAGAATCTTGAAAGCAGCAAGAGAAAAACAGTTGGTTACCTACAAGGAAGTATCCATACAACTGTCAGCTGATTTCTCAACAGAAACTATGCAGGCCAGATGGGAATGGCAAGAAATATTCAAAGTGATGAACAGCAAGAACCTGCAACCAAGATTACTCTACCCAGCAAGGCTATCATTCAGAATTGAAGGTCAGATAAAGAGCTTCACAGACAAGAAAAAGCTAAAGGAGTTCATCACCACCAAACCAGTATTATATGAAACTAGGGGCCCAGTGCACAAAATTTGTGCACTGGGGGGGTGGGTGGTTCCTCAGCCCAACCTGCCCCTCTCACATACCGGGAACCCTCAGAGGATGTCTAACTGATGGCTCACCCCCAGCCTGCCCAAGACCTAAAGTCTCTGGTGAGGCTTTAGGCCTTGGGCACCCAGCCATCACCCTGATCAGCTCAGCCCTGGCTGCCTTCGACCACCCAGTCCTGGGGGCCGGGCGCTCAAGCTGCTTCCGCCGCTGCTGCCACCACTTCTCCTCACAGAGCCCAGGGGCCGGGCACTCCTTGCTGCTGCCGCTTCCGCACTCAGCCCTGGGGGCAGGTACTCCTTGCCACCGCCCCTTACAGTGCCCAGGGGCCAGGCACTCCCTGCTGCTGCCACCACTTCCCTTCACATCGCCCGGGGACTGAGCGCTCCCTGCTACCACCGCCGCTGCTTCTGCGCTCAGCCCCAGGGGCGGGTGCTCACCTCCCTCCACTGCTTCGTCTCCACCCCTGGGGCCCGGCACTTGCGCCACTTGGCCCCACCCCTGGTGCCACTCGGCCCCGCCTCCTGCCCCCCGCTCCTGATTGGCTGGTAGCGTAGCGAAGGTACGATCAAATTTGCATGTTTCTCTTTTATTATATAGGATGCTGAATGGTATTCTTTAAGAAGAGGAAAAAGAAGTAAAAGGTAAAGATAAAAACTACGAATAACAAAATGATAAAAAATATATACCTACCAACAAGTGAATCTAAAACTCAAGTGAATGAAAAATTTGATGAACAGAATGGACTGATGGATATAATAGAATCAGGGACATAGAAAGGAAGTGAACTGACAATTCTCAGGGGGAAGAGGATGTGAGGGGTGTGGGAAGAGACTGGACAAAAATCTTACATCTGTGGATGAGGACAGAGGCGTGGGGTGGGGGGTCAGGTGGAGGGGAGCTATGCGGGGTGGAAGAGGAACACCTGTAATAATCTGAGCAATAAAGATTTTTAAAAACTTATAAAGGAATCATTCAACTCAGCACCACAAAACCCAAAACAATCAATTTAAAAATGGGCAAAGGGCCTGAACAAACACTTCTTCAAAGAGGATATAAAATAGCCAACAGACATATGAAAAGATGCTCAACATGCTTAATCAGAGACATTTAGAACCCAACGAAATATCACCTCACACCTGTCAGAATGGCTATCATCAATAAATCAACAAACAACAGTGTTGGCAAGAATGTGGAGGAAAGGGAACCTCATGCACTGCTGGTGGGGATGCAGATCGGTGCAGCCACTATGGAGAACAGTATGGAGTTTCTGCAAAAGGAAAAAAATGGAACTGACTTATGATCCAATGATTCTACTTCTGGGTTTATATATACATGAAGAAACCTAAAATACGAATTCCAAAGAATATACAGTAGGTCCTCAGGTTGTGTCGGAGACCCATTCCTACGGCGGAGATCCAAGTCGGAACCCACCTGCATAAGCACCTACGTCACTCACATGGAGCACATACACAGCAGTAATAGTAATAACGTGAAACAGTTAAAAAATTACAAGAAAGATGACAATTCCTGACCTTTACTTGTGATAAATAAAAACATAAGGCACATATGTATATACATCGAAATGATGGAACTTTTAAAATATATAAATAAATGGGAGATGGCAACGTAACCACAAACCACCATACATAGAGTCCGACATAGCGTTCACTGCAGCTCCATTCATAATAGCCAGGATATGGGAGCAGCCCAAGTGCCCATCAATAGATGGTGGATAAAAATGTGGGGGTACACTTACACAATGGAATATTGTCCATAAAACAGAATAAAAGATTGCCCTTTGTGACAGCATGGATAGACTTAGAGGGCATTATGCTGTCAGCGGTCAGCAAACTCAGTAGTCAACAGAGCCAAATATCAACAGTACAATGATTAAAATTTCTTTTGAGAGCCGTTTTTTTTAAACTTAAACTTCTAACACCACTTCTTCAAAATAGACTCATCTAGGCCGTGGTATTTTGTGGAAGAGCCACACTTAAGGGACCAAAGAGCCGTATGTGGCTCGCGAGCCGAAGTTTGGCGACCACGGTGCTAAGTGAAACAAGTCAATCAGAGAAAGACTAATACCATCTAACTGCACTTGTATATAGAATCTAAAGAACCATATAAATGAACAAAACAGAAACACAGACCAAATGCAGAGAACAGCCTGGTGGCTGCCAGAGGGGAGGGAGATTGGGGAACCGGGTAAAGAGGTGAAGGGATTAAGAAGAAATTGGTCGTTAGAAATAACCACAGGGAAGTCAAGTACAGCATCGCTGTCCCAGCCACCACTCCCGGCCCAGCCCTGCTGGGGGGGCTTTAGCTGCTCACCCGGCCCCCAGGGGCCCTGCACAGGCCGCGCCTCTGCTACAGGTCCCTGGGCTGTTCCTAGCAGCCTCGTGGTTTGGTCTGGGCTGCAGCTAAGGGCGAGTTTCCTCCCACAAGGCAAGCCCATGTGGGTTGGAAGGAACCAGCGGCCCCAGTTCCTGTCCCTGTTCCTCGTGGTGCCACGCACACTAACGGCTCTGCACCTGGGTTTTCCACATCGCGGACTCTTCCCTGAGCCCAGGGCAGCCCTTCCTGCCAGCGCGGGAAATGGGCCCGCAGACCCTCGGCTCCTCAGGGATCGCACGCCTCTACAGCCGGGACGCAGCCAGGGTCCTGATGGACAAGTACATCCTCTGCTCCCAAACCAGGCCATGGGGACCGCAGGCGGCCCAGTCCCCGGGGAGACGCCACACTGCCTGCAGCTCACTTCCGTGGCCTGTGCCCCTTCTGCTTCCAGGTGCACCGGCTCACTCACACCTGCTGGACGCCTGGGGTTATTCCCACCCCAATCCTCCTCTCAGCAGGCCCTCTCTCTCCTTACGACAGTGGCCCGCATTACTTTGGGTACCAGACATCGGGGACTCTGACTGAGGCACCCACTTACCTCTCAGGAGATTCTCTGACACAACGTTCTAACCACCCTCCGGCCCCTTCCCCCCTGCCCAGCCCCAAAACCTAGCAGCTGACCTCACTGACCCAGAACCACCTTTTTTTTCTTTTAGAGAAAAGGGAAGGGAAGTGGGGGGAGAGAAAGGGAGACAGAGAGAGATCGGTTGCCTCATGTTCATGCTCTGCCCGGAATTGAACCTGCCACCTTCTGTGCATGGGATGATGCTCCAGCCTACTGAGCCACACTGTCCAGGGCAAAGAGCCACATACATATACTTGACGGCCTGGTGCACAAAATGTGTGCACTCTGGGGGGTCCCACAGCCTGGCCTGTGCCCTCTCGCAGTCTGGGACCCCTCAGGGGGGTCCAGCCTAAGCCAGCAGGCAGATATCCCTCTTGTAGTCCAGGACCCCTCGCTCCTTACCACCCACCTATAGCAGGAGCAGAGGACCCCGCTCACTGCACTTGCCAGCCATGAGCCTGGTTTCTGGCTGAGTGGTGCACCCCCTGTGGGAGCGCACTGACTACCAGGGGCAGCTCCTGTGTTGAGCGCCTGCCCCCCGGTGGTCAGTGTGCATCATAGTGACCAGTAGTTCACTAGTTGATTTGCATATTAGGGTTTTATTATATAGGAGATTTTATAAATAAAAATACATATATATATGTGTGTGTGTGTGTGTGTATATATATATATGTTGTGTTTTTTTTCAGAGAGGAAGGGATAGGGAGAGAGAGATGGAAACATCAGTGATGAGACTCGTTGATCTGCTGCCTCCTGCAGGCCTCCTGCTGGGAATCCAGCCTGCAGCCGGGCACGACCCCGACCAGGAACCGAACCGCACCTTCTGGGTGTGTGGTACGACAACCACTGAGCCACACGGGCTGGGAGAGAGCCACCTTTTTAAAGAAACTCAAAGTTACTTCCAGGTAAGTGGTCTGCTAATGGGTCACACGCCTGCCCCAGGCCCTCCTCTTCCTCCCCCTGGGCCTCCAGAAGGCACTCACCAGAGGTTACCCTCGCCCCAGCCCCGCCGTTGGTCCTTCCTGGCGCTCCTCCCATTATGTCCTCGGACTCCACTTGCCCCTGGCTCTGGGATTCCCCCACCATCTCTCCATCTGCCTCCCACGGGCGCCCTGGTCCAAGGTGGTCCCCTCATCACTGAGCGCTCCCCTCCTCGAGCTGAAGCCCACGGGAGTGCCACAGGTGAGGACGCTACCACCGTGTGCTGCCCTCTCCCGAACCATCCAGGGCGCCTTCTGGGCGCCCGAGAGACTGCCCTTGGCAGGCAGTGCCACACTCAGCCATGGCTGCGGCAAGAACGCTACCAACGGCGGCATCTGTTCAACCGGGACCGATGACAAACGGAGCCCCTCAGCATGGAGGGGCGCTGCACCCCCGGGGCCAGCTCCTGGGCCTCCGGGAGGTGTGGCTTGGGCACAGTAGCCTTTGGACGCAGCCAAGCAGCTTGTGGAGCTCAGGAGGCAGATGCAACCCCAGGCCTGACCTCAGGTGCCCGCTGTCGATTGCGGCGCAGGGCAGTGGAGGTGCGCACAGTAGGGCACCTCCATCCTGGTCCCGCTCGCCCTTCCTCAGGGGCGGCCTCGCCACTCCCCATAACTGCAACGCTGTCTCATGCTGGAAACCGATCATTGTCTCACTAATAGAAAGACTGGACAGGAAGCCGGGAAGGCTGGTCAACAACCTTAATTGCTCTAGTCACTCACTGTTTAGCTGAAACATTGTCAGCTGAAGCAGCCTCCACCTCCGTTGTCTTATGTATTTCTGTTATTGGAATTTCCTGCCTAAAGGCTATGGGCGTATCCCATAGTCTTAATAAAGGGGATAACAAGGCTAGAGCAGTGTGTAGTCCTCCCATTAGAGGGGGGCTCCTGCCTGGCCCTCAATATCCCCAAATTCATACTTTTCTAGTCTCTCTTCGTTTGTGTGCGGCCTTCTCCAGAACCCGAAGCCTGAACTGGAACCCTGAACCACGCGGGAGGTGAAAGGGGTTCTACAGTCTCGGATCTCAGAGGCGCGCTCACCACCTCCCACTTTGCTCGCTCTTTGCGGGTCAGCACAGCCCCAGCTGCCACCGCCCTCGGGTGAGCTCACCACGAGGAGCCCAGGGCAGTAACCAGCCGCGCCATCGGCGATGCTGCCTGGCTGTGGCTGTTCTGATGGCTTTGCTCGGCCTGGGCACCAGGCCCCGGCTGCAGGCACTGGGCACACGGGTGGAGCTGGAACGTGCTGTGGCCAAAGCTGCACCCAGGGGAGACAGGGGGAAGGTGGGGGGCCCTGCCTGACAGGCTCGGCCGCCAGCGCTCTGAAGGGATGGCTAGTGACACTTGCCCGATGTCTGTACGCCCACCATTGCTACATGCTCACTGGCCCCATGATGGCCTCACCTAAACCCCCCCTGGGGGCAGGGACTGTGCCCCCGCGGTCTGTCCCTTCCCTCTCCAGGGGTCCCGTCAGGCCTCCCGTGCCCTGGGGTGTAAAGGTGCCCAGGATCGTTGTGTGTTTTGGGAATGAAAGGCCACTGCCTCCGCTCTGACTGTGCCCGACTGTCCCGTTAGCAGCGGCACCTCCGTCCCTGGAGCCTCCAGCTGCTCAGCGCCTCTCCCCGCCCACCTCCAACACCCACCCACACCCACCCACACCCACCCACACCCACCCACACCCACCCACACCCACCCACACCCTCCCACACCCTCCAACACCCACCCACACCCACCCACACCCACCCACACCCTCCAACACCCACCAACACCCCACCCACACCCACCCACACCCACCCACACCCTCCAACACCCTCCAACACCCTCCAACACTCACCCACACCCACCCACACCCACCCACACCCACCCACACCCTCCAACACCCTCCAACACCCTCCAACACCCCCCACCCCCCCCACACCCACCAATACCCACTCACACCCACCCACACCCACCCAACACCCACCAACACCCTCCCGGGGCCACACAGCAGTCACGCACCCTCTGGTGACCATCATGCAGAGGACACATCACCCGTCGGAGGCCTGGCCACTCTCCTGGACGGTCAAGCTGTTAAACTATCCCACAGTGTTGCTCCTCCTCCCAGATCAGACCCTCCACTTTTGGGACCAGAGCCGAGGTCGGCTGTCTGTGTAATTATGACAGGATTTGCTACTAAAGTTTTTAAAACTGTGATGGATTTCAGAGAGAGGGGGAGGGAGAGAGACCACACCCCGGCAGGTGCCCCAACTGGGAACCAAACCAAGACCTGCTGGCTATAGGCTGAGCCACACCGGCCGGAGCTGCTACAACTTTACGTAGATGTGAACCTTCCTGGTGACAACGTGTCCCCCCCCCCCCCCCCCCCCGCCCCGACTTCTCCCGTCCCTGCCACCCGGGCTGAGAGACAGGCGGGTGGTTTGTCAGCTGCGAGGCATCACTTTGCAGCCTTACCTCCAGCAGACACAGGGGCCACGGGAGGGAGAGCCAGGCTGTGCCCCCCCAACGCCCCCCCCCCCCCCATGAGGTTCCCTTTGAGATCTCAGGTGGACTCGGACACGAACCGGCCGCTGCTTTTCCTTCCCCCGCTTCAGTCCCACACCCATGTCTTCATTCTCCAGTGAAGAGTGAACTGGCAAAACCCCGGGCCCCAGGAAAAGCAGAACCCCAGGCCCATGCATGGCCCACAAGTTCCCGGTGCTGCTGCTGGGCACCCCACTCTGAGAACCCTGCTCGGAAGGCAGTGCTCCCCCGGCCCCAACTAAAGCTCAAAATCTAGTTGAAGGGGGTCAAGGACACAGGTGAGTCCGCTGGAGGACAATCAGCTCACCCGGGAGCATGGAGGAGGCGGCCTCCAACTCTGGTCGAGGCCAGAAAACCACACAACCGCACGCCAGGCTGAGCGGCGGCAGCGCCCGGGGGCCTCGGAGGCCGCTCGCTGCTGGTCCCCGGCCCGGCTTTCTCCTCCACTCTGTCCCCGCCCCCGGCACGCTCCCCACCGGCGGCTCTGCGGGGCGGGCCGGCTGCCACTCAGGACGGCACCTGCAGCCACCTGGGCCCCGTTAGCTCAGCGCCCAGCGCGCTGCACCTGGGGTGGAGGGGGAGCCTCGGCTCCTGGCCTCGAGGGGCCCCCACAGCACGGGGCCCCTGCGTTGGTGAGGGGCCCTCCTCCAGGCCGCCTGTGAACACCAGGCACTGGGCTGGGCGGTCTGCTTCCACAGCTCACCCGCGAGCACCCCCGCTTCTGGAGCCTCATTCACAGGTTCCACAGCCTCTCTGGCACCTCTGCCTTTTGTCTAACGTGGCCCCGGGCTGCTTATGTGACCCTGCCGGTTACCGCCGCCTGCTGGCCGGGGTGTTAAACCACATCCGGGTGCGGTGAGCGCACCCAAATCAACAAACTCCCGTGTCCAGTTAGGGCCTGCCTCCCCTGGATGGAGCACCCTCAGTGCACAGTCCCCCCACTCTCCCGCCCGGCCACCACCTCTGCCTGGCCCGTGGGCAGCTCGCGGGGCAGAGATTCTCCCTCCCCTCCCCTCCCAGCATTTCACCATCCTTATAGTTTCTCCCTCCATTTCCCTCCAGCTCCTGACATCTGGAACCCACCAGAGTGCTCCCCGGTCCTCGGGTCATTGAACAACTTCGCTGTTACCTTTGCCGCCGGTGAGGGGTCCTGTGGGCAGCCGGCAGCCACTGCTCCAACGCCAGAATCCATCCCAGAACCCGCCTTCTGGGGCCCACCTGGGGTCCCAGCACCCCAGCTCCGGCGCCCAGGAGCAGGTTCCACATGAAGGCTCAGATTCAGAAAGTCTGCCGGAGGGCACTCCCCGGAATCAACGCCTGGGAAGGGCCGGAAGGGGAGACAGTTTCAACACGAACCCAAGTTTGGGGTCAGAGACTGGGCCTTTAAAAGCCCCATGGACCAATCAGGGATGAGGCATGACCCTGGTCAAGGTGATTCCTTTCAGCTGAGAGCATTTGCAGAGCAGACAGACAGCTGAGGGCGGGGAGTCATTCCTGGGGGCTCATCACAGATGGTCTGTGACTGGTGACATTCTCTGTACATGGATGGTGGATGGTGGATGGTGGATGGTGGATGGTGGATGGTGGATGGTGGATGGTGGATGTTGGATGGTGGATGGTGGATGTCTTCCTAATCAATTCCGGTGTTTCAGTGAATTAGGAAGCAAGTTTGTGTGCAGACAGAGAGGTGGGGAGCACGTGTCCTGTCCGACAAGGTCTGAGTCAGAGCCAGCGTGCAGGGCCTGCAGGACAGGGCCTGCTACATGGCCCCGCCCCAGGGGATGTGTCTGTAAGCTGACACAGACTCTTCGCCAAATGTGGAACTTTTTGCTAAACTGTGCTGTTCAGAATAACACCGAGTTCAAAAAAGTATATTTGGAACAACTTTAGTATGTTCGTCTACTTTTTCAGCTATAATTTTTATGAATTTTACGGGAAGATCAAATATTCTTGATGAGAATGTAAATCTTAATTGAGATATGTTGTAAGTGCAAATTACACACTGAATTTCAGGCTTAGTAGAAGAAGAATGTAAAATGTATCAATAATTGAAAAACAGCCGAAACCGGTTTGGCTCAGTGGATAGAGCATCAGCCTGAAGACTGAAAGGTCCCGGGTTCAATTCCAGTCAAGGACATGTATCTTGGCTGTCTCTTTCTCATCGATGTTTCTGACTTTCTATCCCTCTCCCTTCCTCTCTGTAAAAAATCAATAAAATATATATATTTTAAATTGTAAAACATTTGATTCCATGTTGAAAAGATAATATGTAGATACATTGAGTTAAATAAAATATATCAATAAAATTAAATCACCTATTTCTTTTGACTTTTTAAGTAAGGCTACCAGATGATTTAAAATAAGTTATTTGGGCCTGGCTGGTGTGGCTCAGTGGCTGAGCGTGGACCTATGAACCAGGAGGCCACAGTTTGATTCCTGGTCAGGGCACACGCCCAGGCTGCAGGCTCCATTCCCAGTGTGGGGTGTACAGGAGGCAGCCGATCAATGATTCTCTCTCATCATTGATGTGTATATTTCTCTCTTCTTCTCCCTTCATCTATGAAATCAATAAAAGTGTATTTAAAAATGAAATAAAATAACTTAATTGGCTCACATTATTTCTTTTGTACAGCGCTGCTTTAGAAGAAAGTCAGAGGCCAGACACAACCATGCGATTTTCACATTGGCCGCCAGGTGGCGACCTTCTACCAGGACTGCGGTTTTCAGCAACCTGGAGGCCGCCTCCAACCAGACAGACATTTTTTCCCCAAGATCAATCTTCAAGAAACTTTAAAGAGAAACATCAAGATGGGGAGACAGCTGGGAGAAAGACCTGGGAGATGAGAGAATGATTGTGTGGTCATCGCTGTGGGCTCAGCTGTGGGAGGATAA